>CM076572.1:1414514779-1415150002 GCA_034641835.2 Pinus albicaulis | reverse complement strand
TGCCTCCCACATGTTGTGGTTCCTGTGTTTTGGCAGGTTTGGCAATACCAAAAGACAAGACAACATCAAACCACTTTGGGATCTCAGGATCTAGCCCTCCTAGATCCAGAGAGGAATCTCTCTATAGAAGGCAAAGAAATATATATCTTTGAAGTTCAATTTAAGCTATTAGGCTAGTTATAGGGCACAAAGGTTCTTTTTTTGTTTTTGTTTGTTTGGTTGGAAAACATGAAGGAAGGGTTCAATTTAAGGTAGAGGAGTGAGTAGCAAGGGATTTTGGCAATGGGAGATAATTCAAAGAAAACACAAGTCCATTGGGCAATGGGGTCATAAAAGGGTTTACTTGCAATTCAAATATCCAAGGCTTTCAAATGGGCTAGTCATCTAAATCAGAGGATCTCTTAAGATGATAGTATGGGATGAAAAAATAGGAAATGAAGGTGAATGACAAGGAAACCTTCCAAGGTGACCACTTAGGAGCAAATCTAGGGACAGGGCATGCCTTAACCATCTATGATGAAACTCCTAATGAAGCTAACTCTTCAGGCAATAGAAAACATTTAAGATTGACACAAAGTGAAATCTAAGATCAGAGAAAGACTTTTAACCTTCTCTGCTTTTGACATTCAACTTAAGGGATCTTAGAAAGGCTAACTGTTAGAAAAGGAACCTAGTGAGACAGGGCTAACTCTAAACCTCCTAGTTTCCCAATTCTTTCAGCTGAAACCAAACCAGAACATATATGAAACAAATTCTAAATTCATACATTAGTAAGCATGGAAAACCAACTACTATACTGGTTAAATTATATTTAATTTGTTCTTAGATTACACAATTAGCAGAAAACATAAAGGATAAGAAGAGCGGGAAGCATTAGGGTACTTGTAGCAGTATATCCTAAGCTAGATTACTGATTCTTATAAGAGAAAATGAAATATGATGTGTAACAGAGGGAAAACAATAACAAATATAGAACACATCACCACTGATTTTAGATCAGGATCCAATGAACATGCTTTTCATATTAGAAGAGCAAAACCAGTCACATACATCCTTTTTCCAATGACTTTATATCAGCAAGAAACCATCTCCCAACCTATTTTACAGCTACTACTCACAGAACTCCAACTCGATGAAACAACTTACAATCAGTGTTTTTACAATGATCAACCAACCAACATTTACAATGTATCTCTTACGAGTTCTTATAGGTGAAAGAGTGGTGGTAGTGGTAGATGGAACTTAAATGATGCATTAAAACAGAGGGAGGAGTGTTTCTTGAAGCCCATTCTGTTTTAATGTCTTCACATTAACTTCAGTACTGTTTGGATGAATTCGGGGTCTTTGTCAGTCTGGTAATAACTCCAAGGGTATGTTTCTTGGAGTACTTTCTGGCTGCAGTACTCTGTTTATCTTCTGTGGCAAGAAAGAATGAAAATCTGACATTCAGGTCTTCCATGATTATAACTAATGCACTGACAGTTTTAGGACTTCTGTCAGGTTGATAGTCTTCTCAGGAGCTTGATGGAGAATAAAAAATACTGTGGGAACTTGTCCTTTCTTGGGAAAGAACGTTTTGCTGATGTGGAAATGCTGATATGGCTTGTTTCATGTGTTTTAGGCCTCATTAGGCCTCCTTGATCATTGTTAAGGTCTTCAATCTGTATCTTCGTCCTTTAAACATTGGATTACAGTATTAATTTTCAATAATAGGCTTTTATCCCTTAAATCTTTCACTAATACTCTTTGCCGCTTTTCTTTTGACTGTTTGTGTGACTGACAGGTTTTAATGGCGCTGGAGGGCTTTAATCAGGGTTAGTGACACTGATTTTTTAATGAAATACATGATTAAAACCTCCTCAAGTGTCTTCCCTGTGATCTTCGGCTCTAAAAATGAAGTTTTGCGCTCAGTATCACCATGATAGTGACTGTGAAAAGGAATGACTTCACCATCTGTAACCCTGCAAAAACACAACAAACCTGTTATAAAAAAACCTGTGGGAGTGGGAGGAACGCTGTGGAGGCCCATGGAGAATGGAGAGAAGTGATGAAAAACAGTGGTCGCAGTGAAGAAACGGGTGAAAATCGTGGCGGAACGATGAAATACTGAGCTGATGAATGTTCGGGGCATCGTGAGCTATGGACCATCGGATTAGAATAATCATCAGCAATCTACGGTCGAGATTAGTCAATGAAGTTGTTTAGAGGGTGGATGGATGAGAGATGAGATTATATGAGGGTCATCAGATTGAAATGATCGACGGCTGAGATCTTCGGAAGGAAACATTGGGAAGGCTGATGAAAAAAAAACAATGGGAAATGCGATGTAATGTAGGCCATTAGATCTCAGAGATCGATGGTCGGGATTAGACGAGAAATTACACTGTTGAGGATAGACGGTAAGGCGGAAAACTGGCAGCGGTTTTTCCAAAATGTTTGGGCGGTATGCGGTTTTTTTAAAAAGAAATTCGATTCCATACATTTTCTAACGCGTGTCCTCCCTAATACCACCCATTTCGCAAAACTTTTTGGTGTTAAACTGCTGTCGTGATAGTTTTGCAAAACTGAATGCCAGCCGTCAGATCTCTTGGTTTTGATCGGATGGTGCAGAAAAACTCTGATGGGGAAGATGCACGGATGAGGAGAGTGGTGGAGCCCGCTTTGAATTTGTCGCGTAGCGGGTGTTTGGGCCATCGAATTCATCTCCAACCGTTGGATCTGTAAAAACGGATAGTTGAGATTCAATCAGAGAAATTTTTCGGGCCTGGTGGACAGACAACAAATGGGCGATGCGATTAGATCCTGACCGTAGGATAAAAAAAGATCAACGGTGGGAATCGAATTGGAGGTCGGGGGGAGAAAGGTTCATCGCATCGGAAAATTTCAGAAGAACAAAGGAAAAGTGGGAAAGGAAAACTCCGATTGTGATTCGCGATTGGGCCTTAGCGCTTGGTCGTAGCGCAGGTTATATGGGGGAGGGGCCGAAGGGAATAAGCCCTTAGAGGCTTAATTCTTCAAAATGAGCAGAGAATTGTTTAGAAGGGGAAAAAGGCCTTTTAAGGGATTTTGTGGCTTTTCAAGGCCCAGTTACCAGGCTAGGGACCTATGAAGAATAGGGCTAAGCTATATAAGCCCTCAGGGGATTAAGCTTGTTATAATGTAGAAAGGGTGTTTTTAGGCCAAAATTAATGCTTTTAAGGCCAAATGGGGGGTCCCGGTAGGCAGAAAAAGGGATTTTAAAACCAAATAAAGGGAGCTATAAGGTTTAAAAATGGAATTTTTTTGAGGTGGAGGGTTGATGAAGGGATTTTGAAGGAATTTTTTGAGGGGAAAAGGGATGAAAAATGGGAATTTTGAGGGAACAAAATGGGGCAGAATGGAGGCCTTTTTTAGAGCATTTTCTTTAACAAACAGTGAGGCTTATCAAATGGAAACAACAGTGAATATTTTTTCAAAGGACATAAGACACTTTGAGGCTTCAAGAATGATAGATTTTCAAAGAAAATGTCTCTCTTGAAGGCTCAGAAACATTTTAGCCACCTGTTTTCTATGCCAAAATTTTATAGGTGGCTAACAGTGGCTCCACATGGGGATGGCATCTTCTTGAAGGTGTCAAGAACTTCATAAATAATCCTTTGGAAGTAGACCAGATGCCTGATCCATGGCCATCTTTCTGTTCTCTGATCAGCTGCTACAAACATGATGGATATTAAATCAGCATAAAATATTCTCCCAAACAATCTACCTACCCGTCCTATAGTCCTAACATTTTTTCTTCAAGGTGCATTTAGACTTGCAGACCTTCTTCATCATTTTTCATTGAAAATAGAAAACTAATCTAATTCTACCCTTATTCCTCCATGAGACCAGATTAAACAGTTGTCCTCATAGTTTCTCTACCTAAACTACAATCTGCCGGGATTAAACTGTCTGACAGATTTCTTTCTCTACATTCTAAAACAGAAATTTACATACAGTCAAAACAGGATTAGACTGTCTGATTTGCTGTGGGTCCATGGCATAAAGATAGCTGCCCATGAACTAAACTTTGCAGAAATTAAAAACAAAATTTGAAGGCTTTCAGACCTGAAAATCACCAACATCCTTCCCTCTTCTTGTGTCTCATATTTTGAGCTTTTTAGAGTCACCTTCTCTCTTCTTTTCAGCTCTGGTTTTGGTCTTGTTAGAGCTGTTCTTTTTCTTCTTGCTGGTTCAAGTTTTGAGCATATCTGAACCTTTCTTCTTCTTCTTTATTTTTCTTTTTCTAAATTTTTCTTCAAATTAAAGTCAACAACTAACTAAATGCTCACAGGCTGAGCTTTATTGAGATTCCTACCTACCCTAATCTAACTTGGGAATCTTTGTTGTTTTATATGATACAATAGTGCCAGTGCAGCGAGTTAAGCATTAGCAACAAAGGGTAGAAAATCTGACTACTTGTCAGAGAGAACCACAGTGTACTTTGAATGTGGGTCTTCAAAACCAAGGCCACCTCCAGTGATGACCACTCCTGATGTATCTGGCTCTTGCAAAGGATCAATGCTTGGGAACTTGAGTCAATCAGGGCCTCCATATATTCTGCCATAGGATCAATGAACACATGATGTAAACTTTCTTCTTTTAGGCCTTCCATGACTGGTAGGCTATCTGTATCCTTGACATCTTTGATCACTGCATCTTCAGTGTGGCTCTTGAAGGCCCAATCACATTCTTCCTGCACATCAACAAGTAGTGTGATTCCTTCTTGCTTAGGGGGAGGGAGACTCTCCAAAAATGATCTGGGGTCCCTGAATTGGTATGATTGTTCTTGTGACTTCAACACTTCAATTTCAGCTTCATACCTTTGAACCACCAAATATATAAACATTTTCTGAAGCTCAAGTCTAGCATTGAATTTTGAGCTAAGAAGGATAGCCTTTGGAAGGTACTCCCATTCAAGTTCTGCCAGGTCACTTGATATTATATAACGACACTGTGCTATGAAACTTGACTACATTTTTGTAAATCGTTCAGAGTCTTTCATTAGAGAAGTGACTTGGTCTTTGCTGTGCTGAGATGTGGAGAAGCCACTATGCTTTAATATGGATGATGTTGTGATGAGAATGGTCTCCCAGTGGAGTCTTGTGAAAACAGAGATAATCAGCAGGCCTACTGATCACCAATGGAATCTTTTAGTCATTTAGGAACTGTGGAGTCGCCAGGTGGAAGGTTTAGAATGTTTCGAGGAGATTTACCGTCCACCACAGTGATTAACTACCAAACCAAGGCTAATTTGGTCTTCCTTCCCCAATGGAGTCGCCATTATGTTGTGGTTCCTGTGTTTTGGCAGGTTTGGAAATACCAAAAGACAAGACAACATCAAACCACTTTGGGATCTCAGGATCTAGCCCTCCTATATCCAGAGAGGGATCTCTCTATAGAAGGCAAAGAAATATATATCTTTGAAGTTCAATTTAAGCTATTAGGCTAGTTATAGGGCACAAAGGTTGTTGTTTTGTTTTTGTTTGGTTGGTTGGAAAACATGAAGGAAGGGTTCAATGTAAGGTAGAGGAGTGAGTAGCAAAGGATTTTGGCAATGGAGATAATTCAAAGAAAACACAAGTCCATTGGGCAATGGGGTCATAAAAGGGTTTACTTGCAATTCAAATATCTAAGGCTTTCAAATGGGCTAGTCATCTAAATCAGAGGATCTCTTAAGATGATAGTATGGGATGAAACAATAGGAAGTGAAGGTGAATGACAAGTATTAGCCCCCTATAAATTTTCGACAAGCAAATAAGGGGCTAAGATGTTTCTGAGCCTTCAAGGAATGCATTTCCCCGGAAAACACATCATCCTTGAAGCCTCCTTGTGCCTTATGTCCTCTGATAAATTCCATTTTGCTGATTTCCATCATAAAGCCTCTTTGTTTGTGAAGAGATGCCCAAAGGCCCCCTTTTCCCTATTATTTCATTCCCCTAAGCCTTTGTTTTCTATCCCCTTTTTCTCCCCTTCTTTTTCCCCACTTGCCTTTCATTTCCCCTCAAAATCCCCTTTAAATTCTTTCCCCTACCCTTTGTAGGCCATCTTCCCCTTTGTTCCCTTATTACTTCCCTTCCTAACCTTCAGATCACTTTAAAGGAACAAATACCCACTTTCCTATCTTACTACAGGCCTTGGACCCCTCTTCCCCTCTTTTCCGACTTCCATCGCTTTATAAACCATTTTAATACAAAATATGCATTTATAGCCTTCCCCCTTGCATACCCCGCTTGTTTGTTATAAACTTTATTATAAAGTTTATATCACATTATATAACCGCCGCCTATCGCAAGTCGCGCATCGCAGTTTCGTTCGCTTGTTCATTAGATCCATCACAAATATTTGCGATGCGACCATCGCTCGATCGCATAATCGCACCATCGCATTATCGCATTCTCACTTGTCCGTTCGAGTGATCCATCGCAAATATTTGCGATGCGATCCGATCGTGTCGCAAATCCTCCACCGTTGATTCCCGTGCGAACCCAACCGTCATCGCATTCCCAACCGTTTCCCCTTCCTCGATCGCAATCGCAAATTATAAGTATGCGATCCCCCCTCGTCCATCGCAACTATGATTCCCCGCCTAAACCTTGGCCAACCATTGGGTTTAAGATCCAACGGCTCGAAGCAAATCGCCACCCGCCTGCGGCTGGGTTCCTCCTCATCGCATGTCACTGCCTTCCCTTCGCATTCCTTTGCATTTTGTCACCATTGTTTGGTGAAAGCCTCCATTCCGTCGCCGCGCCATCATATTTTTCGCCCTCCGCTCCACCGGTCTTCCATTGCATCGATTTTCCTCACACAGTTGTGATTTTTTCTACAGAGTACAAGGGTTGAAACGCCACCATAACTGCACAGTATGGAGGCGACCGCAAGTTTTCCACTGTCAGAGGCAAAGAATTTAATGAAGGGCAGGTGTCCACACCAGTAGAATGTCTTCGTCCGAAGAAGGATGAATTGCCCCTACCACTTGATTACATGCCGTGCTCCAGAGGAGATCTCCACTCAGCACGCAATCCAAGGAGATCCGAGCATTTGCTGCTCAAGTACGGTGAACCAGTCTGTTTTTCATTACCATTTTGTTTATTCACCAAAGGTACTACACCAGGATGCATCTGAAACATACCGGGAATTAATGAAGCCTGACGAAGACCCTCCTTTTCTCCAAAGAGTGCCAAAAATTAAGGCTCAGAGTTCCAAACAAAATGGGCTTCGGCCCTTTCCTTATTTTCTGAATTTAATGTTATATTTAGTGTTCTACCTACTTCCTCTGCTCTTTTTCAGCTATAAAAACTATGAGGAATTTGTTGTAAAGGTGGTTGATGAGTTATCAGAGAAATGTAAGCAGTTCCTCCTGAAATAAGAACTCTGTGTATAATTGTAATGTAGGCCGAGTGAGATGTATTCAGATTAAGTGACCAAATTATTGGCTATGTTGTACCTGATTGGTGTTGATATTTAATATAATGAGCACATTCCTTTGGATCCTAATCTAAAGCTGCGGTGATGTTTTCCTATCTCTGTGTTTATTTCATTTCATTTCAGTTCTTCTGGCTCGCATTAGAAATTTGGCGTAAGATTCACCCATGTTAGGTGCCTTATGTTGATGCTCTCCCATCCCTATATGTTTTCTACTTATATGTGTATCTGAATATTGATTTCAATGGATTTAACTAGTGTAGTGGATGTTATTTCCTGCTCTCTGATGTATGAATTAAGGAAATCCATGTTTAGATGTTCTTGTTGGGATTTGATCGAATGTGTTGAGAACATTGGAAGGTCTAGAGCTTTGTCCCTGCCTCACTAGGATCTTTCCATTCCATTAAGCCTTTCTAAGATCCCTCATGCTGCCCCTGATTGTGTTCAAGCAGGTCTGGAGTTAAATGACCTCTGACCTAATCTATAGACAGAATTGGACGGTTCTTCTCCTTTCATCTTCAGTCCTTAATGTTTCATTCCTACTGTCATCTTTAGGATCCAAGGCTTTAGATGACTAGCCCAACTGAAAGCTTGCATGTTGAATAGCAAGTAAATCCTTTCTTGACTCCATTTCCCAATGGACTTGGTATTCCCTTGACTATTTCTCCTCTGTCTATATCCTTTGTTGCGCGGCCTTGTCTTATGACGAACCCTTCCTTCCTGATTCTCAACAACCAAACTCTAAATCAAACAAACAAACCCTGTGCCTATAACTAGCCTAATATCTTAAACTTGAGCTTCAAAGCCATATGCCTTGACTATTATAGAGAGATCCCTCTCTGGACCTAGGAGGGCTAGATCAAAAGGTCTGAAAGTGGTTCTATGTTGTCTCATATTTTGGTATTGCCAATCTTGCCAAAACATGGGAACCCCAACATAATGGCGACTCCGCTGGGGAATTCTAAGCATTTTTCATTCCATATCACAAGGACCTTAGAAACCCTTCAATCTCTGGTTAGATTGGCTTTCAATTGCTGATGGTGGACAGCATCCTGCTTCAAACATTCATATACATCCACCTGGCGACTCCACATTCCCTATGATCCAAAGACCAAATGACTCCACTGGTAGAAGACTCTGAACTGGTTGAGAAGAAACAGTAGCCTTCTTTGCATAAATATAGATCCAAACATGGACAGAGATACAAAGTATGATGCTTTGTATGATAAATTATGTGAAATAACCGAAATGTTTGGTAAAGTGCTGGAAACACATATGGCTAATATGAATGCAAATGATGATTATTCAGAACAACCTATGCCTTCTCCAGAACAAGAAAAAACTCAAGACCTAGACAATGAGCAGGACACGTATGATACTCAAGAATCTGTAGAAGATGAGGAGTAAGGTAATCAGGAATTGGCTGATTGCTTACCTATGCCTTGTGTTACGTTGATCAAAGAATATCAGGACCTTTTAGCAAAGGCTGATAGGGAAAGCTGCCTTGAAGAAACACGAGACCACATAAAAGAGGCAGAGCCTGATGTGGAAGAAGAGGCTCAAAGAAACATCCAGACTCCAAATCAGCTTACACAAGAGAAAGAAGACTGCTATTTTTCTATCCGTAATGAGAGGGAAGCTCCTCTTTTGACAGAAGAGGAGATTGATCAAATATTAAACCAGCAGTCCACCCCAGAAGTCTTCTGTAGGACAAACTCCCTTGCTCACTCATCTTATGAGTTTGATGATTCAGTTTTAGAAAACTCCTCTGTGGATCGGAATGAAGAAAGACCTGCTGAAAGTCCGATAGGTTTGAAGGGTGATATTACTTACAGTTATGATTTTCCTTTTCATGATCTATTTGAGGGTGAGTGCTTTCAAAGAGAAGCCGAGCTTGCAGGACCATCATCCTTAGATTCATGGGAAGAAAACCAGAGCCAGCAATTTCAGAGAGGTAATGAAACCAGTCAGCCTATCTATGACACTGATGAGGAGAGCTGCGACAATATATCAGCATATGAAGATTCTTGGAATCTTCATTCTGCTCTACCACAGATCATCAGTAAGGTCGGAAACCAGTAGTCTTTCCTTTCAGAAGATGAGGACGAAAGCAAAGAAGAGGTTTTTGAGCGGGTTGAAAGAAAAGAGCCTTCTCTTAAAAAACAGGAAGCAAAAGGGTACACCCCTGCTCAAGAATACATGAATCTTTTCATAGAGCTCAGCACACCGGATCAGAATGTGTTAGAGCTCCAGGGGGACACAACTGCAGTCTATGATAAGTCCTCCAGTTCAGAAAATGAAGAAGATGAAGGAGATTCTCTTTCTCAGGAGAGTCTCATTCTTGATCCAGTGGAAGAAGAAGAGATCCTGGTTGAAGCCTGCCTGCCAGATACTCAAAGCCAGGTATCTTTTCATGATCCTTATGCACATTTCCTACATACATTTGAAGAAGGATCAAAGGTCTTCTTGAGCAGCATGTTGCAAACAGAAGGAAAATTTTTCAAAGCTGCTGTTATTGAAAAAAAAGAGTTGGAGTTGCCTTGCCTATCCAGCATGCTCAAGGAGTTGAGCAAGAAGGACCAGCCATGGGATCACTTGATGGATTGGTTACATTGGAAGACAGTGTTTGTAAGCTAGTCTTGTAAATATGTCAAGTTGGAATAGGGTAGGTAGGAAAAGCTCAATAAAGCTCAGTCTATGAGCAGGTAGTTAGTTGTTTCATTTTCTGTCTTAGAATGTAGAGGAGAAACCTGCTAGACAGTCTAATCCTAGCAGGTGGTAGTGTAGGTAGCGAAACGCTGTGGGACCAACTGTTTAATCTAGTCTCATGGAGCAATAAGGGTAGATTTAGAATAGGTTTATTTTCTGTTTGTAAAATAAAATTATGTAAAGGGTCTGCTAGCTCAAATGCACCCTAAAGAAGAAAAATGTTAGGATTGTAGTGCGAGTAGGAAGTTTGATTGGGGAAAATGTTTCTGCTGATGTAACATATTCACATTGTGGCAGCTGATCAGAGAAAGAGATGTGCCAAGAAACCGGTAGCTGGCCTACACCAAAGATTTATTTTCTGAATTCTTGACTCCTTCAAGAAGAAGCCATCCCCATGTGGAGCCACTGTTAGCCCCCTATAAATTTTCGACAAGCAAATAAGGGGCTAAGATGTTTCTGAGCCTTCAAGGAATGCATTTCCCCAGAAAACACATCATCCTTGAAGCCTCCTTGTGCCTTATGTCCTCTGATAAATTCCCTTCTGCTGATTCCCATCATAAAGCCTCTTTGTTTGTGAAGAGATGCCCAAAGGCCCCCTTTTCCCTCTTATTTCATTCCCCTAAGCCTTTGTTTTCTATCCCCTTTGTCTCCCCTTCTTTTTCCCCACTTGCCTTTCATTTCCCCTCAAAATCCCCTTTAAATTCTTTCCCCTACCCTTTGTAGGCCATCTTCCCCTTTTTTCCCTTATTACTTCCCTTCCTAACCTTCAGATCACTTTAAAGGGACAAATACCCACTTTCCTATCTTACTACAGGACTTGGACCCCTCTTCCCCTCTTTTCCGACTTCCATCGCGTTATAAACCATTTTAATAAAAAATATGCGTTTATAGCCTTCCCCCTTGCATACCCCGCTTGTTTGTTATAAACTTTATTATAAAGTTTATATCACATTATATAATCACCGCCTATCGCAAGTCGCGCATCGCAGTTTCGTTCGCTTGTTCATTGGATCCATCGCAAATATTTGCGATGCGACCATCGCTCGATCGCATAATCGCACCGTCGCATTATCGCATTCTCACTTGTCCGTTTGAGTGATCCATCGCAAATATTTGCGATGCGATCCGATCGCGTCACAAATCCTCCACCGTTGATTCCCGTGCGAACCCAACCGTCATCGCATTCCCAACCGTTTCCCCTTCCTTGATCGCAATCAAAAATTATAAGTATGTGATCCCCCCTCGTCCATCGCGACTGCGATTCCCCGCCTAAACCTTGGCCAACCATTGGGTTTAAGATCCAACGGCTCGAAGCAAATCGCCACCTGCCTGCGGCTGGGTTCCTCCTCATCGCATGTCACTACCTTCCCTTCGCATTCCTTTGCATTTTGTCACCATTGTTTGGTGAAAGCCTCCATTCCATCGCCGCGCTATCATATTTTTCGACCTCCGCTCCATAGGTCTTCCATTGCATCGATTTTCCTCACACAGTTGTGATTTCTTCTGCAGAGTACAAGGGTTGAAACGTCACCATAACTGCACAGTATGGAGGTGACCGCAAGTTTTCCACTATCAGAGGCAAAGAATTTAATGAAGGGCAGGTGTCCACACTGGCAGAATGTCTTCATCCGAAGAAGGATGAATTTCCTCTACCACTTGATTACATGCCGTGCTCCAGAGGAGATCTCCGCTCAGCACGCAGTCCAAGGAGATCCGAGCATTTGCTGCTCAAGTACGGCGGACTAGTCCGTTTTTCATTACCATTTTGTTTATTCACCAAAGGTACTACACCAGGATGCATTTGAATCATACCGACAATTAATGAAGCCTGACGAAGACTCTCCTTTTCTCCAAAGAGTGCCAAAAATTAAGGCTCAGAGTTCCAAACAGAATGGGCTTCGGCCCTTTCATTCTTTTCTGAATTTAATGTTATATTTAGTGTTCTACCTACTTCCTCTGCTTTTTTTCAGCTATAAAAACTATGAGGAAGTGGTTGTAAAGTTGGTTGATGAGTTATCAGAGAAATGTAAGCAGTTCCTCCTGAAATAAGAACTCTGTGTATAATTGTAACGTAAGCCGAGTGAGATGTATTCAGATTAAGTGACCAAATTATTGGCTATGTTGTACCTGATTGGTGTTGATATTTAATATAATGAGCACATTCCTTTGGATCCTGATCTAAATCTGTGGTGATGTTTTCCTCTCTCTGTGTTTATTTCATTTCATTTCAGTTCTTCTGGCTCGCATCAGAAATTTGGCGTAAGATTCACCCATGTTAGGTGCCTTATGTTGCTGCTCTCCCAGCCCTATATGTTTTCTACTTATATGTGTGTCTGAATATTGATTTCAATGGATTTAACCAGTGTGGTGGATGTTATTTCCTGCTCTTTGATGTATGAATTAAGGAAATCCATGTTTAGATGTTCTTGTTGGGATTTGATCGAATGTGTTGAGAACACTGGGAGGTCTAGAGCTTTGTCCCTGCCTCACTAGGATCTTTCCATTCCATTAAGCCTGTCTAAGATCCCTCGTGCTGCCCCTGATTGTGTTCAAGAAGGCCTGGAGTTAAATGACCTCTGACCTGATCTATAAACAGAATTGGACGGTTCTTCTCCTTTCATCTTCAATCCTTAATGTTTCATTCCTACTGTCATCTTTAGGATCCAAGGCTTTAGATGACTAGCCCAAATGAAAGCTTGCATGTTTAATAGAAAGTAAATCCTTTCTTGACTCCATTGCCCAATGGACTTGGTATTCCCTGGACTATTTCTCCTCTGTCTATATCCTTTGTTGCACGGACTTGTCTTATGACGAACCCTTCCTTCCTGATTCTCAACAACCAAACTCTAAATCAAACAAACAAACGATGTGCCTATAACTAGCCTAATATCTTAAACTTGAGCTTCAAAGCCATATGCCTTGACTATTATAGAGAGATCCCTCTCTGGACCTAGGAGGGCTAGATCCTAAGGTCCGAAAGTGGTTCTATGTTGTCTCATCTTTTGGTATTGCCAATCTTGCCAAAACATGGGAACCCCAACAACAAGGAAACCTTCCAAGGTGACCACTTAGGAGAAAATCTAGGGAAAGGGCATGCCTTAACCATCTATGATCAAACTCATACTGAGGCTAACTCTTCAGACAATAGAAAACATTTAAGATTGACACAAAGTGAAATCTAAGTTCAGAGAAAGAATTTTAAACCTTCTCTGCTTTTTACATTCAACTTGAGGGATCTTAGAAAGGATGACTGTTAGAAAAGGAACCTAGTGAGACAGGGCTAACTCTAAACCTCCTAGTTTCCCAATTCTTTCAGCTGAAACCAAACCAGAACATATATGAAACAAATTCTAAATTCATACATCAGTAAGCATGGAAAACCAACTACTATACTGGTTAAATTATTCTTAGATTACACAATTAGCAGAAAACATAAAGGATAAGAAGAGCAGGAAGCATTAGGGTACTTGCAGCAGTATATCCTAAGCTAGATTACTGATTCTTATCAGAGAAAATGAAATATGATGTGTAACAGAGGGAAAACAATAACAAAGATAGAACACATCACCACTGATTTTAGATCAGGATCCATTGAACATGCTTGTCATATTAGAAGAGCAAAACCAGTCACATACATCCTTTTTCCAATGACTTTATATCAGCAAGAAACCATCTCCCAACCTATTTTACACCTACTACTCACAGAACTCCAGCTCGATGAAACAGCTTACAATCAGTGTTTTTACAATGATCAACCAACCAACATTTACAATGTATCTCTTACGACTTATTATAGGTGAAAGAGTGGTGGTAGTGGCAGATGGAACTTAAATGATGCATTAAAACAAAGGGATAAGTGTTTCTTAAAGCCCATTCTATTTTAATGTCTTCACATTAACTTCAGTACAGTTTGGATGAATTTGGGGTCTTCGTCAGTCTGGTAATAACTCTAAGGGTATGTTTCTTGGAGTACTTTCTGGCTGCAGTACTCTGTTTATCTTATGTGGCAAGAAAGGATGAAAATATGACGTTCAGTTCTTCCATGCTTATAACTAATGCACTGAAAGTTTCAGGACTTCTGTCAGGGTGATAGTCTTCTCAGGAGCTTGATGGAGAATAAAAAATACTGTGGGAACTTGTCCTTTCTTGGGAAAGAACATTCTGCTGATGTGGAAATGTTGATATAGCTTGTTTCATGTGTTTTAGGCCTCATTAGGCCTCCTTGATCATTCTAAAGGTCTTCAATCTGTATCTTCATGCTTTAAACATTGGATTACAGCATTAATTTTCAATAATAGGCTTTAATCCCTTAAATCTTTCACTGATACTCTTTGCCGCTTTTCTTCTGACTATTTGTGTGACTGACAAGTTTTAATGGCACTGGAGGGCTTCAATCAGGGTTAGTGACACTGATTTTTTAATGAAATACATGATTAAAACCTCCTCAGGTGTGTTCCCTGTGATCTTCGGCTCTGAAAATGGAGTTGTGCGCTCAGTATCACCATGATAGTGACTGTGAAAAGGAATGACTTCACCATCTGTAACCCTGCAAAAACACAATAAACCTGTTATGAAAAAACCTGTGGGAGTGGGAGGAACACTATGGAGGCCCATGGAGAATGGAGAGAAGCGATGAAAAATAGTGGTCACAGCGAAGAAACGGTTGAAAATCGTGGCGGAACGAAGAAAACTGAGCTGATGAAGGTTCGGGGTGTCGTGAGCTATGGACCGTCGGATTAGAATAATCCCCGACGATCTACAGTCGAGATTAGTCAATGAAGTTGTTTGGAGGGTGGATGGATGAGAGATGAGATTATATGAGGGCCGTCAGATTAAAATTATTGACAACTGAGATCGTCAGAAGGAAACGTTGGATAGCTTATGAAAAACAAACAATTGGAAATGTGATGTAATGTAGGTCGTTAGATCTCAGAGATCGATGGTCGGGATCACACGAGAAATTACACAACTGAGGATAGGCGGTAAGGTGGAAAACCAACAGTGGTTTTCGCAAAATGTTTGGGCGGTATGCGGTTTTTTTAAGAAGAAATGCGATTCCATACGTTTTTTGACGCGTGTCCTCCCTAATACCACCCATTTAGCAAAACTTTTTGGTGTTAAACTACTGTAGCGATAGTTTTATGAAACTAAATGCCAGCCGTCATATCTCTTGGTTTTGATCGGACGGTGCAGAAAAACTCTGATGGGGAAGATGCGCGGATGAGGGGAGTGGTGGAGCCTGCTTTGAATTTGTCACGTAGTGGAGGTGTTTGGGCCATCAGATTCATCTCCAACCATTGGATCTGTACAAACAGCAGAGAAATTTTTTGGGCCTGGTGGACAGACAGCAAATGGGCAATGCGATTAGATCCTGGCCGTAGGATTAGAAAAGATCAATGGTGGGAATCGAATCGGAGGTCGGGGGGAGAAAGGTTCATCACATCGGAAAATTTCGGAAGAACAAAGGAAAAGTGGGAAAGGAAAACTCCAATTGCAATTCACGATTGGGCCTTAGCGCTTGGTCGTAACGTAGGTTATATGGGGGAGGGGCCGAATGGAATAAGCCCTCAGGGGCTTAATTCTTCAAAATGAGCGGAGAATTGTTTAGAAGGGGAAAAAAGCCTTTTAAGGGATTTTGTGGCTTTTCAGCGCCCGGTTGCGGGGCTAGGGACCTATGAAGAACATGGCTAAGCTATATAAGCCCTCAGGGGCTTAAGCCTGTTATAATGTAGGAAGGGTGTTTTTAGGCCAAAATTAGTCCTTTTAAGGCCAAATGGGGGGTCCCGGTAGGCAGAAAAAAGGATTTTTAAACCAAATAAAGGGAGCTATAAGGTTTAAAAAGGGAATTTTCTTGAGGTGGAGGGTTGATGAAGGGATTTTGGAGGAATTTTGTGAGGGGAAAAGGGATGAAAAATGGGAATTTTGAGGGAATAAAATGGGGCAGAATGGAGGCCTTTTTGAGAGCATTTTCTTTCACAAACAATGAGGCTTATCAAATGGAAACAACAGTGAAGATTTTTTCAGAGGACATAAGACACTTTGAGGCTTCAAGAATGATATATTTTCAAAGAAAATGTCTCTCTTGAAGGCTTGGAAAAATTTTAGCCACCTTTTTTCTATGCCAAAATTTTATAGGTGGCTAACACCACACTGCCATGTTCCTTGCCTTTTCACTAGGTAATAGGCCTTACGACCCCCTCTAGTAAGCTTATTACAGGCCTACAATGCCTATGTTATCCCATAGAGCCTGCGTCCCTCCAAAAACAAGGAGCAATCACCTTGAAATGTGCACCACACTACCCATAATTCAATTGACTAGCCTTTGTTTCACCTCAGCCTTCTCCAAACCCAGAAAAAAGACCACAAAACTTCACTTGTGCTCCTTGACCTTCTACATTGTGTGTTGTGCCTACCTGAGGAAATGATATTTCTATGAAATGTTTCTCATTAGATGATCTAAAATGGTCTCAATTCACCTCTATTTACATTAAAAAATGAGGGATTCAATGAATCCTTGTCTACTATAAAAAATCTAAGACAATTTGCACAAAACATGATAGTGACATTAAAAAATTATTATCTCATGATCTAGAGCTTTGATCTGAGTGATTCATGATGCGTTGGTTTTGTATTGACATCCTCTATCACCTCAAATTTTCTCATGTCCAAATGCCTCATGATTTTGGCCCAACTCCTTTGGGTACAAAACCCCAACCATGGGTTCCAAGACCACAAGTGACTCTTGTTGTACTCCAACCTCCAAACCTCGAACCTTAGGGCATGGAATACCTCCCAAGCTTCTAAAAGATCAAAAATATGGCACCAGATACCCTTGCTGAGTAAGAAGTACCTCGATATCATAGTCGAAGGCATTTGTCTCAATCTCAAATGGTTTTTATAGGTCAAGTAATGTGAGCACTGGTGAAAAGAAGAGGTGATGCTTCAACTTGGAAAATGCCTTCTATTGGGATTCAGACCAGAAGAACTTTACTTTTACTCCACCCTTGGTGACTTGAGTCAAAGACCAAGTGATATGAGAGAAACTAAACACGAACCTGTGGTAGAAAATTGTAAGACCCAAGAAGTTGCGTAGCTCTGTTAGAGTGGTTGGGGTTGGAAAATCTCAAATAACTTGTATCTTGGTTGGGTCCACATGCACACCCCGCTAATAAATTATGTACCCCATATATTGAACCTAGGTCATACCAAAAGTGTATTTCTCCAAATTGGCACACAACTTGTCTTGTCACAGGGTTTGGAGGACCTGTCGAATATGGTGTAGGTTATCTTCTCAACTTTGGTTGAATATCAGGATGTCGTCCAAATACACTATGATGAATGAGTTGGTGAAGTGTTGTAAGATGTCATCCATCAGCCTCATGAAGGTTGTGGGGGAATTCATCAACCTGAAAGGCATGACCAACAATTTGAAAAGGCCCTCCTTGGATTTGAAGGCAGATTTCCACACATCAGAGGGTTCGATTGGCACCTGGTGATAATCATACTTCAAATAAATCTTGCTGAAATATCTATCCCCCTTGAGCTAGTCTAAAGGGTCATCAATCTGTGGGATTGGATACCTATGCTAGATAGTGATATTATTCAACACTCGATAGTCAATACAAAGTCTCCATGTGTCGTGTTTATTTTGTACCAATAGGATTAGGCTCCCACAGGGTGATGAACTTGGCTTGATGTGCCCTTTCTGAAACAAATCTTGAATATTCATCTTAATTTCATCGTTCTCTAGAACATAGCATCAGTAGATCAGTCCGTTGGGTAGCATCGCGCCCGAGGTCGTATCGATGGAGTGCTTGACCTGACAGTGCATGGGTACCCCTGTGGGTGAGGTGAAGATGTCATTGTACTCCTCCATGACCTTGTCCATATGTTTTTTTTTGGAGGCTATGGATGTGGCCACATTCTTCTTCTTACCCAAGGGTGAATCATAAGGAAGAAAAATTTTTGAGTCTCGAAATTGATCTTACTACATTGTTGTGTAGAGATCAAAGAGATGGCGGTAGGTGATACTACCTCCAGTATCGTGTATAACTTATTGCCCAAAGAAATAATAAAAGTGTGAGGCCTAGACTCATACACAACATGACACTTCCACAAGTATAGTTGGCCTAATAATACATCATAAACTTCAAGAGGAGAAACATCACATAGTACCTCATTTGTGAAGGGCTTGATGTTGTAGGGAAGGCAACATTGTTAGCTGATGTGGAGATTTTGTCCTTGTTAAAGCCCATAGGAGCTTCACTCAATGAACCTCTGACATATCACATGCATTCATGGCATACTAAACAATACCCTTAATTTGACTACATATTGGAAAATACCTCTAAATCACATTATTTAACCCCCTACCAATACGAATCCAGTACACCTTCCTAGTTTAAAAAACCCCTAATTTCACTAGATATTTTAGGTATCCATTTTTTCATTAACATTTTTTATAACCCTTTATATTTTTTCATTAACTTTGAGCTCCATTTTTTTATACCTACCAATATAAAATCCTTTACCCCCTATATATCCCCCAATATATTATGTCAGTTTTTACTCAATTTATTTTCCCAAATATGAATGCATGTGGTATGGTATTTCTCTCCAAGTGAATCCCCCATGTTGATTCCACCTAATAGTGTACAGCTACAGGTGTGGTGTGGTTGGTATGACCAACCACTTCACGACCTTGGCTGAAGTGAGATTCTTTTGGCTTCTATTTTTTATAGTGAACTACATCGGAGAACCCTTCACCCACATCTGTGAGTGGAAGAGCCACTCCCCCTCTAGATCTTCGAGCTCAATATTCTAGATCTTGGTGGTGGTAATGGTGGCACTAGGCTCTGCATCAATAATATGCTTCCATTTTTCATTCCCCTTGTCAAGTTTTGACTCAGAGTCAGAAAATGCATCTCCTTCGGAAGCCTTCAACTCAGCCACTTGTTACTTCTTGGCTCGACACTCACTTGTGTTGTGAGTGAGGCTCTTATGGAACTCACACCATTTCCCTATGTCCTTCTTTGTATGTAATATCCCAAAAGGGAGAATGTAGTAATACTTCACACAATATAAGAACTTACAGCAAGATAAAAAATAAATCTTAAGGCAATATCATAATTTACAGAGAAGTTGAGCCATTTTATTATATTGGAGAAGAATCAGTTACACAATGTACAAAATGTGAGTAGATCCAGCCAAAAATTTGGTCTAGAATCACCCAAAAAGAATGCTAGAACAGGTACAGTGTAACTGGAGAGGCACTGAAGAAAATATTGCGCTGTCCCTTCAGCAGATTATAAACATATAGTTGCAGGCTGAAAAGGAAAATGTATATCTACTCAAATCTGGAGCTCAGATGATGCCAAGATTCAAGATCTAGCCAATGTGATGGATTCCCAAGATAACCCAGAAAGGATTTTCCAGATCTACAACTATGGAAAATCACCTCCCTAGGATTTGATCCTTGATCTGATGGGAAATATAGATCTGAAGCTAGATCTGACAAATAGATGGTTGAAATATGATATCAAATCAGATCTATGCTTGAAGGGTTGATCCCTTCCTCAGATCTATGACCTAGAAGCTCTAGATCTAGCTTCTCAATCCTCCAATGATGATTGCAGCTGCTGAAACACAACTGCCTCTAGAAACTGCGTTGTGAGGGAAAGAGAGGCCTTCTACCTGCTAAAAAATGCTGCAATAAACTCCAAGCTGATGGTAATACTGATGGAAATGTGAGGGGATGATCCCTCACAGGATTGCTAGCTGAAATACTAGCAACTTCCTTCCTCCCTTTTGATCTGCAAGATAGACATCGTAATTCCTGAAGGAAGTACTGCTGCTGGGAGGTCAATAAATTTTGGCCTAATGCCAGATATGCAATGAAGCTCTGGGAAGGTGATAGGAATAAACCTTCACCAGTTCTCTAGCTGAATTACTGAAGACAACTTCCTCTTTCAAAACTGATCTTCAAAAATCTGCAATTTCTAAATATGGTTGTCCTGCAGAAAGTAGGAAAAGAGATGTGGCACTTAAAGCTTGATGTAGAATGAAGTAAAAAACTCTTTCTAGAGCTAATCTAAGAAAGAGGTGGGATTCCCGACTAGGAACACCCTGTGCTAAACAACACCTGCAATCACTGCTAAACAGCCCAAGAAAGCAATGGAAATGTCACATGACAATTCCAGATCTGAAAAGATCTTTACATCAAGAATAATCATGCCCTCATCCTTGCCTTCATCTTATTTATATAACATTTGAGCCTTCCCAAGCCTTGGCCCTCATAGACTGCGCTGTCACATGTGGACAAGATCCCCCAAGTTGGACTACGTTGTTTGACCAAATCAACCATCATGTTTAGGTGCAATGTACACCTTTCATCAAGTATGCCTTATTTGAACAACGTTCTCCATCAATTTATCATGAATGTCCCATGATCTTTGACATCTTAAAGATCTTAGTTGACTGAATCATCCCTCTGTTTGATCCCTTCAAGATCTTAGTTTACTGTGTCAACCTCCATGATCTATCTCATTAATGAGATAGATTCTCCAATTTCATTCACATTTGTAGTTGCTCAACTACCTTAATATGCAGATCTAGGCTTAATTAATCCACATTCACACACACAAAGTGGATATTTATTCATATTGAGGATTGTGGGTCCCTCCACCATTTTATTTACTTAATTCATTAAGAAAACCAAGGACTCTAATATTCCAAATATGATGTGGAAATTTGGGAATATTACAGTCCCCCCCGGAAAAATGTTGCTTGTCCTCAAGAAACTCCAAAAGTAGATGCGAAGCCATCTATTCCCCTCCAAATGGCATCCACATAAGGAAGGCTTCCTCAATTTTCTACAATGGGTTATGCATGTTTGGTTCCAAAGTTGTCTATTAAAAACATAAAGAATGAGCTCTAACTGTATGGTTAGATGTCCTCCTTCTTTCATGAAGTACCAAGTGACAACCATATGATGTCCAACATCATCATCAATACATGTGATACATAAAATAAAGTGGCTCTCTTCACAAAGGAAAAGCTCCATCACACAATACATCTCTCCATCCACGTTTCATGAATTTGTTTGAGCATTGATATGCTATCATACTTAGCCCTGTTGGCCTTGTTGGATCCAAGCATCATTCCAATGTTATGCAAAAGAAGAAGGGAAGGAGATATATGGGTAGAAAAACATGTCAAACAATATTCTCCTAATAGCAACCACCGGAGTAAGGCCCTTTGCTACCATCCTCCATCTCCTCCATGTAAGATGGACAAGCCAAACTCCCCCAAAAGCAACCGAAGCAACAAGAGATCTTGCTGCTTTCTCTCCTCGTCATGTGCATCATGAATTAAAAAAATACTAATGGACATATGGAATGTCACGTCATCCCAACACAAAGAAACATCATCAATGCACATCATGAGAGAATCATGCCAAGATTTACCCAACACAAAACACATAGACATAGGAGATGTCATGTGGTGGCCAATCTCTCTCAAGTGAAACAAAATTGAACATGCCTCCTTTTGCTGCATACCATCATTGATACACAAGGCATGAATCAAAAAATCATGAGCTATTGGGTGGTAACCATACTCACCCAAGAGCAGCCAGCGCAGCCATGCCTCCTTCTTCATTTCATTAGTGTTCCTCAAGGCATGGATCAAAGAAATAGGTGCCTTTGGGTAGTGACAAGAATCTCCCAAGGACAACCAACGTAACCAATCTTGCTGGCCCATACAAATTTTCAAGTGGTCATTCAACCCCTTGCTTATCTTCCTCATCCACTCATCCCAATATGGAAGATTAGTGATGTGCTGCATAATCATGGTATCCTCCCTTTATAGAATACCATCTTCCCCAAACTAATGAAGAACTTTGCACTCCATGAAATGTTGAAGTGCACCTCAAAGGAGATCTCTTAATGAGACCTTCTTCTCATCCATGGCCTTCCAAAACCAATGAGGTTCTGGATCTGCTGTAGGTAGAAGTTTCTCTTTGGGCCGTGAGAGGCTCATGGAGAAAGTGTCATCAAGAAAGGAGAAAAAGTTTCTCATATCTAGATGTCTACCAAGGCTTATCCTCCATTGCTTCATGAATGAAGCTACCTTCAGAATTCTCCAAGAATAATGGGGCTTCATTATTATCACTGCTTCTAGGTGACAGCGCTGTAGATCTGCAAGGTAATACATAAGCTATCTCAAAGAGAGGTACAATAATGATCTCATAACCAGTCATTGTACAAAGGATTATGCTCATCCCCTTTTCTGAAACTCTACACTTCAACTCAAGAGGTTGAATGTAGTCCATCCATGACAATTTGGGATAGCTTTTCATCTCCTCCTTGATTAAATCAAGGGTCCTCTGCGCTGTGATAATATGCTACTTCAAATCAGCCTTATGTTTTAACCCTTGGTTATGCATTGGCTCTGATGGCATGTCCCCATAAGTTTCAATAAGATCTACTGAAAAAATAGGTGATGAATGTGTATGCATACCTTGGATCAACTGATATGTGGGAACCTCTTGACAGAACACAAGAGTTCCTCCAACCGGGACAATATTGCCTCCAACTATTGGTAAGAGTGATGTTTGCTCTTCTCCAAGTGTACCAGCGCTGGACTTCTCCTCCTCTTCCTCATGCATCTCCTGAACCATGCATGGGACTCTATATGTCAAGAGCTCAAGACCATCTTGCAAAGATGCAAGAGTCTCTTCTCCGGATGCAAGTACTTCTACAGCTAGTGGTGAAGGTAGTGACTTCTTGTCTAGAGTGACAAGATTGAAAACCTCCTCCTTAGGAAATGTCTCTTTGTGGCACATCTCTGCATTCTTCACATCAAACTTCTTTCTCAACTTGTGAAAGAAATCTGAATATTTAATCACCTTTGCATGTTCCATGTGACCAAACCACCAATCATTAGTGTCATCTAAAAGATGAAGTGTTGCAATTTGGACAGCCTCTTCTTCAGCTACAGGATGTAGCCTGAAAAATATATCTAACTCTCTCCTCCAAGCCTTAACAGTTCTTGAGGAAGATCCATCAAATGTAGGCAAATAGAATCTATTATGCCTCTTTCTTCTTTGATTTTGAAGAATTGTTGGAGATTTAGCTTCTCCTTGAATGCTCTAAACTATGCTTTGTACTCTTCAAGATATAGAATGAGAGTCTCATGAGTCTCAGGTTCATTCCTTCCTTCACTTCTACACCCTTCACCTTCCTCAAAGAAAGTGGGCATAGTGGATCTATGAGGAGATATATGATTCTCCGGTTTTCTTATTTGCTGATAGGAAGTGTTGGGACGTTCCTTATCACATCTTCTTCTTGGACCTTCTTTCTGCCTTTCCTCTTTCATTTGATAGACCTCCTTGGAGAGATCTTGCATAGATCTACAGAAATGAGTGGTAGATTTTTCTTCCTCCATGATAGATCTCATCTATCTTCTCCTTCTTTAGATGCAAAAGATGAAGTGTCCACAAGCTGAGCCAAATATCATGCTCTGATACCACTATAATATCCCAAAAGGGAGAATAAACAATAAATCTTAAGGCAACATCAGAATTTATAGAGAAGCTGAGCCATTTTATTATATTGGAGAAGAATTAGTTACACAATGAACAAAATGTGAGTAGATCCAGCCAAAAAGTTGGTCTAGAATCACCCAGAAAGCATGCTACAACAGGTACAGTGTAACTGGAGAGGCACTAAAGAAAATACTTTGTTTTCCCTTCAACAGATTATAAACATATAGTTGCAGGCTAAAAAGGAAAATGCAGATCTACTCAAATCTGGAGCTGAGATGATGCCAAGATTCAATATTTGGCCAATGTGATGGATTCCCAAGATAAACCAGAAAGGATTTTCCAGATCTGCAACTTTGGAAAATCACCTCCCTAGGATTTGATCCTCGATCTGCTGGGAAATAAAGATCTGAAGCTAGATCTGACAAATAGATGGCTGAAATATGATATCGGATCAGATCTATGCTTGAAGGGCTGATCCCTTCCTCAGATCTATGAGCTAGAAGCTCTAGATATAGCTTCTCAATCCTCCAATGATGATTGCAGCTGCTGCAACACAACTGCCTCTAGAAACTGCGTTGTGAGGGAAAGAGAGGCCTTCTGCCTGCTGAAAAATGCTGCAATAAACTCTAGGCTTATGGTAATACTGATGGCAATGTGACGGGATGATCCCTCACAAGATTTCTAGCTGAAATACTAGCAACTTCCTTCCTCCCTTTTGATCTGCAAGATAGACAGCGTAATTCCTGACGGAAGTACTACTGCTGGAAGGTAAATAACTTTTAGCCTGATGCCAGATCTGCAATGAAGCTCTAGGAAGTTGATCTTTAAGCCCAAGGTGATAGGAATAAACCTTCACCAATTTTCCAGCTGAAGTACTGAAGACAACTTCCTCTTTCCAAACTGATCTTGAGAAATCTGCAATTTCTGAATATGGTTGTCTTGCAGAAAGTAGGAAAAGAGATGTGACACTTAAAGCCTGATGTAGAATGAAGTAAAAAACTCTTTCTAGAGCTACTCTAAGAAAGAGGTGGGATTCTCGACCAGGAACACCCTGTGCTAAACAACACCTGCAATCTCTGCTAAACAGCCCAAGAAAGCAGTGGAAATGTCACATGACAATTCCAGATCTGAAAAGATCTTTACATTAAGAATAATCAGCATGCCCTCATCCTTGCCTTCATCTTCTTTATATAAAATTTGAGCCTTCCCAAGCCTTGGCCCTCATCTAGACTGCGCTGTCACATGTGGACAAGATCCCCCAAGTTGGACTGCGTCATTTGACCAAATCAACCATCATGTCTAGGTGCAATGTACACCTTCCATCAAGTGTGCCTTGTTTTCACAACGTTCTCCATCACTTTATCATGAATGTCCCATGATCTTTGACATCTTCAAGATCTTATTTGACTTAATCATCCCTCTGTTTGATCCCTTCAAGATCTTAGTTTACTGTGTCAACCTCCATGATCTATCTCATTAATGACACAAATTCTCTAATTTCATTCACATTTGTAGTTTCTCAACTACCTTATCATGCAGATCTAGGCTTAATTAATCCACATTCACACACACAAAGTGGATATTTATTCATATTGAGGATTGTGGGTCCCTCCACCCTTTTATTTACTTAATTCATTAAGAAAATCAAGGACTCTAATTGTTCAGAATGCAATAAGATGATGGAGCTTAGTGAAATGAAGTCACCTTCACTAAGTGGGCCCGCAGGCAAATTCTGGCGCAAAATCTATTTTTAGACATATGGAGCATGGTCTGGGGATTCCAGTATGAGATTCTTGGAGCATTGGTCATGTTGGTAAAAATAGATGGGACTCTATTTTTGTGACCTATAAGTCGAAGAGGTCGAAGTCTATTTTTAGACTGCCTCTCCTTAAAATAGGGAAGTCAAATATTATTTACCCTTAATAATATTTGGACTCTAAACAACAGTTTACTCTCTTGGAGCACTTCAATTCGAGCTACAGAAGTGGCTCATGCATCTGACAGAGGAATTACGCTATTCCCAAGGGTTTGATGGCATCATGCATGGTTGACTTCAGTTAGGACTTCAGTGGCAGAAGTTTGGTGGAGTTAATGAGACACCTAGTGGAGTTGTGTTCTGTTTATTTTAGTTGAACTAGTTGAGATTAGTTTAACTAGCTAATCAACTAGTTATGAGTGGAGTGAATTAAATATTATTTAATTCATTATTTAGTAACTCATTATTCAACTCAAGAACACATCAGTTCACTACAGTGCATGATCAGTTCAGTGGAGACCAGTGAAAGAGGTAGATGAAAGGGTGGGGTTAGCTATCAGTGGCGACATCAGTTGTGCATGAGATTTGCACCACACTTGGAGGAATTGCCCATGATGATTGCGCTGTCAAGCCAAGGAGATTCGAACCTTGGATCTCTATATAGACAAGCCATGATTGCGCAATAGAGGCAAGGCAATTGGCGGTGAGTTTTGAACCAGTAACCTGTTCAAAACTGAGCTAGTTTGTGTGTAACTTCATGAGATAGTACTGAGTACTTGTGAGGAGTATTGTACTAAGTTTGTTACATGATTTCTCCATTATAATATACACAATAGCTGCGGGGTTTTCAGCTATAAGCTTTCCCCATACATACTGTGTTAATGTGTATGATGATTTGATGTGTTATCGCTTGATTTATTTTCTGCATGTGTGATGATCTGAGTGGAAGAGATTATGTGTTGCATATAAATTCGAATTGTATGTGATCAAGATAGTCTCGGTGAATAATTGATCATTATTCAACAAATTTCTACACTAATATTCCAAATATGATGTGGAAATTTGGGAATATTACATTGTATTCATGGTGTTGTTCTTTTCTTGTGGATTTGGTGGGTTGTCCTTGGTCTCCCTGCCTTGGCTTTGTCCTTTGTTTTGCACTTTGGGGGTTCCTTTCCCTTGTTTCATATTCACAGATCCAAAGTCTCACTTTTTTTGTGTAAATTTCTACTCGATCTTAACATCGTATCAATAGGTGATGCCAAGAGAATAGATGTCCAGGAACTCAATCTCATCCTGGATGTACTTGTGTAGACAACCATGGTACTTGAGTACCAAATTACGCTCAAAATACTTGATACGAAACTTTGTGTGAAGGGTATGAAAAATTTTTGTGAACTCTGACACGTCTTGGTTCCTTCTTTGCCGCATTGTGGTTCAATTTATGTATTTATATTCATAGCTCCCGACAGGGTAATATTGTTCTTGGATGGCGTCTCGGATAGAATTCCAAGTGGGTGCGACTGAAAACAATAAGCGTTCCCTCTCATCCTTCTATTCATAGTAGGTTTCCCACTAGTATTTGACATGGGGGGTAGCTTTGAGAAGTGCAAAAGTAATATTTTCTCTATTGGAAAAGTCATGAACCAAAAAATATCCTTCCAACATATCTAACCATCTATCTACGATGTTTGCATCTATCTGGCCTTTAAATATGGGAATTTCAAAGTCGAATTGTACCTTAAAGGGAGTGGCACCTCCATAATGGCTACTAGATGAAGATATGTCACCTGTGGGTAGCCGTTGAAGGATTTGGGCAAAGTTATCCATCATCGCATTCCTCTATCGCTCGAGGTATTCCTCGAGAAATATTTTTAAAGGATCTCTTGCTCTGTCATCTTGATTTTCTTCCTCCATGGGAGGTCGTCAAGGTTTGTGAGGATGGTCTTGCAAAGGTTCAAGCAGTTCGAGCCCTAACTCCTTATACACTGACCTTGTTGGGGACATGCAAAGGAAAACGAAGAAAGAGTAGGCCACTCTGATACCACTAATGCAAACTTATACAAGAACACAACAAAATACATATATAAACATAAAAACAAAGATACAACATAAATAAATCTTCATTTCATTAATATCGAATAATATGCTTACAAGCATAATAGAAATAAATTAGCTCCGACGATGATAGCTTATCTATGAGAAGAGATGTGGTGGCTACATGCCTCTAAACTATGTTACAAAGAGGCTCAAGTGCCATTTTATTATTGAACAACAAAGGGAAACTGTAAACAACCAAAACCATAACCCCAAGTCATGGAACAATAAGGGTTTGTGGGGCCATTGGGGTTATTTGGGTAGCCAACTTCCCAGGGTAGTAACTTGGTCATATGATCTTTGTTTGGCATGTAAGATACCTTGTTGGAAATATCTCTCTGAGTACTAAAATATTTACAAATTTTAAAAGGGGCGACAAATATTGAAGATGTCACGTGAAGGCCAAGCCAAACCAAAACTCATCAAACAATTAAAAAGAGGAAGTCATCAAAGCAAGGTGGTAAAATAAAAAAAAGTAGTCAAACCTTGAAATAGCCAATGGAATGTGCCAAGATCCATTCATAAGAAGATTTTTGAAAGAGGCACGTCGAAAAAGAAATCGTTTGAAGCCGAACAAGGGTTATACAATCAAGATTGATATGCGAAACTCAAGTAATATCAAGCAATAAAAGCGACAATCACAAAGATCATATCAAAGCATGATCATATCTTGAAGGACCAAAAAGCTTAAAATCCAAACAATAAGAATAGGAGGAACCATCAACCAGCCAAGTGCCAATAAAAAAAAAGGAAATTTTTCAAAAATTGCAATGGAAGCCCCTTTATTTTGACCAAAAATGTAGGGGAGTTGTTGGCAGGCCAACAAGGACACAACTACCTAGCAGTTGTATTTAATTTTCAGTATTGTATTTTGAGGGGGGTTTTGTTCCCATGTCATATTTCCTCTTTAAATCTCTTCTTGCAACTAATCTATATTACTTAGATGCATTGTAAAATGGGTACCTTACATGGTTTCTTGTGGGGACCCAATCATTTTGTTCTCTCGTAGTTCTTCAAGGTGGATATTGGAGATAACATACACTTAATTGTACTTCAGTTAGACTAGTGAGTGGAGTCATGTATGATAACATCATTATCATAACCAAGAGGGCACTCCACTATAAGTGCATGCATGAGTTCTACTAACCTCTACTTGTATGAGACAGTTAAGTGCATTTTCACATCTCTCTAGATTCGCTACTAGACTTTTTATTATATTAGTTCAACTATGTAGAATATTTTGTATTGAGATGTATTCTCTCATAATTTTCTTTTTGTACATTAATAGAATTATTACTTCTTTCCTTGCAAGTTTTGTTCATTGTTTTCTAGCTAGATCCAATCTCTGTACATTTAACTTCAATTCCACATTTTTATATTCCTCTTAGAACACTTCTTTTCAAAATAATTGAATAAAAAATTTACAATAATTTTAAAATAAATAAAGTTAAATATTATATAACATATATGTGCATTTTGGAATACCCTGTCACATACTAGTGGACCACATGGTTATGTTGGTTGAAATTTTATTAAAACAATTATGTCTTCCTAAAATTCAGGCCTTCTTAATTTGTTATAACTCTATTGATAAGATCTCATGTGCTAATATATTCTTGTTTCATCTATACAAGGAATTCTAGATAATACAATTGTAGACTTGCACTAGTTTTAATGAAGAAAATAATTGGTTGTGGAAACACAATAACTTAAGCATGGATTAATATCAAAATTGTTAGAAATAATAATATTAATTTATGCTTGCAATGCATGAAGCGTTGAGTTAAGAAAAATAAGTCTAGTCTATTATTAAGAGTTAAGATAGCTAGAGTTTGCATAATTTCATACTGAGCATGAAATAATTAGAGTTTGCATAATTTCAAATTTAATAAATTTAGTGTTTATATACATATGGTTTGGTCATTGTGAAAAGCAAGAGCCCCAACTCAGTAAATGTGTAATATGAAAAAAAAATTATAAATACAAATTTTTAATATGTAACAACTACTTCTATATGCTTGTTTATCTCTCCAAATGAAAAACAAAAATTTCTTTAATATTTATGAATTAACCAAAACCAAATGTAAAATACAGGGACATTGAAAGTGTTACACTCATCTCCCTTGTGTTTTCAAAGTTACATCAATAGCTGTTTCCCAAAACTTCTTAAACAATTTTATTATCCATACATAAAGAAGAGATAGAGAAGGCAAATGATGAAGCAAATTTGTCACTGTCCTTTACCGTTTGAGCTGGCGACGCAATAAATAGATAGAGGACGTTCCGTCTTATTCTTCTTCTCCAGTCGAGCCTGTTGAGCCAGCTTAGGGAAAGGAAGCGCTGCTTTCATGTATCTTCACCTTCATCTTCATCATTCCTGACTTAGGGAATGGCCCATCTTCATCTTCATCTTCATCTTCACCCCATCATTCCCATCTTAGGGAATGGCCCATCTTCATCTTCACTTTCATCTTCACCTTCACCTTCACCTTCACCGTCACCGTCACCGTCACCTTCACCTTCACCTTCTGGCCACAATCTGAAACTCCACCTGTAGCACATTAGCTTTGCGAGGGACCCACTTTCATTATCAAGATCTTCGATCTTTGTCTTGGCCAATGTGTCACACTCCTCTATTAATTTCTCTTCAGCTCTCCACAGCCACTGACTGTCTCCTACCCATCTGCCAATAGTTAAAAAAGCCTTTTTTTTAATTTTTTGAAAGTCCAATTACTAAACAGAGTTTGATAAATTTATTTTCAGCGCGCTCTACTTCAACGCAAACCAACATGGAGGTTTCCTCGTTCTTAAACATTCATAATCTTTTATATAAAGGAAAGCGTTTGCATATCAAAATTTTTAAACATCACTACTGTTAACATTAAAGTGTTCAGTACTCACCCGTAGATCAATTCAAATTTGGACGGATCAATTAACCAACAGCAGTCGATGGAGTATATCAGTATAACTACTATTGCTCCACACTTCATCCGCCTCCACAGCTCATCCTTTTGATTAAACTGCTTACAATATTGGGCCAATCTAAACATCTCGTCTACAACAAACAGCCACTGAATTCTGTGGTCATGAGGAACAGTTTCCATTCGCTCCAAAAGGTTCGCAACCGCAAGAAGACCTGCAACAGCCCACTCTGCCTCTTCTATATCCTTCAGGACACTCTTAATAATCGTGTGGCAAGCATCTTCTTCAGAATGACGAGAAATGACATCTTTCTGAAAATCATAAATTAAAATTTTAGATTCATTATTTGAGATATATAGGAGCTCCTGGAATGAATTTCATGTTCGAACCAAAAAAACAATCAACAGTTGACAAATGATGGAGAGGTTTAATACGCACAACCCAATCGTCGTTTGCTCCCTCCGACAGGAGATTCTTTAATCGACAGAAGCCTCTCGAAGTCGGCCAAGTCACCCTTGGCGGTGACCTCTTTTCCCCCTCCTATCAGAAACGAAACAAGACATGGAAGATCATTATGTTAAAAAAAAATAATTGATTCAGAAAATTGAGGATAGATGCCAAAGAAAGAAATCCACCTTCTTGAATTTGAAAGGCCGATAAAATTGCACTTCCCATAGCTCAGATATGTAGTTTCTCAAGGCATCGAAATAGACATCCACATTTTGTGGCTCAACGGCTGCAGCGGACGCTGTTTGCATTTTCTTAATAAGGATGTCCTCATCATGCCTTTCGAAATTTATCAATCGTTCTGCTCTATCTTTCCTATCGAATAGGAAAATCGACTCGACATCCCTTCCTGTGATAGCTGCAACCGAATTTCCCCCCTCGTCGAACAAGGCAATGGATTCATTAAATAGAAGAGAATGTAAAAGACTTTTCAGTTCACACAAATGCTTGTCACTTTCGTCCATTCCATTAATTTCTTCTTCCAAATGGTGAAGACGCATCATAAAACTCACACTTTCATGCCTTGATAATTTTAACAAAGACGTCCCTTCCATCTCAGTTGTATTTTCCAACGGATAATAATAATCCTTTGAAATAATAGAAGCAAGGCGGAGAACTCCAATTTCATCGCAAAGGCTAAAATGAATAAAGTGAATGCTGTCCCTGAACTGCTCCATTGAACACGCAATCTCCTCCACAGAACTCCGGCTACACAAGCATATAAATTTTCCTTGAAACATTAGGTCTTTCAGTTTCACCTGGTCAAATACAATTCAAAATCAATGATCAGTCATTTATTCATCATTATTTTCCCTTCAATTTATATTTATGTCATGATGGCAATATATATAATATAATAATAAAACAATAAAATTATTTACCTGGACGGATTTCAAGTGGTTGAAAAGGAACTCCAAAGTCGACATATTCTTCAGTTGTTCCCATTCTTTTTTTCTAACTTCTTCAATTTTTCCCAACGGAGTAAGAGAAGCGTTTACTCCCCATCTCACCTGATATGATTCACTTTCTAAATAGTTAAAAAGAACCTCAAACACCTCTCCCCTATCCCTCGGGGTTATAAATGGACTATAAATAGTGATTCTCCCTTTTGGATCTATGATCCAATTTATAGTTGGATACCATTTTTCAATCTCTTCCCATTCATCCCATTCAGGTTCATTAACCTCTTCCCATCCAGTGGTGCAGTGTTTAGCCAAAAAGTACTGGACTGCCCTTGTTATTGTCATCCATGGATTTTGTAGGACAAGCCAAGGAACTTCTCTTGAAAACTGTTTATAGACGTCGAATACATCAGATACCTCTCTTGTAAAAACCTCAAATAAGTTGTCGGAATCATCACGTTTCTCCTCTGTAATTGGCTTCACAAGAGGAATTGATATAATTTCAAAATTAAGTCTGTCTTTCTCGCGAAGGTACATCTCCTTCAAAGACGGAAGACGAATGTCATGATCAAATGAGTGGGGAGGTCTGATTTCTAAAAGAATAGTTTTGCCTTCCAATTTGTCGACTCCGCAAGTAGCTTTCAGTTCGGAGTTTGGTGTTGGATGCTATAATGGACAAGCCAACAAGATCAATGAGCAGAACAATTCAAACGAATACCATAAGTAAAATGCTTGCTATGACTGCATCTGTGCATAAAATAATTTTGCTATGGAAGATATACTTTGTGGTGGATACATAAGAAAAGATAAATATCCAAAATGTGTGGGTGCATTAACAAAATTAGTTGAACTCCTTGAGGCAACAGTTGCAAAGGCCTAGCGAGAGCGCTTTTCTATTGAGTATGATATATCTGGACATGGTAGTGGTAGTGGTTCTGGTAATGCTCTTGGATTATTGTACTCGAAGATATGTTATTGGTATTGTTACTGGATTTATTCTTATAGGAATTATAGGCACTGGGAGATGAATCGTTACTCTCAACGATGGCACTCTACCTTTTATTCTACATTTTTGAATGGGTGATATTGCCTATAATTAGATTGTTAGTTTAATTGGGAGTCAATTTTTAAGGCTTTATGGCTGGGTGATATGATTCTTGGTATTTCAATAACGTGAGAGGTCAATTTTTATTTTTTTAAGATATGATTTTGGTAGTGAAATGTTTAATTGTATTTTTTAATATAAAAATAGATTTAATAACTAATTTTTAATAATTATTTATTTTAATGGGAAATTGTTAAATAAATTGCTATTTTAATTTTTTTATTGTTCTTTTTACTTGGCACTTATAAGAAATCTAAATCTAAACTCACTAGCTAAAAAATTAAAGGTAACATTTTTTAACTTAAGTAAATTTTACTATATTTAATTTTTATTAGAATTTTATTTTTTCTTTTTATACATCTAATAATACATTTTATATATATTTTTATTAAACAAAAACAATAAACACAACCTTAATAAATTTATAAATAATTAATAACATCTTTTACGTACATTTTTATTAAACACAAATAATGAACTCTTTCTTAATAAATTTATAAATTACTTGTTTATATAAAAAAAAAAAATCTCTAGTTTTTATTACAATTTTATTCCCAATCTATAATAAGCAATAATATCTCATAAAGAGGGTAGTTTGTATAAAATTTCCATCCTCTAAACATTTTCTTAACGGGGAAGAAAAATCTTGTAGATAATCTCTTAAAAATGGATGAAATTTCAAAATAAATGAGTTAAAAATTTTGATTTTTTAAATTAAAATTTAATTATAAAAAAAAATTAAATTATAATTTTTTTTCTTCTAAATATGTCTAATTTCTATTATATGGTACAAAAAGAAATAATTTTACATTTCAATCAGAATTGTTGTGGTAGCCAATTCTGGCGGGAAAGATGTTCAAAAAAACAAAAACGGGATTGCCTCTATTGGAGAAACCAACCCAGAAACTAGACCAAGTAGTAAGAGGGGCGCTGCCCCAGACGGGGAAACCAACACATAACATAAGTACCCATAATCTAAACATAATGTGCAAAGAGTAAGTAAGCAAAAAAACAACAATTGAGTTGTAACTTACAAAAGAAAGAGGCACCGTGGCTCTAGTCCTTCTGTGGCTTGTCATTCTGAATGTCTTCTGGAGGTGGCTCTTCCACAATGAAACAACCGTAGTCTGAGAGGTCATCTTCCTGCTTGAACAACCAGGGAGTCGGCTCCAGCGCGGAGGCTGAGTGTGCAACCAAGATTGCTGCGTTTTCGTCCTCTGCTGAGTTGTTGCCACTGTCGCTGCCCGAAGAATTCACTGTGGACTTCATGGACAGAGCCATAGATTTCATGAGATGTTGAAGGATGGACGGTGTCAATGTGGATTTGCGCATTCTTTTCTGAGACCCCGAGCCAGAGGAGCTGGAAGGGTCTTCAGGTATGCACAGAGAAATGAGGGCCGACATCGTTTGCTGGTCTGGCGCCTCCGATGAATTTACATTGAGAGTGAGATCAATCAGGAAATCCTCACGGATAGGAAGCGGAGGACGGGAGGGCTGGCCTCGGCCTTTGCCTCAGTGGCATTTCATATGATGTCAGTGCGACATTGAGGCATCAGAGTTCTTAGAAGGAGAGGGAGTGCAGGTCGAATTGCTGACAGAGATGTGGAAAGAGGCCTTGAGCAGGTGAGCTAGCAAAGAATGAAGGGCAGAACACACAACAATGAAGTCGGCTAGATGCACAAAGAGATGGAGGGAGAAGAATGAGGGAAGAGCAGCTCCATTTCCCATGAAATATTGCAGAGATCGACGGCAAGGATAGTTGTAAATGCACTCAGAGCAGGTAACAAGAGGGGGAGCAATGGCGATAGGATGGTCATTAGCAATTTTAAATGCTACCTCGCGTGAGCCATGTGCTGTCAGTGCCATGTGGATGTGACAGCTGCCTAGAGGAGGACAAGCCATGTGACAGGCATGGCCTCGATTAGACACCCGCATCCGGTGGTTGAGCGTCTTTGAGCACTGACTAGGTGCTTGTTGAGAGGAGAGATTCATCATCAATGTTAGAGAGGCAACCTGAGAAGAGGGGAGAATTGTGGTCCACTCCTTTGTTTGCCAGGAGATCCACTACCTTGTTGGCTGATCGACAAACGTGCTTGAAAGTGATGGCCTTGTGGAGCTGTAACCATCATTCAATGTGCTCAAATCATGTAGCTAATCTCCAACTTTTAGAAATTTTGGAGGCAGAGGCACCAATGAAAAGGTGATGAGAAGTGTTGATGATGACTTGGGAGTCGCCTTCTACTTCTAAGGAGAAGAAGTTCTGATCCTGAGCTAGATGAAGACCTTGCATGAGCCCTTCCAGTTCTGCAGAGTTATTGGTGTCCCAACCAATAGAGCCAAAGAAGATGAGGAGGGGCTTCCCTTCTAAGTTTCTGAAAATTCCACTAAAACCAACCTCTCCAGGATTTCCCTTAGAGGTGCCATCAAAGTTGAGCTTGAAGAAGCCTTGAGGAGGAGGGCTCCAGGTGTTGGGTGAGTCAGGAGGACGAGAGGGAGGTATATTATCCGCAGAATGATAGGGGACAAAGAGGTTCCAGTTGGCCCATATGATACTCTCTAAGGGATGGGAGGGGAAATCCAAGTCCTGCCAATGGTGCAGGGCGAGGGTCTCCTTTAGGTTGTTGCAAAGATTGGTCCAGAGGATCTATTGCAGAGTAGATTGATCTTTGAAGATGCACCTGTTCCTTTCTTTCCAAATCATCCAAAGGAGAAGCATTGGTAGGAGTGTCCAAAGAGAATTGAGGAGATTGCTGTTGAAGGGAGATTTCTACCAGAGGTGGATGGTACTGATGATGTCCCCTTTAATTCTATCAGTTCTTCAACAGAGGATAGTTATGTTGTCCCATAAGTTATTGGCAAGGGGGCACATGTCCAGAACATGATTTATGGATTCTGCATGCTTGAGACAGTTCAAACATCGAGAGGGGCCAATAAAGCCTCTTTTCAGAAGGTTTTCCCAGGTTAGGATCCAACGCTTGTTGAGAAGCCATAGGAAGGTGGAGATTTTGGGCCAAATACAAGGTCTCCATATCTGCGTCTAGATTTCATCTGGCAGGTTCTAAGTGCTGTGATAGAGCAGATGGTAGGTTTCCTGAGTAGAGAATGAGCCCTAAGTGGTATAACCCCAGTAGAGGATGTCCTTGTCATCTCTGCATCTGATTTTTCTTTTGTTTAATTCCCTATCGATGTCTTCATGACTCTCCTCATGCCATTTTTCACGCCACTAAGAAGCAGGGAGCCATTGATGAAAGTTGTTATTGAGGAGAGGCGTCCATAAATATTTTACTTGATTATTCTCCCTTGCTTGAAGAGCAGCTTACCACTTGGGTTTTTGGAATAGCGCAGCCAATTTGGGCATCAGTTGCCAAGAATCCTCCCAAAGACGGGCTTATGCTCCTGAGCGGATTTCCCATAAGATGTGCTCTTAGATTATGACGTGATGCTGCTTGGAAGATTTCCATATTTGGGAGCCCATTTCTTCTAGTTTAAATATGATAAGATCCTCCTGAGGCCAATGGCCAGTGTATTTGGAAGCCCATAGCTGAGCCCACGGGGTGCTGGGTTTGGAGATCCACTTCAACCAAATGAACGCTCCCATGATGGCGTTGCTATGACTTGGATCCCATAGCCCCAAGCCCCCAGCAATTTTAGGAGTATAGACCTCTGTCCACTTCACAAGGGTCCATTTTTTGTTGTCTCTCTTACTACCCCATAGAAATTTCCTTTGCATATTTCTAATGCATTTAAGGATCCATTTGGGGGCCGCTAGCACTGAGAATAAATATATGAGCATTGATTGGAGGAAAGCTTTGATCAGGACAAGAAGACCTACAATGTTGAGAGCTCTATGAGTCCAGGAGGATAATATGGCTTCTAATTTGTCCAAGAGTTCCTTCCAGAAGGAGTGTTTGATGGCAGAATCAATGAACGGAGCTCCAAGGTACTTGGAGGGTAAAGTGGCAATGGAGAGACCCAAGAACCTGGCTATGTTGTATTGAGTGATGGCAGGGGTATTGAAAAAGAAGATCTGAGATTTTTCGGCATTAATGGTGGTTCTAGAGGCCTCAGAAAAGCAGTCGAGCAAGGATTTGAAGGTTCTGGCTTCTTGAACAGAGGGGTGGCCAAACAACATATTGTCATCAAAAAATTCCATATGTGTGATGGGGAGATTGTTATGAATGGTCAAACCCTTGAGATATTGGGAGTTGGTGGCATGATGGATGAGACGTCCCTGGCCTTCTGCCATTAGAACAAATAGGAAGGGCGAGAGGTGGTCACCTTGTCGGATTCCTCTAGAGGGGGAGAAGGGGGGGGAGGGGGCGCCATTGACAAGGATGGAGAAGAAGGGGGGTGAGATAAGGCTCATGATCCATCTGGTCCAAGTTGGGCTGAAGCCAAAGGCCAAGAGAATTTGTTTTATGTAATCCCAACTGAGTTTATAAAAAGCTTTGGAAAGATCAATTTTGATGAGCATACCTGACTTTTTCAGAGATTTCAAAGAGTGGGCGACTTCCTGCGTGAGGATGATCCCATCCTGAATTTGATGACCCTCCACATACCCTATTTGTTCCGGAGAGATAAGCAGCGAAAGGAGGGGTTTACATCTATTGGCGATTACTTTTGATCCAATGCATGCTCCTCGACTCCTCAACCAGGTCCCAGACTTACAACTTGATATTTTCCCAAAAGAAGTGAAAAAAGTTGGAGGTGAATCCGTCAGGACCAGGTGCTTTTCCATATTTGAGCTTTGCCATGGCCTGCTTCGCATCTTGCAGCGTTACCAGTTTCAACAGCATTTGATTGTGTGCATTGGTTATGATCCTTGGGACATGCTGAGTTATTTTGGTGATAGCAGGTTGTCGGTTATTATTAGTCTCCTTGAGAGTGTCCCTGAATTAGTTTAATAGCTCTTGCTCAATGTCATCATGTTCCTCAAGCTTATCCCCCTAGCCATTATTGAGGATGGCAATACGATTGTGCATACGACACTGAATAGTGGAGCGGTGGATGAATTTAGTGTTCTTATCCCCCTCTCTGAGCCATCGTATTCTAGATTTTTGTTTCCAGAGAATTTCTTCCTAAAGTATGTTGTTTTCCAGGTGGCTCATGAGATCTGGTTCCTGACGCGTGATATCCTCAGATCTACCCTCTTGGATGATGTGCAGCTGCAAATCTGCCATTTGATGTTCCAATTATTTTTTATTTTGAAATATGTTGCCGAAGGAGGAATGGTTCCATCGCTTGAGAAATTTTTTAAGGGTATTTAACTTCTGCTGAAATTGATAATTCTTGGATCCTGTTGGTGGGATAATGTTGCTCCACCAAGAAGTGACCATTTATTTAAAGCTAGGGTGAGTGAGCCAAAACTTCTCAAAATGAAACGGCTTATTGCTAGCAACCCCTGGGCGAGACCATTGAAGCTAGATAGGCCAGTGATCGGATCCTGACACAGGTAGGATTGTTGAATGTATATATCCTCCAAGATGGATGGCGTTGTCTGAGATGAGGAATCTGTCCAGCCTCGAGGAAAACTGCTGAGAACCTCCCCTGTGATTGTTCCAAGTGTGGATGCCATTGGAAGAAAGAAGGTCAGTCAACCAATTTCTCTAAATGAATTCTTTGAAACTGAGGTTGTCTGCTTCAAGTCTGAGGCGCACTCCATTTTTCTCTTCTAACTTGGTGATCATGTTAAAGTCTCCTCCTAAGATCCATATGGGATGGAGGCGTTGGGAGTTTAGGTTCTCTATGGAGTTCAGGATATCAATTTTTTGGGTTGTGGGTTGGGGAAAGTAAACATTGGTGATATGACCATGGATTTTGGTGCCAATGAAATGGAAGGAGGCTTGAATGAAGTTGTGTGAGGCATGGATTTTAGTCAGGGAGACTCAGGAGAGGGTTCCAAGCGATGGAAAGCCCTCCTGAGGCTCCTATAGCATCAACCGCGGTGGTAATACAACCTTGCCAAAGTCTGGTAATGATAGAGTTCAGGGTGGTACTGGTGCATTTGGTTTCTTGCATGAAGAAGATGGTTGGTTTATCTTGCATGATTTTATTTTTGATCATTTGGTGCTTGGCAAGGCTATTGCGTCCTCGTATATTCCATGAGATGAGCTTCATTGAGAACTGTGAGGGAATTTTTGGTAGAACCTGGTCAACTTGGGATATCGTCCCGATTCAACAAGTTGTCCTCCAAGAATGATGAGTCGCTGCAGATCTAAGCGTCGCCCTCTTTTCCGAGACTCCTTTAAGATCTTATTTGTATCCATCTGGTTTCCTCCCTAGATGCTAAAAGATGGGATTTGTTGTGCTCTGGATAGGGCATCTTCTAAGAATTGAATCTTCTTAGGTGGGATCTTGTGGTATTCACGATTTTTGTATGCTGCCTCCAGTCCTAGGATGTCAAGATCACTTAAATCAATGCTTTCGGGTTCCTCCTCCATATGAGAGGGTTGTTCCATGTCTATAGTTGTACCTTTGTCCTATGCTTCTTAGGTCTTTTTGTCATCTACATCCATGAGGGATGAATTCTCTAGATTTGCCGATTTTCCTTTGCTGGATTAACTGTCTTGCTGAGCTTGGGATTAATTAGCACCAGGAGGCGGGGGGGATGGGGGTAATAAGGGGAGAATACTGGGCTTGCGAGGGCGCCACTGAGGGGATGGTTGATTTGGAGGAGTCAGGGGGTTGATTTGAAGTCTCGCCTTTCATGGTGGTTTGATTAGCGAGAATGTCGAAGCTATTGCTGGTGGCAGGGCGAGAGGGCTTAGGGGCTGATGTGGATTTTTTAGCGTGCCTCTTGCGATTGGGGACCTTGGTGAAACCTTCTAGATCGGTATTATCTGAGCCTGGGGAAGGTTTGGGTGGTTGATTGAGTGGGAAATATTTGAATAGATGCCCGTGCTCGTGGCATCGGCGACAAAAAAAAGGCACATGTTCATAATCAATAGTTTGGACCCATTCAAAATCATCATGGAATAGACTTACCAAGTCCGAGAGAGTTTTGGCCAGGTGCATGTAGACACAAATTCTGGGATAGGCAGTGTAACGATTGAGCTTGGTTTCTTCTGAAGTCTTGATGAATTCCCCAAGGTTGTTGCCAATATCTTTGAGGGATTAGTCATCCCAATAGTCTTGTGGGAGTGATTACATCCCGATCCATACGGGAACCCAGTTGAAGTCCTCTTTGTCTGGGTTAAATCTTTCTACCCAAACCCGTAAGAAGAGGTCTCCTGAGTTAAAGAAATACGGTCCTCCAGCCATGATGCGGTTTTTGTCCTCTATGCAGGTGAATATGACATTGAAGAAGCCTTTTGGTCCTAGCTGGAGGGAGATGTTCCCTTTAGGCTTCCATTTAGAGGCTATCCAACCTTGAAGCGCTTTCTCAGTGGGACAAAAACTAATAAATTTCCCAATGACGGCATGGTCCCTCATGAATTGTATTATGGTATTGATGCAGTGGGTAGGAAGATAGATTTTGGGATGTTCTGTAGCTATCGAAATGCATGTTGAGGACAATGCCTTCCTCTGTTTCATTTTGTCTTTTTGTTCTTCTATTAGGTTTTCTGGAGTGCCTGCCGATTCAGAGATCCATGGCTGATCATTGAGAGGCGCAGATTCATTGCTATTCAGATTGTCGTCGGGTGGTTGGGGGGGTGGGTGCGCCTACCCCCCACTTCAGGAGACGCCATTTCCTACGGCTTTGGATACGATGCGCATTAGAACCTTGCTTGTAGTGAGGTGTCATTGAGGTAAAGGGGAGGAGCCCTGTTGGATCTCATCTCAGGGTTGGGAAAACCTTAGGTATCCATAGAGGAGACGCAGTCCTTTTCTCTGCTCATCCTCAATTAAACTATAATTTTAATAATATATATATAATTCATTTTTAAAAAAAGTAAAGTGTATTTTTTTTTTTAAACTAAAGATTTTTTTCAAGTTTTTATTGTTAGAAAATTAAATATTACAGAGCAATGAAACACATAAAATATGCGGAAAACACAAGCACACAAAACACATAAAACCATAGAGACACAAAAATATGTGGTTCACCCAATTTGGGCTACGTCCACCCCGAATAGCCAATCCTTCCTTTCTATTATCCAGCAAAATGAAGAGACACAACTTACAGCAAATCCGTTATAATATCCTCTGTTCTCTCTCACAGTCTCCCTCTCTATTTTTCACTCCGAGAATACACATACAATCCACAGCCGCAATACAATACCCTCATAAAAAGCGAGGGGTTTCCTTCTAGGGAAAAAAACCCTAAACTAAACATAACTTCTACTGTCAGATCATCCGCCTAATGAACGACCCAGATTGACTAGAAATTACTATACTTTTACAAGGCAATTTTACATCTGTTCTTAGCTTCGGAGGCGCTGCCCCCTGGACCCCCCAGGAAATGTTTAATTATGCGCGGCGTTGCCACCGCATTAAGGTACAGGGGTCCAACGCTGTGATACAAAATAAACAAGATAATCAGGCTCCACACCCAACAATCTACCACTTGGAGACTGATTGTAGCAACTGCACCGCTGCTTCATTTACTAGACAATAACTCCTCTTTGGACCTAGTTTTTTCTCATATTCAATGTCATCCTTGAAGACCAATTGAAACAGAGCATAATCTCAATTTTTCCCTGGTTACAACTTTTGTTAGCATATCTACAGGATTCTGGCTAGTGTGTATCTTTTCCAGCTTCAATTGTCCATCTTCCAATAGTGACCGTATGAAATGGTACTTGAGATGTATGTGTTTAGGTTAGGAATGAAATGCTAAGTTCTTTGCAAGATGAATGGCACTTTGGCTATCACTGTATAATGTACCCATATCATGCTTCTTACCCAATTCATTCGTAAAACTTTGTAACCAAATCATTTCTTTACTAGCCTCTGTAGCAGCAACATACTCTGCTTCTGTTGTTGAAAGTGCAACAACACTTTGGACTTTAGAAACCCAACTGACAGTTGTTCCACCTACAGTAAATACATATACTGTAGTGCTTCTCCTGTTATCTCTATCACCTGTCATATCTGCATCAACATATCCCTGTAGAGAAATGTTTGAACCACCAAAGCATAATGCTTGATTTGTGGTACCTCTCAAATATCTGAGAATCCATTTCACTACCATCCAACGTTATTTTCTTGGATTGTTCATGTACCTACTTACAACTCCCACTGCATGTGCAATATCAGGCCTTGTGCAGACCATTGCATACATTAAGCTTCCAACTGCTGATGCATATGGAACTTTAGACATATAATCCATTTCTTCTTGGGTCTTGGGGCACATCTCCTTACTAAGTTTGAAATGGCTAGCAAAAGGTGTACTAAGTGGTTTTGCATTCTGCATATTAAATCTTTTCAATACCTTTTGTATGTACTCATTCTGAGACAGTGTTAATTTGCGATTTTTCCTGTCTCTAGTTATTCTCATACTAAGGATTTGTTTTGCAGCTCCCAAATCCTTCATTGCAAATGAATTTGCCAATTTTCTTTTGAGCACATTTATTTCCTGCATGTTAGACCCTGCAACAAGCATTTCATCTACATACAATAACAATATAATATAGCTGCCATCATTTTGCCTTTTTAGATAAACACAATGATCAGAGTGACATCTAGTATAACCTTGTTCAGACATAAACTTGTCAAATTTTAGATACCATTGCCTTGGAGCCTGTTTTAAGCCATACAAGCTCTTCTTTAGCTTGCACACTAATTTTTCTTTCCCTTTGACCTCATATCCTTCTGGTTGCTCCATATAGATCTCTTCCTCCAAATCTCCATGGAGAAATGTTGTCTTTACATCTAACTGTTCAAGATGTAAATCTTCCGCTGCTACAAGACTTAAAATAGTTCTGATTGAAGTCATCTTAACAATAGGAGAAAATATTTCATCAAAATCAATAAATTTCTTTTGTGCAAACCCCTTCACCACAAGTCTAGCTTTGTACCTTCGTTTTCCTCCATCTTCTTCCTTTAGCCTGTAAACACATTTATTTTGCAATGTAGTTTTACCTGCAGGCAACCTGACTAAGTCCCAAGTCTTGTTATGCATTAAGGAGTCCATCTCTTCTTCCATGGCTAGCTCCCACTTCTTCCTGCTTTCAACCTGCATTTCTTCTTCATAACATTCAGGTTCACCAGAATCAGTCAACAATAAATAATATAATGAAGGAGAGTATTGTTTAGGCAGTCTACTTATCTTGGTAGATCTTCTAACACCACTTTCAGGTGTTTGAGGTGCTTGTTGCTGTTGTGGTGGTTGTTGTTGTTGTGGCTCTTGATTATTATTATTTTCAGGCACCTTTACCTTTTCTGTGATCTCATCAAGAATTGTGTATTCTTTGTTTTCTTTTTCCTGTTTCTTTTCCTGCAATTAATTATTATACAATACCATTTCATTGAATATTACATCTCTACTCCTAATGGTTTTGTGATTTTCATAATCATATAAGCGATAACCAAAATCATTAACACCATATCCAATAAAGGTACATTTCTTTGATTTTGCCACAAGCTTTGTTTTGTTTTCTTTATTAATATGGACAAAGGCCTCACAACCAAAAGGCTTTAAAAAATAGAAGTTTACCTTTTTACCTGTCCATGCTTCCTCTAGAATACCACCATCCAAGGAACTTGAAGGCCCTCTGTTTATTAGATAAACAACAGTATCTACAGCATCTACCCAAAATTGTAAAGGCAATCTTGCATGCAATCTCATGCACCTTGCACGCTCCATGATTTAATTACATTTCATTCATTTCATTTTCTTGTAAAATCATTCTTGGAAATGTCTTCTCTCTGCGAATTCCATGCTCTGAACAGTACCTATCAAACTCTTTGCTGCAATATTCACCTCCATTGTCTGATCTGAGACACTTCAACTTCCTTCCTGTCTCAATATCAACCAAAGCTTTCCATTTCTTGAAAGTATCAAAAACATCAGATTTATTCTGAATACAATAAATCCAAGTTTTTCTAGTTGCATCATCAATAAAAGTAACATAATAACGAGAACCACCAAGAGATGTAGAAATTTGCTGAATAATGAAGATTTATCCACCGAGATTATCCTGGTCACACATCAATTCGAATTGCATGTGTTGGGGTTCCCATGTTTTGGCAAGTTTGGAAATACCAAAAGATGAGACAACATAGAACCACTTTCAGACCTTAGGATCTAGCCCTCCTAGGTCCAGAGAGGGATCTCTCTATAGAAGTCAAAGTGTATGTCTTTGAAGCTCTCAGTTATGATTTTAGGCTAGTTATAGGCTCAAGTTTGTTTGTTTGATTGTTATGTTTTGGTTGTTGGAAATCAGGAAAGAAGAGTCCAATATGAGACAGGGATGAGCAATAAAGGAATTTAGGCAAAGATAGATAACTCAGAGAACATCAAGGCCATTGGGCAATGGAGTCAAGAAAGGGTTTACTTGTGTTCAATGTGCAAGCTTTCAGTTGGGCTAGTCATCTAAAACATTTGGATCTTTAGATTAAAGGGGTGGAATGGGACATTAAGGACTGAAAATGAAAGGAAGAGAACCATCTAACTCTGCCTATAGATCAGGTCAGAGGTCATTTAACTCCAGACCTGCTTGGACAAAATCAGAGGCAAAACAAGGGATCTTAGAGAGGCTAGCTGGTCGAGCAAGGATCCTAGTGGACAGGGCTGACACTAATCCCCAGTGTTCCCAAACCTTCCAACTAAATCCTAACAAGAACATATAAACATCGATTTCATTAATTCATACATCAGAGAGCAGGCAATGACATCCACTACACTGATTAAATCAATTGAAATCAATATTCAGATACACATTTAAGCAGAAAACATATAGGGCTGGGAGAGCAGCAACATAGGGCACCTAAAAAGGGTGAATCCTATGCCAAACTTCTGATGCAAGCCAGTAGAAATGAAATGAAAGGAAACATAACATGAGAGCAAGTCAATCACAAATACAGAGAAAGAGGAAACATCACCAGCTGCTTTAGATCAGGATCCAAAGAAACATGCTTGTCATATTAAAAACCAATACCAATCAGGTACATCGTTGCCCACAGCTTGAACATTCAGCCTGAATACATCAAATCTCAGCCTATCTTACCATATACACAGAGAACTTGCCTCAAGAGGAAAATACTTGCATTTCACTGATATCTCATTAACAACCCTTCAATAATTTTCTTCTGTGTTTTATAGCAGCAGAAGCACAGAAGATCGACTGAGGTGGTAGGTGAAGCATTAAGTGAATCATTAAAGCACAGAACAGACGAAGAGGGCCAAAACCTGCTCTGTTTTAAATCTCTGCATTTATCTCGGGTACTTTGGAGGAAAAAATGATCTTTGTCAGGCTTCATTTACTCCATTTAGGGCTTTGATGCATTTCTGTTTTGCTGTACTTTGTGGTACTCTTGGTGAATAAACAAAATGGTAGATAAATTGCGGAATGGCCTGCCATACTGGTGAAGCAAATGCTTTGACTACTTCGGATTGTGTCCTAGGCGGAAAACTCTTCTGTACCACAACATATAATAAAAAAAGCATGGGCAAACCGTCCTTCTCCGGAGGAAGACATTCTGTTGATATGGAAACTGGTCATCCATTAATTTCTTCGCCTCTGTCAGTGGAAAACTTACTGCTGCGTCCATGTTGTGCAATTATGGAGGCGTTTCAACTCTTGTACTCTGCAGAAACTCACAACTGTGTGTAGAAGACCAATGCAATGGAAGACTGGTGGAGCGAAGGGCGAGAAATATGATAGCGCGGCGGCAGAGAAATGGTGGCTTTTCACCAAACAATAGTGACAAAATGCAATGAAATAGAGAAGACTTATGAATAATAAGGTTTGATGGCGGAATGCAGTGCAGACTGTTAGATCGTGGTCTGGGAGCGAAGATCAACGGTGGATACTGAGCGACGGAATAACATAGGCAAGTGGGATAAACAAATATGGGGTATAAGACTTTAGTTTAAAGTCTTAAACTTTATACTTTGAACAAAATACCAAGAAATGCGATGGAAATGCAATGAAATGCGATGGAGTGGGACCCAGCCGGAGGCGGAGGGCGATCAGATCTGAGCCGTCAGATCTTGGGTGAACGGATGGTCATGATCAAGTTGGAGGATCGCGATCGGGGGGAGCAGGGGTGACACATTAAGAAAATTCGGATTGCGATTGGGGCGGGCGCGTGATGACCGTTGGATCGGCAGGGAGACGAACAGAGGTGATTGAATCGGGAGACTGTGCGATCGGAGATCGGAAGACAAGACTTGCGATTGCGATCGGGAGGGGAATTGCGATTGAGCGCTGACCGTTGATCTCGGGTCCAGATCAACGGTGGGGAGTACAATCGGAGGGGCAGTGCAATCGGGGGATCGGAGGGGAGGACTGCGATCAATCGCATCGCAATTGTTTGCGATGGGCCGATCGGAGGGATGCACATAACCATTGCGATTGCGATTGGGCGGGGGCCTGCGATTAGCGCTCCGCCGTCGGATCTCCGTGATAGATCAACGGTGTTAAACACATCACGAGACTTAATGCGTTAAAATGATCGCATCGGAGATTTTCAATGTTACATAGGACTTTTATATCTCCACTCTGATTCTTCCGATTGCGATTAGCGCTTGGGACTTAAGCGCTTGGTCCCAGCACACAGGCATGTGTGGGAAGTGGTTAGGGCTGGTGGGAAAAGGGGCCAAGCCCTTATAATAAGGTCGGAAAGCGGGTTTTAGCCCATTTCAATGAAATTCGGAGTTGGGAATGGGTAACGAAGGGGAAAAAAAGGGGGCTTCAGCTAAACAAAGGGCGAGAATAGGGTCTAAAGGGGAATTTGGGGAAAAATTGGAATGGAAAGGGGATTTTGCAAAGGGGAAGCAAAAGTGGGAAAATGGAGATTTCTGCAGGGGTGCAAGGGAGAAATGAAGGCTCTGGGATAGGAAATCAGCAGAGGGGATTTGGATAAGGAAAAATACAGAGAGACCTCAAAGAATATGTGTCTTCAGGGGAGATGCAATCTTTGAAGGTCTCCAAAATGATATGGCCCCCAGCTTGCTTGTCAAGAATTTCATATGGGGGCTAATAGTGGCTCCACATGGGGATGCCTTCTTCTTGAAGGAGGCAAGAAACCAGATTTTATCTTTGGAGTAGGCCAGTTGCCTGCTGCTTTGTACATCCCTTTCTTTCTCTGATCAGCTGCCACAATATGAACATGTTACATCAGCAGAAACATTTTTCCCAACCAAACCACCTACCCACACTACAATTCTAGCATTTTTTCTTCTTTAGGGTGCATTTGAGCTAGCAGACCCTTTACATTTTATTTCCAAAACAAATAACAACCTATTCTAAATCTACCCTTATTGCTCCATGAGACCAGATTAAACAGTTGGCCTCATATGCTTCTCTACCTAATCTACTACTTGTTGGGATTAAACTGTCCAATAGGTTTCTTCACCTACATTCTAAGACAGGAAATTTAAAACACAGCCAAGCCAGGATTAGATTGTCTGACTTGCTGTGGACTGAAGATACTGAAAACTAAACAAAATTTGAAGGCTTGGAACTCGAATTTCTAAAGCATTCTTCTTTGTTTGTGACTCAGATTTTGAGCATATTAGAGTCACTTCCTCTTCTGTATTTTCAGCTCTGGTTTTGGGCACACTTGAGCTTATTTCTCTTTCTTCTTTGCTAGCCCGGATTTTGAGCGTGTTAGGACCTACTGTCCTTTTTTCTTTGGCTCAGGTTTTGATCTTATTAGAGCCAATATTTTGCACTTTTCAGAGGTCCATGTTTTGGGCATGTCTGAACCCCTACCCTCTCTATTTTTTTTTTTGGGACATTTTCTCTTTTCTTTGAAACCAAAAAAAACTGCAATGGTATGTACAATGAAATGGAAACTGGAAACTGAAATTTAGCAAAAATAATGTTTGAGCATCCTGCCATTGACAGGACCCCCAAATAGCTCTGTACCATCAAGTTCTTGCAGAAAAAACGCATTTTTGCCCATAGTAGCTTGGATGATGTATGGACCCTGCCATAAGCTGTCAGACTTGCCATGTTTACCTTTGTCCTCTCTTCTTGAGTTCCATTTCAAAACCCTGTCTCCGACTTTGAAATCTGAAGCTTTAGTTCTCCTGTCAAACAGTCTTTTGATGTTTTCCTGAACTTTGACTGCTCTGCTGTAAACCTGATCCCTTGTTTGCTGAAGATGGATTGTTTCATTAATCCTTCTCACCATATTGTCTTCTTCTATCTGAATCTCTTGGACAAGCTTAACCACTGGTATGCCAAGGCTAGTGGGGAAAACTGCTTCTGCTCCATAAACCAACTGGAATGGTGACATGTTAATGGACTTCTTTGTTGTAAGCCTGTCTGCCCACAAAGCATGTACCAATTTCTTATGCCATGACCGTTTGTTCTCTTCTAGCAGTTTCTTAATGATATTCACTAGGATTTTATTTTATGATTCAGCCAAGCCATTACCTTGGGGGTAATAGGCAGTTGAATGACCAAGCGTGATCTGGTACCTGTGACAGAAATCAACCATCTTCTTGGACCCAAAAGCAGCAGCATTGTCAGTGATGATTCTCCTTGGACAGCCAAACCGAGACAGGATAAAGTCTTCTAGGAACCTAATGATAACAGAGTCGGTGGCACTCCTAGTGGGTATGGCTTCTATCCATTTAGTGAAATAATCAGTGGTTGTTAAGATCCATTTGTGTTTTCCAGAAGAGGCTGGGTGAATTTCCCCTATAAAATCTAGACCCCATTGCATGAAAGGACCTTCAACTATGATGGGTTGTAGAGGGAGGGGAAGGAGTTTTCTTTTTCCCTCAAAGATCTGACATTTGTGGCAGGTGATTATCATTTTATGGACATCATTAAACAGTGAGGGCCAATAATAACCAGCCCTGAGTATTTTATTTGCTGTGGTTTTCCAACTCAGGTGGCCCCCACATTCTCCAGCATGAAATTCCTGTTTAACATTTTTAGCTTCAATTTCAGTCAAACATTTCAGCAATAGGCCATTTCGACTCTTCCAATACAAGTTTTCATTTAAAATGCAGTAGTTTCTGGCTTTGATTTTTGTGAACCTGGCCTTAGTTTTTGACATCTCTGGGGGAGCATTCATATTGGTGAGGACATAAAGGATATCAGAATACCATGGAGAGTTTTGAAATTTCTCTTCTATAGTGGGATCAGGTAGGCTTTCCTGCTCATCCAAGGCATTCACCATGTTAATATCAAGGGCCTGCAGATTTGATTCAGCCATTAGTTTGGCTAAACCTTGCCCTTTGATCAGCTTAGTGGGTTTAATCTCGAGGTCATATTCTAAGATAGTATCAATCCATTTGCCCCTTTTCCCATCAGGGTCTTGGGACAAGATATCCTTGACAACAACGCTGGGCACAAAAGCAATGGTGTGAGAATGCAAAATTCACACCCTAAAATCTTTTAAGGCCTTAACTAAAACATAAGCCTGTTTTTCCATGATGTTGTACTTTAAAGGTGCATCTCTCAGGGCTTTACTGAAAAAGGCAATTGGCTGCTCATGGCCCTCTGAATTTTTTTGCAGCAAGACTGCAGCTATGGTGTGCTCTGAGGCAAATGAGAATATCAAAAAATCTTTTGAGAAATCAGGGGTAATTAGAACAAGAGCTTGTGTGAGGGCAAGTTTTACAGATTCAAAAGATTGTTTAGATCCAACAGTCCATTTCACCCCCTCACCCTTCTTTAGCATATTAGTCATGTTCTTAAGGTGCTCTGCTAGGTTTGGGATAAATCTCTTAAGGAAGTTGATTTTCCCAATGAAAGATTGCATCTCTTTGATATTTCTTGGGTGGGTGATTTGCAGTATCCCTTCAACTCTCTGTGGGTCTATCCTGATCCCTTTCTCAGATATAATGTGGCCCAGAAGTTTACCTTCTTGCAGCCCAAAAACAGTCTTTTTAGGATTTAAGGACAGACCATACCCTCTACATTTTTCAAAGACTTTCCTCAGGTGTTTCAGATGTTCTTCTTCAGTTTTGGAAAAGAAAGTCAAGTCATCCAAGTAGATGACTATGAAATGTCCAATCTCACCTGCAAAAGCTATGTCCATGGCTCTTTGGAAGGTTGCTCCAGCATTCATTAATCCAAAAGGCATCTTCACATACATAAAGGTGCCCCAAGGAGTGGTAAAGGCTGTTTTGAGCTGATCTGCAGGGAGTACTAGGACTTGATTATATCCTAAAAAGCCATCTAGCAGGGAGATTCTCGTAGAGCCCACTACCTTCTGCAAGATATGTTCCATTCTAGGAAAAGGGTAATTGTCTTTTAGGGGGGCTCTATTGAGATTTCTGAAGTCTATACACAGTCTGATTTCTCCTGTTTTCTTTCTTACAGCCACTAGATTTGATACCCAATCAGAGAACCTAACAGGAACTATTATGCCTGCATCATACATCTTTTCAATCTCCCTTTTAGCTGCAGGCAATTGTTTTGGATTTATTCTTCGAAGTTTTTGTCTGAAAGGCTTCTGATTTTCCTTCAAAGGTATCTTGTGTTGAATGATGCTGGTGTCATAGGCCTTTAAGTCTTCATAGCTCCATGCAAACACATCAATGAATTCCCTGAACAGGTCAATGTATTTATTCTTCATGTTTGCCAGTATGGACTTAGCCAGTTTAATCATTTTGGGTTTATCTTCAGTGCCTATGTTGCATTCTTCCACATCTGAATCTGCATGTTCTATAGTGGGATTTTTTGCTACATCATCAAAATCAAAAAGGTCCTCTAAGGGTGCCAGGCCTCTAGGTATATTCTTGTCTTTGGCTTGCAACACTTCAACTTCTTCATTTTCTGCGTTTTCGCTGTGTTCGTTTAAATTTCCAGTTTTATCAGAAAAAAGGTTTATCGCTATGTTACAGGGTGTTTCTTCCTCATCTGAGGAATCTTTATCTGGGCAGATGTTTTCAGTGTTAGAGTCTGAATCAGAAAATTCAAACTCATTTCTGCCCATTAGGAAATCCTCAATCTGTTTGTCTCCTTCAAAAACCTGCCAATATTTTTCATTGTCTGGCACTGCAGGTCTGAATTTGGTCTGAATGATGATCTGTTGGTCACTGGGAGCATTGGGATATGAGCTAGCCAGGCAAGCTAATCCGTTAGCAACAGCGTTTCGACCTCTAGGAGTGAACACTAAATCATATTCAACAAACGTTTTCAGTAAATCCAGAGTTTCATTCCTATATGCTCTTAACCTGGGGTGTTTTGCTGTATACTCACCATTCACTTGCTTTATAACTAACTCTGAGTCTCCTTGCACAGCTATCCTACGGGCTCCTAATTTCTTCAACAGATTCAGGTCCAATGTGAGAGCCTCGTATTCTGCAATATTATTTGTACATTTAAAATGCATATTGACAGCGTGGCTCTCGGCATAATTACTTTCAGTATTGCGTAACCACACTCCTACCCCAGCACTTTTCCTAGTACAGGACCCGTCGAAGTTCATTTCCCACAGGGGTTTGCCATTATGTTGCGTTATGAGGTCTGCACTAGGTTGTAGATTATTTTGTGGTTCATTATGGGCATGGAGATCGGGGAGGTGGCTAGCTTGTTGTTTTTGTTCTGTTTCGGTTTCATTCAGAGTTACGTTTTCTATACCCTGCTCATGGTTTTCTTTGTCGTATTCTTCTAGGGTAGCCATTACGCTAAAGTCCATGGGCTTTGCGTTGTTGTTTATGTCTCTGTTTTCTGACTCTTGCTCTCCTGGAGATTGATCATTGTAAAGAATGAATGAATCCAGGTCTGTGTGCACAGAGTATAATGGTGAGTTTTCAGGTTTTTCGGGGCTACTGACTAGGAATTTCATTTGGGACTCTCTATACAGTCTTCTAAGTTGGCCAAATATGGGGATAGTGGCGTATGAGCCATCCATCTGCATTGTTCCTTGAAGTTTGGCTCCCCATGATCTAGACAAAAGCATGCCATACTTAGGTGGTACATCTGCCACCACAACATCCATGACCATACATTTAGCAGGAATCTGGGTTAAGCTCACACACAAATCTTTAATTAGGCCAAGACATTTTACTCTGCTTGAGTCAAATGAATATAAATCTTTGTAAGGTCTGGTGATTTCTAGGCCTAGCTTTTCCATCACTATCTTAGGCATCAAGTTGTGGGATGCCCCAGAATCATGCATTGCATTGTGTAAGATCTTATCATGAATGTTTAGACTAATGTAGAAAGGTGGGATTACCCCTTCCTGAAACTTTCCCTCAATCTTTGGACCGAATAGAAGAGCAGGTTGATCATCACTCAGATTTACAGTGTCACTATTTACACTTAAATTCAATGCTTTCAAAATCTGGCCTTTATATACATCCTGAGTAGCCAGCTCAGATAATGGGACAGAGGTTTTGATTTTTACAATCTCACTTTCCAAATTGAAAGTGGATTGACTCTTTGGAGTGTTTAACTTTGTTTTATTTGCAAATGCCCTAGTGGCAGAATCAATAGGTTGATTATCACTATGTACATGTGTAGGGACGGTTTTATCTGGAGCACTAACTGAGGTGCTATTGCTGCTGGTTGGTTGACTTTGTTTTTCAATGTTTTAGTTGTCTTTTTCTTTGTCATTCCCAGAACTTTCAGCTGCTGATCTGGAATTCCCAGCAGTGGCTTTAGAAGATCTATCAGGTCTTTTCTTAATGGTAACCTCAGGAGTTTGGGTTTTGGAATCGTCTTGGTTCTTCTTACTCCTAAGTTCATATTGTTCTCTGACCTACAGCATAGCATTTTCAAAGCCTAACCTATAATCCTCAGATTCAAACCACTCTTTATCATGACAAGTGGTGGTGGGCTAGTTTTCTTCTGAATCATAGTTTAGGATTGAGTCTTCTGTTTCAAACATGTTTATTGCATTCCCTTCAGACTCTTCTATGACTCCCTCATCTTCATCAAGGAAGTTCTGAAATGGGGGAATAACTTGTTGATCTGATTCTTTTTGTTTGTTGGGAGGGGTATTGTTTCTTCTAAAATTCTCATTTTGGTTTTGGTTCCTATTTTGGTTATTGACCGTGACAACCATTTTTTCCATTATTTGTTGTAGCTTGTCCACATTTTTGGATAATCTGTCATAATTTGGGTCAGAAGTGGAGGCTACAGTGTCATCTCTATATGTTACTCTTTTCTCAGATCTCAGTCTCGCTCTTTTCTCAATCAAGTTTGCCTCTATGTTCACTGCTCCTTTCTGCATGTCCTCCAGTGTGGTGTACTCTTTATCTCTAAGCTCATAGGCCATGTTAGCATCAAACCCTTCGGGGTATTTTTCTAAGGCCATACCTTTTGGAGGTTTCATGTGTGGGGGGAGAGCATTATAAATGTTGTTGAATCTAGTGGTGTAATCGTGAACGCTCTCCCCCGCGTTTCTCTTCAGGCTCAAGTATTTCGCTAGGAGTTGTCGAGGATTAGCCCTAGTCTCCCATTTATTGATGAAAGTCTGATATAGGGCAGGGAGGTCTTGAATACTACCAGCAGGCAGGTTTTTAAACCATTTTTTCACATCACCCCCTAGGCTCTGGGAAAAAATTCTCATTTTGACTGTTTCATCATCTATTTCCATATAATCAAAAGAGTCCTCCATTTTATCTACATGTGCCTGGGCTGTGATGGATTCTTTGGCAGTGAAATGAGGAATTTTTGATTGATAGTCATTTGGCAGGGGGATAAGAGGCTGAGGTAGAACTAGAGGTGCGTACCAGGCTGCCATTGTGATGTTCTGGTGAGGTAAAAGATTAACTTGAGCAGCTGGTATTTGGATGACAGGGATATTATGAATAGCAGAAGCTTGTTGAAAAGATCTAGGGTGGGAGAGTCCCAAGTTTTGAATGAAGTGAATGTCTGGAGGTGTGGATGGAGGAGTTTCTCTATCCCTAGAGTCTGGCTGGTCTGAAACACTGAATGACCTAGTTCTAGGTAATCTGTTTTGAATGTTTAGGTCAGGGAAAGGGTCTAATAGAGCTGTAAGATCTTCTGGTGTAGAATTAGCTCTATGAATGTTGCTGGAAATAATTGATCTTCTACGTGCAGATGTTCTCTTGAGGATCCCCTCAGGGTTATCAACTATTTCGGGTGGGTTTGGATCAGGGCAAGCTCTTGTATAAATGGTTCTGTGAGCCAGCGTGCTATTTTTGAACTATGCAGCTCGACCCTGCTTGTTACTTCTACTATGGTCGATGTTGTTTCAAGGCTGGTTTCCCAGTAGGGTCTTCATTATGTTTTGAGGTTGGTCTCCCAGTGGAGTCATTTAAACGTTTAAGAATTTGTGGAGTCGCCAGGTGGAAGGTTTAAGGTGTTTCAGGGGATACACTGTCCACCACAGTGCTGATGAAATATCCCTTTTCAAGGATATCCCACAGAACACAACAAACTCTGGCCAGAGATTGACTGGGAGGGCATTTTCCAGATATGTCACCTCTGAAAAGAGGATGAGATCCGGAGGCTACCTGGCCCTTTCCAGGCTCTGTCTAAGAGTAGGGGTAAAACACATAAGAGGTAAGTGGAATGGTAAGGGTAAGTGTTTTACTACCAACCTAACCAGAGATTCTGGGTTCGATCCCCAGTATGGTCACCATTATGTTGGGGTTCCCATGTTTTGGCAAGGTTGGAAATACCAAAAGATGAGACAACATAGAACCACTTTCAGACCTTAGGATCTAGCCCTCCTAGGTCCAGAGAGGGATATCTCTATAGAAGTAAAAGTGTATGTCTTTGAAGCTCTAAGTTATGATTTTAGGCTAGTTATAGGCTCAAGTTTGTTTGTTTGATTGTTATGTTTTGGTTGTTGGAAATCAGGAAAGAAGAGTCCAATATGAGACAAGGATGAGCAACAAAGGAATTTAGGCAAAGATAGATAACTCAGAGAACATCAAGGCCATTGGGCAATGGAGTCAAGAAAGGGTTTACTTGTGTTCAATGTGCAAGCTTTCAGTTGGGCTAGTCATCTAAAACATTTGGATATTTAGATTAAAGGGGTGGAATGGGACATTAAGGACTGGAAATGAAAGGAAGAGAACCATCTAACTCTGCCTATAGATCAGGTTAGAGGTCATTTAACTCCAGACCTGCTTGGACAAAATCAGAGGAAAAACAAGGGATCTTAGAGAGGCTAGCTGGTCGAGCAAGGATCCTAGTGGACAGGGCTGACACTAATCCCCAGTGTTCCCAAACCTTCCAACTAAATCCTAACAAGAACATCTAAACATCGATTTCATTAATTCATACATCAGAGAGCAGGCAATGACATCCACTACACTGGTTAAATCAATTAAAATCAATATTCAGATACACATTTAAGCAGAAAACATATAGGGCTGGGAGAGCAGCAAAATAGGGCACCTAACAAGAGTGAATCCTATGCCAAACTTCTTATGCAAGCCAGTAGAAATGAAATGAAAGGAAACATAACATGAGAGCAAGTCAATCACAAATACAGAGAAAGAGGAAACATCACCAACTGCTTTAGATCAGGATCCAAAGAAATATGCTTGTCATATTAAAAACCAATACCAATTAGGTACATCGTTGCCCACAGCTTGAACATTCAGCCTGAATACATCAAATCTCAGCCTATCTTACCATATACACAGAGAAATTGCCTCAAGAGGAAAATACTTGCATTTCACTGATATCTCATCAACAACCCTTACAATAATTTTCTTCTGTGTTTTATAGCAGCAGAAGCACAGAAGATCGACTGAGGTGGTAGGTGAAGCATTAAGTGAATCATTAAAGCACAGAACAGACGAAGAGAGACGAAACCCGCTCTGTTTTAAATCTCTGCATTTATCTCAGGTACTTTGGAGGAAAAAATGATCTTTGTCAGGCTTCATTTACTCCATTTAGGGCTTTGATGCATTTATGTTTTGCTGTACTCTGTGGTACTCTTGGTGAATAAAAAAAATGGTAGATAAACGGCGGAATGGCCTGCCATACTGGTGAAGCAAATGCTTTGACTGCTTCGGATTGTGTCCTAGGCGAAAGACTCTTCTGTACCACAACATATAATCAAAACAACATGGGCAAACCGTCCTTCTCCGGAGGAAGACATTCTGCTGATATGGAAACCGGTCATCCATTAATTTCTTCGCCTCTGTCAGTGGAAAACTTACTGCTGCGTCCATGCTGTGCAATTATGGAGGTGTTTCAACTCTTGTACTCTGCAGAAACTCACAACTGTGTGTAGAAGACCAATGCAATGGAAGACTGGTGGAGCGGAGGGCGAGAAATATGATAGCGCGGCGGCGGAGAAATGGTGGCTTTTCACCAAACAATGGTGAAAAAATGCAATGAAATAGAGAAGACTTATGAATAATAAGGTTTGATGGCGGAATGCAGCGCAGACCGTTAGATCGTGGTCTGGGAACGAAGATCAACGGCGGAGACTGAGCGACGGAATAACATAGGCAAGTGGGATAAACAAATATGGGGTATAAGACTTTAGTGTAAAGTCTTAAACTTTAGACTTTGAACAAAATACCAAGAAATGCGACGGAAATGCAATGAAATGCGATGGAGTGGGACCCAGCCGGAGGCGAAGGGCGATCAGATCTGAGCCGTCAAATCTTGGGTGAACGGACGGTCATGATCAAGTCAGAGGATCACGATCGGGGGGAGTAGGGGTGACACATTAAGAAAATTCTGATTGCGATTGGGGCGGGCGCGCGATGACCGTTGGATCGGTGGGGAGACGAATGGAGATCGGAAGACAAGACTTGCGATTGCGATCGGGAGGGGAATTGCGATTGAGCACTGACCATTGATCTCGGGTCCAGATCAACGGTGGGGAGTACAATCGGAGGGGCAGTGCAATCTGGGGATCGGAGGGGAGGACTACGATCAATCGCATCACAAGTGTTTGCGATGGGCCGATCGGAGGGACACAAATAACCATTACAATTGCGATTGGGCGGGGGCCTGCTATTAGCGCTCCGCTATCGGATCTCCGTGATAGATCAACGGTGTTAAACGCATCGCGAGACTTAATGCGTTAAAATGATCACATCGAAGATTTTCAATGTTACACAGGACTTTTATATCTCCGCTTTGATTCTTCCGATTGCGATTAGCGCTTGGGACTTAAGCGCTTGGTCCCAGCACACGGGCATGTGTGGGAAGTGGTTAGGGCTGGTGGGAAAAGGGGCCAAGCCCTTATAATAAGGTCAGAAAGCTGGTTTTAGCCCATTTCAATGAAATTCGGAGTTGGGAATGGGTAACGAAGGGGAAAAAAAATGGGGCTTCAGCTAAACAAAGGGCGAGAATAGGGTCTAAAGGGGAATTTGGGGAAAAATTGGGATGGAAAGGGGATTTTGAAAAGGGGAAGCAAAAGTGGGAAAATGGAGATTTCTGCAGGGGTGCAAGGGAGAAATGAAGGCTCTGGGACAGGAAATCAGCAGAGGGGATTTGGATAAGGCAAAATACAGAGAGACCTCAAAGAAGATGTGTCTTCAGGGGAGATGCAATCTTTGAAGGTCTCCAAAATGATATAGCCCCCAGCTTGCTTATCAAGAATTTCATATGGGGGCTAACAGCATGCATAACACATAACCTCTTCTACAATTAATCGTCACATGCGGAAATAAAACAAGCGAAAGAACATCAATTTACACACATAGAACGCAGTATGTAATGGGGAAAGCTTATAGCTGAAAACCCCTCAGCTATTTTGTATATTATATGGAAGAGAACATGTAACAATACATAGCACAATACTCCTCACAAGTACTTAGTACTATCTCATAAAGTTACACACAAACTAGCTCAGTTTTGAACAAGTCACGGGTTCAAAACTCCTCCACTGTTTTCCTGCCTCTACTGCGCAATCCAAGTTGGTTGAATGAGAGATCCAAGTTCGAATCCCCTTGGCTTGATCTGCACAATCCTCATGGGAAATCTCCTCCAATGTGTGGTGCAAACTCATGCACAACTATAGTCACAACTAATAGCAATCACACCCTTTCATCTACCTCTTCCACTGGTCTTCACTGAACTGTCCATGCACTGCAGTCAACTGATGTGTTCTTTAGTTGAATAATGAGTTAATAATTAGTGAATTAAATAATATTTAATTCACCCCACTCATCTCTAGTGTATTAGCCAGTTAAACTAAATACAACTAGTTCAACTAAGTTAACCCGAACACAACTCCACCAACTGTCTCATCAACTCCACCAAACTCCGCCACTTGAGTTCTAACTGAATTCAACCATGCATTAGCTCACCAAACCCCTAGGAATAGCGTAATTCCTTTGTCATATGCATGGGCCACATCCGTAGCTCCAACTGAAGTACTGCAAGAGGATAAACTGAAGTTTATAGTCCAAATATTATTAAGGGTAAATAATATTTGACTGTTCTATTTTTAGCCCGGCAGTCTAAAAATAGAAACTGCCCAAATGTCTAAAAATAGAGGTCCATCTATTTTTACCAACTTGACCAATCATCCAAGAATAGCATAGTGCAACTCCTAGACCATGCTCCATATGTCTAAAAATAGACATAGTCTAAAAATAGACTTTGCGCCAAAAATAGCTTGTGGGCCCACCAAGTGAAGGCGACTTCATTTCACTAGGCTCCATCATCTTGTTGCATTTTCAACACTCCCTCTCAACAAGATATGGATTATCTGCAACCCATATCCTGCCTCTGTGGAACTCGAATTTGCTCCTGGTGAGCGCCTTCGTCAAGATATCAGCATCCTGGTCCTCCGTGGGAATATATGAAAGCATCATGATCCTCCGCTGAACACAGTCTCTAATATGATGGTACCTGACGTTGATGTGTTTGGATCTATCATGAAATACTAGATTAACCGAGAGCTTGATGCAGCTTTGGTTATCACAATAAATCACAGTAGGCTCCAAATGTACCCCGAACAACTCGACCAGGATCTTCCTCATCCATATAGCCTCGCATGCAGCCAAACTTGCTACCATGTACTCGGCCTCTGCTGAATTGAGTGCCACGGATATCTGCTTCCTGCTGTACCAGGAAACTGCTGTCGACCCGATACTGAAGATCCCTCCAGATGTGCTCTTCTGGTCCATTGGGCTCCCTGACCAATCTGCATCTGTGAAGCCACATAGCTTCACTCCATCCTCCTGTCTGTACCACAGTCCGTATCTCGATGTGCCACTGAGATAACGCAATACATGCTTGCCTGCCTTCCAAAAGAGCTTGGTAGGCTTAACCATAGCTTACGAAAGCTGGTTAACAGCATAGCATATATTGGGTCGTGTATTGACCAAATACATAAGCGACCCCACCAACTGTCGATAGACAGTGGCATCCACTACCTCCGCTGAAGTAGCATCCTCCTTCCTCCAACCTCCAGGAAGAGGAGTATCAATAGGCTTGCAACAACCTCTCCAGTATCTCCCAAGCATACTTGCTCTGAGAAACAAATAGTCCACCACTACGCTGCTAGATTTCCAATCCCAAGAAATAATGAAGGAGGCCCAAGTCCTTCATCTCAAACTCTCTAGCAAGGTCCTCCTTGCATGAAAGTATCAATAGCTCATCACCCGTCAAAATCAGATCATCTACATACAGTACAATGATCAGCAACTTCCCCTCCACCACAATCTGGTACAAGTTAGGATCCGCCTCACTCTTGGAGAATCCAAGCCCAGTGAAATAACTGTCTATCCGAGTGTACCAAGCACGAGGTGCTTGCTTCAACCCATACAGTGCTCTCTTGAGCCAGCACACATGCGACTCACTGCTGAAGATCTCGAAACCTTCGGACTTCTCTATGTACACCTCCTCCTCAATGACTCCATTGAGGAATGCAGTATTCACATCCATCTGATGGATGTGCCACCCCATCTGCGCTAAGAGAGCAAGAATCGTCTGTATGGAAGAATACCTTGCGACAGGTGCAAAGGTCTCCTCATAATCGATCCCCTCTATTTGAGAAAATCCTCGGGCAACAAATCTTGCCTTGTACTTTTCCACACTCCCGTCAGCCGCCTGCTTCATTTTGTAGATCCATCTCGAACCCACCACTGATTTCCCTTCCGGTCTTGGGACAATCTCCCATGCACTGTTTCTGACAATCGAATCATACTCTTCCACCATGGCATCTACCCATGCGGGCTCCTCCACAGCTTCCTCGAAAGAGGATGGCTCTGTCACGACACATTTTCTCACAAGAGCCATGTATCCAGTGTCTCGTCCAGAGTGATTGTCTCTTGTCTCTGTCTGCGCTGTGCTGTAGGTGGTCCTACAACCTTCTCTGCATCTTGAGCCGGTCGCTCAGCTTCTGTAGTGCGCTTGCGCCCTCTGATGGTTGGCGCTGCATGAGTGGTCTCTTCCACTCCATGAACTTCCTCTTGTGGCTGATCCACATCTGAAAGCTCATCCTTAGGAACTAATAGCTCCTCATCTGCATGCAACTGTGACTCCCTCTCAAGTGAACACTTCATGGCTTTCTCCTCTTGAAATTTGATATCCCGTCGCACAACAGTCTTGCGACTATCTGGAAAATACACATGATATTTGTGGGGCGTATCAGTGTACCCCACAAATATCCCAAACTATGTGGTCATCTCTAGCTTCTTCCTGGCATCCTTCGTCACATGCATGTAGACAAGTGAACCAAAAATCCTCAAATGGGAAATATCGGGCCTCTTGCCAGAAAACGCCTCCTCCGATGTACTCATTCCAAGTATCTTGTGAGGACAACGGTTCTCCACATATACTGCAGTATTGCATGCCTCTGACCACAAGTGAAGGGGTAGGCTTTGATCATGCAACATCACTCGTGGAGCACCCACGATCGTTACGATGTTCTTAAACTCGGTAACTTCCCGGGTCCCCCATTGTGGGTTATGGGGAAAAGCTATGAGCTCTCTTCGAAGATCGGACCTGCCCCGCTGCCGAAGTCCTTGAACTTTCCGGAGATGAATTCACCACCATTGTCGCTCCTAAGAGCCTTCACCTTCTTCCCGATTCCTTCTCGACCCGGTCGCCGGAACTCACGAACTTTGAGTATGTCTCGCTCTTCTTACGCATGGAAGTTCCGGCTTTGAGAGAAATCATCAACAAAGATCACGTATTACTTGTGCTTCTTTGTCGAAGCTGCGAGAAAGGACCACACACGTCTGTGTGAACTCTCTCAAGGATCGTCGTGGCATGACTATCCTTCTCGTGAAAGGTGGGTTTCACAAATTTTCCCAAAGTACACCCCTTGCACTGATCCGACTGCACAAGGGTTCCTTTAGGAAGCCCAGTAGAAATCTGTTGCAGTATCTTCAAAGCTCCATGGTGAAGGTGGCCCAATCTCCGGTGCCACAGTTCACCCTCATCATCCCGGCTCACCACTTCTCCGGCCTTGCATGCCATTGCTGTGCAGCCATATACATGCAACTGATAAAGGTTCTTGACTCGAACCCCTATCTTCCGGGTCTCTCCAGTTGTCTTACTGTGCAGGAAAGCCTTTCCTTCGCTAAAGACCACATCATACCCCTTGTCTTCCAACATCGCCCGCAGAGATCGATTCTTCTTCAATCACGGAACATGCATCACTTCCTTCAATACAAAGGGTTTACCAGACTCCCTCTGAAAGGAAATGGTACTGATACCGGTCGCACTGTATCTACCATCATCGCCCATCTCGATGTGCACTCCAAGATCTTTCTCATCCAGATCAGAAAACAGATCTCGATCTCCCGTCATGTGGAATGACGCACCATTGTCCAAGAACCACACTGATCCCATCACACTTGATACCAAGCATGCGATCAGTGAAAAATCTAGCTCAAACTGAGAGGCCAAGGCCTCTCCATCTCCGGATCTAGTAGCTTGCTTGTTTTTCTTCTTCTGCGGACAATTTGTGGCATAATGTCCGTGCTGGTGACAGTGAAAGCACTTCACCTTAGACATGTCTTGCTTCTTTCCCTTAGCACCAGAATGAGAAGTTTTCTTGATTTTCCCCTTCTTTGCTTTGGCAGCCAAAGCGCAGTTTTCTTCATCAGCTCCCTTTGATGAAGATCCGTCCCTGGTGCTCCACCGGATCTCCTCTTGCACAAGATCAGACCACAGTCTTTCCCATCCTGGAAATTTCTCCCGACCATTGACACTATCCTGATATGCATGCCAACTTTTCGGAAGACCTAGGAGAGCCAAGCTCACCAAATCCTCATCATCTACAGTCACCCCCACACTTCCCAGCTCATCCCTGCATTGGGTGAACCTCGTGAGATACTTGGGCATACTTTCTCCTTTCTCACATTTGATGTTCTTGAGTTTATCCTTGAGCGCCAGCTTCCTTTGGTCGCTCTTGCTTTGGTATAGATCTGTCAAGGCTTTCCACATCAAATATGGAGAAGCCTTCCCATGCAGGTTGGACACAATGTGATCCTTTACGCCCTCCAACAGAATCCTTCGACATTTTGCTTGTTTCTTTTGCCAAGCTTCGACGATAGCAGCATTAGTAGAAGTAGGCTTTGGAACCTCTTTCTCAATGAATTCCAATAGCCCGTTATCATCTAACACAGCCTCCATCCGGTCTTTCCATGCAACATAATTCGAACTGCCTTCCAAGGCATATTCCAGTCGCAATCCGTTGAAAGAAATTTTCTCCTCGGCACCAAGAAGACAAATCTGCAAATTCGAATTCCACCAGCTGATAACTCACCGCTTCCGATCTACACTTGAGAACAAATTATTTCTAAATCAGAGATCGACTGTAGGGGCATTTACTAGACCTTTCACCTTCCAAAAGAAGGATGAATTCGGAGGCTACTTGGCCCGCACTACAGACTCTGGCTATAGAAATAAAATGCAATCACCGTAATAGATCTTCGACGATTAATATCGCTCCGATACCATGTAGAAATTTGCTGAATAATGAAGATTTATCCACCGAGATTATCCTGGTCACACATCAATTCGAATTGCATGCATAACACATAACCTCTTCTACAATTAATCGTCACATGCGGAAAATAAAACAAGCGGCAGAACATCAATTTACACACATAGAACGCAGTATGTAATGGGGAAAGCTTATAGCTGAAAACCCCTCAGCTATTTTGTATATTATATGGAAGAGAACATGTAACAGTACATAGCACAATACTCCTCACAAGTACTCAGTACTATCTCATGAAAGTTACACACAAACTAGCTCAGTTTTGAACAAGTCACGGGTTCAAAACTCCTCCACTGTTTGCCTGCCTCTACTGCGCAATCCAAGTTGGTTGAATGAAAGATCCAAGTTCGAATCCCCTTGGCTTGATCTACACAATCCTCATGGGCAATCTCCTCCGATGCTTGTGCAAATCTCATGCACAACTATAGTCACAACTAATAGCAATCACACCCTTTCATCTACCTCTTCCACTGGTCTTCACTGAACTGTCCATGCACTGCAGTCAAATGATGTGTTCTTTAGTTGAATAATGAGTTAATATTTAGTGAATTAAATAATATTTAATTCACCCCACTCATCTCTAGTGTATTAGCCAGTTAAACTAAACACAACTAGTTCAACTAAGTTAACTTGAACACAACTCTACCAACTGTCTCATCAACTCCACCAAACTCCACCACTTGAGTTCTAACTGAAGTCAACCATGAATGAGCTCACAAAACCCATAGGAATAGCGTAATTCCTTTTTCAGATGCATGGGCCACATCCGTAGCTCCAACTGAAGTGCTGCAAGAGGATAAACTGAAGTTTATAGTCCAAATATTATTAAGGGTTAATAATATTTGACTGTTCTATTTTTAGCTCGGCAGTCTAAAAATAGAAACCACCAAATGTCTAAAAATAGAGGTCCATCTATTTTTACCAAACTCGACCAATCATCCCATAATAGAATAATATCTGCCAACTCCTAGACCATGCTCCTTATGTCTAGAAATAGGCACTGAATGTAAAATAGACTTTGCGCCAAAAATAACTGTGACCCATCCGTTGTGTGGGGCTTCATTTCACTAGGCTCCATCATCTTGTTGCATTTTCACCAAGAGATGATACCTGAGCAGGTCCCCATACATCTGTATGCACAAGCTCTAATTTTTCGCTCTTCTTTTCTTTACCAACTCTTAGAAATCTGACTCTCATCTATTTTCCATAAATGCAGTCCTCACAGAAATCCAAATCAACATTCTTCAAACTCGGCAACAAATTTCTTGAGTGAAGACTCTTCATCCCCTTCTCACTCATGTGTCCGAGCCTATGATGCCATAATGCTGCATCTGCTCCTTTGGAAGTTAAAGCATTAAAAGAGTTAGAAATGCCATTGCATAAATACAATGTACCAACCTTTTCGTCTTTTGCTATTACCAGGGCTCCTTTGGTGACCTTCCAAGTTTTATCTATGAAAGTTGTCACAAAACCTTCACCGCCTAACTTCCCTATTGAAATCAGATTTTTCTTCAGATCTGGAACATGCCTTACCTCCTTTAATAACCATTGGTTTCCATTTTGTTGTTTTACAAGAAATTTACCCATTCCAACAATTTTACAGGGTTTATCATCACCCAAACGGACTTGTCCAAAATCTCCTTGAACATAGTCATGAAAATATCTCTTATCAAGTGTGGCATGGAATGAGACCCCTGAATCTACAACCCAAGAATCAGTAACATTTTTGAAAGAAAGAATCAAAGAATCTTGTAACACATCACCTGTCACATTTGCTTCATGATTGTTTTCTTGCTGTGCATCTCCTTCTTTTCCCTTCCGAGATCTACAGTCTTTCTTTAGGTGTCCTTTCTTTCCACATTTCCAGCACACTATTCCCGATCTGGACTTGGATCTGCCTTTCCTTTATTTACTGCAATATCCCGAGCTCTTTCCTCTTTCCATTCTTCTTCCCCTAGACTCTACACTCAAAGCATTACCTGATGTCTCACCGGAGCTTTTCCGTCGCATTTCCTCGCTAAGGATAGCACCGATAACATCATCAAACTTTAAAGTGCTAGATCCAGAGACAGAGTTACTAATGGTTATAACTAAACCATTCCAGCTTTCTGGCAATGAGCACAGAAATAAAAGAGCCCTAACTTCATCATCAAAGTTTACCCCTACAGAACTTAACTGACTAGTAACTGTATTAAAATCATTTAAATGGTCTGCAACAGATCCACCTTCCGACATCTTCATATTAAATAAGTGTTTCATAAGAAATACCTTGTTTGAGGCCAAGGGTTTTTCATATAGTTTCGCCAACGCCTTAATCAAACCCTTTGTTATTGTTTCCTTCGAAATATTGAAGGCTACCGACGCCGCAAGGCACAACCGTACTGTTCTGAGTGCCTTTCTATCAAGAATATCCTATTCTACGTATGTCATAGTCGTCGGATTCTTTGTTTTTTTACTCAATGGTAGGTACAGATCTTTCTGATACAGATAATCTTCCATCTGCATCTTCCACAGCAGGAAGTTTTGGCCGTTAAATTTCTTGACCCTAAATTTACCATCTTCCGCCATTTCTCCCACTCGAACCAGGAACCCTTCTTTCCTGCAATTTTATTAGCCAAATAGACCTTCAGCTCTGATACCAGTTGTTAGATAATTAAATATTACAGAACAATGCAACAAATAAAATATGCAGAAAACACAAGCACACAAAACACATAAAACCAAAGAGACACAGATATACGTGGTTCACCCAGTTTGGGCTACATCCACCCCAAATAGCCAGTCCTTCCTTTCAATTATCCAGCAAAATGAAGAGACACAACCTACAGCAGATCCGCTGTAATATCCTCTATTCTCTCTCATAGTCTCCCTCTCTGTTTCTCACTCCGAGAATACACATATAATCCATAGCTGCAATATAATACCCTCATAAAAAGCTAGGGGTTGCCTTCTAGGGCAAAAAACCCTAAACTAAACATAACTTCTACTATCCAATCATCCGCCTAATGAACAGCCCAGATTGACTAGAAATTACTATACTTTTACAAGGCAATTTTACATCTGTTCTTAGCTTCGGGGGTGCTGCCCCCGAAACCCTCCGCCAAGGGGGGGCTCCATAAAGTCGCAACTGCACCCCCCCGGGACCCCCCAGGCAGTGTTTAATTACAGGCGGCAACGCTATGATACAAAATAAACAAGATAATCAGGCTCCACACCCAACATTTATAAAACTAGTTTTTAATATGTTTGGATTTTATTGACTAAGTTGTTGTATAAACATGCCAAGGGTTATTAAAAAAACAAATTGTCACGTCAAAAAGGTGTCTTGGACTCTAGTGGGCTTATGTTATTATTATTTAGTTGAGGCTCACAGTTTACATGTTTTATGAAAATGTTTTAATGGATAGGAGGCTACTTGATCTAACGTGTCATTTCATAATTGATTTTTGAAATTTGAATTTGGAACATAATAAAAACTAAACTTCATAAAATTAATTGATTTATGTCTTATAAATAATAATGATTAATTTATTTATTATTATATTTATTTGTATAACAATTTAAAAATATTATAAATGTTTCTATTACTAAAATAACATAGTAAATTGGAATATTAGAAAATATGTAATTTTAAGAAAAATGAATATAATAATGATGATAATTATTATTATCATAAACCCAATGGAATAACGTTAAACCCTAAGATTAATATTAAACTCAAGGGATTATTATTAAAAACCAAAGGGATTAATATTGAAAACAAAACAGATTAAACCCTAGGATTAATATTATAGACCCTATGAATAATATTAATCTCTGGAATATTGAGCCCTTAGATTAATAAAGGCAAGGGATTGATATTATAAACCCATAAAGTCTAATGAAATCAAGTGACTAATACACCCTAGGGTGACTATTATAAAACCTTATATTAATATGTGAACCATGGTTTATCAAAATCAATCATGGTCAATGATTTCCCAACGTCGCATTGTGAAAAATTGTCTCAATATGAAAATCAACCATTGTCAACCATGGTCCAATGTCGCATTGTGACAAATATTGTCTCAATATGAAAATCATTTTTCGTGAAGCATGGTCAACCATGGTCCAACGTCTCATTGTGACAAGGATGGTCTCAATATGAAAATCAACCATGGTCAAACATGTTTATTCTAGGACTTATAATATTTATGTTATGGTTTATATACCTTAATTAGGTTTATATACTTTGGGTTTATAACATTAATCCCTTGGGTTTAATATTATTTTGTTGGGTTCATAACTTGGTGTTTTAGTAATAATCCCTTAAGTTTATAATGTCGATCCCTTGGGTTTATTAATCTAAGGGCTCATATTCCTAAGGTTTAATATTTTTCACTTGAGTTTAATATTATTCCCTTAGGTTTATAATCTCTTGGGTTTCTAATATCTTGGGTTGTTAGTATTTTCTCAATATGAAAATGAACCATGGTGAACCACAATCAACATGTTTACTTTAGGGTTTAATATTATTCCCTTGGGTTTATAATACTTTGGGGTTTTAGAATTAATCACATTGTCAACCATGGTGCAACTTCACATTATGATAGAGATTGTTTCAATATGAAAATCAACCATGTCAACCATTTTCAAACATGGTCAACCATGGTCAATTGTGGTCAACCATGCTCTATAAAAGAAAACATGGTCATCCATGGTCATCCATGGTTAATCATGGTCAACCATGGTCGAACGTCGCATTGTCACAAAGATTGTGTTGATATGAAAATCAACCATGGTTAAGCATGACCGACCATGGTCCAACGTTGCATTGTGACAAGGATTCTCTCAATATAAAAATCAACTATGGTCAACCATTTTTATTTTAGTGTTTATAACATTTATCTTAGGGTTTATATATCTTGGGTTTATAATATTAGTCCATTGGGATTAATATTATTCCCTAGGGTTCATGATCCCTTAGGTTTTTGTATTAATCCCTTGGCTTCATAACATCAATCCCTTAGGTTTATAATATCAATCATGGTCAACCATTGTCAATCTTAGCCAACCATGGGCAACAATGGTCGAATGTCACATTGTGACAATGATTGTCTCAATATGACAATCAACCATGGTCCAAAGTCACATTGTGACAAAGTTTTTCTCAATATGAAAATAAATCATGGTCAACCATGGTCCAACGTCACATTGTCACAAGGATTTTTATCAATATGGAAATCAACCATGGTCGGCCATGATTATTTTAGGGTTTATAATATTTATCTTCGGGTTTATATACCATAAGTTTATAATTTTTAACCCTTGGGTTTATTATTCTCTTAGGTTTGTAATGTCAAACCCTTGGGTTTATTATTCCCTTGGGTTAATAATATTGATCCCTTTTGTTTATTATTCCCTTGATGTTGCATTATGATGAATATTGTCTCAATATGAGAATCAACGATAATAAACCATGGTCCAATGTCCATGATAAATATTTTGTCGATTTGAAAATGAATCATGGTCAACCATGGTCCAACGTGACATTATGACAAGGATTGTATCAATATGAAAATCAATTGTGGTCAAACCTTTTTATTTTAGTGTTTATAATATTTATCTTAGGGTTTATTTACCTCGAGTTTATATTATTAGTTACTTGTGTTTAACCATGTTCAACCATGGTGAACCATGTTTTATAAAATCAATCGTGGTTAACCATGGTCAATCATAGTCAACCATGGTCCAACATTGTATTGTGACAAAGATTGTCTCAATGTGAAAAGCAATCATTGCCTCAACCATGGTCCAATGTCACATTATCATTAAAGATTTTCTCAATATGATAATCATGATCAACCCTCGTCAACCATATTTTATAAAAGGAAACATGGTCATCCATGGTCAATTATGGTCAACCATGGTCAAATGTCACATTTTCACAAATATTGTGTTCAATTGAAAATCAACCATGCTTTAGCATGGTCAACCATGTTCCAATGTCACATTATGAAAAGGATTTTCTCAATATGAAAATCAACCATGGTCAACCATTTTTATTTTAGTGTTTATAACATTTATATTAGGGTTTATATACCTTGGATTTATAATATTAGCCCTTTAGGTTTAATATTATTCCATAGGGTTGATAATACCTTGGGTTTTATTATTACTCCCTTGGGTTTGTTATTCACTTGGGTTTATAATATCAATCCCTTGGGTTTATAATATCAACCATGTTCAACCATTTTCAATCTTAACATGTAGAAAATCCATGTAGATTCAAACTGCTAATTTTAATTAGCTAGAGCTATAGACTTGAATCTACTCTACTGATACCAATTACGATCGAGAAATCACAAAGCATATAAGAGAAAGAATTTCAATCACACATTACACAATGATTTCTTGGGGAAATACACAACTAAAAACCTTGCTATCTGTATATTGCATTAGTCAGAAAATATGAGAAGATTACAATGTTTTTCTCAAGCTGTAGAAACCTATGCATTATCTCTATCTGTCTCACGGATTCCTTGACAAGCCTAGGCTAATACGTAACCAATTCTATACCTGCCAGGATCCCTATTTCCTTTTGTTGTTTCCTTGGGTAATTAGGCCCTATTAATTAGGGAAATTCCCAACCAAAAATACATAATTCATCTAAGGCCTTCCTCTGGCTGCATGCACAACTTGTATAATTTGGATGATTATACAACTGATAGTACACTGCCCTTGAACTCCAATCTCAACTAGGTTTTTCTCAGAACTGACATGCATGAATTATTTGAGTGAATCATGAATTAACTGGTTGAACACATGAAGTGACACCCCACTGTCTAACCTCCTACTAGTTCCTCCATCATTTTGATTTAGTTTAACTTACTTTAACTCAGATAAACTGAATTAATTAATTACAACTCAAAATAAACTCAACCAGGGCTCCTATAATGTAGGAGACACTCTATATGACTCCAATTAGACCCTCAACTTGAATTAATTGAACCAAGTCTAATTAACTTAGTTAACTTGCACAAGTTGTCATGTGATTCAGATTTATGCAGGAACGCAACAGAATACACATATAACCATAAATACAAAGATGTAGTGGAAATAACACTTCATTTCATTAATATCAAAGAACTGAAATTTGTTTACAGATGTTGTCAACCCTAAAGACAACCTTGAGTTGTGAAGGACCAGTGCCTAGGACATCTTATACAGCAAGGAGCATATGATATAATATGGGAAGTTATCAGAAAAAGGCTCTCATGCTATCTCTTGTAAACAGGAAGGTTAATTTGAATGGGACCAAAACTTTCAGAAACTTGACACAGGGAAAGCAATACTGCAAAGGCAAGGTGTGAAACTCTAATAAAAATGTATCAGACAATTCAAAGGCAGCTTACTGTAAAGAGGGGTGGGTTCTAAAATACCTCACAGAGATGAATAATCAGAAGGTGTTTACTGCGTATGAAAGATTGAGATAATATTAACTATCATTGGGATGATATCCAAAAACAAATATCAACATGTAATGGGCTTACAAAATTAAGACTCCATACATGACAATAGCATTTTAAAAATAACATCCCATAGAAGCTAATATAGCAGAAGTATGGTTGAAGTGGAAAATGAAACAGTATATCACGTCTGAGCCATATTTAAAGCGCTTGACAGGTTCTAGCATGAGTATCAATTAGGATAAATTCATACCAAAAACCAGTGAGCCACTCGCATTCCAGAACATGATACAAGCGAAATGGATGAAAATGAGATCAACAATTAAACTATCACATATAGGGGAGAGTTATAGACTGTGAAGCACAAAGACCAGAATCCTCGTTAAAGATGGAACTCCTCATCACTGAAACCCGACGGGCTCTTTGCATTCATATAAAAGTTCAACAAAATGCATACAAAATTCTGTCACAACATATTTTTCTAAAAATCTGGAACCTTCTGCCATCTGTTCTTGGGGATTCTTATAGGAGAAAAACGAGTAACATGAGTGGATGATGTTCATTAAATTGATTCATTAAGACAACATGGAGGAAGCGTCCACGCCTATACTGCTTAATGGCACTGCTTTGCTGTATTTATTTTATAGTATGGCTGAGGGGTCTTTGTTAGGTCAATATCTGACCTCTGATGTTCCTTTGGAGTCCTCTCTGGCTGTAAAGCTCTCTGTTCTGCCTTCTGGAATTGGTGAACTGGATAGAAAGTCCACAGGCCTCCATACTCCATAACTGCTGGTTCTGACAGTCTTTAAGAAGCTTCTATCAGTGTAATTAACTGTTTTTGGGCTCGAGGAGGCATGGAGGCTTTAGTGGGAAGGTGTACTATCTGGAGAAAAACGTCCTGTAGATATTCAAACACAGATATGGCTGTTATGTGTGCTCTTTACTCTTCCAACTGCGTCCTTTCCTTTTGAACAAGGATTAAAGCATTTAATATTCAATAATAGGCTTTAATCTTTCTAATCCATCTTTGCTGTTACTCTGGCCGTTGCTGTAATAACCCTTCTGCGTTCTGGATCACAGTGACTGTGATTATGGAACCTAGAGTGAATTCATCACTTCTGTAACTACCCTGCATAATACGATAAACTCATTACGAAATCCAGTGAGTGGCGGAAGGGATGCTGTGAAGGCCTGGTGGAATGGTCACGGGAATGGTGAAAACGGGAGAAGAAATGATAATTAGTGTAAACACCAGAGTTTAAGTTCTGAGAAAATACAAAGGAAATGGATCGAATGAATGGAATTAGGCCTTTGATGGTGGGACTCGGTTAAGGCGGAGGGCGATTTAATGCGAGCCATCGGATCTCAGGAGGAGATCGACGGTTGGGATCATTTGATGGAGTTAATGGGGACATCTGATGAAGAAAAATGGTGAAATGCGCTATACATTGTGGGCCGTAGATCTAGATCAAACGGATGATCACGATTGGATCGGCGGATCGCAATCGGAAGGGACGGAGGGTAACACCTTTAGAACTTGCAATTGGTGATGCACGATTGTGCGCCAGCCGTCCAATCTAGAACAAGACCGACGACGGAGATTGAATCGGCGGGGAGGGAGATTGATGAGATGAGCGAGAGCGATGAGATCTAGACCGTTGGATATTTGAGAGGTCAACGGCTGCGATTAGATCGGAGGATCGCGATCGGAGAAGATAGGAGGAGGGGACGCATGGGCTGGCGCGATGTGATTAGCGTTGGGCCGTCGGATCTTTTAAAGATTGACGGTTGAAAACAAAGCGGAAGCCAATAGTGTAAAACTTCATCGCATCGGGGAAAATCTGTTAACAAAGGAATGCGCGCTCTGTTCCTTCCGATTGTGATTAGCGCCCAGGCCTTAAGCGCTTGGTCTCGGGCGCAGGGCATATGGAGGGGAAGTGGTTGAGGGGGCTATTAAACCAGTCAAAGGGTATTTGAAAGGCTTAAAAGGAGAGTTTAGGATGATTTGAAGGGTAAGTTGGGAATTAAAAGGGGAGAAAAGGTGATGAAAACAGAGGTTTAGGGGGAATGAAATAAGAGGGAAAAGGCCTTTTTGGGCATTCTTCATACAAACAGAGAGGCTTTTAAACTGGAAACAACGGTGAGGATTTATCAAAGGAAAAGGGCACAAAGAGGCTTCGAGGATGATGTGTTTTCAGAGGAAATGCATTCCTTGAAGGCTCAAAAACAATTTAGCCCCTTGTTTGGACATGTGCTTAGTTATTCAGCCACATGAAATTAGCTTAGCATCGTTTCTCTCCAGCCATCAATTAAAATTTTCACCACGAGTCATGACATTTGATACTTGGCTACTCAAGGTTATCTTTAAAAATGACTAATGTTAACCATATGATCAACATTGGCTCCACTTGGGGACGATACGTTCATCCTTGGGTGTGTTGAGAACTTCGCAGACCACCTGTTAATCTTCTGTGTGGACACCACTCTTCAGCACTTTTTATTTTTCTCTTCATGATTCATCATGACACACACGTCATTCAAACAAAGATGAAAATAGAAAACTAATGTACAGTACAATGCATCAGGCTCTCTCGACCTGAATCAGAACTGGAAGTAAGGTTTGAGGGACTGACCATTTATAGGGGCATCGAGCAAGTCTCCCTGTAAATTTTCCAACCTGAAAGTGTTATTGCCCCCTTGTTCCACAATTTTAAAAGGGCCGAACCAGAGTGGGTCGAATTTACCATGTTTCCCCTTTTCAGCTCTTCGAATATCCCATCTAAGCACTAAATCCCCAACCTGCAACTTCCTATCCTTAGCATGCTGATCAAAAAGGTCCTTCATCTTCTCTTGATATTCAGTTAGCCTTTGACTAACCTGGTTCCGTGTTTCTTCTAACTCCACCAACTGATTGATTCTCCTGGTCACATCATCGGGTTCTTCTTGACTTTCTTGCATGAATCGGGCTACTGGTAAGGCTAACTGTGCAGGGAATACTACTGCCCTCCCATATACTAATTCATATGGGGACTGCCCCGTTGATCTCTTGCTGGTGATCCTGTTGGCCCATAGAGCGAATTTCAACTGGGAGTCCCAATTTTTTCTGATTTTCGTTGATAGCTTTTTTTAGTGCCCTCACTAGGGTTTTATTTGAAGACTCTGCCAGGCCATTTCCTTATGGGTAATAGGCCGTGGAGTGACCCAACGCAATGTTATACTACTGGAAGAAGCTGAAAAATTTTGTAAACTTGAAGGCCTAGGCATTGTTAGTCACTATCTTGGCCGGGCATCCAAATCTGGATATATTTTCTTCCATGAATTTCATCACCACAGTATCTTTTGCATTTCTCGCAGGTATAGCTTCCACCCACTTCGTGAAATAATCTGTAGAAGTTAATATCCACTTGTGCTAACCACTCGATGGAGGATGTATTTCACCGATAAAGTCGATTCCCCATTGCTGGAATGGTTCATCCACATGAATATGGATCATGGGCAGAGGTGCCAACTTCTGTCTTTCAACAAATCTTTCACATTTCTCACAAGAGCTGACCCGGAAAAACACATCTCCAAAGAGTTTGGGCCAGTAGAAACCAGCCTTCAGGATTTTGTGAGCAGTGGCCCTCCAGCTGTAATGACCCCCACAAATTCCTTCATGAAATTCGGCCATTATATTCTCTACCTCATCCTCTGTGAGACACAGGAGCAGAATACCTGAAGGATCTCGCCAGTACAGCCGACCATTGGCAACAACGAATTTCTGTGATCTCAACCTTAGTGTTATGTATTTAGCTTTGTCACAGCTGGGAGGAAAACTGAGGGTCAGAAGATACTCCACCATCTCCTTATACCATGGGCTGATCAGATACTTCATGTGTGTCTTCTGAGTAGCTATCTCTACTCCCCGCTGTTCTTCCTTCTTCACAGGCTCCTCATTAGCTATCATGGATAGATTTATACCCAAAGCCTGACAGTTTGATTCTGACAGGATTTTGGCTAATCCTTGTCCCTTAATCAGTTTGGTAGGGCGAATATCCAACTCATATTCTTGTATTTTGGCAATCCACTTCCCCCTTTTTCCTTCACTATCCCCTTGGATAAGGATGTCTTTCATTGCAGCTGTGGGAACAAATGTTGTGATGTGTGACTGCATGAAAAACATATGAAATGCCTTGAGAGACTTCACCAGAGCATAAACTTGCTTTTCTAATATGTTATATTTCAATTTTGCATCACAGAGCACTTGACTGAAGAAAGAAATGGACTGCTCATACCCTTCTTCATTTTTCTACAATAAAACCCCTGCCACTGTATGAGGTGATGCAAATGAGAAGATCATGAAGGGTTTGGCATATTCTGGTCCAACTAGTATTGGGGCTTCTGCAAAGGCATTTTTAATCTTGGAGAAGGCCTCTCGTGATCCCTGGGACCACTTTACTTCGTTATTTTTCTTCAGTGTGTCAGTTATATGTCTAACTATCTCAGCATAGTTAGGGATAAAACTCCTCAGAAAGTTAATGCACCCTAGGAACACCTCCACCTCCTTCATATTTCTGGGAAGAGAAATGCCATTTATAACTTCTACTCTCTTAGGATCTATTTTTACCCCATATTTGGTCACAATATGTCCCAAAAGCTTACCCTCTACTAATGCAAACAATGACTTCTGTGGATTAAGAGAGAGACCATACCTTCTGCACTTCTCAAAAGTTCTACGCAGGTGTTCAATGTGCTCTGCATCATCTTTTGAGAACACAGTGATATCATCCAGATATACTACCAAAAACTTATCTTGCTCCCCAACAAAGGCAATGTCCATGGCTCTCTGAAAAGTGGCCCCTGCATTAATCAACCCAAAAGGCATCCTAGCATACATAAACGTACCCCATGGTGTGGTAAAGGCAATCTTCTTCTAATCTTTTGGTAGTACAACCACCTGATTGTAACTCGAGAATCCATCCATCATCGACATCCGAGAAGCTCCTACCACTTTCTGCAGGATGTGATCCATCTTGGGCAGTGGATAATTATCCTTTAAGTATGCTCAGTTTAAATTTCAGAAATCAACACATAGCCTTTTTTCTCCATTCTTTTTCTGGACAGGGACTAGGTTTTCTACCCACTCAGAATACCTCAATGGCACAATGATTTTGGCCTTCAATAGTTTGTTAATTTCTTTCTCAATGGAGGGAAGTAGCAGGGGATTAATTTGTCTAAGCTTCTGCTTGTGCAGCTTCACATCTCCTTTCAAAGGGATTTTATGTTTCATGATGCCGATATAAAAGGTTTTCAGGTCTTGATAAGACCATGCAAACACATCTTTGTAAGACTGAAATAATTTCTGGTATAGCTCTTTATATTCTTCTGGGACCTTCTTGGATAATTTCACAATTTTGGGGTCATCATCAGTACCAAGGTTAAGATCTTCTACCTGGTTTTCCTCTATGACTATGTTTGGCTGCAGTGGGACATCGTTCTTGTCAAACAGTCTTTCTAGAGGAACCAGCCCTCTAGGTATAACATTTCCCTTCAATTGCAACACTTTATGACCTACCACCCTTTCCTCCCATTTGTTTTTTGAAAGGTCTTCAACTTCTTCTTCCTCACAAACATCTATCTCCATGTTGGAGAATTCTCCGATTGTTTCCATAAATCTTTTCACTTGCTCTTCATCCGCAAACACCTGCCAGTGCTTGATGGCCGATAACACACCTCAATTTAATATCTTAAGAGAGGGTTCTGAGGTGGACAGAATGTACTAGCAGCTACTGCAAGGGAATCAGCCATCCTGTTCTGCTCTCTAGGCATAAATTGAATGTTAAATGCCAAGAAAAATTTTCCACCAGGTCCCACACTTCATTCCTATAAGCCCTTAGCCTAGGATGTTTGGTTTGACACTAATTCTTCACTTGTCTAACTACCAGTTCCGAATCTCCCAGAACTTTTAAACTTTGTATATTCATGCTTCTGGCTGTCTGTAACCCTAACAGAAGTGCTTCATATTCGGCCACATTATTAGTGGCTTCATATTCTAGCTTGAAAGACAATGGGACCCATTGGCCTGTAGGAGAAATCAGTAGTACTCCAGCACCATTACCTTCTCTAGAATTTTCTCCATCAAAGTGAAGTGTCCAGATTCCTACTTCACGGCTCTCTGAGGGCTGCTCGGTCTTGATATGGCAGAATGATGGTTCTTGAGCATAATATTGGTCTTCCTCCAGTATTAAACATGAGAAATCACCTTCTTTATTGTAGACTGGTGAATTAACCAAGTTGTCAGCCTTAGTAACCATCTTGACAAATTTGGTTTCCCTGTACAACCTCCTCTTCTGGCCACCAAAAACCGAGATAGTAGCATATGTTAAGTCCAACTTGATTGACCCACCGATTTTTTTCCCCCAGGACCTTGACAGCAACATGCCGAAGCGAGCTGGGATGTCAGCCACCACAATGTCCATCACCACACTTTTTGCGGGAATCTGGGCCAAATTGACCACCAAATCCTTGATCATACCTAGGCACTTAACTCTTTTGGAATCAAATGAATAGAGATCCTTGTATGGCCAGGTGTTTTGTAGTCCTAGTTGTTCCATGACTGACAGGGGTAATATATTATGAGAAGCTCCCGAGTCTAACATACAGTTATGTAATAACAGGTCATGAATCACTAGAGACACATAAAAAGGAGGAGTAGAGGCATCTAATTCCTCAACGTGGGGGACAAACACAACCATGGGTCTTTCTTCGTGAAGGTTTAGACTATCTGGGATATGTTCTGCTTTTGGAGGAAGCATGAAGGAGGTGACTTCAGACTGATATGCAGGCTGCTTCAACAATTCAGTAAAGGGAACTGGGATTTTGACCTTCTCAAGCTCCTTTTGTAAACTAAAGGCAGAAGAGGACTTTTCTGTTGCAACCTCTTTTGACTCTTTATTTTTGGCCAAGGGTTTGACTTCTTTTGACACAGACTTCGTATTAGGGGGAGTGACTACTTTTGAAGAGGAAGGAATTTGATCATTAGACTGCAAAGATTCATTTAGAGGCCTCTTACCTTTGTCTGTGACCTTTTGCACTGTTGTCTCCTTTTGAGGAGATGCTTCCTTCTGAAGTGGCTCTTCTTCTTGATCTTGAGTATGAGTCCTCTTCCTAGAAGATCTGAGATCATATCTTCTATTGAACTGTGCATGCATGAAATCAAAAAACTGCTTACAATAGTCATCAATCTCTGGGTCTTCTGTGCCTTTAGCCTTCTCTTCTTCTTGTAATGAGATATTGGTTCCATCACTTCCTTGCAAGGGGAATTCTACTTCATCACTATTTGAAAAAGCAAGATATGCATCCTCTTGCTCATAATCAGCGTCTTCAGTAGGACCATCTACCTGACCTGCCAAGTACAGTGGGTGTGGTACCTGATCTTGTTGCTCTTTTCGTTCCCTTTGCAATATTTGCAGGGGTGGTTTCCTATAATGAGGATTGTAACCCCTGTTTGGAGCATTTTGGAAATTCTTGGAGGATGAATTCTTGGCCTCCAATTCAAGTTTGACCAGCTTACTAGAAAGGTTCTTAATCATTTTGTTCATTTCTTCAATTCTGTTATCAGCTGAATCTCTATCTTGGCTAGAAGTAGACACCTCCTCTTTGCCTTTCCTTCTAGCATCTTGATCTGGCTTTCCCTTTGATTTACCAGCGGAGGAAAAATTTGCCTCCAACTCTAGCGCATCTGTCTGAGAATCATCCAGGGTGGTAGGCTTTCTTTCTCTCATAGAGAAACCGAATTCTGAGTCAAAAGCTGCTACGAAAATAACTTTAGAAGTAGTTTGATGAGGTTTCATATCAGCAGGAAGGCTCAAATACAATTTGTTAAACCTCTTGACGAACTCTGACACCCCTTCATTATGTCTTTTCTTGAGTGTGTTAAACTCAGTAAGACAATGTCCATGATCTTTCTTCTCCCCCCATTTTCTGAGAAAAATATCTTCCATTCCTACCCAAGTGGTGATGGAACGGTCTCCTAATGTCTTAAACCATTTTCTGGCTTCGCCATCAAGAGATTGCACAAACAGTCTTAAGACTACATCTAGGTGTTTCACATTAAAGTTCTCTGCAAAAGAACAGAAGACCTCAAGATGTTTTTGAGCTTCAATCTCATTTTCCCCATTGCATCAAGGTAAGATCTTTAGATAGTCCTGTGGCATATCATTCAACACTTGAGGTAATGCCAGGGGGGCATATTTATTCAACAAGAAGCCAGGAACATTGGCCATTGGGGAGGGTGGAAGTAGTGCAAGGGTTTGGTGTGTAAAAGGAGGAGGAGGAAGTGGAAGTGAAGTATGAATGATAATAGGAATGTATTGGACAACAGCTTGAGGTGTTGACGGGAACAACGGGCTTTTAATAGTAGATACTTCGGTGACTTCTTTGACCTCTTCGACTTCGGGATTAGGGTGAAAGGTGTAATATGTGGTATCCCTTGACTCAACTTTGCCTTTAATTCGAACCCCTCCCTGGGGTCGACTATCTGAGTAGTAGTCGGTATCTCCCACAGTGGAGTCAGGACCTTGCACTTGGGCAACTTGAGAGGAGGAGGACGGAAATTCTTCTAGAGAGAATTAAAGAATCTTAGTGTGGACTGATTGTCTTTCCCTCCAACTCCTTCTATGTAGGATCTTCTCTGGGTTAGACACAAAAGGTGTCTTTGGCTGAGATGTATCTGACCTCAGGTGTGGCTTACGAGGAGCCAGGACTACAAGTAAATTTATCTGATAAATGAATGTGGAGTCGCCAAGGTGAGGGATCTACAACTCTTAACTCTCCATGCTCACCTATTTGAAGAGTGAATAAGGTTTTTTTGAGGCCCAGGGATTTAACTTTTCTCAACTTCGCTTCCCCGGCAACGACGCCAGAAAGATGTTGTCAACCCTAGAGATAGCCTTGAGTTGTGAAACACTAGTGCCTAGGACATCTTATACAGCAAGGAGCATATGATATAATATGGGAAGTTATCAGAAAAAGGCTCTCATGATATATCTTGTAAACAGGAAGGTTAATTTGAATGGGACCAAAACTTTCAGAAACTTGACACAGGGAAAGCAATACTGCAGAGCCAAGGTGTGAAAATCTAATACAAATGTATCAAACAATTCAGAGGCAGCTTACTGTAAAGAGGGCTGGGTTCTAAAATACCTCACAGAGATGAATAATCAGAAGGTGTTTACTACGTATGAAAGATTGAGATAATACTAACTGTCATTGGGATGATATCCAGAAACAAATATCAACATGTAATGGGCTTACAAAATTAAGAATCCATACATGACAATAGCATTTTAAAAATAACATCCCATAGAAGCTAATATAGCAGAAGTATGGTTGAAGTGGAAAATGAAACAGTATATCACACCTGAGCCATATTTAAAGCGCTTGACAGGTTCTACCATGAGTATCAATTAGGATAAATTCATACCAAAAACCAGTGAGCCACTCGCATTCCAGAACATGATACAAGCGAAATGGATGAAAACGAGATGAACAATTAAACTATCACATATAGGGGAGAGTTACAGACTATGAAGCACAAAGACCAGAATCCTCATTAAAGATGGAACTCCTCATCACTGAAACCCGATGGGCTATTTGCATTCATATAAAAGTTCAACAAAATGCATACAAAATTCTCTCACAGCATATTTTTATGAAAATCTGGAACCTTCTGCCATCTATTCTTGGGGATTCTTATAGGAAAAAAAACGAGTAACAGGAGTGGATGATGTTCATTAAATTGATTCATTAAGACAGCATGGAGGAAGCGTCCACGCCCATACTACTTAATGGCACTGCTTTGCTGTATTTACTTTATAGTATGGCTGAGGGGTCTTTTTCAGGTCGATATCTGACCTCTGATGTTTCTTTGGAGTCCTCTCTGACTGTAAAGCTCTCTGTTCTGCCTTCTGGAATTGGTGAACTGGATAGAAAGTCTGCGGGCCTCCATACTCCATAATTGCTAGTTCTGATAGTCTTTAATAAGCTTCTGTCAGTCTAATTAACTGCTTTTGGGCTCAAGGAGGCATGGAGGCTTTAGTGGGAAGGTGTACTGTCTGGAGGAAAACATCCCGCAAATATTCAAACATAGATATGGCTGTTACGTGTGCTCTTTAGTCTTCCAACTGCGTCCTTTCCTTTTGAACAAGGATTAAAGCATTTAATCTTCCATAATAGGCTTTAATATTTCTAATACGTCTCTACTGTTACTCTGACCACTGCTGTAATAACCCTTCTGCGTTCCGGATCACAGTGACTGTGATTATGGAACCTAGAGTGAATTCATCACTTTTGTAACAACCCTGCACAATACGATAAACTCATTACGAAATCCATGGAGTGGCGAAAGGGATGTTGTGAAGGCCTGGGGGAATGGTGGCAGGAATGGTGAAAATGGGAGAAGAAATGATAATTAGTGTAAACGCCAGAGTTGCGATCGGATCGGAGGATTGCGATCGGAGAAGACAGGAGGAGGGGACACATGGGCTGGAACGATGCGATTAGCGCTGGGCCGTCAGATCTTTTAAAGATCGACATTTGAAAACAAAGCAGAAGCCAACAGTGTAAAACTTCATCGCATCGGGGAAAACCTGTTAACAAAGGAATGCGCACTCTGTTCCTTCCGATTGCGATTAGCGCCCAGGCCTTAAGCGCTTAGTCTTGGGCGTAGGGCATATGGAGGGGAAGTGGTTGAGGGGGCTATTAAACCAGTCAAAGGGTATTTGAAAGGCTTAAAAGGAGAGTTTAGGATGATTTGAAGGGTAAGTGGGGAATTTAAAGGGGAGAAAAGGTGATGAAAACAGAGGTTTAGGGGGAATGAAATAAGAGGGAAAAGGCCTTTTTGGGCATTCTTCACACAAATAGAGAAGCTTTTAAACTGGAAATAGCGGTGAGGATTTATCAAAGGATAAGGGCACAAAGAGGCTTCGAGGATGATGTGTTTTCAGAGGAAATGCATTCTTTGAAGGCTCAAAAACAATTTAGCCCCTTGTTTGGACATGTGCTTAGTTATTCAGCCATGTGACATTAGCTTAGCATCATTTCTCTCCAGCCATCATTTAAAATTTTCACCACGAGTCATGAAATTCGATACTTGGCTACTCAAGGTTATCTTTAAAAATGACTAATGTTAACCATATGATCAACAACAGACATAATGGAAATATACTAGCTATGGCACTAGTAGCTTATCTCTGAGAAGAGATGTGGAGGCTACAGGCCTATGAACTCTATGTTACAATGAGGCTTGAAGGCCTATATATTATTGAAAAACAATGGAAAAATCTAAACATCCAAAAACCTAACCCTAGGAGATGAAACGCCAGACTATGGCCAACGTCAGGGTAAATGGGTACATCAATTTCCCGGGGTCGTAACTTTGGCATACTATCTTTGTTTGATGCACATGATACATTGTTAGAAAGATCTATTGGAGGACTACAACTAATGACATTTAATACTAAAATTGGAAGACTCATATTCACCAGAGGTCTTACACCAAAAAAACGTTGTTTATGGCCTCAAAACGGCTTCGAAAGTTCACGACCCGAAAAAATGCCAAAAAAAGTAAATTGTGCTACAATTAAGGAAATCGAAAACTGAAAGAAAAAATGGTGGGGGTCCAAGTGGAATAGGCCAGTGGCCACCAATATCCACCTAGATCACCATGATATGTGGAATTACAATTTTATTCTAATTTAATTGAAGGGAAAATTAAATTAAAATATTTGTTGGTGCTATTTTCAACACTCCCTCTGAGCAAGGGATTATTAGATACTCTGATCTTGCCTCTATGAAACTTTAATTTTCCTCTTGATAGTTCCTTTGTCAAGATGTCTACATCATGTTCCTTTGTAGGAATGTACTATAGCATCATAATCGACCTTTGCACACTATCTATGACATGGTGGTACTAGATGTCGATATGCTTGGACCTATCATGAAAAAATAGATTAACCAAGAGTTTAATGCAACTCTAGTTGTCATAGTAAATCGTTGTAGGATCCATTTGCTAACCAAAAAAACCAACAAGGATCTTCCTCATCTAGATAGCCTCACAAGCTGCTTGATTAGCAACCATGGACCCTACTCCTGCTAAACTAAGTGCAACTGATCTATGCTTCTTGTTGTACCATGAAATTGTTGTTGTCCCAATACTGAAGATTCCTGCTAATGTGCTCTTCCTTTCGGATGGAATCCCTGCCCAATCTACATATGTGAAGTCTTAAAGCTTCACTCCCTCTATTCACATGTACCAAAGACCAAATTGAGTGGTGCCTTTAAGGTATCTCAACACATGTTTGGTTGCCTTCCAATAGAGCTTGGTTGGCTTAACCATTGGTTGAATAAGCTAGTTAACCACATAACACATGCCCGGTCTTATGCTCACCATGTACATAATTGAACCCACAAGCTGCCTAAAAATGGTAGCTTCTAACACTTCACCTAAAGTAGCATCTTCCTTCCTCCAATTCCCTGCTAAAGGAGTCTCCATGGGTTTGTTTCTCTCCATGTGAAACTTCTTTAGTATCTAATTGACATACTTTCCCTAAGAGACAAACAGTTCCCCATCTCTTTGCAAAATTTCCAAACCAAGATAATAATGCAAGAGCACCATGTCTTTCATCTTGAATTCTCTTACATAGTCCTCTTTGCAAGACTTTATCAGTTGCTTATCACTTGTTACAATTAAATCATCGACATATAATACTATAATCAATAATTTACCTTCAACCATAATATGGTAAAGGTTCACATCTGCTTCACTTTTAGTGAATCCCAACCCGGTAAAATAGTTGTCGATCCTGGTATACCAAGCATAAAGTGCTTCCTTCAATCCATACAATTTTTTCTTGAGTCTGCACGCATGCAAATCTTTTTCGAAGGTCTAAAATCATTCCAGTTGCTCTAAGTACACCTCTTCCTCAATCACTCCATTGAGGAAAGTTGTCTTCACATCCATCTGATGTATCTTCCATCCCATCTGCGCTGAAAGTTCTAGAATAGATTTGATTGAAGAGTACCTTACTACTAGAGAAAAAGTATCTTCGTAATCAATTCCCTCCACCTAAGAGAAACACTTTCACCACAAATATGGCTTTGTGTTTCTCGACACTCATATCTGCTGCTTGCTTCACCATGTAGATCCACATGGATCTTGTAATTGACTTGTGCTCTGGTGTTGGGACAACTTCCCATGCACTATTCCTGATAATGGAGTCATATTCCCCTACCATGGCATCAACCCATACTAGTTTCTACACTCCTTCCTCGAATGAGGATGGCTCAGTCTCTACACTCTTGCTCATAAGATCCATGTAGCTAATGTACTACTCTGGGAACCTCATGTGTCTGTGTTGTGATGTGGGTACTCCCACATTCTCTCTAGCATCATGCATAAACCTATTAGCCTCTTTGGTGCGCTTACTTCCATCTCTCAATGTCTCTACATGAGTGGGTGCTTCCACTCTTTGCTCCTCTACTTATGGTTGCTCCACATCTTGAGGTTCTTTTTTTGGAGCTAAAAGTTCCTCATCTGCATGCAACTGAAGCTCCCTCTCAAGGGAAATTTGCATGGCATTCTCTTCATTGAATTTCAAATCTCTACGAACTACTGTCATCTTGTGAGATAAAAGGTACACCTGATAGTTGTGAGGTGTATTAGTGTACCCCAAAAATAGTCCCAACTCTGTTGTTGGTTCTATATTTTTCCCCGCATCCTTGGAAACATGACAGTAAACTGATGAACCAAAGATTCGAAAGTGCGCCACATCTGATTTCTTAGTTGAAAAATATTCCTCTAGTGTAATCATCTCAAGAATTCGACGAGGATGTATGTTATGCACATATATTGTTGTGTTGCATGATTCATCCCACAAGTGCAACGGTAGGCCTTGAAATGTAACATTACTCGTGAAACTCCCACAATAGTTTTGTTCATTTTTTTTGCAACCGCATTATGTTGTGGGTTATGATGTGCTATCAATTCCCATTGAATGCCTTCTGAATCACAAAAGTTCTTGAATTCATTCAGCACATATTCTCCACTGTTTTCGCTCATGGGAGCCTTCACTTTCTTGCCTGTGACTTTCTCAACAATTTCTTTGAACTCACAAAATTTTGATAACATCTGTTCTTTCTTATGCATGAATAATATCAAAAAATTCTGTGAAAAATAATCTACAAAAATCAAATAATACCTGTGTTTGGCTGTGGAGGCTATCGATGATGGTCCACACATATCTAAGTGAACTCTTTCAAGGATCGCTTGTGCTCGATTTTACTTATCATGAAAAGTGGCTTTCGTGTACTTACCCAATGTACACCCTTTGCATGTATCACACCGCTCAAGTGCACCCTTGGGAAGTACTATAAAAATCTGTTGCATGATCTTCAAAGCTACGTGGTGTAGATGGCCTAATATTCTATGCCATAACTCACCGATGTCTTAGCTCTGCACCTTCTATGCTTTCGTGCTCAAGGCAGAAAAATCTTCTACATCCAATTTGTAAAGGTTCTTTACACAAACCCCAATCTTCTTCACCTATCTCATGGCTATGTGACGAAGGAACACCTTTCCTTTTATAAAAATCACATCACAGCCACGATCTTCCAACATAGAAACTGAAACTAAATTCTTCTGCAAACCTGGAACATACATGACATCTTTCAATGTGATAGGAGAACCAGAATCCCTCTGAAAGGTAACAATACTAATGTTGGTCACACTATACCTCCCATAATCTCCCATCTTGATGTGCATCTGGAGGTCCTTCTTCTTTAAGTCATTGAAGAAATCTTTGTTTCTAGTCATATGGAATGAGGCTCCATTATCCAATTACAACACAAAACCCATAATCAATGACACCATGCATGGGATGAGGGTGAAATCCAACTCGAATTTTGAATCAAGAGCTTTAGCTGCCGCTCCTCCTGAGGGATTCTTTCCGACCTTATTGTGTGGACACTTCGTGGCATAGGGTCCCAGCTCGTGATAGTGAAAAAAATAATATTTGACAAGTCCTTCTTCTTTCATATTCAAACAGAATCTGATTTGGAATGGCATGACTTCCATTTCCGTTGCATTTCCTTTCTAGCAAAGGCACAATTCTCCTCATCATCATTCTTTGATGAGGATCCATCTCTGGTGTTCCACTGAATCTATTCTTGTACCAAGTCAGACCACAAACGCTCTCACTTTGGTAGCTTCTCCCTCCCATTTATTAAATCCTGGTAGTTGTGGCAGCTCTTGGAAAGGCCTAGAAGTTCTAGGCTCACCATATCATCCTCGACAACTTTTACACCAACATTTCCAAGCTCATCCTGATATTGGGTGAACTTGATCAAGTACTTTGGTATTGTGTCACGCTTCTCCATCTCGATTTTCCTGGGCTTGTCCTTTAGTTCCAACTTCATGTCCTCACTACTGTTCTGAAACAAATATGTTAATTCCTTCCACATTTCATATGGAGTTTCCTTTCCATGTAGGTTCAAGAAAATATGATCTCTAACACCTTCCAATATAATCCTTCTTGCCTTTGCTACATTCTTTTTCTAGGCTACTAGATCTTGAGCATCAGTCGGTGCAGGCTTAGGAATATCACTATCTATGAACTCCTTCAGCCTGTTGTCTTCCAACACTGCTTCCATCATGTCCTTCCAAGCTATGTAATTCGAAATACCGTCAAGGGAATATTCGAGTCTCAATCCATAGAATGACTTCTTGATCCTGCTGCTAGCCTTGAAAAGTAGATCTGTAAATTCGATTCACATGCATAGAAAAAACGTGTATTCTTCTATTCTATAGTGATTCCTTATCTGATACCATGTAAAAAATCCATGTAGATTCAAACTTTTGGTTGTAATATGCTAACTGCTTTACCAATTGTGGAAACCAATTACGATCGCAAAATCACAAAGCATACAAGAGAAAGAATTTCAATAACACATTACACAATTATTTCCTAGGGAAAGCCACAACTAAAAAACCCGCTAGATGTATATTCCATTAGACATAAAATACGATAATATTATAATGCTTGTCTCAAGCCTGAGAAACCTATGCACTATCTTTATCTGTCTCACTTCTTCCTAGACAAGCCTAGGCCAATACTTAACCAATTTTATGCCTGTCAGGATCCCTATTTCCTTGTGTTGTTTCCTTGGGTGATTAGGCATTATCAATTAGGGAAATTCCCAACCACAAATACGTAATTCATCCAAGGCATTCCTCTGACTGCATGCACCACCTATACAATTTGGATGATTATACAACTAACAGTACGCTACCCTTGAACTCCAATCTCAACTATGTCTTTCTCATAAAATTTGACATGCATGAGTTATTTATGAGAAAATCATCAGTTAAATGGTTGAATAGATGAAGCCACACCCCACTGTCTAACCTCCTACTAGTTCCTCCATAAGTTGGAATTAGTTTAAATGACCTTAACTCAGATAAACTAAATTAATTAATTACAACTCAAAATAAACTCAACTAGGGCTTCTATAATGTATGCAACACTCTACGTGACTCTAGTTATATCCTCTACTCGAATTAACTGAACCAACTAAGTATAATTAACTTATTAAATCGTACAAGATGTCATGAGATGTGGAACTACAATTTTATTCTAATTTAATTCAAGGGAAAATTAAATTAGAATATTTCTTGGTTCCATTTTCAACATAACAAACCATGGTCAACAATGCCTCAATGTCGCATTGTGACAATGATTGTCTCAATATGGAAATCAACTATGGTCAACCATGGTCCAACGTCACATTGTTACAAGGATAGTGTCAATATGGAAATCAACCATGGTCAACCATGTATATTTTATGGTTTATAATATTTATCTTAGGGTTCATATACCTTGGGTTTATAATTTTTATCCCTTGGGTTTATTATTCCCTGAGGTTTGTAATATTAATCCCTTGGGTTTATTAATATAAGGGTTCATATTCTTAGGGTTTAATATTATTCCCTTACGTTTATAATACCTTGAGTTTTTAGTGTTAGTCCCAATGGCTTATTATTCCCTTGGGTTTATAACATCAATAATTCTCAAAAATGTTTTATAAATTCAATCATGATCAACCATGGTCAAACGTCACATTGTGATGAATATTGTCTCAATATGAGAATAAACCATGGACAACCATACTCCAAAGTCACATTGTGAAAAATATTCTTCTTATTTGTAAATTAATCATAGTTAAGCATGCTCAACCATGGTCCAATGTCACATTGTGACAATAATTGTCTCAATATGAATATCAACCATGGTCATCCATGGTAATGTTTATTTTAGTGTTTATAATATTTATCTTAGGGTTTATATACGTTGGGTCTATAATATTAGTCTCTTGTGTTTAATATTATTCAACCATGGTCAACCATGGTTCAACATCACATTATGACAAATATTGTCTTAATATGAAAATAAATCATTGCCTTAACCATGGTCCAATGTCGTATTATGACAAATATTATCTTAATATGGTAATCATGGTCAACCATGGTCAATCATGGACAATCTTGGTCAACCATGGTCAATCATGGACACTCGTGGTCAACCATGGTAAACCATGTTTTATAAAATCAAACATAATCATCCATGGTCAATCATGGCCAACCATGGTCGAACGTCGCATTGTCACAAAGATTGTGTTGATATCAAAATCAACCATGGTTAAGCATGGGCAACCATGGTCCAATGTCACATTGTGACAAGAATTGTCTCAATATGAAGATCAACCTTGGTCAACCATGTTTATTTTGAAGAAAATCTAACCAATGGGATTCAATCTGATCTTATAATGTACAAAAAAAAGATACTGAATCCTTCTACAATTTGTGGAAACAAAGCGCGATTGCACAATCACATAACAAGTAAGAGAAATAAATTATCAATCACAACACAAGATTTATATGTGGAAAGCAAACTGCCTAAAACCCTGCTATTTGTATATTGCATATGGTTAAGACCATGAAACAATACAATGCTATTCCTTCACTGAGAAACCTTTTCACTCTCCTGACTATCTCACTCTAATCCTGCTCGAATCTGGCTTGCAATCTAAGCAAAATCAGTCCAATATTTAGCCTCTTGCTTGCCACTTCCTGCCCAACCTTCATTACAAATTCTTGGGCTAATTGAGCTCATATTAATTAGGAAAATACCAATTATTGATTGCGCAATCCTTCCAAGGCTTCTCGATGACCTCATGCATGATCTGTACAATTTTCTAATAGTATAACTGATAGTTATCTTCCCTTTAACCCATGTCTCAACTAGCCCTTCCTTAGAACTAACATGCAACAACTATTTATAGTGAATTATCAGTTAACTGATTGATCACTCATTATGAATTAAATCATATTTAGTTCACTGGACCTATCTCTAGCGCATCTCTTAGTTAGAACTAGTTAAACTAATTTTAACTCAATTAATTAAGCTAACTAATTACAACTCACAAATAACTGCAACTGGACCCCTAAAAATAGGAAAATCCTCTACATGCCTCCTCTTCGACCTCTAATTCTAATTTTCTAATCTAACTAAGTCTTTCTGACTTAGTTAACTAATAGAATTTGTCGTGAGATGAAATTACAATTTTTTCTTCCAATTTAGTTAAGGGAAAATTAGATCAGAAGCCTCTTATGGTGCCATTTCAGAGTGCCATTTTTTCGGTGCCATTTTCAATGTTTCTTGTTTCTAATTTCGACACTCCCTTTCAATAAGGAATTTAATCTATCCTGATCTGGTACTTTTGGAATGTTCTTCATGTAACACTTATCAGTGTTGTTTGCTCCTACAGCTCCTAAAACTGAATAGCCTCCAAAACTAAATCATTATAATGCATCTGCCATCAGAGTCTCTAATTGTTGCTAGCTACTACACTGTCTACTGGAAACTCTGCACTGTTGCTAACTCTGCATTTTTTCCCTCTGCACTGTTGCCAACTTAGATCTGTGCTCCAGTATCTGACATTTGAATGCATCAATCCTACTAATCCTTCCTGCTATTGTGCACTATGGGTTCCCCGTAGCCAGGTCTGATCCATGAGAAAAGGCATCTCAATGGATCCTACCCAAATTTATCTTGGGATTATTTTTTCACATTTCCCAACCTCTCACCTGAAGGTATGGTTGTATGTGCTCCCTCTTCCCATCTGGCTCGTAATTTCCCACTTCTAAAGGTCTCTACTTGAGTGGACGCGCCCACTCGATCTCGTCTCTGCTTCTCCAATTGTGGTTTCTCGGAAACCTTTTGAGACTTCTTCTGAGGCTGCAAGTTGAGAGGTAATTTATGCTCCCTCTGAACCACTAATTCAATAACCTCTGCTTTGCTCCTCAAATATTTTCATGCATCTTCGACCTCGAGAGAATACAGGTTCGTGACTCTTACACCCATCTGTTTCACCCGTCCCGTGGCGATGTGTCTAAGGAAAACCTTTCCTTTTATAAACATCACATTATAACCATGGTCTTCCAATACTGCTGCGAAGTCAAGATTCTTCTTTAGTCCTGGAACATACAAAAAATGTGTCAGTCTAAGAAAGGAGACAGTCTCCCACTGAAAGGTAACTCTACGTATGTCAGTCACGTTATACCTCTCGTCATCTCCAAACTCTATGCTCTGTTGGACGTCATTCTCCTCCAAGTCACTGAAGAGATATCTGTTCTCCGTCATATGGAACGAAGTGCCACTGTCTAGATACAACATGCATCCCATTACAGTGTTGGCCATGCATGCAATGAGAGTAAAATCAAGCTTGAACTGTGAATCTAGCTCTTCACTTGTTGTTGCAACTGTAGGCTCCTTATTTCTTGCCTTCTTCTATGGACAATTCATGGCATAGTGCCCATGCTCGTGACAGTGAAAACAATTGATCTTGGACAAGTATATCTTTCCCTCTTCGCCTTGGAACTTCTTTCCCTTGACTATCTTTCCTTTTCACACTAATGTAAAATCTTCTTCTTTCTCTTTATCAGAGGTCACGTCTCTGGTGCTCGGCCTTATCTCTTCTATTACCAACTTAGACTATAAATGATCCCAGTCTCATAGCTTCTCCCAACTATTCACAAAGTCTTGGTAACTATGTTAGCTCTTGGGAAGGCCTAGAAGAGCTAGGCTCACCAAATCATCCTTAGCTACTGTCACACCAAAAATTTGAAGCTCATCTCGATATTGAGTGAACTTTGTCAAGTATTTTGGTATCGTCTTTCCCTCCTCCATCTTGATATTTTTTATCTTGTCCTTTAGCACCACCTTTCTATGGTCGATGCTATTCTGAAACAAATTTGTTAAGTCGTTCCACATAGCATATGGAGTTTCCTTCCCATGGAGACTCGAGACAATATGATCTCGAACTCCCTCTTGTTAGTGTCAGTCTTTACAGCCTATCACCAGTGATCAATGGGCTCTTATCATGTCCTGTTAGGGTATCATAGTCAAATTTTTGTCATTTCATTAGGTCTTCAAGAAAAAATTTGGTCATTGGGTATTAGATTTAGCACTATTTTCCACTCCTTCCAAAATTTTTAAATTGTTGGTCCATATCATCAAATAAGTTGAGTGTATCATTATTTAGAGATTTTCATCATCATTTTAGTCATCATCACCATGATCTCATTCAGCTCAATGTCTCCATTACGTCATTAGGGTTTCAAGGTCACCAAATCTCTCATTTCATGCATAAAATCCAACAATTAGAGGAGTGGTGATAGGCAAGTTTCTTCAATAAATTTTGATTTCAAAAATGTAATTTTATGTTTCTATATGTAATAAGTACTTCATGTTCCTAAAAGCTGGAGTTAAAAGTTCCAAATAAGCCACAAAAATTTCAAGGTTACAAAGTTCAAAACATGAAAGACATGCTAGAAAAAGACATGTGGGGCCCATCATCACTCAAAGAGATTCATTTCATATTTATAAAAGGGCCAAAAAGACACAAATACATTTCATTTGCACTCCTATTACCTCTTGTCATCGAGCTCATTCCTCCTTTGGTGAGAAAACACAGAGTTTTTAGTTGAAAGTGGAAAAAATTGCTTGGCGTTGCACATAGAAGCATTGCGTTGCGCATCTGAAGGAGGTGTTGCACGTAGGAGAACTGTGTTGTGCATAGGCGCTATGCACCAATGAATTGCGCTTTGCACAGGGCAAAGTTTCCCAAACTTGTCTAAATATCACCAAAATCAAATTTTCAAGCTTCCAATCTATATTTTTCACCCTCCAAACATCATAACAAGTAATTATATTCATTCTCTTCCTTTGCAAACCAAGAAAAAATCATAAGCCTAGTCCCCTAGGGTTTTGTATGAATTGCATTCTTTTGGTTTACAAATGATGAAATGATGCTTTAAAACCCTAGTATCACTGTCGCTACACCTATTTTTGCAAGTTATTCATCATTTCCATCCATCACAAACCCATTTCCCTTCATTTTGCATCATCTCCCTATAAACCCTATCCCTATTCTACCAAATTAGGAAATTTCCTTCTTAAGAAATGAATTCATACTTCTATGCTTGTTCCTAATATCTATGTTCATCCTACACCATAACCATAAAGCCTAAAGGGTCATTCAAGCTTGCCTACCTTGTGCCTCTATTCCCCCTACATTTTTTTCTCTTATAGCCCAACCAGAGTTTCAAGCCTAGCTCTAAAGGTCCATTTTCATCGAGCACAAAAATCCAAATCAACCAAAGCCCTAGAGCCTATTTTACCTAGCCTAATATATTTCATGATCCAGCCAATTTGGTTGTGATCTCATTGAGAGAGCCCTCTCAGCCTAGTAGGGATAGCTACTAGGTCAAAGTGGTCTATGGTTGATCCAGGTGGATATTGGTTGCCACCCACCTATTCCATTTGGACCCGCATCATCAATTCTTGCATCTTTTCACTTTCAGCGCAACTTACTATTTTTAGCAGGTTTTTGGGTACTGCCCTCCCGGAGTCGTTTTGGGGTCCTAATGATCCAGGTGGATATTGATGGCCACCCACCTATTCCATTTGAAACACCACTATTAGTTCTTTCAGTTTTTTAGTTTCAACACAACTTACTATTTTTAGCAGTTTTTCGGGTCCTGAACTTTCGGAGCTGTTTTGAGGCCCCAAACGACATTTTTTGGGAAAGCCGAGAGCAACATGGGTCCATGGACCGATGTTGCTCACACCAAAAGTTGTACTCCTCAGATAGATATTTCTAAGAGGTATGGTGCGTGTGAAACGAAGATCGTATGCCAATGTTACATCCCCGAGAAGTTGAAACACCAATTTACACAAACGGGGCCCATAGTTTTGGCACTTCATCTCCTAGGGTTATGTTTTTGGACGTTTAGAGTTTTCCATTATTTCTCAATAATAAATAGGTCCTCGAGCCTCATTATAACACAGTTCAGAGGCATGTAGTCACCACATCGCTTCTAAGAGATAAGCTACCAGCGCCCTAGATGGTTTATTTCCATTATGTCTGTAAGTATATTTCTGTTATTTGATATTAATGAAATGAAGTATTATTTCCGCTGCATATTTGTGTTTATGTCTATTTCTGTATTTTATTGTGTTCCTGTATAAATCTAGATCAATGGTTACCTTTGCTGCTCTCCTTTTCAGCCTTCGGAGAATTGGTGGAGTGCTAACACCCCTAACAAGATCCTTCTCGCCTTTGCTACATTCTTCTTCCATGCATCAAGAAGATGAGCATATGCTGCTGCGGGTTGGGGAATATCACTTTATATGAATTCCTTCTGTCCATTGTCCTCGATCACTGCCTCCATCATGTCCATCCATGTTATGTAATTCAAATTTCCCTCAAGAGCATATTCGAGTCTCAAGCCATTGAAAGGCATCTTGATCTACTACTGGATCCTGAATAACAAATATGCAAATTTGAATACCTATTTAAGACCAACTCAATTTTTTCTCTTCTATTGTGATTCCTGTCACTATGATACCATGTAGAAAATAGAACCAATGGGATTCAATATGATCTTATCATGTACTAAAACAAGATACTAAATCCTTCTACAATTTGTGGAAACAAAACACAATCGCACAATCACATAACAAGAGAAAGAAATTATTAATCACACAACACAAGATGTATTTGGGGAAAGAAAACTGCCTAAAACCCCGCTAGATGTATATTTCATATGGTCAAGATCATGAAAACATACAATTTTATTCCTCCACTGAGAAACCGCTGCACTCTCTCGATTGTCTCACTCTGATCCTGCTCGAATCTGGCTTGCAATCTAAGCAAAATCGGTCCAATATTTAACCTCTTTCTTGCCACTTCCTGCCAAGCCTTGCTTACGCATTCTTGGGCTAATTGAGCCCCTATTAATTAGTAAAATGCCAATTAATGATTGTGCAATCCTTCCAAGGCTTCCTGATGAACTCTTGTATGATCTATACAATTTTCTAATAGTTATCTTCCCTTTAACTCTCGTCTCAACTGGGCCTTCCTTAGAACTGACTTGCAACAACTATTTATAGTGAATTATCAATTAACTGATTTATCACTCTGATCCAGGTGGATATTGGTGGCCACCTGCCTATTCCACTTGGGGCCCCACCATTGTTTCTTTTAGTTTTTCAGCTTCATTAATTGTAGCATAGTTTACTATTTTTAGCAGTTTTTTTGGGTCTTGAACTTCCGAAACCGTTTTGAGGCCCTGAACGGCGTTTTTTGGGAAAACTGAGAGCAACATGGGTCCTAGATCAATGTTTCTCACATAAAAAGTTTTATTCCTCAGATATATCTTTCTAACAAGGTATTGTGCGCATCAAATGGAGATCGTTTTCCAAAGTTACATCCCCGGGAAGTTGATGTACCAATTAACCCAAACGGGGCCCATAGTTTTGGCGCTTCATCTCCTAGGGTTAGGATTTTTGATGTTAGCATTTTCCATTGTTTCTCAATAATAAATAGGCCTTCGAGCCTCATTATAACACAGTTCATAGGCTTGTAGTCGCCACATATCTTCTCAGAGATAAGCTACCAACACCCTAGCTAGTTTATTTCCATTCTGTCTATAAGCATATTTCAGTTATCTGATATTCATGAAATGAAGTCTTATTTCTGTCACATATTTGTGTTTATGTTTATTTCTATATTTTATTATGTTCCTGCATAAGTCTGGATCAGTGGTATTAGAGTGGTTTGCTCTTTCTCGATCCTTCTTTGCATGTCCCCAATGAGGCTAGGGTATAAAGAGTTAGGGCTCGATTTGGTTCAACCTTTGAAAGATTAGCCTCGCAAACCCTGATGGCCACCATGGGCGACGAAAAGAAAGATGAAGGAGTAAGAGATCCTATCAAAATATTGTTCGAGGAGGCCCTCGAGAAACAAAGGAATGCGATGATGGATAAATTTTCCCAAATCTTTCAACGACTTCCCACCAGTAGCGCATCTGCATTCAGTAGCCACTCTGGAGGCACAAATCCTTTTAAGGTACAAGTAAACTTTGACATTCCCATATTTGAGGCCAAATAGATGCAGACATCATAGATATATGGTTGAATCTATTAGAAGGGTATTTCTTGGTTCATGACTTTTCCAACTAGGAAAATATTACTTTTGCACTCCTTAAAGCCGCCCCCCATGTTAAGGATTGGTGGGAAACCTACTGTGAGAAAAAGGACGGGAGGGAACCCTATCTGTTTTCAGCCGCACCCACTTGGAATTCTTTCTAAGACGACATCAAGGAACAATATTATCTTGTGGGGAGCTATGAGGACAAGTACATACAATGGACTACACTGTGGTAGCAAAGGGGTCAAAATGTTCATGAGCTGACGAATCTTCCATACCCTATGAAAAAAATTGGGTATCAAAGTTTCAGAGAAATATTTGGTGCTGAAATACCGCAATTTTCTGCACAAAAACATTCAGGAGGAAATGGAGTTCCTCGACATCTCTTTGCTTGGCACAACATATCGTTATGCTGCCAAGATTGAGTAGAAGTTCAAACAAAAGAAGCGAGACTTTGGATCAGTGAATCAAAAGAAAAGGAAAGGTGCCCCCAAACCACAGAACAAAGGAAAAATCCAAGGAAGGAGAGCCCAAGATAACCCACCAAAACTACAAGCAAAGAATAACACTACGAAGCCAAAGAAGGACACTGGAAAGTGGTGTGAGTTCCATAAGAGCTCCACTCACAACACAAGTGAGTGTTAGGCCAAGCAGTCCTTGGTGGTCGAGCTGAAGGCTTCTGAATCAGATGCATACTCTGACTCTGAATCAAAACCCGACAAGGGGAATGATAAAGGGAAGTAGATTATCGATGTGGAGCCCAATGCCACTATTTCCACCACGAAGATCTAGAATGAGGAACTGGACGATCCAGAGGCGGGGGAGTGCCCCTTCCATTCTCATATGTGGGTAAAGGGTTTCCTGTTGCATTTCATTGTTGACAATGGGAGCCGAAAGAACCATTAGGTGGCTTCACCAAGGATGGGATCTCCGCATTAGCCAAAAAAAATTCCTTCCCTATAGCATCAAGCCCTTCATGGATGAGGTATTATGTGACATTTATCCTCTTGATGTTTATGATGTATTATTAGGCCAACAACACTTGTGGAAGCAGCATGTTGTGGATGAGTCTTGACCTCGAATTGTTATTGTTACGTTGGGAAATAAGTTGTACATGATACAAGAGGTAGCACCGTCTGCAGCCATCTCTTTGGTTACTGCAAAACAATGCAGTAAGCTCATTTCCAAAACTGGGAAATTTGTTTTCCTGATAATCCGCCCTCAGGGCAAGAAGAAGACTATAGTTACAACCTCCAGACAGAGCTCCTCTACATGACAACAACAGATGGACAAGGTCATGGAGGAGTACGGGGACATCTTCACCTCACCCGCAGGGGTGCCTCTGCACTGTCAGGTCAAGCACCACATCGATCTGACCCCAGGTGCGTCTCTGCCCAATGGACCAATCTATCAGCGCTATGTTTTGGAGAACGATGAAATCAAGAGGCAGATTCAGGAGTTGCTATAGAAAGGTCACATCCGGCCAAGTTCATTTCCCTGTGGGAGTTTGGTCGTGTTGGTGCAGAAGAAGGATGGGACGTGGAGACTCTGTATTAACTATCGGGCACTGAACAAGATAATTGTCTAGAATAGGTACCCGATCACATGGATTGATGATCTTCTGGACAAACTCAAGGGGGAAAAATATTTTAGCAAGGTCAACTTGAATTTCGGGTATCACTAGGTACCAATCGAACCCTTCGATGTGTGGAAAATTGCCTTCAAAGCCAAGGAGGGCATTTTCGAATGGTTGGTCATGACTTTTGGGTTGACGAATGCTCCTGAAACCTTCATGAGGCTGATGGATGACATATTGCGGCCATTCACCAACTCATTTGAAGTAGTGTACTTGGATGACATCCTGATCTTCAACCAGACTTGGGAAGAGCACCTCCACCACATCCGACAGGTCCTCCAAACACTACGACAACACAAGTTGTGTGCCCATTTGGAGAAGTGCACTTTTGGCATGACCCAGGTTCAGTATCTGGGATACATTATTGATGAGCGGGGGTGCATGAGGATCCAACAAAGATCCAAGTCATTCGAGATTGGCCAACCCCAACCACTCTAATAGAGCTCTACAGTTTTCTGCGTCTTTCCAATTTCTACCATAGGTTTGTGTTGGGATTATCTCATATCACTTGGCCTTTGAGCCAAGTCACCAAGGGAGGAGTGAAAGAAAAATTCTTTTGGTCTGAATCTCAACAGAATGTGTTCGTCGAGTTGAAACATCGCCTTTGCGCTGCCCCAATTCTCACATTACCAGACTTGCAACAACCATTTGAGATAGAGACAGATGCCTCAGAGTATGCTATTGGGGCAGTTCTTACTAAATAAGGGCATCCAGTGGCATATCACAGTGAGACACTGTCTGACATAGTCCGGAAGTATCCCACTTATGAAAAAGAGATGTATTCCATTGTGTAGGCTTGCAACAATGGAAGCATTACATTTTGGGGAAGGAAACGGTCATCCACATAGACCACCAACCCCTACAGCTCATACAGACACAAGGGAAGTTGCAGAATGATCACCATCAGAAGTGGTCCACATATCTACAACAATTTCATTTGAACATCGATTACAGGAAGGGAAGCACCAATAATGTTGTATATTTCCTCAACCTTCTATCGATTGTGGCGCTAACCACCATGCTCAACTCTTGTGGGCACGAGAATTCTGATTGGATGCTTCTCTACAAGAGCGATCCATAATTCGGCCACACATACAAGACACTCTTGGAGGGTAAGCAAGTTCCAAAATTTCACCTCCAGGATGCACTGCTATGTCACGTGGGACACCTTTGTGTTCCTTCAAGCGATCGTGCCAAGATGACTTGGAAAGTGCACTACAGTTGGGTCACTCACGAAAACATTGGCAATACTGCAGAAGTATTTCTATTGGCCAAAACTTTGACTGGATGTCGGGAAGTACATAAGATCCTACACTTCCTACGCCATTGCCAAACCGACCATCAAGAACCAAGGCCTCTATACTTCGTTGACTACCCTTAATCGACCTTGGGAATCCATCTCCATGGATTACATGTCGGGCCTTCCTTATTATAAGCATGGCAATGACTATATTTTCGTGGTCGTCGACAGATTCTCAAAGATGGCCATTATTGTGGCCTGCAAGAAGGATATCACAGCTAAAACCACTGCTAAAATCTTCTTTTAACGAGTGTGGGTACACTTTGGGATCGCACGGTCTATCATCTCAGATCAGGACAACAGGTTCCTCAGTACATATTGGTCCAACCTCTGGTCAATGTTGGACAACAAGCTCACCAAGTCCACAACTTTCCATCCCCAAACTGATGGCCAGACAGAGGTCACTAACAAGATGATCGCATACATTCTGTGCACGTACAACTCAAAGAATCCACTCACATGGGATGAGAGCCTCCCCTATGTACAACAAAACTATAATTGGCCTCTCCATAGCTATACTAGCCATAGCCCCTTTGAGGTGGGCTTGGGATTCCAGCCACTATGTCCCATTAACATAGCCATGCCATTTATGGCTACTCAGGCTGATTCGGCTCATGTCCAGTCTCAAGCTAACAAGGAAAAAAACTTCATTGAGCGCATTTAACACATCCACCAATAGGTTCATGACATATTGGATAGAGGTAATGCCAAGTACAGGCAACGACATGATCAACATCAGGTGCCACACAACTTCTAGGTGGGTGACAAAGTGTGGCTACATTTACAGAAGGAGCGCCTCGCTAGACCCCACTATAAGCTTCGCCCGCTCTGATATGGGCCATACACCATCACCAAGACTGTAGGGGACAATGCCTTCGAGCTCAATATTCCACCATTCCTTGGTCTGCACCCAGTGTTCAATGTGGACCGCCTTCAACCTTACTTCACACCTCTACTGGACACCTCCAACATTGCAGAACAACTCACACCAACAAAGGTAAACCCATACTGCATGGAATAGGCCACCACAGATCGTATCATGTACACACAAATCAAGAACACTCTCCAACATAAGATCCAACTGTATCGGGTTGTCAAAGTTGGCCAACTACTACACTAGGGCAAGTGGCTCATGAGGGACCAAGTTCAGCAGAAGTTTGCTCATCTCATGGAGGAGCTCAACGCAATGGGGACCACTTCTTCCTAATGGGGGAGGAATGATCTAGGTGGATATTGGCCATCCACATATTCCACTTGGGGCCCCACCATTGTTTCTTTCAGTTTTTCAGTTTCCTTAATTATAGCACAATTTACTATTTTTAGCAGTTTTTCAGGTGGTGAACTTCCCGAGCTGTTTTGGGGCCCTAAACGACGTTTTTCAGGAAATCGGGAGCAACATGGGTGTTCAACTGATGTTTCTCACATTAAAATTTTTAGTTCTCGGATAGATATTTCTAACGAGGTATTGTGCACTTCAAATGAAGATTGTATGCCAAAATTACGCCCCTCGGAAGTTGATGTATCAATTTACCCAAATGGGACCCATAGTTTTAGCACTTCATCTCATAGTGTTAGGTTTTTGGATGCTAAGGTTTTCCATTGTTTGAATAATAAATAGGCCTTCGAGCCTCATTGTAACATAGTTCAGAGCCCTATACCCACCACATCTCTTCTTAGAGATAACCTACCAGTGCCCTAGCTAGTTTATTTCCATTACCTGTAAGAATATTTCAGTTATGTGATATTAATGAAATAAAGTCGTATTTTTGCTACATCTCTGCGTTTATGTGTATTTCTATATTTTATTGCATTCCTGCATAAGTATGGATCACACTTATTGTGAATTAAATCATATTTAATTCACCAGACCTATCTCTTGCTCATCTCTCAGTTAGAACTAGTTAAACTAATTTTAACTCAATTAATTGAGTTAACTAATTATAAATCACAAATAAGTGTAACTAGACCCCCTAAAAATAGGAAAATCCTCTACATGCATCCTCTTTGACCTCTAACTCGAATTTCCTAACCTAACTAAGTATCCATGGCTCAGTTAACTAATACAAGTTGTCATGAGATGAAATTACAATTTTTTATTCGAATTTAATTAAGGGGAAAATAAATCAGAAGCCTCCTATGGTGCCATTTCTAGGTGTCAATTTTTGGTTTCCATTTTCAATGTTTCTTGTTGCCAATTTAAGCCTATCTTATTTCTTATAATATTTATCTTAAGGTTTATATACCTTGGGTTTGTAATATTAGTCCCTTGGGTTTAATATTAATCCCTTGGGTTCATAATCCCTTAGGGTTTTAGTTTTAATCCCTTGGGTCTATTATTCCCTTGGCTTTATAATATAAATCCCTTGGTTTTATTATTCCTTTGGGTTTATAATATCAATCATGGTCAATCATAGCAACCATGTTCAACCATGGTCAAATGTTGCATTCTGACAATGATTGTCTCAATATGAAAATCAACCATGATCAACCATGATCCAACATCGCATTGTGACAAATATTGTCTCAATATGAAAATCAATCATGATCAAGCGTGGTCTAACGTCGCATTGTGACAAGAATTATTTGAATATAGAAATCAAGTGTTACACCATTTTTTGGTCATCTAACCTATTATTATTAGATGAACCCAAGTACACCATGTAAGACCAATTTTACCCTAAGTAAAATTGCTTTCACCATGTAAAATAACTTATTTGTTTATATTTCCCGGTCATATTTAACCCAAAACAAGGAAATTAATTAAATAAATCCTTATTTATTTAATTATTTCCTAAGAATAAGTTATTTAAATAATATTTTTAGTTAAATTTGACTAAATCATCCATAAATAATTAAATAATAAATAAACCATTATTTATTTAATTATATTCCCATCATTTCCCTAAAATGATAAATAAATCATTTATTTATTTATTATTTATAAATAAAGGAATTGACCCAAGTCAAAAATCCTTTTCCCACCAACAAATATAATAAAATATTCCTAAAGGGTGGTTCTAGAATTCGATTAATAATATTTTATTCATGCACCAAGTTCTAGACCGCCCTAATATTTTGTTATAGTTAGAAGGGTTTTCCCCATTCATTAGTCAACTCCATTGCATTAGATCACTCTGGATCTATACTAGGTCACATTCTCCATTTTTGCCTTGTGAGCTCCCATTGAGTTCTATGTTTGTCTGGGTTTTCTACAACAACAAGAGAGAGGAATTTTAGATCTGAAACGCTGAGGACTTAACCCATCCCATTGAGGAGAACTGGAAAACACCTTTCTTGTTTTCCTCTCAGGTGCCCCCTTTTTAATATAATATAATTTTTTTTTCAAATACATTGTTCTTGTCTTTTCTATTGGATGCATGGAGCCACATTTTACTTTATCTTAATGTCTTTTATGCTTAAATCTGGATTTGTGCAGCATTATTTGGATCACCTAATTGCAGATTTAAAGATATTTGGTAGCCATAATCGATGTTAGGGCTATTTGTTTGCGTAGCTAAAGTGGTCTTTTATGACGAAAGATTCATACTAACATCAAGCATGGTCAACCATGTTTATTTTATGGTTTATGATATTTATCTTAGGGTTTATATACCTTCGGTTTATAATTTTTATCCCTTGGGGGTTTTTCTCCCTTGGTTTTATTAATATAAGGGTTCATATTTCTAAGGTTTAATATTATTACCTTTGGTTTATAATACCTTGGATTTTTAGTATTAATCCCTATGGTTTATTATTCCCTTTGGTTTATAATATCTTTTATGTTAAACCATGGTTAAATGTGGCATTTCGACAATGATTTTCTCAATATGAAAACCAATCATGGTCAGCCATGGTCCAACATCGAATTGTGACAAAGAATGTCTTGATATGAATATCAATCATGGATGGTCAACTATGGCCCAACGTCACATTGTGACAATGATTGTCTCAATATGGAAATCAACCATGGTTAACCATGTTTATTTTATAGTTTATAATATTTATCTTAGGGTTTATATACCTTTGGTTTATAATTATTATCCCTTGGGTTTGTAATATCAATCCCTTGGGTTTATTAATCTAAGGGTCTATATTCCGAGGGTTTAATATTATTCCCTTAGGTTTATAATCCCTTTGGTTTTTAGTATTATTCCCTAGGGTTTATTATTTCATTTGGTTTATAATATCAATCCCTTGGGTTTATTAATCTAAGGGTTCAACCATGTTCAAGAATGGTCCAACATCACATTGTGACAAATATTGTCTCATTATGAAAATCAACCATGGTCAACGATGGTGAACCATGTTTATTTAAGGGTTTATAATATTTATCTTATGATTTAATTATTAAGCTTTCCACCCCCCATTAATCAGCCATTTTACAATTATTTTCAAGACCAAAATAAGCTTTCCACCCCCCATTAATCCTTTTTTGAATGCTGTAGTTCCAATTGAGCTTGTGATGAATATCAATTCCTAGGTACTTGTAAGAAAAAACTTCCTCCAAGTTACTATTGTCATACATAAAATTAGTATAAGTGTCCTTCTTGGATTTGATAATCATAACTTTTGTTTTGTCAATGTTAATAGACATACCCATGGTAGAGCAGAAATCCTTAAGAATTCTAAGTTGCTTATCAAGATCAGATGGGCACCTTGTGAGAAGAACAATATCGTCAGCATAGATAAGAAGGATGATGACTATCCCAACTAAGATCGTGCCATCACATCCTGCTTCCTCTAAACAATCTTCTAGCTGTCGATGTAAATGCCAAATAGGGTAGGGGAGAGGGGAGCAACCTTGTTTAACTCTGATATTACACTTAATATCTTTCGACCACCCCTCATTTCTCTTTAACTTGGCAATTACATTCTCGTATAACCTTATAGCGGTCACTCTTAGCTCGAAAGGAACATTTAGCTCTTCTAATATATTCCATAAGTTGTTTCTAGGAACCGTATTGAAAGCCTTTCTAAAGTCCACAAAGCAACAAAAGAGATTGGATTTATCATTGCGGCATTCCTCCACAATGATCCTAAGCGTAACGAGGTGGTCCATTGTTGATTGCTTCCTTCTAAAACTTGCTTGGCCTTTAGCCCGCTTACCTTCAATTTCAAGCCAAATGCTCAACTTCTTTTCCAAAATAATACCATATAACTTGGCTAAGAGAGGCTTGATCATAATTGTCCGATAATTAGAGGGGTTATTTGTATCCCCACTTTTAAAAATAGGGATAATGAGGCTCTGAGTCCAAGGTTTAGGGAACCCTTGCTTGACCGCTTGGTTGAAAAGCTTATGGATGTGGGGGATGAGAACAGGACCTCCAATTTTTAAGATTTCCACCTGGTAACCTTCAATCTCTTTAGCTTTCCCATTTTCCAGGCGTTTAACCCCAAAATCAATGTCTTCTAATGAGAAAAATTCTTTCGTTGTGAGCAGGGTTTCAAAGTTATCCCTGGCATTGGGAGATTCATAAAGCTTTTTAAGATAGGAATTCCAATCGTGTAAAGACATTTTATTATTATCTGTAGTTTTCCTAGTTAGAATATGCCTCCAGAATTTCTTAGGAGCCACCTTAGAGAGGTGTACGAGATTCTCTTGTCTTTTACGAATATATTGCATTTTTTTTCTTTTAGTTAGGGCTTTGTAGATTTTTATCTTGAGACTTCAATTGAGAACTTGTTAATAGAATATGAGAGGGTTGTAGTAAAATTATGATAGATTTTTATCTTGTCAATTTTGAGGGATTCATCAACAACTTCCTTAATTGCTCTCCTCGTACTTTTACAATCTTTGTCATACCATGGGTTGGTTTTGCTATTTCTTTTATTACTTGAGACTTCATTTGAGAACTTGTTAATAGAATATGAGAGGGTTGTAGTAAAATTATGATAGAGGTCATCTATGTTGTCTATACTAGATAAAGGAAGAAAATTAGTTTTTAATTCATTTAGAAAGAGATCGTTTTTATTTTTATCAAAGATTAAGTTCTTTTGACTATAAGGATTATCTTTTATGGGATCTCTATGCATGACAAAATTGAGAGTTATGAGTAAAGCCCTATGATCATAGTCAGGCTTGTGGTCATCTAAGATGTCAAAATTTATTATTTCGTTGTATAAAGGGAGATCCATATTGATTTTTGCAACTAACTTTCAGATAAATCACATTAGCAATATTTGATGGTTGACATTTTGAACCTAGTAATGAGGTTCATCCTGAGGGAACCTCCTGAAGATGAACCTCATCCTCAAGAAACCCCCTGAAGATGAACGTCATTAGTAGGTTCGAAATGTTGACCATCAAATATTGTTGATGTGATTTATCCAAAAATTAGTTGCGAAAATAAATATTTATTTATTTATAAATATACATAAAAAATAATTAGTTAATTATTATTATTATTTATTAATAGATTATGAATAGATTAATTATATAATGAATAAATTAATTAATTATTGAATGAATCATATAATGATTCATTCAATTATTATTATAAATTATTTAAAGAATTAATTAATAATAATAATAGTAATATTAATTAATAAAAATAATAATAATAATCATATTTATAATTATAATAATAATTATATAATGGGCTAATATCAATTATATTTATTAATGTAATTGTGTCAATTTGATATATGTTAAAATGATTTTTTTCTTACTTAATCAATTTAATTAAAAAAATAAAAATCTCATGATTACTTTTAAAATATATTTCAATCTTTAATTTGTGACTTTTATTAAATTAAAATTATAAAATTACAATTATAGAATAAATACACTTATAAATTTTATTAAATACAAAATTAACTATTAAAATATCTAATAACTATTAATTTTTACTCTACACCGAATAATTATTAATAATTAAAATGAAATTCTAAAACTACAATTATAAAAATTCTAAAATTACGATTACAAAATAAACACAATTAATAACCAAATATGCAATACAAAGTTTTCAGTTCGATGCTACAACGATGACGGCAACAAAATAAATGAGCGCAATCACTTAATAAAGTGGATAATTGTTAAATGGAGTAAAAATTTGCTTTAGTGAGATGTTCCTAACCAACAATGGAGATAATGATGCCCAAGCTTATAGGTTAAAGGCATTCATACCTGTTGTGACGACTCATTCTTTTGAAAGACGGGAGTGGTTTCATCCCCTTGAGGTGCAAACAGTTCTCTTAACAACCCTATATTACTCTCTTCATCCTCTTCATCTGCAAGCTGCTTCAACCGTAGGTATCTGTTGCAGTTACACACCACAAATTCCTCCAATTCTGTATAAGTCAATAATCTCCAACAAGGGCGATATTCATCCCTCTGGCCATCCCCCACCATCCTCCTATCAATCTGAAGATACGCGGAAAGATCATCTGTTCTTGCTATATCTAAGGTCAAGTGCACTTTTTCAAGCATCTCCTTGGCACGAGCTGTCGGCACATGGACAACAAATATATTATCCTTGACTTTGGTGGAAAACTTATCAAAATGTGGACCAATATAAATTATTTTTATCTGCAATTCATCATCTATCATCTCTTCAATAAAGGACGGGAATTCCCACATGACAAGGATGAGGGTGTTTGCTGGAAGATCAGATAGATGGAATTTCTCTCTTCGTCCATTAGTAAGCAGGCCATCAAGTTCCGATAATAGATTCTTTTCTATGTTCTCCTTTTCAACCCTGGAAATTGAGAAATCCTGAAAGAAAAGAAAAAATTGTTATGGTCCATATATATTATAAAAATGTTAACATAATAATGCAGGCACTAACAATGTTGGTATCAATTAATTATATGGATGTGTGGTATCATCACCTGCCCTGAAATGACTGTCAAAGACCTTGATACTGCATCCCCATGTCTTTCAATTAATTCTGCCCACCTCTTCACCAACTCTTCGCTTTCCTCGATGCGCACAATTAGTTGTAATCTGTTCATCTTTACCACGTGGTCCATAGATTTTCCTTCTAGCCTGTCGCACTGACTCAAATCTAGATTTTGCAAGGAGGAGAGGCAGTGGAAGTCATTGCATAGCTCTTCAAGATTTGGGCATTCTCCAAGATCCAGCACCTCCAGATTTTTGAGTTGACCAAAACCTTCAGGAAGCTTCTGCAGTGATTCACAGTCACGGAAGGACAGCACTTTTAGACTTGCTAATTGACCAAACCGATCTGGAAGCTTCTCTAGATTGCGACAGCTTTTAAATGAAAGATGTGTCAAAAAGGAGAGGTTGCAAAACCCATCGGGTAGTTCCGTTAGAGTGATACACCATGACATATACAAGGCTCGCAATAGCTTCAACTCTCCAATGCCTTCAGGAATACTTTTTAGTAGAAAACAATTTTCTAAATTTAATTCAACAAGGCGTGTTAAGTTTCCTAGGCAGGGAGGGAGATTTGATACGGGGCAATCTTGCAAATTCAATAATGTCAATGATGAAAGTTTCTCGGCACTGTCTGGAAGTGCCTCTAAATTTGAGCACCCATGTAGATGGAGTTCTCGCAGAGAACGCAACGATCCGAAATCTTTCGGCAACTCAGTCAATTCCCGACAACCATCCATTTTCAATATCTGTAAAGACTGAAGGCTTGAAATTGAATCCGGCAGCTTCGTGATAGATGTGCACTTTGAAAGAGATAGTTCACGCAACCCTTTCACTTTATCACCCAGCTTTTCTGGCAGATTTTTCAAATTTTCAAAGTTGACCAATCGTAGTATTCTCAAATGTTCAAGTTGTTGAAGAGCATTGGAAGAGATTTGAAAGGCATGGTGGCCATATGATCTTCCATCAAGTTCCATGTGCCTCAAACGTGAAGTCATCTGCAAGTTATATTGTAATTGATACGTCACAGTCATATGAAACCATTAAAAGCAGTAAAACAATTTCATAAGTAGAGTAGAATCTATTTTCTAGGGAAAACTGATTGGAGAAATAGAATCACTTGCCTTATATAGCTTCAAGTCATTGGGTTCATTGGGTACATAACTGAGGTATCTCAAGTTGTTGAAATTTGACAGATCAATATGAAACGGAAGGTGGGGAACTTTCGCTTCAAAAAATACCAACTCCTTAAATGTTTCACTGCACTTGCCCTCCACCATTGCCAATTTCCCAAGTTGAAGAACCCTCAATGATTTATGCATTAAGTTGAGTGTTGTTGCAGGTATTTTCAAAACATCCTTAGTATTACTGAACCAAATGCCTTTAATCCCTTCAGCTGCACCCTGCATCTCATTATAAAGTATAATTAAAATAAAATAAAAACGGAGACGGTATAAACAAACATGTATATTGTTCATAGATTTGTTACCTCCTCTTGGAGAAACTCCTCGAGTCTGCTTGCACTGTTGAATGCTAATCTCACTTCCTTTCCTTTTGACTCTTCCTTTGACTTTTGGGCAGCAAGTGTTAAGATGACGTCGTGTACACTTGCAACGTTATTTGTGGTTCTAGTAACAAGTGCTCTGCTTTCTAACATTTCGAGTTCGTCTTTTCCCACAATGTCTTCCACTGTCTCCCAATCCCATCCTTTGAAATATGAACATATGTCTAAAAATGGCTCTTGACATTCATCGGGAGCAAGAGCATCGTAGGCAAAGGCGTAGCGCTCCCACATCTTTTTAAAGTCTTCACGCGGCCATTTATTTTTCTGTAGCACCAGTGTAGAATAAGCTTTCTCTTTATTTTTGGCGCGACCTATGAATGGCGCTGCTAATGTTAACATGAGGGGAATTCCTCCACATGTGTCTATGATGCTATTGAATTGACTCTCATTTATTCCATTCTTTATTTCCCTCTGTAAAATAATCAATGCTTCTTGATGCTGAATGCCCTCCAGCTTATAGATTTTGGGTTCTGTACACGGCCTTGGGCATGCTTTCTTCACATCTTCGTCACGTGCAGTAAGGAGGAACCTCACCTTTTTCGCTGTACTCATATCCTGTGGCAAAAGTTCTGTAAGCGCATCTCTCTCCAAAACATTATCAATATAAATGAAGGCATTGATTTTCTCCAGCCTTTCTCCCAACTCTCGCTGCCCATCCTCATACTTTCTAATATCTGGAACAGGCTCTTCAGGTCCCATCAAATCTTTTAATATCTTTTTTTGCAACTCTACTACATTAGGTTTAGAGTCAATATTTTCAAACAGTTGAACGTGAGAATATCTGCATCCTCCAACGTGGGAAAACACCGCATCTGCGAGCGTGGTCTTCCCCATCCCTCCGAAACCATGGAGGATAACCGTGACAGCTTTCTGGTCACTTTCAATTTCCAAAAGACTAAGAACGGCCTTAATTGGCTCGTCGATTCCAACTGTTGCAACAATACACGAGATAAGATACATATTTTAATGTTATTCATAATAAAATAATATTAATAATAAACTTTAAAATTAGATAAATTAACTTGGCAATATATTTACCAGCATCTTTTGGATATTTTTTTGACAAAGGGGACATCCCCCTAGACTCGATGGCAGTTAAAAGACGAAAACCGATTTCGAGATTAATCTGCATGTATTTGATATTTAACTTCTGTCTAATCTCACTCAGATCGGCTTTGTTTTTGGACGATCGGAAGAACCTGCAATCAAGCAATGAAATTCCATGAAAACACTTATTTTCTATGTTTGGGTATTAACCATAGGCTTTGTTTGCATTTGAATATATATATATAGAGAGAGATTACTTACTTATTCCAACCGGAAGAGGCAATCTGACTACAACACATGATCGCCCCTTCAACTATCAATAAGGTTGTTTGTTCGATTACATCCTCCTGCGTTCCTTTGGGACTATCATTCAATCTTTGAACAACGCTCCCAACATAACTCATCTCTTTTATGAGATCCCAGCACTTTTCTTTGTTGGTGGAAAGTTCGTCAAATCTTTCCAAAGCATATGCCACCACCAATAGTCCTGCAGTAGCAAAGCTTGCTCGCCCTATGCCCTCAAGGAGTGTTTTAATCTCTTTCTGAACATCATAAAATAAAAGACAAAATTTGAGATTTAACATAACATAATTATACTAGACTTCCAGTTTTAGTTGCAAGTGATGAAATTCTAAATGAGGACCAATACACACCAATTTAGAAGCAAAATCTAATCCTGATGACAGTAACCCCGTTAAGTTCTTCAAGTCGGTTCCCCATGACAATATGGCATTTAATTTCTTGAAGCCTTCAGGCCAACTGAACTTGCTGGTAGTCGATGCCTTTTTATCTCGAAGCTGCATTTCCTAAAAGAAATGAAATATATTCAAATCAGATATCACACAATAATTATAATACTATCTAAGAATATAATTCACAATCTAATTATACTATAATTCGTCTTTATTCCCAGATGGAATCTAAAGAAAGATTGTGATCCACCTGCTCTCTCAATTTCAAAAGCTTAGATATGTGATCCATAAGCTCATCCATATTGACATCCACTCCTTTCCCCTCGACTTCATCCACTATGGTCTTAAGAAGATCCGATTTAGTTAGTTGAGAAGGAGGAGGAGAAGAGGATGGAGTTGATCCACTGCACCCGGGGTCTCCTGAAACGTTTTGATTGATATTCACATTTGCTCCTTCAGATTTCTGTGGAACATTAAAAGATTGAGAGGGCGCTGGAACAGCATTAGAAGGTACAGAGGTTAAAGCTTTAGCGGGCATATCATATTTACTTGCTTCACTGGAGACAGTGGGTGGATCAGTTTCATTGTACCCTGAAACATTTTTATTAACATTCACACTTTCATCCTGATCGGATTTCTGTAAAATATTCGGAGATGCAGAGGCTGGAGCTTTATCGCTCTGAGAGGGCGCTGGAACAGCATCAGAAGGTACGGAGGTTGAAGCTTTAGCGTGCATATCGTATTTACTTTCTTCAATGGAGGCAGTGGGTGGAGTTTCATTGTACGCGGGGTCTCCTGAAACATTTTTATTGACATTCACATTTTCATCCTGATCAGATTTCTGTAAAATATTCGGAGATGCAGAGGCTGGAGCTTTATCGCTCTGAGAGGGCGCTGGAACAGCATTAGAAGGTACGGAGGTTGAAGCTTTAGCGTGCATATCGTATTTACTTTCTTCAATGGAGGCAGTGGGTGGAGTTTCATTGTACGCGGGGTCTCCTGAAACATTTTTATTGACATTCACATTTTCATCCTGATCAGATTTCTGTAAAATATTCGGAGATGCAGAGGCTGGAGCTTTATCGCTCTGAGAGGGCGCTGGAACAGCATTAGAAGGTACAGAGGTTGAAGCTTTAGCGTGCATATCGTATTTACTATCTTCAATGGAGGCAGTGGGTGGAGTTTCATTGTACGCGGGGTCTCCTGAAACATTTTTATTGACATTCACATTTTCATCCTGATCAGATTTCTGTAAAATTTTCGGAGATGCAGAGGCTGGAGCTTTATCGCTCTGACGGGCTGGGCCAGAAACATTGCAGGGATTGGGTTCCACAGGTTCTATCTCACATTTTCGAGCTTCAGTGCGCTTGGAATCGACTGAAGGAGTTTCTGCACGAACACACAATCGCCATCAACATTAGTATTATAATTTGCAGAAACATGCGTTGATGGCCGCCAATTGTCAAAGCCGAGGGACCTTCTGTGAAAGGAGTACATTATTATTCATAATATCCAGATCAAACATAAATAAAAGCTTTGTACCTATTGCAGAAGGCGAGCTCCGATCAGGACTTGCTGAAGTGGGATCCTGTCTTTTTTCATCTGATGATGAAGATGGAGAAAAGCAACAGCAGCAGAATCGGATGCAACAAGAGCGTACTTTGGGTGCCATTTCTCTCTTCTTGAACACACAGAAATCACACAGAAATGAAATGATGGTAAAACCAGAGTCCCGTGCTTGGCTTTTCTTGAAAAATGAAAAATGATAAAAGAAAACTTAATGTTAATATGAAGTTGCTGAGCGAAGCGGGCATGAGTTGTAAAGATTATAACAATTTAGCGATGACTTGCGGTCAATTACTGCGTTCACGAAACTAACCAGCTATGAATTATTAATATAATATTATACATTTTTTAAACTAGGGTGAATGGACACCAAGCGAGGAAAAGTTAAGATTTTTATGGATGAGGAGGTGTTATTCTTTAAACCTTATCAAAATGGGTCCACGTGTTCCTTATGAGAATTGATGAGGGGCTTCTACTCTTCAAACTTTATCAAAATGGGCTGAGTGGTACTTGACGAGAAAGATTTTACTATCAAAATGGGCTCACAGTTCTAATGAGAGAGAATCTATTATCAAAATGGGTCCACGTGTTGCTTATGAGAATTGATGAGGGTCTTCTACTCTTCAAACTTTATCAAAAGGGGTTCACATGTTCCTAGTAAGAAAGAATCTATTTTGAATAGAGGAGAAAATATGTTTTTTCTACTAAACTAAACCAATTAAACTTTATAAAGATGGGCCCCACATGTTCTTAATGAGAATCTATTTTGAATGGAAGATGAAATAAGTTTTTTCTACTAAACTAAACCAATTAATCTTTATAAAGATGGGCCCACATGTTCCTATGGAGAAGAAAATAAGTTTTCTTACTGAACTAAACCAATTAAACTTTATAAAGATGGACCCACATGTTCCTAATGAGAATCTATTTTGAATGAGGAGAAAATAAGTTTTTTTATTGAATTAAACCAATTAAACTTTATAAAGATGGGCCACATGTTCCTAATGAGAAACTATTTTGAATGGAGGAGAAAATAAGTTTTTTCAAGTGAACTAAACCAATTAAACTTTATAAAGATAGGCTCACATTAAACTTTATAAAGATAGGCTCACATGTTCCTATTGAGAATCTATTTTGAATGGAGGAGAAAATGAGTTTTTTTTTTTCTCAAATTAAATCATTTAGACAACCAATTAGACAAATAAATCAATAAGACATTAAATCTAATAATAATATCTTCACATTCATATCATAGGCTAAATCAATAAAATATTGTTATAATAAAAAGTGTAAAATATTATTATAATAAAAAGTGTAAGAAAGTTCAATTCAATTTGTTACATTACAATTTTGTTTTTATTAATAATTTTATAAATAATTAAATTTATAATATGTATATCATGTTAAAAGAAATTTATTAATAATGATAAATTTTATTATATTTATGATATTTCAAATTTTATGTTTAAATTTAGTTAATAATTTTACAAAAAATTAATATTGGAAATAATTTATTTTCTAATCTTTATATATATTAAAGAAAAAGAGTATTTACATATTTATATAGTTACTTGTGATATGGAAATTTCAATAAATTATATATATATATATATATATATATATATATATATATATATATATATATATATATATATATATATATATATATTTTATAGCTCTAAGAGTTAGTTTAATTGGTCAAGTTATCATACTTAAAGTATCTTGCTAATGAGAGGTCACATGATCAATTCTTTTCGACTCTCCCGGGGTTAGGGTTTGCTAACGAGCTGACAAGATGCGATGTGATCGCTTATCGATCCTCTCAGGGGTTAGGGTATGTTAATGAGTTGGCGAGATGTGATCCCTTCTCGATGCTCTCTGGGTTAGAGTCTGACGAGATGTGATGTGATCCCTTATCGATCCTCTCAGGGTTAGGGTATGTTAATGAGTTGGCGAGATGTGATCCCTTCTCGATGCTCTCAGGGTTAGAGTCTGACGAGATGTGATGTGATCCCTTATCGATCCTCTTAGAGTTAGGGTATGTTAATGAGTTGGCGAGATGTGATCCCTTCTTGATGCTCTCAGGGTTAGAGTTTCATGGGATGTGATGTGATCCCTTATCGATCCTCTCAGGGTTAGGGTATATTAATGAGTTGGTGAGATGTGATCCCTTCTCGATGCTCTCAGGGTTAGAGTCCCTTATCGATCCTCTCAGGGTTGGGGTATGTTAATGAGTTGGCGAGATGTGATCCCTTCTCGATGTTCTCAGGGTTAGAGTCTACTAATGAGCTGGCGAGATGTAACCCCTTTAAGTGAATTTGCCCAAATATTTTCGTTATACTTGAACCACACCAAATAAAAAAGTTGTAAATTATAGATCCATCATATCATATAAATTAAAATGATGAATAATTATCATATTTCAGAACTTGATATTGAAATTTATAAAATATAAATAGATTTATAAAGATTTGTTGTAGATTCATTTTAACCCCATACATATATATATAAATTATATTTTTTATTATCATATTTTATAACTTTATATTAAAATTTATATAAAATATAAATAGCATTATACAGATTTAGTGTGGATTCATTTTAACCCCCCCACACACAGATACATATATATATTAACGAGTAAGGATATTTATATTGATAAAATGTTGGTATTTGGGCCGGTACCCTTACATCTTAAGTCAGAAACAACATGCATATCTTCAAAATATAAACAAAATGTTAATAACAACCTGACTCATTACATTCTTGAGAGAGAATATATTTTCACCATAAACTCTACAAAAAGTACCTAAAGAAAAGAAAAATTTGCAGACCAACATTACTAAACTATGTTAAGGAAACACAAATTGCCGACTAATAACTACCTCTTCAATGAAGAGATAACTTCACCAAGGAACGCAACCATTGTCCTTTATGTCTTTAACATGGGGAGACCTTATATGCCTAGCACAAGCACCAACACCAATGGTGTTTCCCTCCTTAGTAGCTCTTGGAACTTAAACATTTGAAATTTCCAAAGCTGCCACCCTTGCGCTAAGTTGTCGAATTTCTTCATTGGCCCTGTCTAGCAAGCCTTCCATGTCTACATGACGCACCATAAGATTGACTTCCACAAATAATTGAAATGAGCATTGTTTTCATTCAACCATATCTTCCAAATTGTTGATGGAAGAAACCAGAGCTTGCATGGAGTCCAAGAGCTTATCAATAAGCTCTGATGTGTTGATAACATCTTGAATATCATGATGATTTATCCCATCCATGGATCTCGAGAACGAATAAGAGTAGGAAAATTGCAACCAGACCCGATCAAATATTTGAGAAAGGGATGGTCCAGAGTGCCCCAACCAATAGGAATGAAGTTACAACCACAGACAAAAGGAGCCTGAAAATTGAAATAATGAGACATACTCTCCCTAGATATCCATATATAATTGAACCTCATACCTTGGCACGAGTCGATCTGATACCATTGAAATTGCATCTCTATGAAAATATCACTAGAAGATATGAGAAATGAATTGAAAACCACACAGAACAGAGGAATTAAATCTATCGACATAAATTACAAAGGAAACATCATAGTCGAGAGAGTATGAAATGTCTCAAAACCAAAGAGTATTAAATAGAGAATATAGAAAATGGTGGACGGGGATGATGGAGAATTCCACTTGTTTGTTAAAAAGTTCCATGAGTGAAACTCCAAGGAATAAGGAGACTAGAAAAATAAATCCAGCCAAGGATGAGCCTGATAGTTACAAGGACTATAACCACCAAGAATTCCAAACATTGTCGTAACTTAGGGAGTGGTGATATTAGATCACTCCCCAACGTAACTTTCATTATATAAATAATGAAAATTATATATTGTAGATGTTTCTTAAGAGCATATGGCAAAACTGATGACCCTACCACATATGATAAAAGTCTAAGATGGTCTATAAAAACTGCAGCTGAAATGCTTACAGTATAGATAACTAAAAAACAAAATTCTATGATCGACACAAAAGTAACATATATCAAGTAGAAGTAAAGTAAACATCTACTAGTGTCAAGGCATTGCTGCCCTGTGTGTATGCTGCTATATAAATGGCCTGTGAAAATACTCATAAAATTCGTGCCCATTGTGCTCCTGAATTGGCTAATAACCAAGAGGTTGTTGTGCTGCCTCCTTGGAAAGGTTACTAGAAAGTTGATTCCTTTCCATGTAAATATGATAACATGAGATATAATCAAAATGTGATTAGAGATAAAACTTCATCCAATAATTTCTTGAGTGTGTGCACGTGACATTCAACTTGCAAATTGAATGAGTTAACGACAATTTTTGAATCTCCAAAGATCTGTAGGTGACAAATTTCTTTCTCAAGGGAAAAAATCAGAAGGTGTTGAAGGCTTTTTAGTTATGAAAATTTATTGGTGCCTCTCCCTAAACCCATCCTCATCTCGAAAAAATGATCATCGTTTAGGTATAAGACAACACCAACACTGTATCGAATGTGCTGAGCGAAACCATCGAAGTATGCCAAGGGTATGGATTTATCAATGGATTCAGCTACAATATTTTGAAGTTGTTGCCGAGAAACCTCATCTAGGATCATATTGTAAAGTGCCAAAATGTGAGCGACATATATGGTCCAATTGGGGGCTTTCTCCTAAAAAATATTTCTTCCTATCCAGGTGCTCCATCAAACCAAGTGGGAGATTACAAAGTTTAGAGGGGATAAGTTGGTTCCACCATGCTTCCCATATTTACTCTTTTCTTTGAATTAATAGTTTTATGAAATATTAATTTTTATTAATTTTATTATTATTATAGCTTTTCTTTTCATGATTCTGTCTCTATTTTTTATTCCTTAATTTTTAGTTAATTTCTTTTATTACATTCTTGTTATTTATATATTAAAATAAATAAATAAATATATTTAGATATTATAATAATAATAATAATAATAATAATAATAAAAATTTCCTATTATCTTTTGAATTTTAATAATAATATTTATTATAAGGACTTTTTCATTATTTTTATTTTCTAATCCTGATTTTATTATTTTTTTCTAATAATTTTTTAATTTAAAAAAAATCGATATATGATTTTGTAAAAAAATATAAAAAAATTGGTTTAAATTAGAAAATGTATTAAGAATAAATTCTTAGTGTTTCACTTTATGAAATGTATTACGAACTTACGGAAAAAACAGGGAGGAAATGTATTATGAACCTAGCAGGAAATCGTGAGATGAATAAGTGAATTTTAGTTTGTCTTGAATTTTAATTTTGGTCTTTATTATAAGGACTTTTTCATTATTTTTATTTTCTAATTTTGATTTTATTATTTTTTTTTCTAATAAATTTTTAATTCTTTTTAAAATCGATATATGATTTTGTAAAAAAAAAATGTATTAAGAATAAATTCTTAGTGTTTCACTTTCTCAAATGTATTCCGAATCTAGGGAAAAAAAAAGGGAGGAAATGTATTATGAACCTAGCAGGAAATCGTGAGATGAGTAAGTGTGAGAAAGTATTTTGTGTGATCGTGGGAAGAGGGAGTTAAATTGAAATTCTTTGTTGCTGGATCTCCAAAGTTAATGTCCGTTGTGGCGTGATTCATATAGCTGGGTGGAAATAAGTCGCTAATTTCAAAACGGTTCCTAGGCTCGATTAATTATTGAGAAGCATTGTTGGATTTATGTGTTGTAACTTGATTTTAATTGTTTTTTCTATTTTTATTTTTAATTTATAATATATTTATATTTAAAAATTAATTATATTTATGTAAAATTTTAATTTTAATTTATAATTATTTTTTAAATTCAAATTTAATTATATATAGAAAGTGATATTGAGTTATCCTAATGATATATAAAGAAAGCGCTGAGAAATATTCCCCACTCTGGGTATAAATAGGATAAAAGAGTTTTCAAAAAAAATGTTTGATATGATATGGGGTATAAATGAATTGCATATTATTTAAAAATTGTAATTACATGTAATTAAAAAATTATATGTAAAAAATTGATATTTAATTATCATAATAATGATATAAAAAATTTTGAAAAAAAAATGTGCTTGAGTTGTTGTGGAGTTTGAATAGAATAAAAAGGAGATAAAAGGAAATCTGTAATATGAATCCAATAAAAGGAGATTTAGAATGAAAACACTTTAATGTTTTTTTATAAACTTCATACTAAAATCTGCTTTTTTGGTTATTTCTTTTTGGGTATGTATTTTTCATCATTAAATAGATTTTATATAAATTAGGAATAATTTAGAATGATTTAATATGAATCTTTTTTAAAAATATTTATGATTTGCTTGAATTTTTAGGTATTTGGGATTTGGGTCAGTTTTATAAAATTATTTCAACTAACAATATTTAGAAATAATTTTTCCAAAAATAATAAAGATAACAACTAATTGTTTGAATGTTATAATTAACCAGAAATTAATAAAAAATCATCATTTACATATTAAAACTAATAAAAAAATTCCAAAAAATTCATCATTTATATACCAAAATTAATAAAAAATATATATTATATTTTAAAGAAAAAAAACATATCAATATTAAAAAACATTTTTTAAATCACACTAATTTTTTATAAATAAAAATTATATATTTAAAATAACAATTTGATTCTCTATATTTTAAAATTTTCATATATTACTAAGTTGTACAACTTTAATAATTCTTTTTAGTAATCCTACTTCTAGTTTTTTAGATTTTCATTACAACTCTACCACCATAACTGAGAAGAATTACTTTACACCATAACTGATTTTATTTTCTTCGTATTGATCCATCCATTATGAAGAAATAATGGCTAGATTCCCCTTTGAGGTTTGATTTATGCCAATACAAAAGTGACCAGTGGGGGCCACTTTTGACAGCCACTTTTGACATGGAGTTGAGCTGTAGTTATCTAGATGCGTAGTAAAGTGAGTCACTAGTCTGCTGTCTTTTGTCCCATTGCTCGAGTGGGAATAACAAGTGGGGATGTCAGAATTTGTACGCCCACTTTTCACATGGAGTTGAGCTGTCGTTAGCTACATGCGTATTGAAGCTTTCTACCGGTTTATGTGGTCTGTGGCAATAAGTTGTCAATATGATATATGAAGAAAATGTAAAGAAATTTTGAACTGTGGGTTATGAATGAAATAAAAAGAGATCCTGAAAAATGACATGTTAATCTGTGGTCATTTACAAGAAAGTCCGTATTTTTTTTTCTATAGAGGTTTATAATTTTAAATTTTTTTGGGTGTCAATTGGAAATTTGATAATAGTATTTAATACTTCTGGTTGCACTTCCGTGGTCGTCCACAAGAAATAATTTAATTAGAAAAAGAAAAAGACGTGTTCATCCGTGGTCGTCGACAAGAAAGGTGCAGAAATCATGAACCGCGGGAAATTAAAGAAAGTGTGAAAAAGACGTTTGTCGGATTGTGGGAATGGGAAGTGGGGACGTCAGAATTGAATACTTATGGCTGCACTCTCGAAGTTCATGTCCACTGTGGCGTGATTTGTACAGCTGGATGGAAGGTAAGCGTGAAAAACTGGTGGTATGTCCGATTAATTAGTGAGAAGCATGGTTGGATTTTTGTATTGTTATTCGATTATAAGAATATTTTTTTCCATTTTGCAATTTTAATTTGTAAAATTGTAATTGTATTCCTAACAGGTTCAGATTCAAAGATGTGGCAGTTGCTCTTTAATTATATTCTTGATTTTCAAAGATTTAGTAAAAAAAACTCAATTTATATAAAAGTGGTATAGTGATCTTAACTATAATATACAAAGAAAGCCTGAATTGCATATAAAAGCCGAAATTTGAAAAAAACCAAAAAATTATTAAGATGTCGTTGGGTATGAATTGAATAAAAGTAAATATGGAAAACAAAGGTGTGTTGTGGAAATAAATGGATCAAAAGGAGATATTGAAAGGGTGATGTGTTGATTTGGGGTATGAATTTAAAATTTAAGATATTTTTATTTTATTTCATTTATAGTTTATGGTTAAGAAATTTTTTTCACTTTTATATATATATATATTTAGTTTTATAACTGGTTCAACATGGTTCTATAGGGATTAAATATTTTAAGAGCAAATTTCTTTTACAATGTAAAATTGGGAAAAAGACATATAAAGTACATAACTCAAACTTATAAATCTAAAAAATCTTTTGTGACAGCTACTAACTAGTTGTTAACTAGTTAAAATGATTTTTAACATTGTTTAAGGAAAAACACTGATACAATTATTATTTTGTTGGAAAAGTTATTTTCCTTCTTTTTAATTATGAATAATAAAATTAGTTATGGAAAGTAAAAGTAAAAAGGTTGATGTTAAATGTTTTCCAAGAACTGAAAGGTGGTTGAACAGTTGAACAATTACCTGCTCCTCTAGGGATAAGAGACTCATCCCAGTGAGGAATGGTGTGAGGAATTTGGGTTTTGTTTGAAGGAGTGGAGATTTTCCTGAGCCGGTAGAGACCAGTGGAAAACATTTAGTAATTCTTGAAACTTTCTAGTTCTGACTGGACTTGGAGTCCTGAGGTCACAACAGAAAGTCTACTGTCAACCCGAACCTTACAGTGGAAGCACGGGGGAAGAGCAGGACGTCATTGCCTCTATTAAGGTTGGGTGGACACCAATAGCCGAATACATTTTCTCAGATAAGTACTGTTAATTTAGAATTAACTGGACAGGAAGAGTTGTTTACAGGTTATCTGTACATAATTAAGTGTTGTTTAAATTATTGAAGGGAGTTGTTTGTATCTATTTTGAACAATATCTTTCTTAAGGAAAAGAGACTAGAGTTTTTATATAGAAACTCAGTACATGCATACTAAACTCTCTAACTGTATTTTAAGTTATTTGAAAAATGTGTTCTGTGAAAATTATAAAAGAGAAATATTTTATGGTCTTTAAAGAATCCACAGCAGAAAAATATTAAAAATCATAGAACCAAATTCAGGAAAACTAGACAACTACACTTAGAAAGTTTCTCGTAGAGAGATTAGTATATGACATACTATCAACAAGATTTTTAGACCAGAAAGACAAGATTTTAAAGTACAAACAGATTTAACGAGTACAGGAAACATATATTTCTTTTATGCAAAATATGTTGTGGAGAAGAACTGGAATTGTTATGAAGATTATAGTTTAAATAGCTAGTACTGAGCAGACTTTCGGTTCTAGACACAGGGAAGAAACCCTAGCTCAGAACACATCGCCTTCTTAAATTAACTATACACGGAAAAACTGTAGGTGGTATGGTCACCAAAGGATTATTCCTTATTAAAGAAAGAATAGACAGAGGGTTATGTAACCTGGAGATTTAACTTCTATAAAGACAGTAAACCATTTATTTCTATGTAAGCAGAGTAAAGATCTAAAGGTCGAGTCTTTTCACATGTCTATCAACTCGAAAGAATTACAGAAGGAAAACGCAATGAAAATTTAGAACTGATAGTCTTAAATGTCACAGGAAAAGAAAAACTAACATGTTTTCCATTAAACATTAGATAAATTCTGTAGGTAAAATAATATTATCATACAATCCATATGAAGCAAAGGTTCTCCAAAAGAAAGAGGAATTTATAGTAAACTTTTTACAGTTACATACTCGGTAAGAAACATAGTATTTTCTCATAAATTAAGTTCAGTGAAATTTTACACTGCAAAGACAGTAAAATAGAAGACTATCCGAGCCTCAAGGGTTTGGTCATACTATGTCACAAATTTCTCTACAAATTTTACATAAGGGCGAAAACTAAAAAAGGCTTAAGCCAATAACCAACTTATAACCAGAACCAAGACTGGGTAAATAAAACCCTCTTGAGAAATTAGGAGCTTGCCCGAGAAAGTTAAGATATCTGGGTCGAAGGGAAAACATTGTTGTACTTGGAAGAAGCTAGTCGTTAGCCACGAATCCAAAGTAGTCAACAGTTCCAAAGGACCACATGAAATTGAATAACTTATTAACTAGAAAAGGAGCTGACCTGTATTCCATAATGATGAGAAAACGAATGAGAGGGTTTTTAAAATGCAAAGCTTAATATATAAGAGAAGAACCATGTTACATAACGAAGTACCGAATATAAAAATGAGGTATACCTGTAAACAAAGTTTCGCTGCAACAATCCAAGTACTGGAACCCTTTGACAACAGGAGAAAATAAAATTAAAAGATATGCATGGATGAGCTGATGAGGAGATAAAGCTCTGCGACTCGTAAATCCATGAGAGAAAACAAAACAAAGCTTAAGTTCCATGGTGATTACCTGAAAGAAGAAATGAGCAGTGGAAGAATGTGTGGGTTTGTCGGGAGCTAGAGCTTGAACAACACTGAGAACGCTCCAACGCTTGAAGAGAGATCTCCCTCTCTGCCATACTGTAATCTCAGAGTTCCTCAGCACGAGAGTAACTTTGGAGCTGGGATGAATATATAGTTTAGTAGAGGCAGAGTTCAAGCTAATTTCCTGCTGAAACGAGATTCTCAATGAGTAGTGAAGGCGAACAGAACACAAAGCAACAACAAATGGCAGAACCCAACCTAGGGTTGGCGGGGATATCAAGTCAACTCCCGCTTAAATTGTGAGCCGCGGATCTTCTAAAATCAACGATGAGGATCTAGAGATCATACCATCGAAATACGCACAATATAACAGAGGATTTTACACCTGTTACAGAGTTTAATCAATGGTACCTACTGCATTAAATCTCCAGTACATGCCAGCGAAAGCCTCATTTAAAGCAATGTCCCGGTTAATTGTATGCTGTGGGAATGTTGAATGTTATAAAACCAAGATATAACCCTATGTTAGAGCTAGAGAATATATATATATATATATATATATATATATATATATATTTAAACCTCTAATACATATCATATGAAAACAATAAACATGATTTGTTCAAGGTTAAAGTTTTCTTTAGGCATTGGTTTAACCATATAGTATTAATGACTGGAGTCTTACTCTATGCCATGGAATTTGGTACTATATGAAGATGTAATGTGGTTGAAATGATGTATAATAAGGCTAAAATTTTATCCTTAGGTTCATAGTAAATTTTGTTTTATGTATGTATGTCACAAGTGGTATCAGAGCAACGTTCATACGTTGAGACCCTAAAGGTCAACTAACAATTTACACTGTGTGTATAATGATGCACAGAATAGAAGTATAGCAAGATATATCATGAGGAGGGGAATAATGCCACAACCACCCCAGGACACTGGGGAACCTCAAATACAACCAATTGTGAACCCTGAAATGTGGGTTTAGCTAAGTGTCGATCAACACCAGCAAACAAGTCAACTATTGGAGGAACAACAACATCAAACTAGCATACTGTTGAATACAGTACAACAGCTGTAGGAAGAGATGGTGCACGTTTGAAGGGATAACGAACGATTAATGCAGGAACAAGAAAAGATACTTAAGAGCCTGTTAGACAAGTAAAATCAAGAAATGGAACACCCCAGTGCTGACAGGGATATGCAAGAAGGTGATGAGTGATAAACAAGGGAACATACTACTGACAGAGTGGAAAGAAGCCCTTCTCGGAAAAACAATAAGGATAAAAACTATAATGAAGCAGAGTCTGGAAATGTGTCAGATCAACAAGAAGTTAAGAAGCAGAAAGTAGAGCTTCAGGGGGAGTTTCGGAAGATTAAACCACCAACATTTGATGGTGAAGATGAGGAAGTGGCAGAGGCATGGTTAATAAACATGAACAAGTATTTTCAGGTGTATGAATACAACAACAACCTGAAGGCCAGATTGGACATATACCAGTTAAGGGAGAAAGCCACTCTGTGGTGGGAAGAAGTGAAGAATGTATGCAGCATTGAGGAACAAGATGTCACTTGGGAATCTTTCTAGCAATACTTAAAAGACAAGTATTTGACAAAACATTTCTATGATGAGAAAGCTAAATAATTTCATGACTTGAGGCTGGGATAGATGACTATGGATGAGTACATCACCAAGTTCACCTCCCTATTATGATATGTTCCATACCTTTGAGAGGAAAAGGCTAAGGTGCAGATATTTCTGAGCAACTTGCCAACACATATGAAAGAAAGGATTGAATTTGTAAATCCCAGAACCATGGACGAAGCCATTCGTAAGGCATGAATGCGTTTTCAACAATCCAAGGCTAAAGGGGAGGTTGGGAAAAGTTGGCAGCCAAGAAAGGGACAGAAAAGAAGCTCAAACTTCAAAGGAGTGAAAAGAAATAACTTTAAGAATCATGCACGAAGTTCTGTCAATAAACAATTTGGCAGTAATCATCAAAGAACTCGATGGCTAGTAGAAGAGAAGCCTACAGAGGCATCCAACAAACCTGAGTAAGGGCAGGTGACTAAGCCACCTTTACAGTGTTGGGGGTGTGGTGAGGCACACTATTACAAAAACTGCCCACAACGAGCAAGAAATGACACAGTGGCAAACTTGCAAGGAGCCTCTACAATGGGTGATGTGGCATGAAACTTTCCTCGTATCAACACAGCGTTGGAGGATCGACAGGCAGATTATCAACTAATAATGATTGAGTTGGAAGGTAAATTACTGTCTCATTCTGTTTCTATTTTGGTAGACCCAGGTGCAATTCTAAGTTATGTTAGTCCCAATAGAGTATAAATGTGTAAATTAAAAGAGAATAAATTCAAACACTCGTGGGTTAGTACAGCTAGCCATTAGGGAAAAACGAAAGCTAACTGTCAAAATTCCAAACTGTACTTTGGAAATTCAGAACAACAGTTAAATGTAGACCTAAACATACTTCCATTAGGGTCCTACGATGTTTTGTTGGGCATGGATTGGCTAGAAAAACATTGGACCTTAGTGGACTGCAAGGAAAAGATCATATATTATAGAATGCAAGATGGAACACGTAAGGAGATTCAGGGAGTCAAGAAGCCACTAGTATGTGCATGGACTATAGACAACTCAACAAATTAATAGTTAAGAATAAATATCCTTTTCCCAGAATTGATGATTTGTTTGATCAAGTGAAGGGGGCCACAATGTTTTCTAAAATGGATTTAAGATCTGGATATCATCAGATCCGAATCAAGGATGAAGACATTTACAAAACTTCTTTCTGTACTGGGTACGGGCATTATGAATTTCTGGTGTTACCCTTCGAGTTAACAAATGCACCAGCGACCTTTATGAGGTTAATGCATGGAATCTTTCATCCTTTCCTGGATAACTTTGTAATCATATTTATAGATGACATTTTAATCTATTCTAAAAACCAGGAAGAACATAAAGAGAATTTGAGGATTGTGCTGGAAATGTTAAGAAAACACTAGCTGTACGCTAAGTTCAGCAAATGTGATTTCTTTAAAACAGAAATATAGTACCTAAGCCATGTCATTTCAACAGAAGGGATTGCTGTTGACCCAGAGAAGATTAAGACAATTATGGAATGGCGAGTAACCCATAATGTGGTAGATATTCGATCTTTTATGGGGTTAGCTGGGTAATATTGGAGATTTATTGAGGGATTTTCTAGAATCTATTTTCCCATTACCTCATTGCAGAGAAAAGGAAAAGTATTCAAGTGGAATGTTGAATGTCAAAACAGTTTTGAAAAGATGAAACAAATTTTGACCACTGCACCTGTGTTGAGGGTAGCTGACCCCAACAAAGAATTTAAAGTTTATACAGATGCAGGCAAAGAAGGTGTTGGGGAAATTTTATCAGAAGAAGCCAAAGTAGTGGCCTATGAGTCAAGAAAATTAAAATATCATGAACAAAGGTACTCAGCCTATGATCTGGAATTAACAGCAGTAGTACATGCGCTCCGAGTATGGAGACACTACTTGCTAGGTAAAAAGTTTGTGCTAAAAACATATCATAGAAACTTGACTAGTTATTTCAAACAAGCCGATTTAAATTCCAGACAGGGAAGATGGAATTCCTTCCTAAGTGAGTTTGATATGGACATCCAACACATGAAAGGTAAGGAAAACCGAGTGGTCGATGCTCTAAGTAGGAAGCTACATTATGTCTATGAGCTTTACTACAATCAGCTTGAAAATAAATTCTTAGATCAAGTGAAAGAGGAAGCCCAGAAAGATCCAGAATATCAATTCCTATGGAAACAAACAAAAGAAATCAGAAATCAAGAAGGTACTTCTGAATATGGAGTAAATGATGATCAGATGCTAACCTTTAGAGGAAAGGTGTATGTACCAAACCATGTGGACCTCAAAGAGCTGATCATGGATGAATACCATAGAAGTAATTATGAGGGTCACCTAGGAGACCAAAAAATGTTGACAAAAATAAGAAAAGTATATTTCTGGCCTGGTATGCATAAAAATATTGCTAAATATCTAACTAAATGTCTGGAGTGTCAACAGGTTAAGGTGGAGCATCGACATCCCACAGGATTGTTGCAGCCCATACCGGTACCTGAATGGAAGTGGGAGGTTATATCCCTGGACTTCATTACAGGTTTATCGCGGTAAAAAAGGCACAATGAATCCATCATGGTAGTAGTGGAAATATTGAGTAAATATGCGCATTTTATACTTGTGAAGTCTACTTACAAGGCTGTACAGATTTCATAAGAGAAATTTTCAGGCTGCATGGTATCCCGAAGACGGTTATCTTAGACTGAGATGTTAAGTATACATCAGCATTTTGGAAAACTCTGTTTACAGGTCTGGGGACCCAAATAAACTTTAGTACAACTTATTATCCCCAAACAGACAGTTAAACAGAGAGAGTAAACCAAGTGTTGGAGGACATGCTACGCATGTATGTGATGCAGCAACCAACCAAATGGGAAGACTATTTGCATCTTGTTGAATTACTGACAACAATGGTTATCATGAGTCTCTTAAGATGAGTTCTTTCGAGTCCTTGTATGGGAGGCAGTGTCACACACCCATAAATTGGAGCAGCCCCAAAACAAAATTAATGTTGGGACCCGAGATGCTTGTTGAAATGGAATCATAAGTAAAGAAGATAAGAAGACTTTGAAGGCTGCACGAGATCAACAGAAGATCTATGCAGACAAAAAGATGTCTTATCGGGAATTCGAAGTGGGAGACCATGTGTACGTGAGGATCAAACCCAAGAGGAGTACCTTGTGGTGGACCTCTTGTGCCAAGTTGGCTCCCAGGTTCTGTGGACCCTTCCAAATTTTGGAAAGGGTAGGACCTATGGCCTATCAGTTGGCTTTAACCAGTCAAATTCGAGTACACAATGTGTTTCATGTGTCCTTGTTGAAGCGTTATGTTCATGATTCAAAGCACGTAATTCATTGGAAAAATATACAGGTAGAATAGAATTAAAAATCCTAACTTGAAATATGGTTTCTTTATGAGAATTTGACATGGAACTTTGATGTTTATAGGTAGAGCCGGATGGCGAGTTTCTGGTCGAGTCGCAACACATACTTGATCAGAGGGAAATTATGCTCCGGAAGCGAGTCATCACCCACAGCTCTTTTTAGAGCCAAAATGAAACACTGAGGATGATGTTACTTCTAGGGGGAGAAGTTGTGACAGCTGCATTTAATGCTAACTAGTTATTAACTAGTTAAAATGATTTTTAATATTGTTCAAGGAAAAAGACTGAGACAATTATTATTTTGCTGGAAAATTTATTTTCCTTCTTTTTAATTATGAATATAAAATTAGTTATGGAAATTAAAAGTAAAAAGGCTGATGGTAAATGTTTTCCAAGAACTGAAAGGTGGTTGGACCATTGAACAGTTACATGCTCCTCTAGGGATAAGAGACTCATCCCAGTGAGGAATGGTATGAGGAAAGGGGGTTCTGTTCATGGGCTAAGGAAGGAGTGGAGATTTTTCTGAGCTGGTAGAGACCAGTGGAAACAACTCAATAATTCTTGAAACTTTGTGGTTTTGACTGGACTTGGAGTCCTGAGGTCACACCAGAAAGTCTACTGTCAACCCGAACCTTACAGTGGAAGCATGGGGAAGAGCAAGACGTCATTGCCTCTCTTGAAGGTTGGGTGGACACCAACAGCCGAATACATTTTCTCAGATAAGTATTGTTAATTTAGAATTAATTGGACATGAAGAGTTGTTTAAAAGTTATTTGTACATAGTTACGTGTTGTTTAAATTACTGAAGGGAGCTGTTTGTATATATTTTGAGCAATATCTTTCTTAAGGAAAAGATACTAGAGTTTTTATATAGAAACTCAGTACGTGCATACTAAACTCTCTGACTATATTTTAAGTTATTTGAAAAATGTGTTCTGTGTAAATTATAAAAGAGAAATATTTTATGGTCTGTATGTTACTAAAAGAATCCACAGCAGAAAAATATTAAAAATCATTGAACCAGTTTTAGGAAAACTAGACAACCTCACTTAGAAAGTTTCTTGTAGAGATATTAGTATATGACAGACGGTCAACAAGATTTTTAGATCAGAAAGACAAGATTTTAAAGTACAAGCAGATTTAACGAGTACAGGAAACATATATTTTTTTATGCAAAATATGCTGTGGAGAAGAACTGGAACTGTTATGAAGATTATAGTTTAAATAGCTAGTACTGAGAAGACTTTCAGTTCTGGGCACAAGGAAGAAACCCCAGCCCAGAACACGTCGCCTTCTTAAATTAACTATACACGGACAAACTATAGGTGGTCTGGTCATCGAAGGATTATTCCTTATTAAAGAAAGAATAGAAAAAAGGTTATGTAACCTGGAGATTTAAATTCTATAAATACAGTAAACCATTTATTTCTATGTAAGCAGAGTAAAGATCTAAAGGTCGAGTATTTTCACATGTCTATCAACTTGAAAGAATTATAGAAGGCAAACACAACGAAAATTTAGAAATGATATTCTTAAATGTCGCAGGAAAAGAAAAACTAACATATTTTCCATTAAACATTATACGGATTCTGTACGTAAAAGAATATTATCATACAGTCCATATGAAGCAAAAGTTCTCCAAATGAAAGAGGAATTTACAGTAAACTTTTTACAGTTACATACTCGGTCAGGATCGAAACCTTATAAAAGAAACATAATATTTTCTCATAAATTAAGTTCAGTGAAATTTTACACTACAAAGATAGTAAAAGAGAAGACTATTCGAACCTCAAGTGTTTGCTCGGACTATGTCACAAATTTCTCTACAAATTTTACATAAGGGAAAAAACTAAATAAGGCTTTTAAGCCAATAACCAACTTATAACCAGAGCCAAGACTGGGTAAATAAAACCCTCATGAGAAATTAGGAGCTTGCCTGAGACAGTTAAGATATATGGGTTGGAGGGCAAACATTGTTGTACCTAGAAGAAGCTAGTCGTTAGCTGTGAATCCAGAGTAACCGACAGTTCCAAAGGACCACATGAAATTGAATAACTTATTAACCAGAAAAGGAGCTAACCTGTATTTCATAACGATGTGAAAATGAATGAGAGGGTTTTTAAAATGGAAAGCTTAATATATAAGAGAAGAATCAGATTACACAACGAAGTACCGAATATAAAAATGAGGTATACCTATAAACGAAGTTTCACTGTAGAAATAAAAGTACTGGAACCCTTTGACAATAGGAGAAATGAAAATTAAAAGATATGCATGGATGAGCTGACGAGGAGATAAAGCTCTGCGACTCGTAAATCCATGAGCGAAAACAGAACAAAGCTTAAGTTCTGTGGTGATTACCTAAATGAAGAAATAAGCAGTGGAAGAATGCGTGGGTTTATCGGGAGCTAGAGCTTGAACAAAACCGAGAACACTCCAACACTTGAAGAGAGATCTCCTTCTTTGCCATACTGTAATCTCAGAGTTCCTCGGCACGAGAATAACCTTGGAGCCAGGATGAATATACAGTTTAGTAGAGTTGGAGTTCAAACTTTGCTGCAAAAACGATATTCTCAGAGAATAGTGAAGGCGAACAGAACACAAAGCAACAACAAATGGCAGAACCCAACCTATGGTTTCCAGGGATATCAAGTCGACTCTCGCCTAAATTGTGAGCCGTGGATCTTCTAAAATCAATGGCGAGGATCTAGAGATCATACCATCGAAATATGCATAATATTACGGAGGATTTTACACCTAGTACAAAGTTTAATCAATGGTACCTATTGCATTAAATCTCCAGTACATGCCAAAGAAAGCCTCGTTTAAAGCAATGTCTCGATTAATTGTATACGATGGGAATGATGAATGTTATAAAGCCAAGATATAACCCTATGTCAAAGACAGAGCAAATATATATATATATATATATATATATATATATATAAATCTAATACATATCATATGAAAACAATAAACATGATATGTCCAAGGTTAAAGTTTTCTTTAGGTGTTGGTTTAACCATATAGTATTAATGACTGGAGTCTTACTCTTTGCTATGGAATTTGGTACTATATAAAGATGTAATATGGTTGAAATGATGTATAATAAGGCTAAATTTTTATCCTTAGGTTCATAGTAATTTTTTTTTTAAAATTTTTATGTATGTATGTCACATATTTGTTAGCTTTGATGGAAAATTGACAAAGAAATATTTATTTAAAAATGAACCAAAATGTAAAATAATTGACTACAAACATTTTATCTATAAAACATTTTTTTTGCCAATAAATTTATATAGCTTATTATAAATTGTAATTATATATATTATATCTCAATATATAGTTAAATATGGATGAAAATCAATTAAAAATTTAAAAATGGAGAAAAGATTATCATTTGATAGCAATATTTTAGGAGAAAATCCCTAACTCTATATATATAGTGTTAATTTAAGTTAAGTTCTCATCTATACTATTTGAGAAATTGAAAAATATAAATATAAAGAATGCTTATGCTTTGGAAAAAGAAGAAGAAGATAATATACATGCTATGATACATTACCATATATATATATATATATATGAAAATGTAAGACATCAAAAAGTAAAACACATCTGATCATGAATATTTGGGCAATTCACATAGCTATGAAGATAATGTACACGCTATGATATATTGCCATATATATGAAAAAGTGAGACATATTTCATCATAATATTTGAGTAGTTCACATACTTGGTAGAGTTTGCTAATACAAATAATATGTAATTATATTAAAAATACTTTACAACACTATTAAAAAAAAATGTAAGGCAAGTTAAAATGACATCTTTAAAATGAGAGGATATCAATGTTGTAAATGTAATTTAATGCATCTTTTAATTCATAAATACTTCAATATTATAATTTGATGCATCTTTTAATTCATAAATTGTATAAGGTTTCTACTTTGTAAAAATTCCATTCTTTAATTGTGGAAATAGGGAGTGAGGGTATAAAAATTTAATAGTTGTAATTCTTTGTTATTAGAAATTCAACACATATGGCATGTTTTTTTTGAAAGCACTAATACAATTTTAAAATAGTATAATGGAGAAAGATAGTTTATTATTTGTATTTTAGGATGGATTATTCTATTTATAATTATATTTATAAGGCGTAGTCTAATTTATAGATGAAATAGATTTTTTCATCAGGTAAAACAATTTCAAGAAAGAATGTGATTTTTTTTTTTAATATTTAAAATGCACTTTTGAATACATAAATGGATTCAACACACCCGGAAAAATTCGTGGGGCACTAGAATTATACAAATTAAATAACTAAACTCAAGTTTTAAAAATTCTCTATCATATCTTGGTTAAAAATTAACTAGAAAAAATGTTGTGAAAAAAGCCATTTGAAATTACTGATGACCTTTTGAGGTAGCAAAAAAAACACTGCGATTTTGAAAAGTCGTTATTCATAATAACTTTTTTTTGAGCATATTTTTGCACTTTAAATTTTCTTATGTAACATTTTTTTTAAAATGTTATTGGTTTTCATGTTGATTTTGAAAAGTGCTCATGCAACATCAACCAATTGTTAGTGATTTTCATTCTAATTTTGAAAAGTGTTGATGCAACATCAACCCTTTTTGTTTAGAGGGCTTATTTTTTACACTTTAAATTTTCCAATGTATTAAGTGTGGATAATTTTTTTTAAATGTAGATTTTCATGTTGATAATAAAACATTAAAAAAAAAACATGACAAAAAAATCAAATATATAAAAAAGAAAAAGAAAAAAAACCCATAAAAATGTTAAAAAAAAAAAAAAAAACTTGTAAAAATAAAAGCGTTTAAACAAAAAAAAGTCTAAAAATAAAAATTTCAAAAAAATTTCAAAAACACATATTTTAAAGAAAAAAACATAAATTTTTTTTTAACTTAAAAATAAAACAAATAATTACATAATTAAAAAAAAAAAATTCAAAATAATCAAAATTTCAAAACTTAAAAAAATAAAATTAAAAAAATATTAAAATAATTAATAATAATCAACATTAAAAAAAATTAAATAAATAAATAAATTAAAAATTAAAAAAATTAAAAACATTTAAAAAAATTTTAAAACAATAAATTTTTTTAAAAAATTAAATATATAAAAAAATTTAAAATTGTCCAATTGGCCCTGCCCAAGTGGCTGCATGGGCTCAACCCTGGACGAGCGGGGAGCTACATGGCCCGACCCAATTGGGCCCACCAAGGTGGCTGCAAGGGCTCATCCCTGGGCATGCGGGGAGTTGCGCAACCTGACCATGTGATTGCGAGGGCTCAACCCTTGGCGGGTGGGGAGCTGCACACAACTCCCCACTCATCAAGGTCGAGCCCCAGCGACCACTTGGACAATTTTTAATTTTTTTATATATTTAATTTTTTAATTTTTAAATGTTTTTAATTTTTTAATTTTTTTGAAAATATTTTTTTATTATTTTTAAACTTTAAATTTTAATTGATTATAATAATGAGACCTTTTTCCACCGAAGATCATGAGATTGCGAATCTGAAAGCCGAAGGAACTCCGCTGCTATGACCTAGGGTTTGGTGGTTTCTGAGCAGGTTGCCTCTGGGCGACCTTCTACCCCAGACTTGGGGCCATTTTCTTCTTCTGGAGCGCAGATAGTTTTGCCCATGGTGGACAACAACGGGGGGATGGTGATTCCCCCCTTCTCTAGTTCGCCCTCTAATGGAGCGGCGACAGGGGCTGACAATGATTGTTGACAAAACTTTGGCCCATTCCCTAACCCAACTAGGACATCTCTCACAGGGAAATTGCCAACAACAGCTGCTAAAGAAGCAACAACAGTCACATCCTCCACTTGCATACCCAAGGCTACTACAAGAACTAAGATCGAGCTCCTGGCTCATCGAATCAATGGAAAAATCCAATATATGAAGGACCATGCGCCGATAGGCAAGTTAATGGGTTTCTGGCCTATAGAAAAAGCACTTTTGGGTTGGATTGCCTCCAAATGGAATCCCAAGGGCCATATCGATCTACAACTATGTGCCAAGGACTTCTTCAATGTGATCTTCACTTGCATCGAAGACAAAAACTAAATCTTGGATGGAGGGCCATACTTATTTAACTCCGTAGGTCTCCACCTGTGCAACTGGCTAGAACATTTCAACCTGGACAAACAAGATTTCAGTTGGGCCCCAGTTTGGGTCAGGCTCTACACCCTACCTCAGGACTATTGGGACGAGCTCATTAAGGGAATTTTGAGGTCTAAAATGGGCCTCCTAAGGAAATTATAAAATAATAGTGGAAATAATAAAATAAGATTTGATTACATCATCAAATTTTAGAGGGAAAAAAGAAAAAACTACTTTTTCAACTCGTATCTTCAACTTATCTCCCAAAGTTTTTACTCAAATTTCGAGAAGGAGCACTCGTTGGATGAAAATTTTAATTTTTCATCCAAGGAGTATCCATATTGCATACATTTGATGGATCCTACTACAAGAAAAATGAGAAATACATGAAAAACGTGATTGTAATCACGTGTTTTCATGTATTTCTGATTTTTCGTGGAGCAAGGTCCAGCAAAAGTATGCAACATGGGTACTCCTTGGATGAGGAATTAAATTTTGCATCCAACGAGTACTCTCGCTCGAAATTTGAGTAAAAAATTTGTGAGATAAGTTGAAAATATGAGCTGAAAACTTTAGTTTTATTATTTTATTATTTTTTAATATTTTAACCATTTTACTTAAAAAATGGTGAATCATCCCCTATGGTTGACATCATCATATTGAATCCTATTGGCTCTTATAAAGTTTTTTTTTTGGTACATTTTTCTTAGGAGGCCCATTTTAGACCTCAAAATTCCCCTAATGAACCCTTCAAGACATCGACAACTCTCTGGGAGAATTCATTAAAATCGTGGAAGAGAGAAAGATCAAAAGACATGCAGCCTATGCTAGGATTTGCATATACATGAACATTGCAAAGTCTCTCCCTAATGAGGTAAGCCTGCTTCATGATGATTATGAATGGATCCAAACTGTAGATTATGAACATGTACCATTTAGGTGCAGGAAATGCCACCAGCATGGGCATCTATTTAGAGACTGCCCACTAAATCAAAGAACTGCTCCGACCATCGACTCCATAGATAAAGATATTAAAGGGTTCACGAAAGTCGCTGGAAGGAAAAGGCATACCAGGAAGTGAAATATGAGCTAGAGCAAAAATGCCCCAGCATCAAGTAACAACTTTGACGCCCTAGCTCAACTGAATGAGAATGAGAATGAAACCCCAAGTGACTCAGAACGAATCCAGTAGGAGATTCTCCAGAATTTAGAGACCCAGCAAACCAAAATCCAACCAGAAGCCTTTCTGATACCCCAATCCTCTATGCACACAAGGGATAACTCAGAAAAAGGCAAAGGTGCAGCATTGGAATCAATCCTAGAAGCAATGGAAGGAGAATTGGAAAGAATTGACTACGGGGACCTCAACATCATGGGGTTGGAAGATGAATACAAGCATAAAGACTTTCTCTCAATTCCACATCAACAGATCCAGCAATTGGAGGAAGTCCTCCTTAGAGCTCAACATGTACTCTCCCTCAGCATTCAAGGTGGCACACTCCTGAACACTAAACTCATTATGAAAGATTCCCAAAAACGGGGAAGAAGAACTGATCTGCAGCGTCTGGTCCACTTGGGTAAAGAGCTAGTAGAATTAGGGCGATATCCCAAGTTAACCAGGTTCTACTATGTAGTTCCCAACCCCCCTCAATGAAGATCATATCATGGAATATTAGACGGCTAAATAGTCCCTCCAAGCACAGGGTAATCAAGAAAATAATCACTGAGGAAAACCCCACGATTTTCTTTATGCAAGAAACCAAATGCTCCTGCTCACTTTGGACACAATCTTCAAAAGACTCTGGAAAGGATGCATCACCCTAACTGTTGACGCAAGTGGGGCTTCAGGAGGCCTAGAAATCATCTGGATCCCAAACTTGATCACCATAGAGAATAGTCAAGCAAATCAACACTTCATACAAGCTTCCTTCCACCTGATTGGAACCAGCATTCATGGAAATATCACGAGTGTCTACTTCCCACAGTTAGTACAATAAAAAACAGAGCTTCTAGACAACATAGTAGATCTCAACAACCAACAAACTCACCCTCTCTGGCTGATTGGAGGAGACTTCAACATGATCACAACTCTTTAGGAGAAAAAAGGAGGAATGAATCACCTGGATGTGGACAACACCAAATTCAAGGACTTCATCCAAGGCAATCATCTAATTAATCTTCAAACATCCAATGGAATCTTCACTTGGAATAATAGGAGGGGAGGATCCCATCAAATTTCATCTAGATTGGACCACTTCCTCATCACGGACGACTTCATCCACCTGGGAGGAGAGCTCGCAGCCACTATCATTTCGACCTATGGCTTTGATCATTTGTCGATCCAGCTCCAATGGCCCAAACCTGGTATAGCCACTCCAAAATATTTTCTCTTTGAACAATTTTGGCTCAAATATCTAGGGTTCAAAGACCTCATCTCTGATTGGTGGACCTCCCTCAATCCATCCTTGGGCACAAAAATGTATCAGTAGAAATTGGTGATGCTCAAAGGGAAACTAAAATTGTGGAACAAGACCACCTTCAACAATATCTTCAAATACCAAAGAGACTTGGAAATGAAAATGCAGCAGCTCCAACAAAAAATCATCTCAGAAGGAAGATCAGTAGATTCAGAGACCAAGGAAAAGACACTAACCACCCAGCTTGAAGAAAGAAGAAGCCAAGAAGAGATCTTATGGAAACAGAAGTCTCAGATATGCTGGCTCAAGGAAGGAGAAAGGAACAAAAAATTATTTCACTGCTCCACAATCTAGCATAGGATGCACAATAGAATCACAATCCTCAAGAATGAAAATGGTGAGTGTATGGAAAAACATGATGACATCACAAAGGAATTGCTCAACCACTTCAAGGACATCCTCAAAGAATCCAACATCCAATGACAGGAGGCCATTGAGAAAATCACACAACATATTCCAAAATTGGTCAATGAGGATCATAACAAGATGTTGCTCAAAGCCACAACACTTATAGAGGTCAAACAAGTGGCCTTCCAATTAAAATAAAGGAAAGCCCCAGGGTCAGATGGATTTACCACCAACTTCTTCCACTTCTTCTGGGATATTATCAAAGATGAAGTATGGGACATAGTGGAGGAATCATGCAACTCCCATTGGATTCTTCCAGCTCTCAATGTCACCTTCCTCACGCTCATCCCAAAGGAAGAAAATGATGCTTCTTCAAGTAAGTACAGACCAATAACACTTTGAAATTTAATTTACAAAATTATTTCCAAATTTATAGCTAATATATTGAAACAACTTCTTCCCATGCTCATCTCACCAGAGAAAACAAGCGATGTTGAGGGTAGGAAAATCCTAGATGGAATCATTCTAACCCATAAGGTCATCCATTCCTTAAATGATCATGAGATCATGTCCAAGTTAAAAAAAATGCTCAAAAATGGAACTGCTCAGAATTGGTTGCAATCTAAATGACCGGAAAGGCCTCATCGTTGTAATTCTAGCACAGCGAACGAGACTCAAATATGATGTCGTATGTGAAAGTTACTGAAGTTTGAAATCGCCCAATGACCTTCAAAACAAGACTTTTGACCAAGAAAAATTGTCATTTTCTAAAGTTTTAAATGGAAATTTTCATTTTTTTGTTAAGTTTTTATAGGCCTGTTGGAGGGTGCCATGTGGCCCCAGGCCAATGGTTAAAAGGTCATGTTTAATATTTGGTGGGCAAGGGGGTCGAACACTCGACTCGACACCTCGGGCAGGGTCGACCCGACCACTACACCATAGGTGGCAATTGAACAAGCAATGGGTGAGTCAAGTCAACGGATTAACAGTCAGGTCGGGCAGAACATTTGGTATAGCCCCCAAGGGCTAGTGCCTTGGTGATAAGACCTGACTCCAAGACCATGGGCTAAGCCCTGTTCAATGAGCGGAAAGTTTGGTTAAGCCCCCAGGGCTAAGGGCTGTAGGCCCCATGACCACGAGCAGTGACCAAGGGCTAAGCCCATTTCAAACGATGGAAAGTTTTGGGTTAAGCCCTTAGGTGTTAGCCCTCTTTACATATGACCTACAAGCCATGACCGAGAGCATGAGTTTAACATTATCCGCCAGCACTAACTGTCCTGAATTTCAGCATGTGACCGCGAATTTATCTGACAGTTACATTTATTGTAGCCCCAAAAATAGTGGCACGGTTCCGCCAACCTTATCTTTCTGCCTATTCTGGTGGAGTTAATTGGAGTTCCTCGAGTTTTGGAGGAGGTTTTCTAGTGCCACTGGGCAAAAACTTGTTAGGGTCATAACTTTCTCAATTTTTGACCAAACAAGATGAAAGTTTAGTCAATTTTGGCTTTCTGGAGCATTCTGAGCAGTTTGGGATAGGTTGCAGAGTGACCAGAGGTGTTCTTTAGCCATTTTTTCTTCAGGGCAGCTTGAAGAGCCATCAGGGAAATGGAGCTGTATTTGGTTGTACTTCACTGTTTAAGGTGAAACAAAAGCCATTTTTAGCTTATTTATGTCTTCTGAAGCTGATTCCACAACTGATTTTTCCTTTTTAGGCATATTTTTCACTGTATAACCATTTTTAGCAACTTACTAGAGCAAGGACATGCCCATTGGGAGCCTTGGACCTGACAGATGTAGCTCATGAGGGGTGAAATGCCTCATCATTTTGCTGTGTTATGCTATGGTGAATTTATCTTGCTATGTATTTATAATTTAATATGTTAAATAGTAAAATTAATTAACATTCCCTCACACATAAACTCTGAAACAATTACCAAAAACACTTTGTTTAATTTGCAAGACATGGAGAACACTTTGCACAATCATTTACATCAGATTGGATACTTTGCATAGCTTTACAAATAGTTCCAATTCAGATCAAGTTGGTATCAGAGCTCTGGTTTTGATCATTAGTTTTGTGCAAAGATATATTTGATTGTTTTGCAAGTTTTGATTCTTACTAGGCTTAAGCTCAAGAGAGGAGAAGGACAATTGGTTAGAGCACAAAGTAATCCTCAACCGAGGGCCAGAGTGCCATTGTATCCACCTTCTATTTCACCTCCAAGAGCCACTAAAGAAGCCTCAAGAATGTATTCAATAGAAGGAGAAGTTCCTGAAGACATTAATCCCAAAGAAGAAGAACAGGTGTTCAAGAAGGCATTCTTGGACATGACTGAGATGGTGAGGATACTCTATCAAGAGAGGAATGAAAGGCTTGAAGGAGAAGCATCTAGACATCACTAGGAAGGAGAGGGTTCTTTAGGAGGAAAGAAAAGTGATGATAAGTCAAAGAAAGGACATGGAGGTAATGGTGATCAACCATCCCCATCTTCATCCTCTTCCTCTACATCGTCATCCTCAACTTCAGTGAACAAATCTCACAAGTCAAAAGCCACTGGTTAAAGTCCATTTTTAAAGCTTGATGTTAAGTTTGAGTTGCGTATGTTTAATGGTGAAGTCAATGCAGAGAAACTTGACAATTGGAAGTTTACTTGAGGATTCAGAACCTTCATGATGATGACACCATGATACAGTTAGCCTCTTTGAGAATGGAAGGAGTAGCATTGGTATGGTGGGAAGCCATGACCAAGGATGAAATTAAAAAACATGGTAAGATCACTTTATCATGGGCTGAATTTATTACTTCAATTAAAAATAAATTTTATCCATTAGCTCACTTACAAAAGGCTATCATGAATTGGCAAAACTTCAGACAACTTAAGGGAAAAAATGTTCAAGACTACACCCAATAGTTTAGGAGAAAAGCACTCTTGTTAGGGGTAGACTTACAAAGTCAAAACACTTTGCTGAAATATATAAGTGGCTTGCATAGCTACCTTAGACATACTATCCTTGTGTTCAATCCTACTAGTCTAGACGAAGTTTGTGTACAAGCTACACATTTAGAGGCTAGAGGGAAAAAAACTTTTGATGAGGGTAGAAGCAAGCCTTTTAAGGGGAAAAGCAAAGACAAAACCTCTAAGGGAAAAGGAAAAAATAATGCATCTATCAATAAAGAGGGTGAGAAAGTGATATGTAAACACTGTTCAAGAGAAGGCCATGAAGAGAAAAACTGTTGGAAACTTCATCCTGAAAAGAGAACTCAATTTAACAAAAACAAAGACAAGAAGAAAACTGCAGCTAGTACAACTACACAACAGGACTTAGGAGATGATTCAGGTGATGAAACTAAAATTACAGCCATGGGTTTGAATAGTATGAAGGGAAAGGAAACTGAAACTAAGCCAAGCACTAGTAATTCAAACTATCATGTACAAGCTCCAAATGAGGAAGAAAGAATTGAATTGTTCCATGTGAGGGTAATCTCAAAACATACAAAAATTGACACATTGTTTGAAAGTGGGTCACAAGCAAAACTCATATCAGAAGACTTGGTCAAACAACTTAAACTTGAGACCATTCCACATCCAAAGCCATATCCACTTGGAAGGATATTCAAGGATGCAAACTTACAAGTCTCAAGAAAGTGCATATTGCGCTTTGCAATTACTGCACACTTTATTGACACAGTTGAACTTGATGTAGTGTCACTTGATATATCAGGAATTGTTTTGGGAAGTCCTTACTTATATAATAGGAAAGCGATCTTCCATCGCCATGAGAACAAGTATCATCATTTCAAAGATGGCAAGGAGTTCATTTTCAGAGCACATTGCAAAAAGACAAATATAGCGATGGTAAATGCAGGACAGGTAAAAAGGCTAGTGAATTCTAGTAAGAGTTTTGTAATTCTTATGGTTAAGCCTAAGGTTGATGTAAATCATGAGTCATTTAAAAATTGTGATTCCAAGTTAAAATCAGAAATATATGATGTAGTTGATGCACATCATGAGATGTTTCAGGAGCCAACAGGTTTGCCTCATAAAAGGGAGATTCAACATGAAATCCAGTTACAACAGGATTGTCCTCTTCCTAACATAGGCATGTACCGCATGTATATTATGGAGAATGCTGAAATAAAGAGGAAAAATAAGGACTTGTTGGACAAAGGTTTCATAAGACCAAGCACTTCGCCATGTGGGTCACTGATAGTGTTGATTTCGAAGAAAGATGGAACTTGGTGCATGTGTGTCGACTTCAGGGCACTAAACAAGATAACGGTAAAGAATCGTTACCCACTCCCAAGGATAAATGATTTGTTAGATCAACTGAAAGATTATAAATATTTCACTAAGTTAGACTTACTTAGTGGATATCATCAAGTTAGAAATGCAGAAAGTGACATTTGGAATACAACATTTAAAATCAAACAAGGACTCTTTGAGTGGCTTGTTATGCCATTTGGTTTATGCAATGCACCTGCAACTTTCATGCGGGTAATGGATGATGTCTTATGTCCTTTTCTTGATGATTTCATCATTGTCTACTTATATGACATCTTAATTTTCAACAAGACCAGAGAAGAGCATGTCATGCATGTTAAGAAAGTACTTGATATTTTGAAGAAAAATCAGTTGTTTCTTAAAATGTCAAAGTGTGAATTTTGAAAGACTTCTTTGGTTTATTTGGGACACATAGTAGGAGGAGGTGCTTTGAGAATTGATCCTTCTATGGTAGAAGCCATTGTGAATTGGTCTACTCCCAAATCCATTACAAAGGTAAGAAGTTTTTTGGGTGCAAGTCAGTATTGGAGGAAGTTTATTTCTGACTTCACTGCCATAGCAACTCCTATGCATGCAGTGACAAGCGTGAAGCATGATTTCCAATGGGGAGGCAAGCAACAGAAAGCTTTCGAGTCTTTGAAAGAGAATATAAGTTCAGCTCCAGTCCTTGCATTACCAGACTTGAGACAGCCATTCGAGATTCAGATAGATGCTAGTGATTATGCCATGGGTGTAGTTCTCTTATAGCATGGTAAGCCTATCACATTTCATTCTGAGACATTTAATGGTGCTGTTGTGAATTATCCTAAATATGATAAGGAGTTGTATGCGTTGGTACAAAGCGTCAAAAAGTGAAAATACTATTTGATGAGCAAAGAAACAGTTGTTCATACCAACCATCAGCATTTACAGTACTTGCAATCGCAAAGTAAATTTCAGTAGTCACAACATTTCAGATGGATGGGCTTCCTACAACAATTTCACTTGGTAATAAGGTACAAGAAAGGTATTTTCAATAAATTTGCTGATATGCTTTCAAGACCTATTATTAGTGCTATTACTTTACCTAAGAATGATTCTATTGTACACGAGAGCTACATAGAACAATATGCATCAGATGTTGATTTTAAGGATGTGTATGCTGAATTGAGTGAAGGGAATCATGTTGAGGAGAATGATTATAAAAAGATACACTATGGTCTTAAGAAGATCCGATTTAGTTGGTTGAGAAGGAGAAGGAGGAGAAGAGGATGGAGTTGATCCACTGCACCCGGGGTCTCCTGAAACGTTTTGATTGATATTCACATTTTCTCCCTCAAATTTCTATGGAACATTAAAAGATTGAGAGGGCGCTGGAGCTTTGAGATTGGCATCCACATGATGTTCATGTACCTCATATTTCATTGGAACAGGATTATAAGATACAGAGGTTGAAGCTTCAGTGTGCATATCATATTTACTTGCTTCACTGGAGGCAGTGCGTGGAGTTTCATTGTACCCGGGGTCTCCTGAAACATTTTTATTGACATTCACATTTTCATCCTCAGATTTCTGTAAAATATTCAGAGATGCAGAGGCTGGAGCTTTATCGCTCTGAGAGGGCACTGGAACAACATTATAAGGTACAGAGGTTGAAGCTTTAGCACGCATATCGTATTTAATTAATTCACTGGAGGCAGTGGGTGGAGTTTCATCATCAGATTTCTGTAGAATATTCGGAGATGCAGAGGTTGGAGCTTCCACAGGTTCTATCTCACATTTTCGATCTTCATTGCGCTTGGAATCAACTGAATGAGTTTCTATAGGAACACACAATTGCCATGAACATTAGTATTATCATTTGTAGAAACATGTGTTGATGGCCGCCAATTGGGCCTTCTGTGAAAGGAGTACATAATTCTTCATAATATCCATAAACATAAATGAAAGCTTTGTACCTATTGTAGAAGGCGAGCTCCGAGGACCTGCGGAAGCGGGATCCTATCTTTTTTTCATCTGATGATGAAGAGAAGCAACAACAGCAAAATCGTATGCAACAAGAGCATTTGGTTGCCATTTCTCGCATCAAACACATAAATCACACATAAATGAAATGATGGTAAAACCAGAGTCCTGTGCTTAGCTTTGCTTAAAAAATGAAAACATAGAACTTAATGTTAATATGATGTTACAATAACATGCTAACCACAATTCAATTGCATGACCGAAGCGGGCATGAGTTGTAAAGATTACAAATGAAAACCGATGGAATCTAGCGATGACTTGCGGTCAATTAGTGTGTAGATGTATCAAATCAACTATGAATTATTAATATAATATATATTTTTTTAAACTATGGTGAATGGACAGTGAGAGAGGAAAAGTTGAGATTTGAATGGATAGCGAGAGAGGAAAAGTTAAGATTATTTTTAATAGATGAGGAGGTGTCTATTCTTTAAACCTTATCCTAATGGGTCCACGTGAGAATAGTTGAGGAGTATCTACTCTTGAAACTTTGTATGGTACAATGGATAAAAACATGCAAGTGTGATTCTTTAAATTTTATTTTAATGGGTCCACGTGAGAATAGTTGAAGAGTATCTACCCTTCAAACTTTGTATTGTACAATGGATAAAAACATGTTTGTGATGAGAATGGTTGAGTATCTCTTTTTCAAACCTTGTACAATGGAAAACTTGATAAAAACATGTTTCTGATGAGAATTTATCTTGAATCGAGGAGTAAATAGGTTTTTAATTTCTAACAATAATAATAATTCATTTGGATTTACATTAGATATATTGTGAGGAAGATATGATAAATTATCTTGAATCGAAGAGTAAATAGGTTTTTTTCTCTAACAACAAAAATAATAATTGATTCGGATTTACATTAGATACATTGCCAGGAAGATACTGCAGTAAGTAATAAATTTAATTTAATTTCTTAGAGTGTAATTTAATTTTTATTAATATTTTAAATTTTATTAATAATTATTCATTATTATAATATTTTAAAAATTATATTTAAATTTAGTCAATAATCACAAAAATAAATAAATATTTATAATATTTTATTTTTCTAATTAAATTTTTTATAATGATGTATAATATATATTTATATGTATATATTAATTGAGTTTTTAGGGTTTTCATTATTAAACATATTGCTAATAGGAAGTTGTGGGGTCAATTTTCTAGACATTTTTGGAGTTAGGTTTTGTCAGTGAATGACCAAGATTTACCATTCAATATATATTAACCACATTAAAAAAATAAGTTATAAATTATATATTCATCTTATCATATAAATTAAAATGATGATAATTACTTTTATAATTATTCTATTTCATAATTTTATGTTGAAATTCATATAAAATATAAAGAGTATTATAAAGAATTAGTGTAGATTCATTTTAACTTCAAATGTATTAAGTGAGGAATCAAATTTCTTGAGGTGAAAATCTTTCAACATAAACATTAAACATTTGATAGATTCAAAATAAAAATAAATTTATATTAGTCAATAATTAACCAACCAAAATAATAACTTGTGACATTAAGATTTCCCTCCTAATTTTTTCATAATTATATATTTTTTATAATTCATCTTCAAAATGAAATGAAGATATATACTCTAATGATGAGTTGTTAAGATTATAATAGCTATAAAATCAGTCTAACCATTAGTTATCAAGATTATCATATAACAACCTTCTAAATACTTTAACTTCAAGTGAGATCAAGATTTTCATTAACATATTTTGTGGGTTTACCAATTTTATTAAGCATATGATTGAATTTGGAAAGTTCATTTAAATGGCATATTTAATAGAGATTCAAGACATCATTTGACTTTTGCATTTGTCTATTAAAGCATTAGCATATGTTTGAAACAAGTAATATTTTGGAGTACAACTTAACATTATTTTCGCTTGGTTAAGAGTTTGTCTTTCTCAAACATAAGGAAAGAGATAACAACTCATGACCTAAAGAGATTTGGCAAGAGTGAAATATTTCCCTCTTATGGACCACTAGCGAGTCATTCTAAGTGGTATGGTTTTCCTTGAATAATAATGATGAGTTCGCCTGCATTCATAGATAACGACCAATTTTGTTAACTAAGTTATGATAGGTTTTCCCACTATATATATTAAAAAAAAAAGAAGGTTTGGAACAAGTACAAGGAACTTTTAAATATGTATTAATTGTAAAGGTGGAGGTAAAAAAAATGTAAGTGATTTGCAAGCATAGTAATATAGAGGAGAAGTCTAGTAGATTGTTTATAAAATGTAATTATAAAAGTGTATCTTGCATCTACTGAATGTCAATGGTAATGGTTGTTATGAGATTCATACCTCCATTAAAATATGTTTTAAGGAATGAAAGGCATTGTTACACCATTTTTTGGTCATCTAATCCATTGTTATTAGATGGACCCAAGTACAACAAGTAAGACCAATTTTACCCGAAGTAAAATGGCATTCACTATGAAAAATAACTTAGTAAACTACCTTTATTAAGTTGTTTATGGTGTAAACAGGAAACCCTATGGGAACATTAAATAAATCCATATTTAATTGATTTTTTCTCAAGGAATAATTAGTTAAACAACAATTTAATTAATATTCCTGGTTACATTTAACCCAAAACAAGGAAATTAATTAGATAAATCACTATTTATCTTATTATTTTCTAAGAATAATTATTTAAACATTACTTAAATAATATTCTTTGTTAAATATGACTAAATCTCCCTTAAATAATTAAATAAATCATTATTTATTTGATTATTACTCAACCATATCCTTAAAATGATAAATAAATCATTTATTTATTTATTATTTCTTAATCATATCCTTAAAATGATAAATAAATCATTTATTTATTTATTATTTCCTAATAACATCCTTAAAATGATAAATAAATCATTTATTTATTTATTATTTACAAATAAGGGGGTTTGACTCAAGTTAAATTCCTTTTCCCTCCAACAAATATAATAAAATATTCCATAGAAGTTGGATCTTGATTTGGTTAATAATATTTTAATTATGCACCAATATCTAGACTAACTCAATATTTTGTTAATATAGAAGGGTTTTCCCATTCATTTGTCAACTTTTGTTGCCTAAAGATCACTCTGGATCTCAACTCTTGGTCTGGCTATTGATCCATTATCATAGCCATATTTTTCCATTTTTGTCTGGGTTTTCTACACCATCAAGAGAGAGGAATTATAAATTTGAAGTGTTGAGGACTTACAAGAACCCATCCCATTGAGGAGAATAGGGAACACCCTCTTGTGTTTTCCTCCCAGGTGCCCTTAATATAAAATTTCATTGGATATATTCTTGTCTTGTCTATTGGATCTATGGAGTAAATCTTATTTTTCTACTATTTAATGTCTTCTAATGCATAGATCTAGATTTTTGCAGCATTTGTGTTGATCATCTAACTGCAAATCTGAAGATATTAGCAATCATTCTTGTTGTCAAAACTGTTTGTTATGCGCAGCTAAAGTGGTCTTTTTTCGTACACCTCGAATCAAGATTCATACTATCAACACGGGTTTACCCTTACGACCACTGTCGTTTTTTGAATCCTTGCATATACAGCTACTTCAAACCCTAGGATTTCTCTTCGACCCCTTGTTTTTAATATTCTTGATGTTGTTTTTAACCCATAAAAGGCTAAAACGATAAAAATTCTAACTTCTATGTGTTTTCAAACCCATTGCTCAGGTGACAGACATCAACTGCAGCTGAGACAACAAATTTTTTTGAAACCTACCACCGAGAGTGCCAGAAGTGCAGGTCACCCTTTTCTACCCAAACCTTGCGACCTGGACCTCCAGGGCGCACTTTACAACCCCAAAAGTGCAACCTTTGCTAAAAACAGGTCAAAAACTGTGACCTGGACTTTCTATAGGGATTTTTATGAAAGTTTGTTGGGTTTTGTTGAGCCTCTGTTTAGGGTTGTCTGACCTCCGTCTCGACCCGTTTTGGACTTGTACTTGTTTTTTTTCGGTCAAATAAGTGGAAAACTAGCCCCCTAGGGCTTCAGTACCCTCCACTTTTTGTGGAAGAGTGTTTGTTGTTGCAAGTTGTCTGAAATTTCAGAGTCTTCAGCAATTTTTTCAGATCTGATACCTCATCTTCAGATCCACTTCAGATCGGCTTGTTATCCATCCAGATCACCTCATCTAGCTTTGTTTGGGTTTTCCTTTAGGGTGCACTCTGCTTCCCTCCTAGAGATAGCCTTACGCCACCTCTTTTTACAACAATTTCCCTCTGATTTGTTGTTTTTTTTATTTTCACTACCGGCCCCAGGAAAAATACGAGAGGGGGGGGGGGGTGAATCGATATTCTTGCATACTCAAAAATTTTCACTTTTTCATTCCTTAAAATCCATACGCTACTTTCATTTAGTAAACTCGCGTATACACGCAGATATCTTTCATGCAACTCGCGTATACACAGAGATCTAATTATGTCATTAGTTCTTTGCTTATATCATTCCATTATTCATTCATCAGATTTTCAATAAACAGTAAACATGTGTAGTAAGAATAGAATAAACCATCACAAAAAGCATCACAGATGAACACCAGGATTTTTAGGTGGAAACCCAAGCTCTGTGAGAATTTAAAATGTCATACTGTCACCTTCAATATTTTATTATAGAGAAAACATTCCACAACATATGTGGCCGGTGCGTACCCCTACCAACACGCAGCACTCACTTGCGCTCGCTACCAGCCTCCTTGGAAGGGAGCTACAACCCCCTCGACTCGTTTACCACCTCTCCCCGGAAGGGAGCTACGACCGATCTGCTATCACCGACTTGTGGCGAGCTACGACCCCCCCGATCTCATTACCAGCCTCACCGGAAGGGAGCTACGACCCCCTCGACCGAAGGCTACAACTCAGCACAACCTTGGACCTCGTTTCACAATTTTCACACCGGGATCCACTCAACTTCAATAGAACACAACTTGCAGGCCATGTTTCATCATATTTTCAGACTGGACCCTCTTCATACATTTAAGCACAGTCAAACATCAACAACAGATAGCTAAAACACAGCAGATCAGATCAGACATTTCATACCCCATACTTCAGCAAACTCTAGTTTGCATACGCGCTTTTCTTTCTTTGATGTCGCGTATATACGCGCTTCCGTTCACATAAACTAGCGTATACATCTGCACATAAACTTCACTGCGCATACGCGCTTTTTCTTCAGATAAGCCGCGTATATACGCGCTTCCTCTGCGGCTAAGTAGCGTATGGATCTTCAACCATTACAGAGCTGCATACTTCTTCAGATCAGACATTCAGTTCAGATTCAACCCTTCACTTTAGACAGATGTTCGCCTCATCACAGATCTAATCACTCCATAAACAGATCTAGTAGATACAAATATATTTCAGATCTAGATCCCCTTCTTCATCATTTTCTTCATTGGTGCATCATAGATTCAGATCTATCATCAAGCCTTTACCCTTTCCATACAGATATACTTCACAGAGAAGTATTCATTCAAGCTCAGACATCTTGCACCCACACTCCTTTGCACAATGAATTTCTTCTCCTTATATAGGTTTACCCTTTTTCAATACCATGAGCCAAAACCAATTTACTTCCGATGGTATTCCTGGCCGGGGTCATTTAGACGAACCATTACCCAATACAATGGGTCAATACCATGGTGGTTACCCCTGGTTTTTCATTTTAAGAGCGCTTGCCCATACGCGACTTCCTCAGTGTATACTTTACCGCGCATACGCGCCTTCCTCAGCAAATCCGCGTATGCCCCGAGACATACTCTTTTCATCATAGATCTAGCACATATTGAATTCCATTGTTCATTACCTTCCCGTACTTCCTCGAGATACATCAGATTTTCATCTTTAAACATGTTCATCAAGACATATTCTATCAAGCACAACTTCATCAAGTAAGTTGCCATCATCTTCATCAGGTGAGTTGCCATTCAAGAACAACTCTCTACATCATATTGTCAACAAACATCATATCACATCAGATTTACATCATTTACCAAGTCCATCAAGTCAAGAATAAGTTCATCAGGTGTATTGCCATCAAGGACAACACATGCCAACAATCTCATGTCTTCATCTTCATTCAGTGGGTTGCCATCAAGGACAACACTCTGCATCATATTGCCAAAAATCTCCCCCTTTGGACTTGATGGCAACCACGATGGTGTTTGATCACCACAACAGATAGGTACATTAAGAATACAAAGAAACCATTTCACTCTCCCCATTCTTTGACACCATTCTTTCTCTTCATTCAAACACCATGTCACACTCCCCCTTTGACATCAAGGGCAAAGGGCGGATCAAAACCAACATACTCTCCCCCTTTTCTCCACATGTGGAAGAAGCGTTCTGCAGATCTGGTATATACTGAAGTGACCAAACTCCCCCTGAGTTCATGCTGAATCTCCAAACATATTTTCCAATGAAGTACATGACTCTATGAAATTCCTATCACCAATGACTCATACTTACATCAAAGATCCATCCAAGTGGATTTACATATGAGACTCAACTACCCAACCAAGTGGGTTTACAAATTTGACTCAGCTACCCAACCAAGTGGGTTTACAAAATTTGTCAAGTCCTTACATGAATGGATATTACAATTTTACATCATGGGTCTCAACAAGACCTTTTCATCAAAAGACCATTTATGACCAAAACCAGAAAGACCTCAAGAGAGATCATATATCAGAACTACCATAATGCCAACAATGCATTATACTCAGCAAGACAAGGGCTCCCCCTGAAAATGTGCATCCGAACATCCTTTCCATATGACTAAGGCTCCCCCTTAGTTTGTGCATCCTGAACACTTTCACCAACAAATCATCAAGGCATCTTTATCAAAACATTAGAAATAGCATTATGAGAACTGGAACACCACCAGAGATACCAAACAATATTAGAGATACCAAACATCACTGCAGCTGTGCTGAAGAGAGCTGACTCCAAACAGAAATTTGTCAGCAATCAGACATACGCGGTTTTATGTGCAGGAACTCGCGTATATACGCGATTGTGTTTCAGGAAACCCGCGTATCCAATACTATCTTCTATATTTTGACCATATCTGATCCTTTGTGATGCAGAGACAATGTTCAGCTTCTTTCTGAGATAATTGAATGCTTCCCTGGAAAACAGATATATAGAACAATGTAGTTGTGTCTTCAAGCATCATCCAATGATTGTAGCATAATCACATTAGTACCCAAGCCTTCAGCTTATTTTTCAGCATCAATACATTCTTTCCAAGATAGATTATCAAAACAACAAAATATGTGCCAAGCAATCATTCATGTGGTCCAATATCATCAAGATCTTCAAGATTTAACATGCAGTAACATATGTAGGCAAAGGATCTCAACCATGGTAACAAACTCTGCATGATCTATTCTTATTTCTGAATCAACCGACATCCAACTCATCCATGTGTGAGCACAAAAGATACTTATCAGCAACCAGGGCTCAAAATCTCATCATAATAAACCATGTACCAAGTCATCATCATTTGAGCATTAGTATCACAAAAACCAAAGAATAAGCAGTCATATTGCCAACAATGCAATTATTAGTATTCAACCTGCTGCTCCCCCTGACCCAGTGCTCTTCCTTAACTTGTGCAACCTGAAAACCTTCATCAGCAACAATCTCTGTATGATCTGTCCTTATCTCTGAATTATAAGACTTACATCTCAGCAACGAATGCTCTTCATCAAAAAGCAAACAGGACTCATCCATAATCTTTTACATAAGAAACCAAATATCATATCATCATTAGAACTGAGACACTAGACTGATACTGCGTCAATAATACAGTTATTTAACAGTCAAACTGATGCTCCCCCTGAACCTCTGCTCCAGATCTTCAGCTATCATACCAATTCTCTTATCATAAATGCATACGCGACTGTGTCTACTGTAACTCGCGTGTATACGCGACTTTTGTTAATAGAACCCGCATATGGAAAGTGAAGTATAGAAATTTTTCACATTCCTTCATCTCCCCTTGAACTTGTACTTCCTGTACCTGTCTTCTTCATATCAGATGCTCTGTCAGAAATACATATAACCAGAATAATCAAATCAATCATGAGAGACATCATACATTGCTCCCCCTGTGACGATACATTACTAAAACTCATAATGTATCCCACATCATTCCTGCAGTCAATCAGAGAAGTAAGCTTCAGAAGCGGATGACTGCAGTAGGGTCAAAATTCCCTACGTTTCTGATCGGTCCTCCATCTTTTTCCAGATTTGTTTGAAATTTCTATTTGTGTGCTGGAAGTTATCCAATTTCTCATATCTGTTCAACCTGCATTCCTTTTCTATATGTCCATACTTGTTACAAGCATAACATCTCATGTGTCCAGACAAATAAGCATAAGAATCATAATGAGTATTTCTAATCTTCCTCCTTTTACAATTAGCTGCTTTATGTCCATACTTGTTACATGAAAAACAATATCCCTTGAAGAAACCAGAGTACCTTTCTATGTGGGAACTGTTTGTTTGAGGCTGAAATGATCTGCTCCTGCAATTTGCTGCAACATGTCCATGATTATGACATTTAAAGCATTCAACATTATTGAAAGATTTTCTTTGAGAATTCATCATTGTTGGTTGACCTTTTGTTTCTTTCAACACTTCAGGTTTTGCATTGACATCCTCTGAATTTTTAGCACTTCCTTGTGAGCTGGATTCTCCTTTAACAGTTTCATGGAAACCAAGACCAAGTTTGATAGCAGGAGACCTTTGATTACTCAGAATATTGTCCAAAATGTTACTACTATCTTGAAACCTCAAAAGTTTAACCTTTTCTTCTAATTTACCTTTGAGAATGTTTACCTCAACCTCCAAGGCTTGACATTGCTTTGTCATGCTTTCTTCTTTCCTTCTTCCATCTTCTACTTGATCCTTCAGATTTAGAATCTCTTCTTTCAACCAGTTTTCGTTTTCTTCACATGTTTGTTGTAGCTCTTCATTCTTCTTATTTGATTTTTCCAAATCTTCTTTGAGAGAGATGATTTCTGCTTCAAGGCCTTCCTTTTCAAATGACAGAGGTTCTTCATTCTTCTTATTTGATGCTTCAAGATCTGTTTGTAGAAAGATGATTGCAGCTTCAAGTCCTTCATTCTTCTTGCTTGATTTTTTGAGATCTGCATTTAGATCGTTGATTTTTGCTTCTAGTTCTTTAATTCGATTGGATGCATAAGTATGAAACCTTTGATACTTGTCCACCTGTCCATTCAGCATTTCTATTTGTTTTTCCATTTGAGAGATCATCTCTTTGTTGATAGATTCTTGTGTCTTAGATGAACTTTGTAGTTCTTCAACTTTAACCTTGAGAGCTTCTTCTAGATCCACAACTTTACTTTCACTATATTCACTATTGTTTGCACAACAAAAATCATTCAAAGGACCCCAATCACTATCTAATTCATCTTCTTCAATTTCTGCTATACATGTTTTTTGAGATATCTTCTTGTTTCGAGTAGCCTTCTTCTTTTGCTTCTTTGCCATGAGCACTTTCAAATCATAGTCAGAATCTTCTTCATCTTCACTGGACACTTCATCATCATCTTCATTTGCATAAAAACTCTTCCTCTTTTCAAATTGTTTCCCTTTACCATGTTTTTCTTTATAAGGACATTTAGCAGCATAGTGACCAACTTTTCCACACTCAAAACATTTGAAAGGAAGCTTACCTTTGAATCTTCCAGTTCCTAGTTGGAGTTTTCTCACGAAATTCGCTTCTTCTTCATCGGATATGTAGCTGGATTCTTTGACGACTTCCTTTTCTTTTCCTCTTGCAGATACCTTAAAAGCAGCTTCTCTGATTTGAGAAGGACCTCCTTGTCTCATTTCAAAAGCAGTCAGAATACCATGTAATTGAACAATAGTAAGAGCTTGCAGATCTTGCCTTTCTTCAATAGCTGAAACTTTAGAGTCAAATTTTGAAGTCAAGGATCTTAAGACTTTTTCCACCAGAGTAGTATCGGTTATAGTTTCACCCAAATTTCTCATCCGATTTACAATATCATCTAGACGAAGAAAGAAACTGGCAACACTTTCATCACTATGCATCTTCAAATTTTCATATTCAATTCTAAGAGTTTGGAGTTTTGCACCTTTTACCTTTGTGTCTCCTTCATAGCTTAGAATGATTTTGTCCCATATTTCTTTTGCTGAATGTAGCTGCATCACTTTAGCAAATTCTGATTCAGACATGCTTCCCAATAAGACATTCAATGCTTTGGCATTGATTTCATACTTCTTTCTTTCAGCTGCATCAGTAGGAATACTTGCCGGGTATTGATAACCTTCTTCCACGATTGCCCATACATCTGCACCAAGACTTTGCAGATATGCTTTTGTTCGTACCTTCCAGAATATCAGATTGTTTCCATTGAATAGAGGTGGCTTTATAGACATTACTCCTTCTTGACTTCCCATTGCAACGGATCTCCTTCAAGCGATCAAGCTTCTGTAGAAGGACTTGCTCTGATTCCAATTGTTGGGAAAAATACTGAGAAGGGGGGGGGGGGGTGAATCAGTATTTACTGCATACTCAAAAATTTTCACTTTTTCATTCCTTAAAATCCATACGCTACTTTCATTTAGTAAACTCGCGTATACACACGGATATATTTCATGCAACTCGCGTATACACAGAGATCTAATTATGTCATTAGTTATTTGCTTATATCATTCCATTATTCATTCATCAGATGTTCAATAAACAGTAAACATGTGCAGTAAGAACAGAATAAACCATCACACAAAGCATCACACATGAACACCAGGATTTTTAGGTGGAAACCCAAATCGGGAGAAAACCACCGCTGCAGTTGCTCAGCCTTCAATATTTTATTATAGAGAAAACATCTTACAACATATGTGCTGGCGCAGACTTGACCAGCACGCAGGCACCCACCTGCGCTGGTTTACCAGCCTCTCCTGGAAGGGAGCTACGACCCCCTGACTCGTTTACCAGCCTCTCCTGGAAGGGAGCTACGACCCCCTGATCTCGTTTACCAGCCTCACCTGGAAGGGAGCTACAACCCCCTGACTGAAGGCTACAACCCTCAGCACCACCTTGGACCACGTTTCATCAATTTTCACATTGGATCCAACAACTTCAATAGAACACAACTTGCAGGCCACGTTTCATCATATTTTCAGACTGGACCCTCTCCATACATTTAAGCACAGTCAAACATCAACAACAGATAGCTAAAACACAGCAGATCAGATCAGAGATTTCATACCCCATACTTCAGCAAACCCTAGTTTGCATACACGCTTTTCTTTCACTGATGTCGCGTATATACGCGCTTCCGTCCACATCAACCAGCGTATACATCTGCACATAAACTTCACTGCGCATACGCGCTTTTTCTTCAGAGAAGCCGCGTATATACGCGCTTCCTCTGCGGCTAACTAGCATATGGATCTTCAACCATTACAGAGCTGCATACTTCTTCAGATCAGATATTCAGTTCAGATTCAACCCTTTACTTCAGACAGATGTTCACCTCATCACTGATCTAATCACTCCATAAACAGATCTAGTAGATACAAATACATTTCAGATCTAGATCCCCTTCTTCATCATTTTCTTCATTGGTGCATCATAGATTCAGATCTATCATCAAGCCTTTACCCTTTCCATACAGATATACTTCACAGAGAAGTATTCATTCAAGCTCAGACATCTTGCACCCACACTCATGATTTGCACAATGAATTTCTTCTCCTTATATAGATTTACCCTTTTTCAATACCATGAGCCCCTTTTTCAATACCATGAGCCCAAAACTACATTACTTCCGATGGTATTCCTAGACGGGGTGATTTAGACGAATCATTACCCAATACAATGGGTCAATACCATGGTGGTTACCCCTGGTTTTTCACTTTATGAGCGCTTTTTCCCATACGCGACTTGGCACGTACTTTACTGCGTGCATACGCGACTTCTCCTAGGCAAATCCGCATATGCCTTGAGACATACTCTTTTCATCATAGATCTAGCACATATTGAATTCCTTTCTTCATTACCTTCTGTACTCTCTGTAGATACATCAGATTTTCATCTTTAAACAGGTTCATCAAGACATATTCTATCAAGCACAACTTCATCAAGTAAGTTGCCATCATCTTCATCAAGTGGGTTGCCATTCAAGAACAACTCTCTACATCATATTGTCAACAAAAATCATATCACATCAGATTTACATCATTTACCAAGTCCATCAAGTCAAGAATAACTTCATCAGGTGTATTGCCATCAAGGACAACACATGCCAACAATCTCATGTCTTCATCTTCATTCAGTGGGTTGCCATCAAGGACAACACTCTGCATCATATTGCCAACACTTTCTAGTAGATTTTGTCCTTTATATCCCTGTCCCTTTTGAACTTAGATCTATTCGCTGTTTTAGTGTGTTTTGATTAGTTTTTTCACTCACCCATAGACTAGTTGTTGAGAGGCCCACCTCCTTGGGTTTAAATTATTGCATTATTAGCTGTTTATTTTCTGTTTTTGTAGGCTTATATACTGTCATTTGCAGGTTTATTTACAGCTATACAACAACACTTTTTCTTTTCTCTACAAATGTCTGGGTTTAAAAATTAAAATTTACACACTTTCACACACACACCCTAAGTGAAAAAGGGCTTGGTTAACACCGCCAAGCAAAGACTCTAAAACATTGAAATCAATTGATCTTGCACCTCCCTGCCTTTGTTTTGACATTGTAATCAGTTGATCCTGCACCTCCTTGCCCTTGTCGGTCTCTTTTTCCTTTGTGTCGTGTTTGTGTCGTCACCATTGCGCCACCAAGGTGTTCATCCCGGAGACTTCTTGGCCTTCATCCTCAGTTTACGGTAGGGAGACTTACTCCTCCACATAGGATTCGAGTTAGTCCTCAACCGAGTTCGCACTCCGACTCTTCTTCTAGTCCTTTGGGTTCTCCTTCTTGTTCTGCCTTCGGTTCTCCTCCTGTCAACTTCACCATGTCTGGTGCAGGACCTAATACTGGTGGTAACTCGGCCCTCCCACCGGGAATACCACAAGTGGGACCGCAACGGACACTACCCTAGCTGCACACTTACTCCCTTTCATGGCAGGCCTTAGCCTCCCTGACTTCGACCAGTTGATAAACGACCCTATACACCATGACGCTAGTTGGCTCGCTATGCCAAAAAATATCCCTTCATACATCCCAAAGTTTGAAGCTCTTGCTGGACAAGATTCCTCAAATCATGTTAGATCTTTTCACATGTGGTGTTCGTCTAATTCCATTACCGATGACTCTATTCGTCTTCGGTTGTTCCAACAAACGCTTATTGGTGAAGCTTCTAAGTGGTATGTTGATCAAGCCCCTTCCTCTCATACCACCTTTGCGACTCTTGCCCTGGCCTTTTTTTCTTATTTCCAGCTTCCCCTTCATTATGACACGGGTACTGAGCTCTTGACCTCCTTCCATCAATTGTCTGCAACCCGCCTATCCGACCATATTCAAGAATGGTCGAGAAGAAGGAGCCTATGTCGAGCCGCTACCTTTGAAGACCATGTCTATATGGTCTGGTTCCATAGGAATCTCTTTCCACCTATCGGGAAAGACGTCGCATCGCACTTTCCTCAAACCGAAGAAACCGCTCTCCAAATTGCATTAAAATGTGACCTTATCTATGCTCAGTCGGGTTATGTTTATAGCGTTCTACCTGATCTTCCTAGACTCAGTGGTGCCAAAGCACCGGGGGCATCTCATGCCACCGACGGTATCGTTGGAGCTCTCTTTAATCCATATGCTCAACCTTCCATGGGCTATGGCTTTCCTCAGGGAGGGGCTAGCACCTCCTACAATTTCCCCCCTCTTGGTAGCATGTATCTAGGATACTGCATGCCTCTTGCTTTTTCCCAACCTCCTGTTTACCACACTGCTACCCAACCTCCTTTTTATCCGTATCCACAGCCTGGTGCTCCAGCTCCTCCAGCATTAGCACCTCCTCCTCCCTTGCCTTCTCAATCATCGCAACAACCACTACCACCCCCTCAGGGACAAGTGTATGCACATCAAGGCACGACTAATCCTCCTCCATCAAAAAGGAAGAGGAAAGGCACTCAAAATCAAGCTGCCCCTGGTAATCCTAGACCTAATCAAGGTAATGCTCCTAACACTACTCAGCCCAAGCAGGATAGGCCTCTTCATATGAATAAGCCCTATTCTTATTGTGGTGTTTATGGTCATTATACACATGATTGTCCTCTTCTGCCACAAATGCGACATCTATGGGAGTCGCAAGTAACATTGAGAGGAAAGCAAGCCATCCCTTCCGTTCCTCCTAGTCCTGAACCTAGTCAGCCAGCTGTGCTTACTGATCCTTTCCCTCAACAGGGATTTGTGGCTACCCAACCACCTGAAGGATAGGTGGCCACTCAATCTCTTCCATCTGGTTCCCCTGATTACCAGATTTTCATGATGTCCTCTGATCAACCTCCTGAACCTCCTTCTCCTGGCCCTTTACCTTCAAATGGTACTCATGACCTCCTTGATCCTCCAGCCACTACCCCCAAACCTTATCTTGCTTTTACCCTGGTTCAACCAGTCTCTTTGATTTCCCCCACTGCAACAGTGCCTTAACAACCTCAACCGGAACCTTTTCCCGTTGCGACCGTTTCGGGTAAGAAGGGCAAAGCTAGCAAGGGGGCACTAAAGGACAAGTACCCCCTTTCCTTGTTCACGCGTTCTGCTTCGGATCTGCCTACTCCCATTGGCACCCCTCCTCCTGATGCCAACATGACGGAGCCTTCAACCACCTTTTTCTACCTATCATCATCCATAAGACCCTCGGTTGAAGCCCCCATGGAGACTTGCCCTGATGATTCGCTTGGCCTCCCCCCAGCGATCACCCCAGGCTTAGCATCAGTAGATCCTCTATCTGCTTATTCTTCGGTCATTCCCCATGATGTTGCGCATGTGCACCTTTATTTGCATGATGATGAGTCAAGTAGCTCTACTGCAGCAAGTGGCCTCCCTTCCTCTAGTCAACCCATCTTTCACTCCGATGAAGACATTATGGAAGCAATGACCGATCTTGACTTTCCGTGGAATGATATGCACCACCGGGCATACTTCCTCCCACAACAATCCCATGACCAATATGCTGTGGAAACTAAAGACTTCATTCCTAAAGAAGTTGATTGGTTTAGAAACCCCATCCCTACACCCGATGCTTTCGAAGAAGGAAATATGGCCAATATCTCTCCTACAATTAAAATTGACATTTCTGACAAACCAGGGGTTGAAGAAAATATCACTTTAGGCGCTCGTTGCACCACAGAAGAGGTTGAATCTTACACCAAGCTATTCAAAGAATGCCACGATATTTTCGCTTAGTCCTACTCAGAAATGACCAGACTTAATCCTGCCATTGTCAAACACCATATTGATACATGGCCTGATGCCAATCTTGTCCGTCAAAATATGAGAGCCATTAATCCTTCCAGACGAGAAGCTGTCAAAGCCGAAATTGATAAGCTCAAGCAGGCTAGTTTTATCTATCCCATCGAATACACCACTTGGGTGTCCAATCCGGTTCCCATTCTCAAGAAACAAGGCACCATTCGTGTCTTCAATGAATTTCATGATCTGAATAAAGCTTGTCCCAAAGACAACTTCCCCACACCACTCATTGACCAAATAATTGATGAGTGTGTGGGGCACGAGGTTCTATATTTTATGGATGGTTTCTCTGGATACAACCAAATTGTTATCTGTCGTGCTGATAAACTCAAAACTGCGTTCATTAGTCTGTGGGGAACCTTTGCCTATCGAGTCATGCCATTTGACCTTAAAAACTCAAGAGCCACTTTTCAACGAGCTATGTCTTCCTGTTTCCATGACCTGGCTCATATTATCCTTTCTTATTTAGACGACCTTACCGCACATTCTAAACATCGGGCGTAACACCTTCATGATCTGCGAACCGTCTTTCTCCAATGTCGCAAGTATAATATCTGCCTTAACCCACTGAAGTGTGTCTTTTGTGTGCCCGCTGACTGTCTTTTAGGATTCATTGTGTCTAAAGATGGTATCACTCTTGACCCATTAAAAGTTAAATCCATCCTTAAGCTTCCTATCCCCCATAATTTACTCCAGTTACAAAGCCTCCAAGGCAAAGCTAATTTTCTTTTCCGGTTTGTACCTGACTATGCCACCACCGCGCATGGGTTCCTTAGACTCCTCTGCTCCAATATCCCTTTTGTATGGATGCCTATGCTAAAAAATATTTTGATGCCATGAAGCATGCTCTCACATCCACTCCTTTGATTCGTTCCCCTAACTTTGATAGGGATTTCATCCTGTATATCTCCGCTTCCACCCACTCGGTCGCTGGAGTCCTTATTCAGGAAGATGACAACGGAATTGAGCATGTTATCTATTATGTCAGTAAGAACCTGGTAGGACCCCCTGTATCCTACTGCCACGAAGATAAATTAGCGTTGGCTGTCATATTCTCGGTCCAAAAACTTCTTCATTACATCCTCATGTGTTCCACCAAGGTCGTGACTAATTCCAACCCCATGGAATTCCTATTGAGCCGTCGAATCATCAGTGGGAAGTACGCCCGTTGGATCGTGATCCTCTAGGAATTTGATCTTGAATTTGCCACACCAAAAAGTAAGAAAGGTTTAGCCCTCGCTGAACTCATTTCCAAACTACCTACAGGCATGAAGGATCCTCCAATTAATGATAGTTTTCTCGATGAACACTTATTTTCCATTACCACCGATGACCCTTGGTATGGGGACATCCTCACTTATTTGCGAACTCAAAAGTTCACCCTCCATCTTGACCATGATGCTCAACGACGTATCCAACACGAGGCCCCCTGCTACCTTCTTATCAGTGATGACATTTATCGTCGCAGTGTAGATTATGTCCTTCGTCATTGTCGCACACACGCTGAAGCAGAAAAAGTCCTCAATGCCTGTCATAACGGTGCTTGTGGTGACCACCTCTCCGGTTTGGCCACTGCCCATAAAATTATGCGCGCTGGGTACTTTTTGCCTTCTCTCTTTGGTGATTGCATTGAGGCAGTCAAACACTGTCCCAATTTCCAACATTTTACCCCCAAGGCACGAGCCCCTCTAGCTCCCCTCCATCCTGTCATCTCCGCTGGCCCCTTCTACAAGTGGGCCATAGAATTTATAGAGTGTCGACCATCATCAGCTAGTAACCATCAGTATATCATCGTGGCGGTTGACTATTTCACTAAATGGGCTGAGGCCATGCCAACATTTAACAACATGGTAGCCACCGCAGCCCTCTTTTTCTTTCACCATGTGATCGCTCGATTCGGAGTTCCGAAACAATTAGTCTTCGATCATGGCCAACATTTTGAAGATTAGATATGGCGAGAGCTATCCTCACTGTTGGGCTTTGAGCACCAATATTCCTCGTCTTATTACCCCCAAGGTAATGGCCAAGTTGAAGCAGTCAATAAAATTCTTAAAACCATACTTCAATGGACGGTGGATAAGCACAACACCAACTGGCATCTTATGCTCTTCCCTGGTTTGTGGGCCTATAGAACTTCTGTTAAAACCGCCACCAGGTTCACTCCTTTCCACCTTGTTTTTGGAGAGGAGGAAATCTTACCAATAGAGTGTAAAAACCCTTCCCTTCATCTCGCCATCGAACTTCTTCCTGACACCCAACCTTTAGAATAGAGACTTATCATGCTTGAACGCACTTCTGAAGACCGCTGTGTTGCATTGCAAACTGTTACACAGTAATTTGTCACCGTCCCTACCATTCCCCATCCCGCACAATGGAGGACCCATTATGTGACCTATGAGCAATGCCATGCCTTGAAACCATCATCATTGCATCCCTCTAAGCATGAGCTTCATTTTCCCTAAAGACATCTCCTTGCAAAAAACCATAAAAACATCTCCTTTTTAATTGGCGTGGGCATCCAGTTCATCACTCGCGCCAATGGGGGAAATCCTGCAAAGAGGCCGCGCCAAATGGCGCTCTGTCCCAGAGCATCAGTCGCGCCAGCCAATTTAAGGAGTGTTTTTTAAATAAAGATTGCAGAAGTTGTGTTTCAACCAACTCAGAAACCATTGCCTATCTTGAGTTGGAGGTTTGGCTACGGGAGTTCTATGGAAGGGAGGTGGTTTGCCACCTTTCATGGAACCTTCCTTCATGATAGGGCCAATCCCACAATAATAGGGATCCCAACTCCCTCCTTCCCCATCTATAAAAGCTTGCTGATTGCCATAGCAAGCTAGTCTTGAAGTGCCTAAGCTTTGAATCTCCACATTCCCAAGAGCCTTTGTGCTATAAGAGCCCTCTTTCTTCCCAAAAGGCCAACTCAAGTAAGGAGACTATCATCGAGAGACTCACGAGAGGTTTTCCCTTTCCCTGGCGAGCTTTGCGAGATGTGAACGACTGGGGACCCTTCCGAAGGAGATCACGACGTCAGAACATTGGTTGTACTCTCTTTCGATTGTTATTTAATGAATGATTATGGTTATGGTTCCACTATGTTTTCACTTATGTTAATATGAGTTATATCCTTTCTGACTGATATATAGTTACGCATTCTGGATTCTAGGCTTGTATTCGTGTTGTTTCTTGCATGTGCAGGTGTTCATCTGCGGAGATCGTGGAGGGATTGTGATCTGTCGAGGTTGAGGAACGGGAACACTCTCTTCTATGGATCATAGCATTGGACTCCAGGTAGGCTTCCATCTTTGGTCTTTTATCCGTAACTAGGAACTTGCACTGTAACATTTTTTATTGTTGCTAGACCCCTGCTGGGCTAGTAGGGATCTCCTCTGTCCGCAGAGGGGATTTACCTCCTCAACAATTTGGCGACTCCGCTGGGGACTCAGCTTGTTGTTTGATTTGTAAGCTATAGACGAAGCCTGAAGTGCAGGCAGATAGCCTTTGAAACGCTTTTGCTCTGCATTAGCGGAGTAGATCAACGCTGCTTCAGTCAATCTTTGGTTTAGTTTGCGGACTAAACAACTTTGAGCATTGTCTTGTCTTTTCGGTTGATTCTTGATTCTCCTTGCTTGATTGGTTTTTTTTGGGTTGGCTCTTTTGTGCTTGGCTTTTGGTTCAGCCCCAGAGGATCAGATCTGACCTCTGCTTTTCCGAATTTTCACCTTTTCATAGTTGGCTTGATTGGCGCGAGTTTAGCCCTGACAGTCGCGCCAATTGGCGCAGGTTGCCAGTTTATCAGTCGCGCCATCCCCTGTCTGGCGCGGATTAAAACCAGACAGTCGCACCATTTCCTATAGGTTCTAGGGTTTACCCTTCTTCGGAAGTTTCTTTTGGTCAGTACTTTACTTCTGGGTTTGTTTTGGATTCTCCTTGAAGTGGTGAGTCTGGTCTTGGTTGGGAGAAATTCTTTTTTTTTTCATTTTCAGGCGTTGGCGCTTGTTGTCAGTTAGCAACCCGCGCCAATTAGCCATTGGCGCTAGTTGTCAGTGATCAAGTCACGCCAATTGGTGCCAATTGGCGCTAGTTGTCAATGGACAAGTCGTGCCAATTTCAGGATGTATGAAAATTGAGACTTTTTCCCTAAATCCTTCACCAGTGTGTCTTTCCCTTCCAGTCTTTTCCTCGTATGAGCTAGATTACATTGCTCATTGTTTGGGATGTCTTCTTGCTATGATTGTTTGATGTAAAAGGGAATGAATGCCTTGTTTTGATCTCTTTCTTTGGAAGTCCTCTTTGTGTTTGACCTCATGTGTTTTGTCACCTTTTGAGGAATTTCGTTACAAAGTGTTTTGAAACAACGATTGCATTCTTAGTGTTTGTTTGCATCCCTTTTGCTTTCATCCTTTCGTTAAGGAGATTTGCGTTCTTTTAGTTTTCGTCTCATAGTTTGCTTTTCATTAAAATGCATTAGATCACATTGCATTGAAGAGTATTTTGAGATTTATCATTGAACTTAGATCACATTGTTTAATGACTGAAAGCTAAAAATCGCTTTGAGTGCATTCTCTTTCATTGAAAGCATGCATTAAGTAGATTCTCATTTCATCGAAAAATGCATTGAGTGCATTCTTATCATTTGAAAAGGAAAAGGAAATTGTGCATAGATTACAATTGCATAGTTTTCGGGAGAAAAGAGGATTTTGCATAAATTACATTGCATTATTCGCATCGTTGAATGTTTGAAATTGCTTTTGGATAGTGAAAGTCATCTAGTTTGGAAATTGCATCATTGTTTGAAGCTCTTCCCTTAACTAGATAGCATTCATCGAATTGAAAAGTTTTCTTTTCTCATATAGCTGCATACAAGAGATTGTCAGATGACATACGGTAGGGCCTTGAAACCGAAACATAATTGAAGATCAATCATAAAATTTACTCAATTTACCTAAGGAAGCATTGAAACATTAACAAAACACATTTAGAGGTCTAGGCTAGAGACGTGTTCCGGCGTCTTTAAGCCTAGCAGCTGTCGTTCGCCTTTTTGCTTTAGACAGCGCTAGTACGGACTTGTGCTCCTCGTACCGTTGCGTATATAAAGGGAGACCCCTCTAGGTTTTCGATCCTTTATCCATAGGAAGCCGAGTCTGCCGCCCTATACCTGTGATACACTGAACACAACATTCGGGGAGATTGCCTGCACGTACGTCAAGTCCTTGGTTGATTTCTCTTTCATTTTGAAACCAAGGTGTATATTGCAGTTCACGGTTATTTGGTACACCCTTTGCCTAGTATTCCTGAGTAGTCATTTTGATATTTTCTGACTCTTTAAATTTGAAAGGATCATCAAGCGCTTGTCCTTTCACGCTTGTTTCAAAACTGAAAGAGATAGAGTCACCTTTTACTCATTTCTCGACTCTTAAAATATGAAACGGTAGAGTTTTGTTTCAATGTCATAAAAATTAACTGCCCACGAAATATTCCTGGTTAAAGTTAGTTTCCTTAGGGTGTTGTTCTGAAGATTGTTTCTGATGGCAACTTTTCCAGAGTTCACCAACCAAGGAATCCCATCTGATGGGAATCCTGGTCATTTTCCTCCTTTTGGAAATGTTGGTGCTCCTTATATGGCAACGTTGTCCCTTCCTGGGTTAACTGTTGGGTTGCCTGTTTGGTTTTTCTCAACTTCTGTGGTTCCGAATGTCTCGACTACTGTTCAATCAGTTCCTCCGCCTGAACAACATCATGTTGATTCCAAGGTGGACCTCTCCCCTTCTTCACCTGTTTCTACATCCTCCTCTTCTACTTCGCCTGGTGAAAGTTTGGATTCGAGTAACCAGGTGGCTAAGAAGAAGAAGAAGAAGACAAAGAAGAAGAAGTTCGATAAAGGAGAGGCTAGCTCTGCGGCTATTCTGCCTAAGAACCCTTCCGTTGATAAACCTCCCAACCCTCCACAGAAAGTCAAGTTCCCTTGCATGTTGTGCATGGGAGACCATCTTCTTCGAGATTTCCCTGGCATTCCCAAGGTGCTCGAAGTATGGTCCAACGGTCGCCCGCCGTTGCCTTTGTCTTCCGGGAGTCAGGTTGGGGGCACGTCTTCAACTAGTGTTGGTAAGGCTCCTAAGAAGCAGGGTAAGATTACCAATCCCTGTAAGCTGTGTGAAGGGCACCATGCCATTCACCTTTGTCCTGATATGGATGAAGCCAAGCGGGTTTTGGACAACCCAACCGGTTCTACACCACGCCTTCCACCTGGTTATAATCGGCTTTCTTTGAGTCCTCTGCCAGCTGATCCTATGATTGGTCAAGAGTCATCCTTGGTCGATCCCACTCCCCCAGAAATTAAAATTCACGAATCCATCCCTGACCAACCATTGGTCGTAGGATCAGTTGAACTAGCCTCGTCCACGGTGCACCAGGTATTTTCTATCGAGAGTGGATATCACACCCCCCATATCCTTCTGATTTCTTCAGATTCTTCAGACTTGGAGAAAGATTCTCATGTCCCTGTACTTCAAGAAGCTCCTCCTCTACCTCCCATGATGGAGGCTCCAGAGGATATCCCTCCCGCCTTCGAGATGGAGGTTATGGAGGATGCTCCTTCTTTTGTAACACCAGGGGAAGACCTTCTCGGTTCGATGGTATCCCCTCCGAGTAGTTTGGTCGCCTCCTTTGATTGGAGTCAATTTGCAGGATTCCGCCTTCCATCTTACGTGCCTTTCGAGATCACAGTACAGGCTCTTGGTCTAGTTGTACCCAGTACCATTATAGACAAAGGTGCCTCTATTAGTATTCTATCCTCAACTACCTAGCAAGCTTTCGGTTCGCCGTCGCTTGCACCTGTTACGCAGAATCTGTTGACTTTTAACAGAAGGACGAGTCAACCGTTGGGGATCCTTCCAAGGTTACCAATTACTTTGGGAGGTAAAACCGTCCATATGGACATGATGGTCATTCCAGGCCCCTTGGATTTCAATCTGCTCCTGGGGCGCGATTACACCTATGCCATGGGAGCGCTCGTCTCCTCCCTTTTTCGTGTGGTCTGTTTTCCACATGAAGGATGGATCGTGACCATTGATCAGCTTTCATTCTTTGGTCCCGATGTGGCAACTGGTTCGCCATCATCCCTTCCTAGTTTTTATCCACCCATTTTTGTCTGCCCCACCACAGGTCAACTATGTGGCTACCTACCCCGTGCCTGTACTCTGTGATGATGTCGTCGTGCATCAGGAGCTGGGGGCATTGGGTCCTGACTTCCGGGATGTTTTCCTTCCATCAAGAGTGGAACTATTGGAAGCGATGAGTTCTTGTTCATTATGATGAAGTCGGTTGGAGCATGGTTCTTTTCTTGTGTGAAGCTCCTTAAAAAATGAAAGCCAAGTACATGGTGGAACGAGAGTTCATGTCTTGTGTCAAGCTCCTTAAAAAATGAAACAAGGTTGCCGAGCAGAGTTCCTTGTCTTGTGTCAAGCTCCTTAAAAAATGAAACAAGGTCGTCGGAGCATGGTTCCTTGTCTTGTGTCAAGCTCCTTAAAAAATGAAACAAGGTCATCGAAGCATGGTTCCTTGTCTTGTGTCAAGCTCCTTAAAAAATGAAACAAGGTCGTCGAAGCAGAGTTCCTTGTCTTGTGTCAAGCTCCTTAAAAAAATGAAACAAAGTTGTCGGAGTAGAGTTCCTTGTCTTGTGCCAAGCTCCTTAAACCATGAAACAAGGTATCCTTAGGATAGTTCTTTTAATGTGTCAACCTCGTTAAAACAATGAAACACGTTCTTGTTCAATTCGAGTTTTTTATTAGCTCTCGTAAAATCCCAGTCGAGTCTTTCTTAGATCTCGTAACTTGAACCTTCAATCCCTCCATCTGTTTACTCAGGTGCATGGAATGAAGCTTGGGGGGCATGTACCTTGAATTGAGTCACCATGCTGGGGGCATGCTTACTTTTTCAAGCATAGTTTGTTTCCGTTTCAAGCCTGTGTAAAAATGAAGCCGGTTTCAAGCATAGTTTATCTTTGTTTCAAGCTTGTGTAAAAATGAAACCAACTTCAAGAAGAGTTTCCTAATTTCAAGCTCGTATAAAAATGAAACCATTGTTATTTTACCTCTCGTGATTGCCATTTTATCAGCCTGTTTTTGCAGATGAGCCTTCGTTTTTTCATTCCAACGTCACATTTTGCTTGGCTGATCATACGCCGTCACTTGATTGTTTCACCCGTTCTTGAGGAACCACTGCAATGAGTGGTCTTGTTGTGACCTCTTCACCTTTATCTTGTTTTGAGCAGTTCCACCATCACCGAAACCAGTAGCTACCCTTAATACCACTCGTTCCTCCAGGAGGAGTCACCTTTCAGCTCTTTTCTGACTCTCTAAACATGAAAAGATTGCCGAGGCCCTTGTCGTTTCGATCTCATTAAAATGGACACGAATCGAAATCCACCCAGTATAAGTTTAACCCTTTTTTAGGCTGGGATGGATTGATTACGAAAAGGAATACCCTAGCCTATTGCGACTAGGAGGTTTTCTCAGACATAGTTTTCTACCTTTTCGGATCTGAGGAACTATTTACGAAAAGGGACTGTTGGATTTTACCTTTCCGCTGTCTTTTCAAACTCTCTAAACATGAAAAGACGCCGAGTTCTTCCTCTGTCAGACTCGTTAAACCCTGATGACATTGGATTTAGTCATAATGACGTTATTCAAGTCACTCCTTCCTAGGGCTCATTAAATGTACTAGGATGGATTCGTCCGAAGGACGAACTTATATTACAAGCATATGCTATCTCCTTCAAGCTTGTTATCAAAATAATTGGGGTACTCACCAAAAATGGTGGGGGAATATGGAACCAGAATCATTGTCGTGTCGGCAGTATGTCGCTCTTGAACATGGCACTTCTCTGCATTCGTGTCGGGTTGGGGACATCTCATCTCGTTTTTTCACTTGCCTCCATGGGTTTGGGTGATCCTTTTTGACCTCTCATATGCTCTTTGCCTCGTCGCCATGACCTCTGATCCGTTGATGTCAAATACTGCCAAACTCACTGTCGTGCCGCCATGTGTTCAAGAGAAGTTGACCTCTGCCAAAATATCCTTCTTTCCTGCGATTCTCATATGATCTTGATTCACCATAAAAACATCACGTTCTCGTCTCGTGTCGATGATGTGGGAAAAATTAGCCCACCTTCAATCAAGGTCGCTTCTGTGACTTTGACTCATTATCCGGGAAGTTGGTCTAGAGACTCCTTTATGGTACCTTGGAGCCTGCATGCCTTAATGGCAGGTTCGTTGCATTCGACGTGGGGTTTTCATCATTGGCCTCCGATCGAGTGATTCTACGGGTGTTCGATGCCATCTCATTGATTCACACACCGTAGATTGTACCTGTAGTACCTTGAGGGCCATTGTCATTATTGGTGGTTCCTCTCGCGTCTGTTAATAGCTCTCATCATTGGCTGGTAATCAGACGATGTTCTTGCATGTTCAACTTCAGCTCACATACTCGCATGCTTGAACTTGTACTTTGTTGGGTAGAGATGGAGCGCAAGACCCTGGATTGCGTCTGTTTTAATCCAGGCTGCGATTGTGGATTATTATCATGTTGTACATGACTCACTGATTGGATGGCTGCGACCATACCTGAGTCTATTTATTTTTTATCCTTGTTGGATGGCTGTGCCCATACCCTGGATCCGAATTATAGTGTACTATGTTTCGGATGGCTGCGTCCATACTGCATATACATCATGTACTTGAGATATCAGTTGTATTTTTCTACGCAGGTTTTCTGACGGCAGGGCTTCAGTTGAACATGTTCTCATAAAGCATTTCACCCCTCTCTCTCTCGGGCTTCATACTTTAGGGGGCATCTGTTACACAGTAATTTGTCACCGTCCCTACCATTCCCCGTCCCGCACAATGGAGGACCCATTATGTGACCTGTGAGCAATGCCATGCCTTGAAACCATCATCATTGTATCCCTCTAAGCATGAGCTTCATTTTCCCTAAAGACATCTCCTTGCAAAAAACCATAAAAACATCTCCTTTTTCATTGGCGCGGGCATCCAGTTCATCACTCGCGCCAATGGGAGAAATCCTGCAAAGAGGCCGCGCCAAATTGCGCTCTGTCCCAGAGAATCAGTCGCGCCAGCCAATTTAAGGAGTGTTTTTTAAATAAATATTGCGGAAGTTGTGTTTCAACCAACTCAGAAACCATTGCCTATCTTGAGTTGGAGGTTTGGCTACGAGAGTTCTATGAAAGGGAGGTGGTTTGCCACCTTTCATGGAACCTTCCTTCATGATAGGGCCAATCCCACAATAATAGGGATCCCAACTCCCTCCTTCCCCATCTATAAAAGCTTGCTGATTGCCATAGCAAGCTAGTCTTGAAGTGCCTAAGCTTTGAATCTCCACATTCCCAAGAGCCTTTGTGCTGTAAGAGCCCTCTTTCTTCCCAAAAGGCCGACTCAAGTAAGGAGACTATCATCGAGAGACTCATGAGAGGTTTGCCCTTTCCTTGGCGAGCTTTGCGAGACGTGAACGACTGGGGACCCTTCCGAAGGAGATCACGACGTCAGAACATTGGTTGTACTCTCTTTCGATTGTTATTTAATGAATGATTATGGTTATGGTTCCACTATGTTTTCACTTATGTTAATATGAGTTATATCCTTTCTAACTGATATATAGTTACGCATTCTGGATTCTAGGCTTGTATTCGTGTTGTTTCTTGCATGTGAAGGTGTTCATCCGCGGAGATCGTGGAGGGATTTTGATCTGCCGAGGCTGAGGAACGAGAACGCTCTCTTCTATGGATCATAGCATTGGACTCCAGGTAGGCTTCCATATTTGGTCTTTTATCCGTAACTAGGAACTTGCACTGTAACATTTTTGATTGTTGCTAGACCCCTGCTGGGCTATTAGGGATCGCCTCTGTCCGCAGAGGGGATTTACCTCCTCAACACAAACCATTGAGGCAGCCAAGAAAAGCACCAAAGCTCAATATGACCGAAAATTCCAACCTCGTACTTTTCACGAAGGTGATCTTGTTCTAGTGTATGACCAGGCCCATGATGTCCTTGGTCATGGGAAGTTTAACTCATTATGGCTAGGACCTGTTGTGGTTCCTATGATTTGGTAGATTTGGCAATACCAAATGATAAGACAACATCAAACCACTTTGAGAACTCAGGATCTAGCACTCCTGGATCCAGAGAGGGATCTCTCTATAAAGGCAAAGGATAATATATCTTTAAAGTTCAATTTAGGGTATTAGGCTAGTTATAAGGCACAAGGGTTGTTGTTTTGTTTGTTTGGTTGGGAAACATGAAAGAAGGGTTCAATATAAGACAAAGAAGTGAGAAAAGAAGGATTTTTAGCAATGGGGAGATAATTCAAAGAAAACTCAAGTCCATTGGGCAATGGGGTCATAAAAGGGTTTACTTGCAATTCAATATCCAAGGCTTTCAAATGGGCTAGTCATATAAAATAGAGGATCTCTAAAGATGATAGTATGGGATGAAACAATAAGGAAATGAAGGTGAATGACAAGGAAACCTTCCAAGGTGACCACTTAGGAGAAAATCTAGGGATAGGGCCTGCCTTAACCGTCTATCATCAAACTCCTATGAGGCTAAATCTTCAGACAATAGAAAACATTTAAGATTTGACACAAAGTGAAGTCTAAGATCAGAGAAAAACTTTTAACTTTCAATGCTTTTGAAATTCAACTTAAGCGATATTAGAAAGGCTAACTGTTGGAAAAATACCCTAGTGAGACATAACTAACTCTGAACCTCCCAGTATCCCAATTCTTTCAGCTAAAACCAGACAAGAAAATCTAAAAACAAACTCAAATTCATACATCAGTAAGTAGGGAGAACCAACTACTATACTGGTTAAATTATCTTGAATTTGTTCTTAGATCACACAATTAGTAGAAAACATAAAAGGCAAGAAGAGAAGGAAGCATTAGGGTACTTTATAACAGTATATCCTAAGCTCGATTACTGATTCTTATCAGAGAAATGAAATATGATGAATAACAAAAGGGAAAACATTGACAAAGATAGAACACATCATCACTGATTTAGATCAGGATCCAATGAACATGCTTGTCATATTAAAGAGCAACACCAGTCACATACATCATTGTCCAACAACTTGATATTCAGTCTGAAATCATCTCCTAGCCTATTTTACAACTAATACACACAGAACTCTATCTCAAGAAACAACTTACAATCCACGCATAACCAACCAACAACATGTATTTCTCATGAGTTCTTATAGCTGAAAGAGTGGCAGTAGAGGTAGATATAACTTTAAATGAATCATTAAAACAAAGGAAGAAGAGTGTTTGAGGCCCATTCTATTTTAATATCCCATATTGACTTTCAATACTCTTTGGGTGAATTAGTGGTCTTTGACAGGCTGAAAATAACTCCAAAGGTATGTTCTTGAAGTATACTCTGGCAGTTTGTACTCTGTTTTTACACTGGGACAAGTAAGGTAGATAAATGACTTTCAGGCCTTTGATACTGTGTAACTAATGCTCTTGCAATCTTAGGACTTCTATCAGGGTGGTGATCTTCTCAGGAACTCGATGGAGAATAAAAAACACTATGGGAACTTGTCCTTCCTTGGGAAAGAACATTCTGCTGATGTGAAACACTGATATGGCTTGTTTCATGCGCTTTAGGCCTTATTAGGCCTTCTGGATCATTCATAAGGTCTTCAATCTATATATTTTTCCTCTAAACACTGGATTAAAGCATTTAATCTTCAATAATGGGATTTTAATCTCTTTAAACTGTCACTGATACTCTTTTCCACTTCAATTTTGATCTGTCTGTGAATATGCAGGTTTTAATGGCGCTAGAGGCTTATGACAGGGTTACACATTGATCTTTTAATGAAATACACGTTCAAAACCTTCTCAGGTGTCTCCCCTGTAATCTTCGGTTCTAAAAAAATGGCATTCTGCGCCCTATATCACCATGATAGTGACTGTGTAGAAAGAATGGGTTTCACCGTCTGTAATCCTGCAAAAACCCAATAAACATGTTAAGAAAATCAATGGGAGTGGAGGAGGATTGCTTCGGAGGGCCGAGGAAACAGTGTTGCAGCAATGGAAATGGTGGATGCAGGCGAAGGAACGAGTAAAAATCATGGCGGAATGGAAGAAGACTGGCCTGATGGAGGTCTGGTGTGAGGACGGTTCTGGACCATTGGATTAGATCAGACAGTGGTGATCAACGGTCAGGATTTACCAGTGGAGTTGTTAGACTGAATTAGAGGGATAGAAATAAATTTAGTGTCAAAACACCAAAGTTTAATGTTGAGCAAATACAAAGGAAAAAGGTAAAAATGAAGGAGATCGGGGGCCTTTGGTGGTGGGACTGGAAGGGCAGAGGATGAGTGAATGTGGGTTGTTGGATCATGAAAGAGATCAACGGTGGAGATCATCCGATGAAGTCCTTTGGAAGGTCTGATGAAAATAATATGGATGGGAACGCGATGTAATATGAGCCGTTTGATTAAATCAATCGACAGTCAGGATTAAAGTAGGACTATATCGGGGAGGAGTGGTTTTCAGAAGAAAACTGCTGGTTTCGCGCAACTTTGGAGTGGTTTTGAAATTTTTTCCAAAAAAACGCGATATGCCTTGTTGCCTGACACGTGTCCTCCCTAAAACCGCTTTTATCACATAATTTTGTAACATTAAACCTTGGACGTAGAAATCACACGATATGCATTCTCAGCCATTGGATGAAGGGCAGAGAGATCTAACGGTTGGGATAAGAGCGCGATATGGAAAGATGTGTCGGCGATACGGTGGGGAGAGCCAATGGCGAATTAAATCTTGAACGTCGGATCTACATAATTGATGGCCAAGATTTGATTGGGGATAGGCTGAACAGTAGAACAGAGGAAGGGGAAGGCGGAGTGCGATGAAATCTGGACCGTCAGATCTGGTGGAATGGACGGCCAGGATTTAATCGCATCGGAGAAAGGTAGTGGGTCAAAACTCCAAAGTCCTTTGGTTTTGCGATTTGTGATTTAGCGCAGACTGTCGAATCATTGGAGAGATCAACAGTCGAGATTTGATCGGAGGGGGAAAGACGAAAGGCACAGGAGCAGAGCGTGATTGAATCTGGGCCATTGGTTCTTGTGGATTCAACGGTCTAGAGTAAATTGGTAGAGTGATGATGTTGGGATTAGGAATGGGTTGCGATGGTGTCTCAGCCGTCGGATCTATATGGATGGACGGCCGGGAATTAATCGGGGATCGCAAATTGGCGGATATAATGGGATGGTGCTTAAGAATTTTGCGATTGGCGATCATGCGAGGGCCATCGGATTATGAAAGAGATCAACGATGGATACACAATTGGAGGGGAAATGAAAAGATGTTATGGGCGCGATGCAATATCAACGCTGACCATTAGATTTGTAAAGATCGATGGTGGAGATTGCAGTGGAGGTCGACGGAACAAAAGTTCATCGCATCGGAAGATTTGAAATAACAAAGGAAAGGGTGATAAAGGAAAGCTTCGATTGTGATTGCACGACAGGTCTTAGCGCCTGGTCCTGGGCGTGGGTCATATGCAGAAAAGGGGCTAAGGGCTAGGTCGAAAGGGGCTTAAGGCCTCAATGAAAAAAATGGGTTTTTAAGCCAAAATCAATGTTTTCTAAGAAATTTCTTGGCTTTCGGTAAAGGGGAAAAGGGTGTTTTAAACCTGTAAAAGGGATTTTTAGTGGCTTAAAAAGATTTTGGAGGCTTTTTAGAGGGATATGGAGGTTCTAAAGAGGAAAAGGAGGCTTAATGAAAATTAAGGGAAATGAGTGAAAATGGGCAATTACAGAGGCCTTTTGAAGCATTCTTTTTCACAAAACAGCATGGTTCTTCAATGGAAACAGCAATGAGGGTCTTTTAAAGGATAGAAGACACGTGGAGGCTTCAAGAATGATAGGTTTTCAAAGGAAATGTATCTCTTGAAGACTCAGAAACATATTTAGCCACCTGTTTGCTTGACAAAAATTTATAGGTGGCTAACAGGACCTTACATTATCAGTAAGGATTTAGGTAAAGGAGCATATCTATTAGAGGACTTCAAAGGCCATCCCATTCCCAATCCTTGCAATGCATTCTATCTAAAGAAATATTACCCTTAACATTTCCTTCCGGTAATGCATGTTTTATTTTCTTTAGGTAACTAGCCCATGCTTTTTAGTGATTTGATACTTCACCAGGACACATTTTGTCCAAGAAGCGCCACTTCACCCTTCCTCAAAATCAAATTTCTTCACTTGCAACACTAATACCGAGGGCACCATGTTGCCCCCATACTTGTCCGTGCTCGTGTCGAATTTCATCGTGAGTTACCATCTTGTACTCATGCTTTGACAGTCCCCATTGGCCCCCTTTTTTTTCTGTGTGGCAACACCATCGAGTCACCCTTGTTTAGAGAATCTGAGTTGAGTCATCATTGCTTTCATGGAGTCTATCCCAAGTCCCTTCGTACCCCACTATAGTCCTCCATCCTTCATTGCTTGGTCCCTCTCTTTTTTCGCTCATTATGGCCTTTAGTCCCATTGTCCCCTATCCCTCGTGATATTGTATCAGTTGCTGCCAGGTCATCCATGTTGTTTATGCTCTAACAAGGAAAGTCGTCCATTCGCTACTCATTTCCCCTCATTTCATCATCATCATTGGTGTCAGTCTGTCAGTCACTCTACTATTTTCTCTCGTGCCTTAGTTGAGGATCCCTTATTGCCTCACCTATGGCAGACCTCCTTCTGTCGACATCAGCTCATTCATTCTAGAAGATAGGTCTAGAGGGTGGTGTACCTTGGTTCCAGCTTCCACTCTTGTTCGGTGCCTCGGATTAGGCAAAGGGACTCCTAATGGTCCTTTGAATTTATTGGTTCTCAGCTCCAGCTCCTTTTCAGCATGATCGAGATCCGTATACTCGATGGTCCAGTGATGCAGCAGCTGACATCGATGATTCCCGGGTGTGTGTGAGATGTCTTAGCCCTCATGAGGGGGTGACCCTACAGGTAGTCCCCCACACACTTGGATGACCTCTTCATTACAACCTTTGATGCAGCTCCATACATTTGATGATGTCGGCCTCAGCTGCTTGCAGTGCCTTTTTGTTTCAATGTATTAGTCAGATTTTCAGAGCCCTTTCTTGTTTTCAGGGGCATATGGGTTGTATTTATATCTCATGTACTCAGATATTATTGTACAAGTCCTGGCTATTATCCCAGGCACAATATGTATGTGGGATTCATTATCGTGTTGTTTATCTGGCTCATGTTTATGCCATCATTATGTCGTCTCATGGTTTTTCGGATGCCTTATTGTTTGTACTATTGCCTCGGTGGGCATAGGTATGCCTCCCCCGTCGCCTATAGCAGGTACTTACTTATCAAAAATACTTGTCGCACCTGCAAGTCACCTCCTCAGGGTCTAGTTCTTTCAACACTTTGGTCTACCTTACAATCCTCTCTCTTTGACTTCCCTGTTGTTGTCTAGTGATTGAGTTCTTACAATGTACTTCGGTCATATGATTAGCTCCTAACGCTCGCAAGCTGGGGGGCAATTTGTTACACCATTTTTTGGTCATCTAATCCATTGTTATTAGATGGACCCAAGTACAACAAGTAAGACCAATATTACCCTAAGTAAAATCGCATTCACTATGAAAAATAACTTAGTAAACCACCTTTATTAAGTTGTTTATGGTCTAAACAGGAAACCCCATGGGAAACATTAAATAAATCCATATTTATTTGATTTTTCCTCAAGGAATAATTAGTTAAACAACAATTTAATTAATATTCATGGTTACATTTAACCCAAAACAAGGAAATTAATTAGATAAATCACTATTTATCTTATTATTTTTAAGAATAATTATTTAAATATTACTTAAATAATATTCTTTGTTAAATATGACTAAATCTCCCTTAAATAATTAAATAACTCATTATTTAATTGATTATTACTCAACCATATCCTTAAAATGATAAATAAATCATTTATTTATTTATTATTTCTTAATCACATCCTTAAAATGATAAATAAATCATTTATTTATTTATTATTTCCTAATCACACCCTTAAAATGATAAATAAATCATTTATTTATTTATTATTTACAAATGAGGTGATTTGACTCAAGTTAAATTCCTTTTCCCTCCAACAAATATAATAAAATATTCCATAAAAGTTGGATCTTGATTTGGTTAATAATATTTTAACTATGCACCAATATCTATACTAACTTAATATTTTGTTATAAATAGAAGGGTTTTCCCATTCATTTGTCACCTTTTGTTGCCTAAAGATCACTCTGGATCTCAACTCTTGGTCTGGTTATTGATCCACCATCATAGCCATATTTTTCCATTTTTGTCGGGGTTTTCTACACCATCAAGAGAGAGGAATTCTAAATCTGAAGTGCTGAGGACTTACATGAACCCATTCCATTGAGGAGAACAGGGAACACCCTCTTGTGTTTTCCTCCCAGGTGCCATTAATAAAAATTTCATTGGATATTTTCTTGTCTTGTCTATTGGATCTATGGAGCAAATCTTATTTTTCTACTGTTTAATGTCTTCTAATGCATAGATCTATATTTTTGCAGCATTTGTCTTGATCATCTAACTGCAGATCTGAAGATATTAGCAGTCATTTCTGCTGTTAGGGTTGTTTGTTATGCACAACTAAAGTGGTCTTTTTTCGTACACCTCAAATAAAGATTCATACTAACAGGCATAACCTACTCTCTACATTGTTGGATCATTGTGTAAAATGAAATAGGTGGTAAGCACCCTTAGTTCAACTTATGTCCAAGAGAAAATCTTGGGATCAAAGTTATTATAAAAAGGATTTACAAAGGCCATGCATGTGATGTTCTCCACCTTAGCTACTTTTAAGTGATGAGGCTCACATTGTAAAAGGATGTTTCAAAATACAAGGCATGGTTTTAGAGTTAAGGTGAGCAATGCTACATGCAATGATCTTCTTGTTATTGATTTGATCTTGTTAGTAATGATAATTAATGAAAGGGATCTAGGTGAGCCACTTAGAGACATCGATCTCAAGTGGAAAGACATAAGCCTCATTACTAGATAAGATAATTCTAGAGGCATTGTGTCCACCACATAAAAGGCACATAAGGAATTCATTATTGAAACTAAAAATTATGGAGGTCACAACATATTTTTTCCTACTCACAACCTACCTAATCATGTTAATTAATCTTATGTCCCTTCTGTCGAAAATAATAGCTAGTGCACAGGGGAAGGAAATTCAAGGAACTAGAAAAAGGATATTGTCAATAATGGACAATGCCACATTGTTATGTGGCATGTCATTGGTCAATAAGACTTCAGTGAAGGCATTAAACACAATAATGTCACATGAATTATTGTGACAAGTAATGGGCTTAAGTTCATCACAAACATTACCACATTGCTACTATAATAATGTCACAAAAGATCAGTGAGTTGGTTGAGGATAAGTACATGACACCATGATGATTTTATCCTATGTTGTGGACCAACTCCTTTGGAATATTTCCAACATCAAAAATAAATTCAAAGAAATGTCACATGTTTTTCAAAGGTGAGCAATAATAATTACCTACAACTTATGTTTATGAAATCTACAAATGCATAGAACTATGTTAATGCTCATTTTATTTGTGGTTGGTGTTGTTTTTATAATCATGAAAAGTATTCTTTGCTACATGCAACTCATGAAGACATAAAATAATAATAATATATATGTGCCTTATGTGAAGCACTAAACCTTTGCATGAAGTAGATGTAGGATTTTGAGTTTGACAGTGATCCTCATTGATGTAGTGTAGGATGCCCCTAGGAATATGAGTGATGACAATAAATATGAAAAATATGTCTAGTAGATAGAGAATCTTCCATTATGAAAAATTTGAGGTAGTAGGTTCAGGCCACAACCATTAGTGCATACTTGTTAGGTCCCCATGATCTGATTGTGACTTAGGAAACCTATGTTACTTTTTATTGTTTTGGCAACATCACACATGTGTTCTAGTCTCGAGTTGTGTCCTATAGTCTAAGTAACATGATATCTCCAAAATCCAATAAAGGTTTCACGAGATAAGCTTGCAAAATTCCTTAATTAAATTAATTATCCTTCATTTAAATATTTACTATGTCTAACTTAGGAAAAGTGGTTAATTAAAGGAAATTAATTAAGGAGATTGACTTATGCTCTAGAAACTTCCAAAAAATGACTTGGGTAAAGTCTAAAATGATCTTAGTCATTGATGAAGATCTAATCGTGGTTGTTGAAGCTTCAACAAGAGGTTATAAGAGCAAGTTGATGGGATGGAGACAAACACACAAGGGAGTGAGTTACCTTATGAAATCAAGCTATCTAGTTGTCATGATTCGGGAAGGAAGTAAGTTTGAGCCAGAAGGAGAGCATCAGTGATTAAGGGAGCATCAAAGGAAAATACTGGAGAGTCTCCTAGCAGTTTCTAATGTCAGAGAGGCAAGAAAGGGGAAGTTGAAATCTTCGTAGAGAAAGTCATCCAAGCAATACGAAATAGCTAGTTTAGTTGAGTGAGTTGCAAAGAATGGTTTCTTTCAGTTTTCAGAGGTTGGGAAGATCATCTGAGAGGAAAAGTGATCTTTTATAGAGGTAGAGGGAGGTTAGACAATCAATTTTTTAATAGATCTAGGGTTGTACAACTTCGCAAGCCAATAGTGCGAGCAAAGATAGACAAGTTGACCTCTAGGATGAATATTTTTTGTAGCTCCACCTCCAGATGGAGGAGTGTAGTTCTTCAGAGTTGCAGGATCGAAGAAGGTCTAGTGCAGAAGAAATAATTAGATTTGTAGATTAATTCCAATTATTGTAGTATGACCATCACCCTTGATATGGGGGCCCACAATATTCAATAGCAAGAGATGTCAACAAGCACATTTAGATCTTGAGGGACAATGTAGAGCTACGTGTAGTCATATATTAGAGAGGCATAAATATAGTTGGAGCAGGGTCCTCCAACGGCTGCGAATTGGGACAATTTTGAGTATTTTGTATATTTTTGGCATATTTTAGTCTAGCGTAGGGGTTTTTGGGTGGGTCAAAGCCCCGAAAGCATTGTAACGGGTCAAAGGGTAGACCTAGAGTCCAAAAACCATGGTTTGTAGACCACAGGAAAGATTAGGCTAGATTGTTATAAATATAAAGACATTTTGAGTTGTAAGGCAGGCAAGAATAGAGATTGATGCGAATTGTGACTTAGGTGATCTGTGTGGGTTATTGGGGAAAGGACTCCTACTGGCTGCGTGCTCAGAGATCCTCAGTCTTGCTATGTGTGGACCCTGTTGCTGTGTGTGCAGGTCTGGTTTTGGGTGTTTTAAGAAGGATCTACGGGATTAATGAATGCGGAAGGCTGTTGAAGTATCTAAATCTGTTGAACTTATTGTTGATGCGAATATCTGATATCTATTTATGTTATGCATGTTTCTATATTAAGTTGCGAAGTAACTGTGTTATTTGCTTATGCTGCGTTGACTCCTGATTTAGATTTGTTCTATTATATTTGGTGCAAGAGTAACTGTGATAGCCGTGTTATTATTATATAGATATACGATCTGTTGTTTACTAGAACTGTAATTGGTATTTCACACATGGATGCAAAGGAAACCTACTGATTTAGGCTCTGTACTATTCGATCTAGTATTGGTGAAGTCGAACGCAACTCTGCTTGACTTACCTGCCCTCTCCCAGGGTGCGGAAACCTGGTTCCAGCACCCTCCCATATTGCTTCGGGTGAGACTTTGGCCTGTGTAAGCAGGTCACTACCGAAAGGGCCAGTAGTATAGGGGTTTGTTGGCAAACCTTAACCTCTGAACCTAGGTCAGGAACCCTTGAGCCAAAAAATGGTTCCGTTGCCGGGACTAGGATCATTTTGAGAGAGGGATCGGGTAATGCCAAGAGAGTACTGGAAGCCTGAGAAGAAAGAAATTGAAGAGTGGTTCAAAAGAAAAATTTAGGAATTTGCGATAAGAGAGAATCACAACACGTGGTTAACGGCGAAAAAATGGAAAAACAGGTACATTCTTACAGAGAGCTATGAAATTTTCTTCATGACATTTGCAACCGAGCTTCAGGAGTGGTTGGTGAGGCTCATAGAGTTTCTAAAGTGTTGGAAGGATGAAAGGGTCACACAGTGGAATCTAGATCTGATCTTGCAGCTGGAAAAGACTGATAACACCATCACTCGCACAATATATCACTAGGTAGATGACATACTAGGAGGATTTGTGATAGAATTTGCCATTGATCAGTTTGTCACCTACTCTGAAGCAGAGCAAATATTCTTCAATGGTTTCCGAGGTAAGTTTCTAAGGACATTACCACTACTGATTAAGATACTACTGGGCAAAAAGAGCATTCTGTGCAGTCATATTGAGTGAATGACCTCGGATCTGGATGGAAGTACAACGCGAAGTGGTAAATACTATCAAACCAACCCTGAAGGAGATAGATATATCTATAGTCCATTGAAAGAGACAGTTGCACAGATTCCCCTAGCTACACCGCTATCAAGGCCACACAAAGGTAAGAACTCGCCCATACCCCCATCGCCACTAGAGAGCGATATGGCTGTGCACTTGAAATTACCTACCTTCAAGGGGGTGGGAGATGAGGATATGGACCGATTTTGGTTTGTGGTAGATTTAGTATGGACTGTGCAAAATGTGATGAGCGATACTATGAAGAGGCCGCAACTATCCCTTGCCTTCGAAGAAAGAGCTCTGGACTGGTATATGAGGTACATATCTCAAAATGGGAAAGCACCTATTCAGGATATTAAGGATACTCTGAAAAGCAGTTTCGAAGGCCTAAATCCTACTCTCACATAGTAGTAGACATGAAAGATTTCAAGCAAGGGTCGACTGAGTCTGTATGGGAGGATGATCAATGACTAAAGAAAGAAATCAGGGAAGGAGGATTTTAGTATGATGATAGAAAACATATGGAATGGTTCATTGCTATGTTGCTGCCTCACCTGCATGTAGCTATGAGTCACCAAACTTTCGAACCATAGGAAAAAGCTTTGGAAGTCGCTATGAAATTAGAAGCTATGCCCAGAGAGGATACCTCAAATCTAGGAGTAGCTTGGGGCAATGCACATGGAAATTCAGAACCTGCGAAAGGAACAAGGAAAGGAAGCTAGTGCGAATCTATGGTGCATACGATGTCAGGTATCTGGACATACGAAGGATTAGTGCCTGCTGTTGGCAGACTACCTGCAGGCAGGAGGACCTAGTCTGTTGCATCTAGGATCAAGCGGAGGACCTAGCCCATTGCATCCAGGCTCAAGTGGATCGACGTTATGGTGCAATGATTGCTGCATAGCTGGGCTGCATGATATAAGCCATTGTCCCTGTTTAGGTGCATATGTCCCAAAACTGAAGCAACAATGGTGCAGGTTTTGCCGTTCGGTAGGAAATGATGAGCAGGACTATTGAACTTATGATATGATGATAGATCAAGGAAACTGATATAGGGTACACTCATACCCTGCGTCACCAAGATCTCCCGTAGGCATAGGTGGCTCCCCAACTAGGGGCAGGGGAGGAGGTCAAGGTGGAAGCGCAAGTCGGGACCGAGGGAATCTGATCTGTTATAACTGTGGAGAAGTAGGGCACTTTGCAAGGGATTTTCTGAACCCTACAAGACAATCCTACATGTACTACAAACACTTGGATCATGTGATTGAAGACTGTCCAATCTTGATAGAAAAGATGTAGGAGAAGTAACTAACACCTACACAAAATGTTCAGAGGGTTAAGGCTGAGATGCGAGACAAGGATCCAAGCGTAAATGTTGTAACATGCAGTGGAATGGTTACTAGAGGACTTGGGGAGAAGGCTGTGACGAAACCTATGATCTGAAAAGTAGTCGAAAAAAAAGAAGGTTTGGACCTAAACAGAGAAAGAGAAACATTTATTGCAGCACGCAAAGATTTTGTTGAGGCGGAGGCAGAAAAGGAGGTCAGACCTTTCTTGTAGGCATGTATGAAGTTGTTGTGCAACCCAAAAGCTAGGGAGAATATTCAGGCATTAATAGATAGCTACGCAGCATGACCTACCTTACCCATAGAAATTAAGGATGTGCACAAACTATACAGATATAAGAAACACACCGGTAGGGAGATGCGATTGAAAACACATATTGGTGACTATGAAATGGTTCAGGTTATTTTGGACCTAGGGTCAGATGCAAATGTATTTCCTAAGCATACTTGGCAATGAATGGGCGAACCAAAATTGGAATGGTCCACTATCCAACTACGCATGGCTAATCAAAAAAAGATCATACCCTTGGGAAGACTGTCAAAGATTATGGTTGATATCACAGGGGTTAAGGTCCGAGCTGATTTTGAAGTTATTTATATTGTAGAAGATGCAGACCCATACCTCGTGCTACTAGGGTTAAACTGGGCCATAGACATGGGAGGTATCATTAACTTAAATAAGAAAAGCATGGTGTTCGAAAATAACGACACAAGGGTGATAGTACCACTAGATCCTGTGGAAGGCGAACGATACACTGAGCCGGTGCATGACGAGGAAGATGTGGATCATATCTATAAGTTGACTTCATGGGATGAGGATCAAGTTAACCCCACGATGGATGGATTACTTTGCTGGGAAAAGGATAGTGAATTATTTTCTGACTCCGATGAGGAAATAGAGAATTGGCAGAATCGGTTAAATGATGTTTCTGCACCGTGATGTCTTTGGGTCACAAAGGACTTCCGCTACGTTTCCTCAGAGGTAAGAGACCTACCTTACTTTGATGGTTCTGGTAATATTAAGGAATTTTTACAAGCATTCGAAGCTGAGGTTCCAAGGGAACAACGGCTATGGGCCGCTAAAGTAGACATGCGTGAGGTACCTGCATGATGGTGGGATGCACATAGGGAAGTATTCCAGGATTGGGAGGAATGTCAGGCTATGTTGATCCTACGATTTGAGGGCCCAGTTGAGGTACGAGTCAAGACGTTCCATGGGCCAGGAGACCCACGTGAACATCTGCTCACTTGGGAAGAATAGTGGTGCGACAAACTCCAAAAGAATGGGTCCACCTGTTTATTCATGCTCTGGGACCACGTCCCATTGCATGGTATTTAGACGCGGAGCTACATCAGCACACTTACCATTGGGAGACTTTGAAGGATGAATTTCTGGGGACATTTGGGTTATTAGGTGGAATAGAGGCACTTGACGCAACTTTGCAAGACACTGAAACCGTGGCATGGGGTGAATCGCACCTGTATGTTGCACCTGAGATACCCACGTGGGGAATGTAGGTACCAAGTATAGTCGATTACCATGGCCTAGCCCCAAAAGAAGGTAAGGATGATCCACAAGCTGCTTCTGACTCAGAATTGGAAAGGATGCGCAAGGATACCAAGCTGCTTAGGCTACGAATGGGTAGCATTGAAACTCACCCTATGTTGGCTAAGATTGGGGATGTGGATACAGGAAGCAGAGTTATCATATATTTGAAAAATATTACAATAAGGGAGAAACTGTGTCCAATCCTCAGCCACACAGGTCATTACAGAAAGTTCGTTCAGAAGTATGCTCTAACTGCAACACCTCTCAAAGACTTGCTTACGAGGAAGGTCCAGTTCTATTGGGATGACGCATGTCAGGAAAACTTGTCTGTGGTTGTGAGATACCTAGGGAACAAGCCTGTGTTGGGGGAGGACATGCAGGAGGCGTAGGCGATTGACCCAAAAATAATAGGTATGCCAAGCAGACAGGGGATGCGAAAACTAGCCATTGGCACGATAACGTCTGGTAAAAAGCAAAAGTTACCGTTGAAAGGAGCAGCCCCCAGGCATTTAATGAGGTGGATTTTGGGGATTTTTTACCGTTTACTTGATGGTAAGTTCCAGATGAAGTTTACCTTACCGTTGGATGATTGTGGGTATTATAAAAGGGGCAGGATGGCTTAGACAAGGGTTCTGTCTCACTTGCATAGTTTTCACTTATCGTCTTTGTCTCGAGCGAACCTGAGCTATAAGATTTTCTCGGTTTGTTTCATGTCTGACCAACCTACTCAGTCTGACAGTAGCCACCTAGAGTGGGGATTCATTTTCCACACAAGGATGACGACCACTAACCCTGCTGAACCCTCGGCACCTAACGAACTAGAAATTGAGGAAGTAATGGAGATTGAGTCTGAAAATGAAGAGGTGCTCTCTACACTGGTCATGAGGAAGGGAAAAGAGATAGCACAGGGCTTAGGGAAGCCCCCGAAAGCCGCAAAGTGGGCTACGGGGAAGCCTAAGAATTCCCCGAGGCATGCCAAGTCCTCGCAAGGAACACCTCAGGCTCAAGATGCACAAGAAGGAGCCATGCCCACCATTCTGATCAATTGGTTACCTCCCTTCGTCCGACCGTGCAAGTCTTCAACGTGCATGCCAAAGAACTTGGATGGTTTGATCACCTACCTACAAATGTCGCTAACCCTAGGAGAAGTCCCTATCCTCAGTGATCCTTGTGAAAAGCTCCATGAAGTCAAATTCGATGATCACAACTTAGCGAATTACGAAGCCTTCCTTGAGTTGGCCCTCGCGTTGTACTTTGACACAATTTATGAAAATGAAGGGGTCACAGTCATTCCTTAGTGCTGGGCATGTGGGTTGGCCGGATCCAGGCTCTTGAATCTGCTGCGGATGCCCCATTTTGGCCATTAGAACATCACAGATCAACTGGCTTGAAAGTTTTTTGCCTTAATTCATGATGGCTAATTATGGATTCGGGACATAATCCCCACTGATGTTGCGTTGGTTCACAGAATCATGGGCCTCCCCATGAAAGGGCTGCACCCTTTGGAGCATGTGGGCAAGAAGTATGAGGGAGACACTGTTGAGTATGTGCGGAAGACCTACAAGGTGGATAGAAATACGTGGGGCTTCGTTATCAAGACTATCAATGATCCTGCTACAAAAATGGGTACCATGCTCTTAGCCTACAAACTAATGCAAAAGTGCCAGGTTGCAACCGTTCCTGCCTATGTCATTCGGTTAGCAGGTCGGTGTGTGAAGGGGGTCTCCCTCAATTGGGCTCAATATTTATGTGATGAGTTTCTAGCTAACGTCCGCGAATCTCAAGAGCAGGGGAAGGCCTTTTGCTATTCTTGGTTACTGTTCCTTATAGCACTAGTCACCTGGGAAGCCCTGAAGAGTTGGTCCTCCCTGAGCTCACTCGAGAAATGTGCGAAGGGGCTCGATATGCCCATCTATGGAACTCTAAGGATGCACAACGCATCGAGGATAAAAAAGTTTTCTGGGTCCTCTTCCAGAGCAGCGTGGCAGCAACCATCAACTCTCGACCCCGGCTATCCTCGATGGTATATGATAGGTACAAAAGTATTGCAGCATTCTAGGTTACCATGCACCATATTCAGATCCGAATCCTTAAGGATAAGACATGGACGCCCCTCCCTTATATGGTAGCACACGAAGAAATTGAAAAGGTGATCACGCTATGGCCCTCTGCCTGGAAAATAGGCTTCAAAGCCACCCTCAAGGAGACCCTAGGACAAAGCCAGAAGGGCTTGGACGCAACCATGGAAAAGGATACACAGCAACCAAAAACCTCCGAAAAGGACACCGAGACTGAGACTCAGGTCGGTTCGCAGCAGGACTTGAACGTGAAAGCGTTGAATGAAAAAGATACCAGCTCCCCCAGGGTACGAAGCGGCTAGGCGAGCCTGCAAAAGGACCCTGAAAGAAGCAGCAAGCCCAACGCAAGGAATATGATGAGAAGGTCACACTAACTGATGGTGACCTTGAGAAAATTGCGGATGCAGTTACACTGACTACAGAGGATAAGTGGGTAGCCATAGAGGAACAACAGAAGGCTACGATCAACACCATTTAGGCCGAGCTTTGCACCCTCTAGTTGAAGACAGATACGCTACAGACCAGCGTAATTCAGGTACAGACTCCCTTGGTAACCAGCAGTACAGTGCTAGCTATGGAAGAAAGCCGTCTCTGCTCTATGCCTAGCATTGCCCTTGTAGGAATCTAACTGCAAGGAGGTTCATGGATATAGTTGGATCTGGCCAAGCTGCCCCACGAGGCATTACAGGGCCTCCACGCTGCTGTGTTCCAAGAGATCCATCATCGAGACCAGAAAGTACACCAACAACTCGGTGTGGCTGAGAAGACCATCGCACAGTAGAATGCAGATTTGCTCCTTGCTGTTTCGCAGCAGGTGGAGCTTGAAACAGTGATCCATTAGCTCTGCATGGAGGTTACAAATGAGATCCTGGCCGCAGCCACACCCCCGGCTAAAGTGGAAGGATTGGTTGCAGCATTGAAGGCATCTAGGACATAAATGCAGGTCATCAAGATGCAGCTGGAGCAGCAAATCATTGACTTACAAGCCAAATTGTAGCCTGAAACGCCGCCAGAGGTATGAGCCTAGTGCGTTGCGCTGGTAATCGAAGCTATGAACACTATTATAGGGAAGATTTCTCAAGGCGCCCAGTTGCTAGAGTTAGCCATGCAACTCTGGACCAAGGTCTAGCATGATCCGGTCCTCCGAGAGATCAATTAGGACTTGCAGCAAAAGGGAGAAGATTTCGAGTAGGTTGAGACTACAATTCCCACCTTGGTACATGCACAACGCTTGGCACGTTTGAGGACCAAAAACGCTCTCTAGGATGAGATTGAGGAACTTCGGCCCAAGAAGCATGTCATCGGGAAGTGCTTGAAGCCTTGGGCTACCGCAACCCTCCAGCTTTCACAGGATATAGATGGTGCGGTCAAGCGACTAAACCAGACATTGGAAAGTGTCACTATGGTAACAGAAGGACCGACATCCCAAAAGTTTGTGGACATTGCATAGAGCGTTGCTGCTCAGAGTCAAGAAGTGTTGCCTCCACTGATTGCAACCCTCGATGCACTATGCGCGCAGGTGGAGACCGCACCATAATAGTGACTCAGGATGAGTCACAAGATTGTGTTGGGGGACTGTTGGAGCAATTTTGAGTATTTTGTATATTTTTGGCATATTTTAGTCTAACGCAGGGGTTTTGGGGTGGGTCAAAGCCCTGAAAGCATTGTAATGGGTCAAAGGGTAGACCAAGAGTCTGCAAACCATAGTTTGTGGACCACAGGAAATATTAGGCTAGATTGTTATAAATGGAAGGACATTTTGAGTTGTAAGGTAGGCAAGAATAGAGATTGATGCGAATAGTGACTTAGGTGATCTATGTGGGTTATTGGGGAAAGGACTCTTGCTGGCTGTGTGAGTGGAGATCGTTAGTCCTGTTGTGTGTAGACCCTGCTACTGTGTGCACAGGTTGGGTTTTGGTTATTGTAAGAAGAATCTATGGGATTAATGAATGCAGAAGGCTGTTGAAGTATCTGAATCTGTTGAACTTATTGTTGATGCGAATCTCTGATATCTGTTTATGTTATGCATGTTTCTATATTAAGCTATGAAGTAACTGTGTTATTTGCTTATGCTGCATTGACTCCTGATTTAGATCTGTTATGTTATATTTGGTGCAAGAGTAACTGTGATAGCTGCGTTATCATTCTATAGATATATGATCTGTTGTTTACTGGAACTGTAATTAGTATTTCACACATGGATGCAAAGGAAACCTGCTGATTTGGGCTCTGTACTATTCAATCTAGTATTGGTGAAGTCGAACGTAGCTCTGCTTGACTTACCTGCCCTCTCCCAGGGTGCGGAAACTTGGCTCCAACACTCTCCCATACTGCTTCGGATGAGACTTCGGCCTGCACAAGCAGGTCACTACCGAAAGGGCCAATAGTATAGGGGTTTGTTGGCAAACCTTAACCTCTGAACTTGTGTTAGGACCCCTCGAGCCAAGAATAGCTGAGTGCAATCAGATACTTAGTAGATAGAGCAGAACTAGTTACAGTCAGAAACTTAAGGGACATGTGCATAAGCCAATTGCAAGGTCAATATATTAGTTCTCAATTGTAGTAGTTGCATCAACAACAACATCATGAGATCAGATCCATAGCAGGAAGTGTTGGCAGCACTGTAGGGAGGCACAATGTAGTGTCAACAACAACGAATATGTAGAGTGGTTCAACTATAGAGTTAGTAGGTGAATCAGAGTATGCACAATAGCTTGGTGGACATTGATAGTGTGTTACAGGTGTTAGACGCTAGTAACATGGCTTGACTATAGAGGAGATATGTTGAAGCAAAGAGAACACCTTCCTTTCTAAGAGGGAGTGTTAGTTTTTGTTGTATTGATAGAATTTTTTAGGTGTTATATTCTCAAGTTGTGTCTAATAGGCTAAGAAACACAAGATCTACAAAACCCAAAAAATGTTTTACGAGATAAGCTTGTGAAACACCTTAATTAAATTAATTAGCCATCCTTTAAATATTTCCTAAGTCTAAATTAGGAAAAAGTGGTTAATTAGGGAATTAATTAAGGAGATTGACTTATGCTTTAGAGACTTCCAGAAAATGACTTGGATCAAGTCTAAGATGGTATTAAATATAGATAAATATTTAATCGTGGTTGTTGAAGCTCCAATGAGCGATTATAAGAGCACGTCGATGGGATGGAGAGATACAAAAGAGGGGAGAAAGTTACATTGGCAGATTGAGCTATCTAGTCTCCATGATTCAACAAGGAAGTAAGTTTCAACGAGGAGAGAATGAGTGATTGGAGTAAAAGAGGAGAATTTTGGAGAGTTTCCTAATAATTTTCTAGTGTCAGAGAGGTAGGAAAGGGGAGGCCAAAATCTTCTATAGAGAACTTCATCTAAGTAGTGTGAGTTATCCAGTCTAGCTGAGTGAGTTGATGGGAAGGTTTTTTTTTTTTTAGATGTTGAAGGCCGGAAATATCATCTGGGGTAGAGCGAATTTTTCCAGAGGTAGCGAGGGGCTAGATAACCTAGTTGGAGGTAGATCTAGGATCGTACAACTTGCACAAGCCAATAGTACAAGTAGGCAGAAGGCAGTGTAGTTAGGCTGGAGGGAGGCCAACTTATTTTGTAGAAGGATATTTTTTCTCCTAATTATTTTGCCAGATTATTTGGTGAGTATTTCTAGTTGGGAAACCAAATATTTTACTCTCCATTTTTTTTTCGTAATAATAAAATAAACCCTCATCTGTTACACTAGTTTCCCTTCGGGGGTTTTCTGAGGACTTTTAATTCCAAAATAATTGTGTTTATTTTTATTTTTGTGTGTGCATCTCTTTCTCAATTCCAATTTATTTTCCACATCATATTTTAGTTTTGGTGAAAATTGCCATTTTGATTTTATCGATATTTGCGGTAATAAAAAATAAACTACATAATAATTAGGAGATAAATTTCTAGTAATTTCAATCAAGGATTTTTCACAACCTACACCAGTAATGAATATAACAAGCTACATTAATATTGTTGTCCTATGTAACATACTATTGTTTGTATAAGGGTATATCCATTAAAAGCACTCTTAATCAGATATCATTGCATTGTGATATCTTGTGACTTAAACTATATATTATAATTATGAATTATGTATATGTTAAGTGTGTGTATTTTTCTAACTTTAAAGACATACTTGAAACCGGTTTATGAATGGTGTGCCACTAATAAATAGTGAATGTAAGTATGTTTATGTTGCTAATAAAAAAAATCTAGAAAATAATGTTAAAGCTACATTTAGCTAAAGAGAACTATAGTTGCAATTTAATGTTGGAAATTAATTACCCCCGATGAATAAGACCTAATCTTCTTATATGAGGATTAGATTATTAATGATGATGGAAAGTTATTAATCAACAACTTATCCAAAAATATAGGATGTTTCCTTTGAGAGTTGTGGAAGTGGAGCTCATTAATGAGCAAGTAACCGCCTACCACTTGATGATGGATGAGGTAGAGGTAGTTACTAAATACCAACTATTTTGGTCAAAGGGGGTGTTTTTTTTCCTTGGTCGGATATGACTCCCATAGTGCAGAAACATGAGAAAGGCTTAGGAACAAAAGACGAAAAAGAGAAGAGATAAGGGACTTGTAGACCTTAAAGCTGAGGGGACTCTTTGAGAAAGCAATTCATGGTTGGGTGGAGCCTAGTATCTCCACTTTTAATTTCCAAAATATCATTTTCAAGTCAACATCTTGAATACCCTATTCTTTTATTCTTTTAAGAGTTGAACTTTTAAAATGTTTTATATCAAAATACTATGCAAATGAAAGAATTCCGATTAAGAGTTCCGGTTAAAAAAAAGAAAGAACTGAATTCGTATTTTGGAATAGAGTATATAATTTAGATATCTGAAATATTTAAGAATAGTGAAATAATCTGATATATGTTAGAGAAAAATAAGTATTTTGGTTTCCTCGAGATTTATCGTTTGTCTTGTATTGTGAACAAGTGTTTTATAGAACTTAAGTGTAAGTGAGTATAACACAATTTGACGTTAGCTGATATATATATATATATATATATATATATATATATATATATATATATATATATATAAAACCATAATGAAAGGATATAATTAAAATATGAATTAAATTAGTCTAATAGTATAACAAATTAATATAAAGAACAATTTGTATGCAAGGGTATCAATGTCATAAAATTTTATTTTATGAGATAGTTATACTAAATATGGAAACATGTTTAAGGAAATTTTATTATAATATAAATAGTGAAGAAGAGCGCATATAAGTCCAAAACAACCTAAAATTAGAAATTGAGCAAAGGTCGAGCCATAAATGTAGAAGAAACACTACCTTATCAAAAAAATTTAGAAAATGTAATTGTCTAAGTTATCTATAAGTGATTAGCTGAATCATTTATAGGAAAGCTTTTGAAGAGGCTAGCTTATTATGCAAGTAGTATAAAAGTAGTTAACCTTTAATTATAACTAATAAGGAAAATAAAATTCCCACATAGATATGGTAACTCTTACACCAAAATTCTATTCACTACATCTAAGTAACATTCTACAAATAAATACATAAAACCTTATGAGAAAGGTAATTTAAGACAAATAACACATAATTGATAGAACCATTTTATATGAACTATACTGGAAAAGAATACCATGGTATTGAAAAACTAAATCCTTATGATTGAAAGTTATCGGTATGGGGTTAGCCTCATTACAGTTACACATTAGGAATATAAGCCTTTAAAATATAAACTTCCTCTCAGTAAATATTCTGAGAAAGTGGGAAAAGATCTAAAATTAAAAACATATTTGGAATCTTGGTGTCTTGTCTTCGATGAGAAATTCAAGCACAATTAAAGTAACAATTAATAGTTCAAAAATTTTAAACGTCGGGAAAGCTCCATATTACATTTACGAAGGAAAATTTTTCAAAATTTGTTAGGACTCCATATACCTCTGAATTTTCAAAGAAACATAAAACTAATTAAGGTACAATGATGGAATTAGAAATTAAATATTAAAAGAAGAAGAAGGGAGATGGTAAATATTAAAAGAAGAAAAAGGGAGATGGTTGAAGGTCACGTGCCCTGAAGGAGAGTCTACAATTAGGATACATTGTTATGTCTTTACAAATAAATTACAATTTGTGACTAAACACATTAAATATATGTTTTATATTGATGGCTTAAACTCAAATTGACAAAATCAATTAGCCATAACACTTAATCAAAATGAAATTGATTTAACTTGGATTAGGGTTTGATTTCTAAAAACCCTACCCTAGAAAAACTAAAGATGAAACTACTAAGAAAATATTTAGAAAGAAAAATGGTTTAATATTTTTAAACTTGAATGAAGCTTATATGTGGATCCGCTAAGAGCATATTATACCAATAAAACCTTGAAGTTACGAATTTATTTTTTTAAGAAACTTGTACATGAAAGAAGTGAAACCCATGTTAAAAGTTGGTAAAACTGAGTACAATGTGTGAAATACAAAAGAATTAACTTAAACAAATTATTTAATAAAACCTCACCAGAAAATTCCAGGACATGGCATAATAATCTTCATAATAAGTTATGGGAGCAATACGCATAAAGGAAATTAAGTAGCAAAGGAAATATCACTAGTAAAAGTGACAAAGCAATGGCTCTAGTAATTTTCACTATCAAACATAATAAATGTTAATGAAAAATATGAAAAAGATTTATTACATGACACATAACAACATATCCATATTTTTATATCTTACTGTAGTAGTTCATGCCCTAAAACTACGACGTCATGGCTCATAGCATTTGTATAGCAGTGTTTTTCTCATGTATTGACATATTTGCTTAGAGGAGGCTTGTTTTGTATTTCTTGAGTGACTTGATCCTCAAGATATTGTGCCTATTATTTGCTGATATGTTTAATAAGATGGTTGTATATTTTTCTCATATCATGGTGTATTGATTTATTCATTACTATTTCCAGTTTTATGCACTATATTCTTGCTTTTCCCATTTGGGAATATTACAGAGGTATTAGAGCATAATCTTGGCTTAGCTTGTGGATCTTAGCCATTATGCTATCAAGAGAATAAGAAGAGGGAGAAAGGGATCAGAATTATGGAAAGAATGAGTTTTATCTCATCTCTTTTCAAATCTAAGAGGGAACTCACCAAGGAGGTCAAGCAAAGAAAAATGGAGAGAAACAATGAGACCTCATTAGGGTTTCAAGATGAGGAAGGACCATGCACTTCCTATTAGTAGAAGAGAAAACCGGTATTGCATAGAGCTCCAAAGCACTACACTATGCCCTTTTATTTTGAAGAAGAAGACAAAAGGCATGGAGATGGAGGACACTTGGATCATGAGATTCTAAGTGAGTATCTTGCATAATATAAGTCTCAACCTAGAGCTTTCAAGAAGAATCTAACTCTCCCATAGTTCATTCAGCTCAAAGAATAAAGGAGACCTTGTAGCAATATATTTATATTGTCTACTTTTGATGGGTCATCCACATGCACAACTAAGGCTTGGGGAATGAAGTTGGATGCATTTTTCCTCCTACATCTAGTAGTAGAGAAAGAAGTTGTTGAGATTGCAGCACTGCATCTTGAGGGTGAAGCAAAAATTTGGTGGTTCAGCCATTTGAGTCATGCAAGAGTGACTGCATATGCATATTTTACTAAAAGGTTGATCAAGAAGTTTGACAAGAAGAAATCGGAGGAGAAGAAACTTCCACCACCACTTGCTGCAGGAGCACTTGCATGGAGAGAATGAACACTTGCACCTTTGCAAGGTGGTCTTGATCTCTTGACATTTCGAGTCCCATGCATTATTATGGAGATACACGAGGAGGAGGAGACTTGTACCAGTGCTGATGCAGCCATAGAGGAGCGACCATCATCATCAGTAGTTGGGAAAGTCATCACACCAAAGGAAGGATCCCTTGTAGCAGTACAAGATGTTCCCAAGATTTACCAAGGTATGAACATATTTCCATTTCCTATTATTTCAACACATCATATGGAGGATTATGGAAACATGTTATCAGGGAAAATGCATGACCTAGGGTCAAAGCACATTGCTGATTTGGAGCAGCAGACTATCATTGCGTTGAGGACTTTGGATTTGTTCAAGGAGGAGTCATACAGTCATCCGGGTTATTCATTGTTGAGCTGCACACAACTCTTGGGGTTGGAGTATAGATTTTTGGAGGATAGGATGAGTATTTTCCTAAACAATGCAATGCAGAACTATGTGTTCAACATTAAGCATGATCTTAAGACAACAGATGCACCATCATGTAGATCAGTTGTGCTATCATTGAGAAGCAATGATGAGTTTGGGGCCCAACTATTATGGGAGCATTCCAATGACCATTCTACATGTGTAGTAAGGGATAGGCAGATGGTTGATGGGAGACATCTTATCTTCCATTATTGTGATGGATCTTTCTTGATGAGAACTTCACATCTCAATGAGAATATTTTTCCTTTAGTATACTTGTATTCTTATGGATTCAACATGGTCATTGATGAGTGGTCTTCATTTGGAGATCTCCAGGAGATTTCATTTCAACATCCCATGAAATGAAAATATAGAAATTTGATTTGTGAGGATGGTATTCTCCATTGGAGAAACACCCATTGGGAGCATGATAGTAGACACTCACCGGATGGGTGATGTTGATGAGCAAGAGGTTGGAAAGCCACTTGCAGATCTATGACACAGGGAAACATGAGGCAAGGCTGCGCTGACTACTCTTGAAAGAGTTTGGTCAGCATGTGACATATCCTACTCCAAAGGGTATGTTGGTGGTTGGGATTTGACATGGCACTTGCATAATATGGCAGCAAGGAGTTTGGTTGTATTGGGGTGATGTGATATCCTTCATATCAACCATCATGTTGTTGCTCCATGATTTTTATGATGGAGGTGTGAGGAGGCAGCAAGAGCTATTGTTTCTTTGGCTACTCTTGGGAGAGTCTGGGCTGAATTTCTCCCATACTTGGCATGATATTTCAGGAGAAAGGGATGGCACAATCAAAGTACAAAGAGGCTACCCTTCAACATTGAAGGATCACGAGGTACTTCCACATAGGAGGGAGTCTCCCACATATAGCAACATTATGGTAGATGACTTTGGCATTTGGCATGTCAAAGAATGGAGCTATGAGATGATGGGAGCCTTATTACCGTAGGCCAACAACGCTATCACTTAGGAGCATGGATTTGTTGATGGAGTGTTCCCAGGATCACTTCACATATGATCCACTTGATGGACAAGTGGGAGATGTGAGTGATAGAGTAGTGGATGGAGGCATCTATTACCATGATATGATCTTCTTGCCTTGGATCTCCAAGCATAAGAAGAAAGTTTTGCATGCAATATGTCATACCACTATGGAGGGCTCATTCATGGATCTTATTATCAACCTACTCTCAAAACATGGTAAGAATTGTTTTTTTTTTCACTTAATTGATTATCTAACACAATATTTGCATTCTCTTACCATCTCTATACACTGCATTGCTCCACAAGAGGGCAAGCCTTTGTTTGGGCTTCATGGTCATCTTGGGACCAACATTAGTGATGGGGATAGCCATTTCTTGTATGGCTTTGTGAAAGTATTGTACTATTCTTTGTATGCTCAGTTGATACATAATGCCATTTTCTATTTACTAGTAGATGAGATGACATGCACAACTAGCAATTTGTTGGGAGACAACTTGCCACATCATGTTTTGAAACTGTAGTTAGCAAAACTGCGCTGTAGCCACTTCGGAGACTGTTGGTACCTTCCAGCATTACATGAAACCTTCAGTACTTTTCTCATTTGGATTCCATATGATGATAATGTCATATTCATTTTATATGGGATGATCTGTGCAAGAACCAAAGGGTGGGTCTTTGAGGATCCAATTTCCTTTTTGCTTCATGAAGGCAACATTATTGCAGCCCAAATTCAACAGCAGCTCTATACTTATCATAAGTGGAGAGAGAGACATTGTGGGATGGACAATTTGATCAATCATGCTCAGCTATGCAACCCACCTACTTTGCAGGAGCTTAAGGTGGAGGAGATTATTCATGAGTTTCCATGTTGGAGGGTGACTCATTTCGTATGGATGATAACTTGGGGATGGGAGTTTCACATGGGAATGATGGTTCCCAATATATTTCAGATTCCATGCCTTAAGAAGGCCTCTAGATAGTATATTTTTTCCTCCATGGGTATTTCACTTTTTCATGATGATAGCTATTTGGGATTGTCACCAAAATCTAACTTGCATACTTCGGAGGAGCAACTTGGAGGTTTATTGATGAGACAACATCTTGTTCCTTGGAGGAGCTTAACATATGAGGATGCTATAGGAGGAGGAGAGGAGTCTCTTTAGTTCTCCTCCTTACAGTTTCTTGAGGACAAGCAACATTTGGGACGGGAGGACTGTAATATTCCTAAATTAGCATGCAGCTAATTGGAATATTATTTTTTTCTCTTATCATTTAGTAAGATGAATAAATGGGTAGGGAGACCCATAAATATCTTTAGCAGGAATAAAATCCCTCTTAATATGAAAATGGATCATCTTCATAGCTTGATAAAGCACCCTCATGTGTGAGCAGGGTCTAATGCATGTGGACAAGGTCAATTTTGACCAAATCAACAACGCTGTTATGGAGGGAGTGGATCATCAATTAGAGACAACGTAGTGTGAATGGGAGGAAGTCTCCATGATAGTAGAAACCCTAATGAGTGGGACCAAAGGTGAGAAGGCTCACATTTTTTATAAGGAGGGCAAGGCAGCCATAGATGGTTATGTTATTGATTATTGATTTTGTGGTCTATATGACTTCTTGCACTCTCTAGCTGTTTAGCTGAGATTATTGTGTTCTTTAGCAGAGGGTGTTCTCGAGCGGGGATCCCACCTCTTCCCTTGAGGTAGCATCTTGGAAGAGTATTGTACTGTAATTTCCAAAAATCCATCATTCTGGCCAAGTTTTAGTCTTCAACTACAACGTAGTGTCTGTTCAAATTTGTGTTGTGTTGCATGGTGTTGGAGTGGAGGGTTGAGAAACCCACTTTCTGAGCTAGCTTTCAATGGAGGAAGAATTCTTCTCATTGGAGGGTCAGAATAGGATATTCTTGAGCTTTCTTTCACATATTAGCACCAGGACAACCTATTCCCATCATCTACAGTGCAGATTCCCTCTTTGACTGCATTATTCTAGTGAGCATTTGGAGTGGAGGTTTCAGTGCTTGATTTGGAGGGTGAGATCTTCAGTGTTCGGATCATCCTTTCACTTGAAGGATCTATTGGAGGAGATATAATCATTTAGATATCACTTTCATCCATCTCCATCCAGTTATTTAGTTGCAAATGCTATTCATCCCTAGGGTTGCATTCCGACATTTTGCACTTTTTGGTATTTTCGGAAACCCTTCCCGGGTTGTCTTGGAAATGTGTTTGGGAGCCTATATCTTCACTCCCGACATTGTTTGAGCTATATAATAGCAGATACATATTTTTATATCTTATTGTAGTAGTTCATTCCCTAAAACTACGCTGTCATGGCTCATGGCACTTGTATAGCATTGTTTTTCTCATGTGTTGACATATTTGCTTAGAGGAGGCTTGTTTTGTATTGCATGAGTGACTTGATCCTCAAGATGTTGTGCTTGTTATTTGCTGATATGTTTAATAATATGGCTGTACATTAGTCTCATATCATGGTGTATTGATTTATTCACTGCTATTTCCAGTTTTATGCACTATATTCCTGCTTTTCCCATTTGGAAATATTACAAATTTTTTTGATATTTATCTATAGTAGAGGCATAACATAAAACCATAGATTATATATTGTAAATATAAGTTTAATAATAATTATATAGGGTAGTATTTTATCTTAAGGAAAGTTTGGAAATGCAGAAGTAGCTCTACAAAACCACAAGTTTATGTAGTTGTGAATGTGTATACAATAAAATATGTGTGGAAGAGGGTGTTTGTGTGGGAGAATGGGTATGTGGAGAAAGGAACAAAAACTTTCTTCTGCAGTGTTGTACACACATTCCTGCTTCCACCTTGTTAGCGTTATGTAATTTTATAGAGATTGTGAGAACTAATCACATAGGCCAACTTCAAACCAAATTTGGAAACTGGGATCTAGCCATGCTAGTTTCAGAGAGGGCTCTCTCTATAAGATTTAACTTTGTTTGGATAAATTTTTAGGCTAGTTATGATTGTACTTGGGGTTTTGAGTTTTGGGTTTGGAAAATTGATTGTATTCAATGGATTAATGTCTATTGGGAAATGGAGTCAAAATATAACTGAATGGTTGCATCAACTTTTCAAAGAGTAAACACAGGGAAAGCTAGGAGTATTTACTGGATCTTTCAAATTTATAAATGGATTATGACATAAATATGAAAGTATTCAGCAGAACTAAAGAGAAATTAAGAATTCTTTAGTTTGGACTTCAGTGGAAAACATTATGATTATAAATGCATCCATAATAAGGTACTCAAAATTAAATCCTATTCATCACGCTTTCTACTTTACAATTGGAATTCAGATGATTACAATGAAAAATGACAATGAAACAATACTAACATAAGAAAAACATCACCAGTATTTAAGCCACAAGAATCCTGTGAATGGTCTAATTATTATTGATGCTCCAGTGCTTTGGAAAAGCTTACAGTACTCCAAAAGACAGTAATGATTTTGATCTCAATCAATTGACCTTTGATACTTCCAAAAATAAGTATTTATACAGAAGATTACGATAATACAGTCTCTAACAGACATGGTATTTTTAGGCTTAAAAATTAACTAAAAACTCTAACTTATTAAAAAATTATAGTCTCGGTGTAATGCGTTGTGCAAAGCAGGTGCCGATGTAGTGGGAAAGTTAGGACGTGGACCATATATTATTGTTGTGCTGGTAGATGTACTGGAAAATGTTGTGCTAGCAGATGAAATGAGTGTTGAACGCCCTTTTCCTGTCTTGAAGTTACAACATGATTATGCTTTCTACAAATGCCTTTGCCTGAATTGACCCTTGGTGTCTTTTTGCTACCCGAATCCTTTTTTATCTTGTTTTAACCCTTTTTCTAAACAAAATAGTGTAAAACCTCATTACCCGGACTTGAAATTCAGTAGACTTCAGTTATGAAATTTATCACATCCACAGAAAATTGCACATCGCATGATTTATAGTTTATGATAAGATAAAAGGAAACGACGATGCGATGCGAAGAGGGAGGTGACGTGGCAGGTAAGGTGGGACCAATCGGATCGAAATCACAAATATTAAGGTCTAGCTATAAGCAGAGGAGATAAACACTAAAAGATGTGAAGTGCGAAATGCGGGGAGAAGATAAGTGACGTGGCAGGTAAGGTGGGACCGACCACATCGCAAATCGCAAATCTTAGGTTTTGTTACGAGCGCGAGGGTTAAATATTAAAACTTTTGAAGTGTGGTATGTGATTGGGAGCCACCCACATCACACATCACAGAGTTTATAATTTGGGAAAATACGGTAAGTGCTAAAATCCTCAAAGTACGATTTGCGCTGATTGGAGGATGATGTGGCAAGATGGAGCCCACTGAATTTGCGGAGTTTATAAAGTGGTGAATGGTTTTCTGTAGTAATGTAAGGTGTATGAGGTTTCATATTATATGATATGTATTTCAAGTGTCCTAAAGTAGGGGGTGGAGCTTCTGTGGTGGGGCCAACCGCATTGCAAGTTAAACAAAATACATTGCGGGCGCCTCAAACGGTAAGTTAACATTGTGCGATGCGATATATCGCAAATCGGAAAAACGTTATAATATGTGATCTGTGATGGATGGTGGAAGAAGGGTGATGTGTAAGGGAAGGAATGGCCCCATTTTAATCGCATCAGGGAAATAGGGAAGGCGGAGGTAAAACAATGATATAGCGATGAAAAGGTAAAGTAGAAAGATATAGTGGAAAAGGCTAAAAAGGGTGAAGTTTAATGTTTTTAAAGGAAAATAAAATTAAAAGGGAGTGTGGTGGGTGAATGGGTAAGGTGGGTCCCCCAATAATAATGGTAATGTGGTGAGGTTTTTAGGATGAGTTCCAAAGGTTTTCAAAGTAATTCCCTTGAGCACCTTTAACTTATAATGGGTCTCTGAAACCTTGGATAAGTTTCCAGTTTTGACCTTTTTGACATAATTAAAACCTGTAGTACCTAGCCTTATTACAAATTATTTATTCACATTTAAATGATGTGATTAATTCAATCAAAACATACTTAATTATCTCCTAATGCTGCATTTGGACATGCAAGCATATTTTTCCTAAGGTTTTTAACCTTTTTGGAAATAATTTACAATCATGGAATATTATTTACAATATGAAAGATCTTAGGTGAAATAATCAATCACCTTGAGATCCTATAAATTATAGGACCCTGCCTTTGAACATGTTTCCCCCATCTGCACACTTCTTCCAAAAATTCCATCTCGCATAAAACTTATTGCATTAGTTCAATGGTTTTATGGATCTAATAAAATAGGTTTGCTATTCATTCCTTTTATCCATATGCAACATTTTGTTTTGCATGTTTTTAGGTGCATGAGCTCTATAATGAAATTTCTTACTAGTTGATTGTGTTATGCCATGTTTGCTTGCACAACATTATTTTTTGCATTGTGTTTTCCCTCTATCAAATTTCCAAATTTTTGAATCCTAATTGTAACATAGTTTTATTTTCTCATTTTGAGCTTCAAAACAAAATACAATATGAATATAAAGGTTCAAGAGAAATTTTTGATTTCAAGTGTACGTTCCATGTGTACTTTATATATTAATCATGTTTATCATGATTTGGATTTAAATTTTGATTAATTTATTGCTACCATGGCTATGTTAGATGTTGTGTATCATTATATAAATGTATCATGTGTGTGCGAATGAAGTGATCTGCAGGATGGAAGTTTGCAAAAAAAGTGTGTGGATGGGGGAAAATGTGCACAGAAGCATGGAAGTTGGGTTGTGTGTGAAATATTGTGGAAGAAAGTTTGTCTTCCTTGATCCACACACATGTTCTCCCGCACATACCCCCTCTTCTGCACATCCTTTATTCCACACAAATCTCTAACTCCATAAAATTGTTGTTCTACAAAGCTACTTCTATACTTTTGGTATCTTCATTTCTCTAAGCATTTGGTATGTAAGCTTGACCCGTGAATATCTCTTTTTGCATAGGTGGGCATTCTCTCATGGGAAATATCAACTGGAATGCCTCTCCGAGCTTCTCCTTTTTCCCATCTAACAATTATTTAAAATAATAAATATTGTAATTTAATGTGTAGTGATTTTGTAATCTTAATGGATGCTCTCTTGCACCAACAAAAATATAATGGAATAGCTCAGATATTTGATCTTTAGGATTATGAGGCTTACAATATGTGGGAGAGCATATTTCTTAGTTCTTCATTCAAGTTTTTTCTAGTGAAATAAAAGCATTCAACTTTTGGTCGGAGTGGGGGCCAATATCTATTACACTACAACAATATAAAAAGCTCATCTAAATCTTGTCAAAAATATCACAATATAGTATTTTATTTAAAATATAATTATCTCTCTGGAATTTATATTCTTGGTAGGTCAAATTTCCATCTTTTATTCCAACAGTTCTTATTATGCTTCTCGTGAAATGCTGGGAGCATACCCCCAATGTCAACAAGACAGGGAGGGGGGTTAGTAATTGTAGTTCCACCACCTTTGAAGAACTCCACGCTTTGAAAAGTATCAGCCGAACATGTCCATAATGCTCGCTCAAATAACATTGGATCATATTTATCTTTGCATCTAATGGCCAATTAAATATTCACAACATGTAGGATTTTCAATTCCTTCCAGAAGTGCATTGATAGTAGGACATAAATTTTACATATTTACTTTGTGTTGCATGCAAGAAATTCATATTATGCATTAATTTCTTCCAACTTATAAAATGTTCTAACTCCTTCATGCTTCAACAATATTTCAAAAGTAGTTAAATGATTATTACCCTTTTACTTTTGCACATAACTTATCTCCACACATATTATTTGTGCATACATTTTTCCTTCGCACATCCCTTTCTTCCACACACTCTTTAACTATGTACATCCTTCTACCACATAACACTTTTCCATACAAAATTTCACTTTCGTGTTATTTTTTGGACATTGGATAAACAATTCTCCCCATGTATTTCATGACATGGACTAACTGCCTCTCATGGATCCTTATATCTGGTGATTTGATTTTTGACTAACACCTACGGGTTTTGGTCTAACAACAATTGTGATTTCCAATAAGTGGTGTCAGAGCAAAAGGTCTCGAGTTTGAAACACCCCTAAATTATACTTGGGGGAGGGATTGTTGAAATTGGATAAACCAATGCTCCTCATGTTTTTTGTGTCATGTATTAACTGCCTCTCATAAACCGTTCTCTATGTCTATTCGATCATTGATTAATACCTGTTGGTTTCGGTCTGACGACAATCATGATTTCCAACACTACTATATATGATTCTATTACTATATATATAAATGCATACATACACGCATACATGCATGTTAGGTCCCTATAATACTAGTGTAGCCCTCATATTATTGTTTTTGTGCCCCATAGAAGCCCACTATTGTTATTTTTTTTGCCCTACATTATTATTGTTATGTAGGCTCTAATTATATTATGACCCTTTAGACTCCTATATATACCAAGGAGGTATTATCATTTGTATCATCAAAAAATTTCTCATTTATGTAATGAAATTGAGGTTTCCCTCTTAAAGAGGCTAATTTTAAATTATTTTATCTATGTTTTATTATGTTTTGTTATCTAGTCGCATAACATTTGGTATTATAGCTTTAGATTCTAGGGTTTCACTGCTTCAAATAGGTCATCTTGGAATTTTCGCTATAAATTTTTTTCTACAAGGTTTCAGAGGCTGAAATTTCTACCATGTGGAATATAAACCTTGGTGAAATTCATGTAAAAAATTTCGATATTGTTTCACTATATTTTTGGAGATATGGCCTGAAGAAGTTATGGTTTTTGCAAGATCCAGAATTCAGTCTCAAAGAGGTGACCTAGGGAAAATCATCATAACTTTCTCTAAGAGCATTGGATTTAAATTTTGTAAAATGTGAATGAAATCAAACAGAATTTAGTTTTTCTTGTATCATTTTCAGGGCTGAAGGTTGAAATTGTGACACGTAGAATTCCATACAAGTTCACTCTACTGAACTAGTCCATAATCAAGTCATTGTGGGGTATTGGGCATAACTTCATCTTGAAGAATCCAATATAGATATGAATTTTTCCATTGGAAAAAAGACTCATAGGGATACCACAAGATGAAATTTCAAACCTTGGGGAGATAAAATTATAGAGATACAAAATTTTTAATATTGAGCTCCTAAAAACCAAAAAAAATGTGTGTATTTTTTTTGCATAAATTTTGTTTGAAAAATCTGTTTGAAGTGATTTAAATGACATAGTGAAGCATATATATCATTTGTTTATTTAAAAAATCCTCAAAACAAAAAAAATGGATATAACTAGTAAGCAACCAGAAAGCTCTACTATAACACGTGAAGAAGAGGAAGAAATGTAACATGATATATCAAAATTATGAGACTAAGTGAAACAAATTTATTGAAGGATGACATGGAATCTAAGATGGATGGTTTGAAGAATGGTTTAAAATAAAACATGGAAGGTTTGAATGAAGGCTTGTCAAAGTTGTTACAAGAAATTATTTTTAGTGGTTACAAGGTACTCCATGAAAATTAAGTTCAGGACAAAGGGAATATGAAATATTATTTTAAAGACTAAAACATTGGGTTTAAGACCCGCCACATTCCAAATATCGATATGGGGAAGTTTGATGGAAAGGATCCAATAACATGGATACTACAGATGGAGTAGTGCTTTGATTTAAATGATGTGAAACACACATAAAAGGTATGGATTTCATCTTTATATTTAGAAACTAATAAATTTGTATGGTATCGATGGATTTGATCCCATAAATCACTTGTAAATTGTTCAATTTTTACAGAATAATTGATAGCACGTTATGAGGATAGAAAGAGCAACACCTTCTTTAGCCAATTGATAAATCTCAAACAAAAGGGTTCAATTGCAGAGCACATTGAGGACTTGTAAAGATTAAATATAAAGGTAAATGATATTCCAAAGTAGCATAGGATTGATGTCTTCATAGGGAATTTAAAGGGAAACATCCAACATGAGGTTTTCCTTTGGGAAGGCATTCAATGTGGCAAGAAAAGTTGAAAGAAAAATTATGGCAACAAGTAAGTATACCACTCACAACTATAAATATGGAAGTGTTGTTACTCCTAGCCTCCCACAAACTACAAGGTTGATACCACAACAACTGGATGAAAAAAGAGCTAAATGGATTTTTTACAGTGATAGAAAATACAAGAAGGGTCATAAGTGTGTTGAGAAGAAATTATTTTCTTTAGATTGTGAAGAAGAGGAAGAATAGGAAAACGAAACATCAAAAGAAAATGACATACACCAGGAACCAACCCCAGAGAAAGAATAAATAAATTCAACCATATATTGTAATGCATTGGTAGGAATTACCACTCCTTAAACTCTCAAGATAGAAGGACATATCAATAAAATAATTTAATAGTGTTGATCTATTTTGGTAGTACCCATAATTTTATTCATTGTAAGATAGTCAGAGAATTGAAATGCTTTCTATATCCAACATGATAGTGTCAAGTGATGGTTGCAAATGGAGGAACTATAAATTGCTCAAGGAAGTACCATAATATCAATCCAACCATTAGGGAATATGTATTAAATATTCCAATTATTTCCATTCAAATCGGTGGGGTTGATGTTGTTTTAGGAGTCCAATGGTTACAATCTTTGGGGACAATAACTTTTAATTTTCAAAAAAAATTCTTGAAATTTTTTTGGGAAGGAAAGGAAATTGAATTAAGGGGTATTGTAGGGAAACCAGGGAAGACAATAACCTCTAATGGCATGTCAAAAATATTGAAGAAATAACAATGTGGTATAATTGCGCAATTATGCTCACTAGATGTTCAAACATTGAAATCATTTGTTTCTCCAAATCTCCAAAGAATCTTGGACAATCACTCCAAGGTATTTGAGACTCCCAAAGGGCTTCCACCTATTCTTTATCATGATTATTCTATTCACTTTATTCGAAGAAGTGTTCCTCCAAACATCAAACCTTACAAATATCCCTATGCCCAAAAGAGTGAAATTGAACATATGGTTGCAGAAATGCTAGAGGAAGGTATAATTCAACCTAGCCAAAGTTCTTTCTCTGCTCTATCAGTATTGGTACACAAGAAAGATGGATCATGGCGTATGTGTATATATTATAGGGAGCTCAAAAAGCTCACTATTACAGATAAATTTCCCATTCTTGTCATTGATGAATTGTTGGATGAATTACATGGAGCAATTTACATCACCAAGCTCGATCTTCGTTCAGGATATCATCAAATCAAAATGAAGACTGAAGACATTCTGAAAAAATCATTCAGAACTCATGAATTTCATTATGAGTTTTTGGTCATGCCTTTTTGCCTTACTAATGCACCTTCCATATTTCAAGGTTTGATGAATTCCATTTTCAAACCCTTCCGTAGAAAATTTGTGTTATTCATTTTTTATGATATACTAATCTACAACAAGTCTTGGAATGATAATGTTCAACATGCTGACAGGGTAGTCAAACTATTGGAGGAGAAATTTTTTTATGCAAAAACCTCCAAATGTTTCTTTGGGGTATAGGAGATGGAATATTTGGGTCGTATTATATCTCATGAGGGTGTTAAGGTAGATCCTAATTGTTAGGTCCGATAATACTAGTGTAGACGCGTATTATTATTAGTGTAGCCCCATTATTGTTATTTCTGTGCCCATGTAGTCCCCATACTATTATTATTGTTTCCCATAGATGTAGCTCCATTATTGTTATTATTTTTCCCATGTGGTCCCCATATTGTTATATTGTGACCCCTTAGACTCTTATAGATAGAAGGTAGGTTTTATCATTTGTACCATCCAAGAATTGTTCATTTATGTAATGTAAAGGGGGTTTCCCCCTTGAAGAGCCTTATTTATAAGTCATTTCTATCTTTTCTTCTATTTTGTGAGCTGGTTGCATAACATTTGGTATCAGAGATTTGGATTCTAGGGTTTCACTGCTACAAACATGTCATTTGGAATTTTTGCTATAGCTTTTTTCTATGAGGATTTATAAGCTAACATTTTCACCACGTGGACCCGAAATCTTAATGAAATTCATGTAAAACTTTTAGACCTTGGTTCGCAATATTGTCAGAGATATGAACTGTGGAAGTAAGGGTTTTTGTAGGTTCCATAATTTCATCGCAAACAGGAGACCATGGGAAATCATCTTAAATTTTGTTTCATTCATCGGATTTATATTCTATAAAAAGAGGCCAAAATTTAACGAAATATAGTTTATTTTGTATCGTATTCAGAGCTAAAGGTTGAAAATAGTGACATGTGGCATGTCATACAAGTTCTCTCCACTGAACCAGTCCATAATTAGGTCATTATGGGAGATCAGGCATAAATTTTCCTTGAAGAATCCAATTTCGGTATGACCTATGTCATTGGAAATAAGACTAATAGGGATACTACAAGACCTAATCAAGAGCTTAGTATTTAGCTAAAAAAATGAAAGTTCTCAAGAATGCTTTAGACCTAAGCGACTAGATAGTTATCATCACCAGGATTCCAATGCAACTCGTTTCATCAAAATCCAAGTTTGTATGAGGAAGTTATGATTTGCTGACCGTCGTTTAGAACAAGCAAATTTTTATTAAAAAAATTGCAGAACAAGTATAGCCTGATGACATGGAAACCCAGTCAGCATTCAAGGATTCTTCTTTAGCTTTAGTCTAATGGGACTGTGACAAGTGTCATCTCCAGATTCGCCAATGTTGCTTAGGGAAGTTGAATTTTTCTCTTATTTCCTAAGTTTGGAATTATTACTATGGTGGATTATTTTATTGGTGTAATTTATAGGCCAATGGGGAAGGGCCATGTGGCGTAGCTGAGAGCCAAAGAAATCCAGCATATAATTTTCATTTGGTGGCATGTATATGCGTAACCATCTAATCATGTACATCAAAACTTTAATAAAGCATCTAAGCAGTCACTGCATTCAACCATCTCGCATTGGTAGTTTAGGAGCGGAGGACATAAGGAAACAACAAAATGATTTGCGATTGAGTGATAAGTGACATGGTTATAAGGTGGGTCCTACCAATCACATCAGGGGTTTTTAGGAGCAGGAAACATAAAGCGTTATTAAGGGGCGAAATTGCAATGCGATATATCACATCGGGGTATCGTAATCGCAAGACGGAGTAGGCAACATAGAATGATTTATAGCGGGGCTGTGATCTGCGGTATGCATTAAGTGACTGCACTGCGATCTGTGATCTATGATAAGTGACTGCAATGCGATTTGTGGAGATTTAAATGCATTAAGCCATGTATTAATACAATAATTTGTGGTTATGTTATGTTCATCTGACATTAATGGATAAGTGCGGGTTAGTGCTATATGTGCTTAACCCCAATTAAACACAACTTATCTTAACATTAATCACATACTTATCTTAACGACACCTTTGGTGGACCTGCCAAATTCGGTGGACTTCCACATTTAGTGGAGTTAGTTGGACATTTTCTAGAGTTAGTGGAGAAATTGTAGGGAAAATTGGTTTTGCCATAATGGAGGCAATATTAGACCAAATAGGGTGCAAGAAGAGTCATTCTAGACATATTTTGATGTTTTGGAGCCATTGGAATAGGTTGTAGAGGCAGAAGATGTCATATACACATGCTTTTGTTGACTTGAATATTTTTGAAGCCCAAGGCCACTAGAAGGGAAGGTCATGCCTAGAGCATTTGGTAACCAAATTGAGTAAAAAAATAGTTGTTTCTAATAAATTTCGATGTTTTAAACTCATTGGAATAGGTTCCAAAACAATTTGATGTGTGCAAATAGAATTTTTAGCAAATTTGATCTAATATAGAGGCCCAAACTATGGAGTTGGACCAACGATATGTAGCCTAAGAGGGGTGAAATCCTTCATCAAAACTCTGTTTTATTGTATCAATTTGTGTGGTTTTCTGTCATTTATGTTTTTTTTGTTCAGATATTTAAATTCATGCTTTATGATTTCAAAAACACTCATAAAATTCAGTTTTAATTCCTCTTTTGACACACATAAGCAACAAGGGAACCTGCACATCAAGCATAAGATTAGTGAATAAGTTTTATATCTGAAAATGAAATTAGCACAATAATAACTAACATTCAATTTCAAATCAAGACCAAATCTCAGATCTCGAAGATAAGAAATCCCAAATATACATAAGGTTCAATATCAATCTCCTTAAAAGCAATAAAAATGTGTGTATTTGTTTTTTAAAATTGCGTAATTTTTATTTGAAAAAGTAGTTTGAAGTGATTCCAAGGGCATATTGAAGCATAGATATAAGTATTAGATTATAAAATTCCTCCCAAAAATATTTCCACACCCATTAAGTGCTCAGAAAACTCTACTATGATGCATGAAGAAGAAGAATTACAACACTATATATCAAAATTATGGGACCAAGTGCAACAAATTTCGCTCTCACAAAGAGCAACCAAAGATGAACTAAAAGGTGACATGGATGGTTTAAGAGTAGACATGGAAGCTAGGATGGATCGTTTGAAGAATGGAATGGGAGCTAAGATTGATGGTATAGAAGCAAAAATTGAAGGATTGAAGGAAGGTTTGAAAAAGTTGCTACAAGAAAAAATTCCTAATGGTGAAAAGGTAGTAGAGGAAACTCATGATGAGAAAAAAATAAATGTTAATCATGATTTCAGAGACTCTAACATTGGATTGAAAACCCACCATATTCCAAAGATCGATATGATGAATTTTGATGGCAAGGATCTAGTTGTTGGGTCCCTGTAATTTTAGCAGATTGGCAAGACTAAAGCTTCAGAGACAACACTTGAACCACTTTGGGATTCTAGGATCTAGCCCTCCTGAATCCAGAGAGGGATCTCTCTATAAGTGCAAAGATTGATTTATCTTTAAGGATTTTAAGTGTGATATTAGGCTAGTTATTAAGAACAAGGGTTTTTTGTTTGTTTGGATGGTTGAGCATGATTTTTAATTGAGTGGAAAGTCCTAAAAATGAAAGAGTTTCAAAGGGGTGAAGATGTGAACAATCAAAACTAGATTTGGCTGATAGGATAGATATGAAACAGGACTTAGTCCACTGGGCTATGGAGTCATAAAAGGGTTTAATTGTGCAACAATTTCAAGTGTGGTCCAAGGGGAAAGTCATCTATATCAAAAGATATTTTTAGATTAAATGATGGAATGGAACATTAAAAGTGTTGAGAAAGGTGGAAAAAGTCAATAATTTCAACAAGGACTTATCAACTTTCCAAACGAGGAAAAGCCTTTTAATCAACTGTTTAAAACCAACCAAAGACAGGGCTAACCTTAAACTTCTTTGGAAAAGCTTCTATTAAAGATAACTTATCAGACAAACAATCCAGCAATCCACCTGATTACTTTCAGAAAGGATGAAAACAGATAAGAAAACAAAGTGCAGCTAAAGATCAAGCAAGATACATTAAAATCTAAACCTGCTTCAGCATACTTTTAGGGAAACCTTCGGAACAACCTTTGGAGAAAGAAACTAGAAGACAGGGCAAACCATAAACTTTACCAGTCTAACTACACTCAGCATATAATGAAAATATCATTCAAGAACTTCCTTTCAAGTTTCTGCACATCAAGACAGGGACATACCAACATTCCTTGATAATGTTTACACTTAACTTAAGTCATTCTTAAACACACAATTGGAGGAAAACACAAAGATAAAGCTTATCAGTGAGAGTAGGGTACTTTTGACAGTAAATCCTAGCTCTATATTTACTGTTCTTTATCAGAGAATAAGTGAACAAAATGGCATACATGAAAGGAAAACAATGATAGTAAGAGGTACTTCACCAATGATATAGACCAGGATCCCAAGAATTAGCTTGTATATTGATGTCAATCCAGTTACATACTTCAAGTCCAATGTTTCAGTACAACAATCATCTTCTCTTCTCAGCCTAAATTATTTGATCACAAACAGAGCTTCAAGAGCCTCTGAAAACTATTTACATATAGAAAGTTTCGAGCACAAGTATTGTATCAAAGTCTAGCAACCAACCCCTTACAATGTGCTCCTCAAGGAGATTTTATAGGGAAATGAGGAGGTGGAAGTATTTCTAGGGTTTAAGTGTCATTAATTCTATAGTTAATGCAATTCCTAGCCTTGAAAACCATGCAAGGCATAAGGCAGGAATGCATTCGACCTATAACTCTGTTTCATAACTCTGTTCTACTTTTTGAGGCTTAATGGATGAGAAAATTGACTTCAGGACACTTTATTATCTTTGTAATAAATTCACTGACAGTTTGTAATAAGTTTCTTTGATTTGAAATAACTGTTCAGCTGTCTTTAGGAAAATATCTTCTGAACAGGAAATAACTATGCCTTCTTTGATTTCTTTGAGACTGCAGGTGGCTTTTGGTAGCAGGAGAGGATTCAATTAACCTCTGATGTGGCAGTGAAGGCTTCTCAGACTGATAGATCTGATTGTTCTTCCCTAAAACACTGTTAATTTTCTTTAATCCTATGTTATAGGCTTATTTAGGCCTAATTTTTGTCTTCTGGTCTTCATACGGTCTTCAACTGAGTGGATTAGGCTTTTGATAGTCAAATTATTGCCATAATCCCTTCAAATTGTGTTTAAAACCTTTAAACATTGATTTCTGCTTTGATCTTATGCTGTAAAACTGATACTCTTTGTCTGATTAAGGTTCACTTTGTTTTTGTTGCTTTTGCAGGTTCGCAGAGGGTTTTATAGTCATATCAGTGCTCATGAGGCATGATAAAATGATAATTTGAACCCTGCGGATCCTTTGTCTTCATGGATAATGGCCTGGCGGATCGTCATCCCCAGCCCTTGATTTTCTTTTAAAATAGTTGAGAAACCATTAAAACCTACATACACACAGAAAAGTTAAGAAAATCCTACAGAATTAGGTTTAGACAGCTTTTGGGCACGAGATTAAATCATGATTGTTGGATGAAATCAACAAACAGTTGGGATTTCTTGCTGAGGTCAAAAGGGGAGGCAATTGGATGAATGAGATTTAGATTAAGTCTGAGCCGTTGGATCAGATTGATCAACGGCCGAGATCAATCGAGAGTTTATAATGCAGAGGGGGTGATATTATAGCGGAATGGAGGAAATTGCAAAAGAAACGGGAGAAAACCTTTGAAAGAAGTGAAAATGGGCTTAAATGAAATTTGGGGTTGCGGAATGATCTGGGCCGTTGGATTAGATCAACTAACAGAGATCGACAGCGGAGATTCTTTGATGAAATCTCTTGGAAGAATGATGGAGGGCGATGAGTTTATGGAAAGATTAAATTGAGATCGTCAGATCTTAGAGATCGATGGTGGAGATTGCTTAGTGAAATGTTTTGGGAGCAAAGGTGGGGTGAAATGACTTGGAGGTTAGATACAATATGGGCCGTTGGATGAAAAGAACAAACAACGGAGATTTAAATGAGAAAATGTAATGCGATGGGGAAAGGTGGTTTCGGTTGAAAAAACTGTTGGTTTCACGCTGCTCCAAAGTGGTTTTGAAATTTTCCAAAAAAAACGCGATATGGGTCTGTGCTTGACACGTGTCCTTTAAATACCACCCATATCGCATAATTTTTTGGCATTAACGTTCAGGTGAAAAATTACGCGATATGGGATAGCAACCTTCGGATGTAAGGTGGGGAGATCTGGTGGTGTGAATGAGAGCACGATGAGATAAGATTTGCGGGTGGAAATTTTGGCATGTGTTGTCCTTGATGGCAACCCACTTGATGAAATAAGATTGTTGGCAATATGATCCAATGTGTTGTCTTTGATGGCAACCTACTAGATGAAGTTGTCCTTGATGAAAACTGACTTGATGAAAACTGACTTGATGAGTTGTCTTTGGATGGCAACCTCCTTGATGAATGATGGCAGCCTACTTGATAAAGTTGATGACAACCTACTTGATGAAGTTGTCCTTGATGGAAACATACTTGATGAGTTAAGGGGGAGATTGTTGGCAATGTGATACAATGTATTGACTTTGATGGAACCTGCTTGATGAAGTTGTTCTTGATGGAAACCTACTTGATGAGTTGCCTATGATAAGCAACCTATGAGTTATTGATGATGTATCTGTGTGTTAAAAGGAAGGATGATGTATCTACAGATCAGCTCAAAAGTAACAGAAGAAAGGAATTCCAGTAAGTGCCAGAAAAATGATAAATATGATGTGTCACAAAGCATACGCGGGTTTGTTAAGGAGAAGTAGCATATGCACGCGGAAAAGTACGTGTTAAGTCACGTATGCCCTATTGCGCTCTAAATTTATAAAACTAGGGGACTTGACCATGGTATTGACCCATTGTATTGAGTGCTGGATTATCTATTTGATCTCGTCTAGGAATACCATTGGATGTTGAGTGGTTTTGACTCATGGTATTGATAAAGGCTAAACCTATAAAAGGAGAAGAGAATAATAGTGCAAGTGTGCAAGTGTCTGGGTTTTAATGAAGACTTCACTCTGAAGTATATCTGTATGGAATGGGTAACAGTTTATTGATTGATCTGAATTAATAATGCACCTATGAAGAAAATTATGAAGAGAGATCTCTAGATCTGAAATGTATATGTATTTTCTAGATCTTTTTATGGAATGTTTAGATCTGAGATGAGGCAAAATACTTTCTGAAGTAAAGGATGAAATCTGAGTTGTTTATCTGATCTGAAGAAGCTGCACAGTCCTGAAAAGTTACAGATGTATATGCAGGTTCACTTCAGTAAAAGCGCGTGTATACGCGGGTCTGATTAAGGAAAAGCGCATATATGAAGTTAGGGCTTTCTGAAGAAAGCACAGAAGTATACGCAGGTTGGTTTCTGAGAAAGCGTGTATATATGCAGGTTCAGTGAAGTAAAAGCGCGTATGGAATCTAGGGTTTTACTGAAGTATGTGGTTTGAAATGTCTGATTTGTTCTGTTGATTTACTGTTATCTGTCAATGATGTATTCATACAGAACTGGGTTGTTTGAATGATGAATATGCTGCTGACTATGTTAATTGAAGATCAAGTTGTTGGTTTATTGGTTGATGATTCAATGAATGAATTAAGTTTCAGTTTGATGAATGTTGAGCTTAAATGTGTGGAGTGGGTCCAGTTTGAAAATATAATGAAAAGTGGCCTACAAATTGTGTTGTATGGAAGCTGTTGGATCCAGTATGAAAATTGATGAAACATGGTCCATGGTGGTGCTGAGGGTCGAAACCTTCAGTGAGGGGGTTGTAGCTCCCTTCCAGTGGTAGCTGGTAAACGAGTGCAGGGGGTAGTGGCTCCCTTCCAGGAGAGGCTGGTAAACGAGAGCAGGGGGTTGTAGCTCCCTTCCAGGAGAGGCTGGTAAACGAGAGAAGGTTGTAGCCTTTTGCAGGTGGGTGCTTGCGTGCTGGTATGAGTCTGCGCCAGTACATCGTTGTAAGATGTTTTCTTTATAATAAAATATTGAAGACTGAGACGACGGAAGTGGTGGTTTTCTCCAAAATTGGGTTTCCACCTTAAATCCTGGTGTTCATGTGTGTTGCTTATGTGTGATGATTTATTCTGTTCTTACTGCACATGTTTAATGTTTACTAAACATCTAATGAATGAATGATGCAATGATCTAAGCAAAGAATTATCAGCATAATGAGATATCTGTTAATACGTGAGTTTTATTAACGATATCCACGTGTATATGCGAGTTGGCTTCAGTAAAGTAGCGTATGGGTTTTAGAGAAAGAAAAAGTAAAAATTTTCAAGTCAGCCCTAAATACTGATTCAACCCCCCCTCTCAGTATTTTTCCCAACAATTGGTATGAGAGGAGGTCCTTCTGAAGGAGCTTGATTGCTTGAAGGAGATCCGTCGCAATGGGAAGTCATGAAGGAGTACTCTCTCTAAGGCCACCTCTATTCAATGGAAGTAATCTGTTATTCTGGAAGATACGAACAAAAGCTTATTTGCGAAGTCTTGGTGCAGAAGTATGGGCAATCGTGGAAGAAGGTTATCAGTATCCAACAACTATTCCTTCTGATGCAGCAGAAAGGAAGAAATATGAAGTCAATGCCAAAGCAATCAATGTTTTATTAGGAAGCATGTATGAACCAGAATTTTCTAAAGTGATGCAGCTAAATTTAGCAAAATAAATATGGGACAAAATCATTCTAAGCTATGAAGGAGATACAAAGGTAAAAAGTGCAAAAATCCAAACTCTCAGAATTGAATATGAAAATTTAAGAATGCATAGTGATGAGAGTATTGCCAGTTTCTTTTTACATCTAGATGATATTGTAAATCGTATGAGAAGTTTGGGTGAAACCATAACCGACACTACTCTAGTGGAAAAATTCTTAAGATCTTTGACCTCAAAATTTGAATCAAAAGTATCAGCTATTGAAGAAAGGCAAGATCTGCAAACTCTTACTATTGTTCAACTACATGGTATTCTAACTGCTTTTGAAATGAGAAAATAAGGTCCCTCTCAAATCAGAGAAGTTTCCTTTAAGGCATACGCAAAAGGAAAAGAACAGGAAGCCGTCAAGGAATCAAATTATATATAAGAAGAAGAAGAGGCAAATTTCGTGAGAAGACTCCAAACAGGTACTGGAAGATTCAGAGGTAAGCTTCCCTTCAAGTGTTTTACTTGTGGAAGAATTGGTCATTATGCTGCTAAATGTCCTTATGAAGAAAATCATGATAAAGGAAAACAATTTGAAAAGGGAAAGAGCTATTATACAAATGAAGATAATGATGAAATGTCAAATGAGGATGAAGAAGATTCTGACCAAGATCTGTTAGTGCTCATGGCAAGGAAGCAAAAGAAGAAGGCTACTCAAAGAAAGGAGATATCTCAGAAAACATGTGAAGCAGAAAATGAAGAAAATGAAAAAGGTACTAATCTTTGTGATTCACTTCCTTATGCAAGCAATGGTGAAGATAGTGAAAATGATAGTGAAAGTAACAATATGGGTCTAGAAGCAAATCTCAAGACTAATGATGAAGATCAATTTAAAAAACAAGAATCTATCTACCAAGACACGATTTCTAGAATGAATTGTGAGATAGAAATGTATCAAAGATGGATAGAAATGTATCAAAGACTACAGGATAAAGTAACCAATCGAAGTGAAAGACTTGAAGAAGAAATCATCTCTCTGAAAGAAGAGCTGGAAAAATCAAATAAGAAGAATGAAGATCTTTTACAAACTTTTGAAGAACAAGAAAATGAGTTGAAAGAAGAGATTTTGAAATTGAATGATCAAGTAGAAGAAAGAAAAAGGGCTGAAGAAAGTATGAAGCAGCAATGCCAAAAATTGGAGGTTGAGGTAAACATTTTAAAGGGTAAATTAGAAGAAAAAGATAAACTTTTGAGGTTTCAAGATAGTACTAAGATTCTGGACAATATTCTTAGTAGGAAAAGGTCTCCTTCTGTTAAATTTGGTCTTGGTTTTCATGAAACTGTTAAAGGAGAATCTAGTTCACAAGGAAGTGCTAAAGATTCAAAGGATATCAATGCAAAATCTGAAATGTTGGAAGAAACAAAAGATCAACCGACAATCATGAACTCTCAAAATAAATCATTCCCTCCTATGATCAATAATGTTGAATTCTTTAAATGTCATAATTATGGACATTTTGTAGCCAATTGCAGAAGCAGAATGTTTCAGTCACATACAAACAGATTTTACACAGAAAGGTACTTAGGTTTCTTTAAGGGATATTGTTTTTCATGCAGCAAATATGGTCATAAAGCAGCTGATTGCAATAGAATAAAGATTCATTATGATCCTTATGTTTACTTCTCTAGTCACATAAGATGTTATGCTTGAAACAAGTATTGACATGTAGAAAAAGAATGCAGGATGAATAGATCTGAGAAATTGGATAATTTCCAGCACACAAAAAGAAAGTTCAAGAAAAGCTGGAAAAAGGTGGAAGACCGGTCAGAAACGTAGGGAATGTTGACCCTACTGCAGTCATCCGCTTCTAAAGCTTACTTCTCATAATGTCTGCAGGAGTAATGTGAGATACATTCTAGGGATTAGTAATGTATCATCACAGGGGGAGAAATGTATGATGATTCCCATGGTTGGTTTGGTAATTCTGGTTGTGTTTATTTCTGACAGTGCATCTGATGTGACAAGAAAAGATAGGTACAGGTGGTACAAATTCAGGGGGAGATGAAGGAGTGAAATTTTTAGTATTTCACTTTCCATACGCAGGTTTAGTGAACAAAAGCCGCGTATACACGCGAGTTCCTTTGGAGAAAGAAGCGTATGCTTTTCTGTTAAGGAAAACATTGATTCAACTCAAGAACATTAGTACAAGTTCAGGGGGAGCATCAATCTAACTACTAATGATTGCATTGTTGGAATTATATCTACTTATTCCTTAGTTCTCAAATGATGATGACATGATACATGGTTTCTTATGATGAGATTATGGATGAGCCCTATTTGCTTTTTGCTGAAGAATATATTTTGTTTCACACATGGATAAGTTGGAAGTCTTATGATTCAGAGATAAGAATAGATCATGCAGAGTTTGTTGCTATATGATGAATCTTGAAGATCTTGGTGATATTAGATCACATGGATGATTGCTTGATTGAAGAAGTTGTTCTGGTATGATAATTCCTCTTGGGAAGAATATGCCGATGCTGCAAAGAATCTGAAGGCTTGGTTACTAATGTGCTTATGCTACAACTGTTGGATGACACTTGAAAACATAGCTACATTGTCCTATCTATCTCCTCTCATATTTTCAGGGAAGCATTCAGACAGAAGCTAGGAATTGTCTCTACCTCTCAAAAGATCAGATCTACTTAAATTCAGAAGTTTAAATTGGATACACGGATTTCCTGAAAGACAGTCGCATATATATGCGCGTTCAGACACAGAAAACCACGTATGGATATTTGCTGACAAAATTCTTCTAGGTCAGCATTCTTCAGCACAGCTGCAGTACTATTTGGTATCTCTAGTGGTGCTCCAGTGCTCATAATTCTGTTTCATTCTCTGATATTGTTGATGAAGATGCCTTGATGATTTGCTGTGGAAAGTGTTCAGGATGCGCAAGCTAAGGGGGAGCATTGGTCATGTGGAAAGGATGCATTGTTGGCATTCTCTTGATTTGCTGTGATCTGATCTCATGTTTGAGATTCCTTGGCCTTGGTTATAAAAGTCATATTTGTAATTTGATGAAAAGGTCATGATGAAACCTATGATGTAAAATTGTGATACTCAGTCATGTAAGGACTTGTTAAAATTTGTAAACCCACTTGGTTGGGTAGTTGAGTCAAAATGTGTAAACCCACTTGGTTGGGTACTTGAGTCATATATGTAAATCCACTTGGTTGGATCTTTGCTGTAAGTATGAGTCCTTAGTGATAGGAAAGGTCATAGATTAATGTACTTCATTGAATAATGTGTTTGAAGATTCAGCATGAACTCAGGAGGAGCAAGGTAACTTTAGTGCACATCAGATCTACAGAGCTCTTCTTTCTACATGAGGAGAAAAACCTTGTTTTGGTTTTCATCCGCCCTTTTCCCTTGATGTCAAAGGGGGAGAGTAACATGGTGTTTGAATAGGGGGAGAGCATCATGGTGTTTGCATAATGGTTATATTCAATGTATCTATCTGTTGTGGTGATCAAACACCATCATGGTTTCCATCAAGTCCAAAGGGGGAGATTGTTGGCGTGTGTTGTCCTTGATGGCAACCCACTTGATGAAATAAGATTGTTGGCAATATGATGCAATGTGTTGTCTTTGATGGCAACCTACTAGATGAAGTTGTCCTTGATGAAAACTGACTTGATGAGTTGTCTTTGGATGGCAACCTCCTTGATGAATGATGGCAACCTACTTGATAAAGTTGATGACAACCTACTTGATGAAGTTGTCCTTGATGGAAACCTACTTGATGAGTTAAGGGGGAGATTGTTGGAAATGTGATACAATGTATTGACTTTGATGGAACCTCGCCGATGAAGTGTTCTCGATGGAAACATACTTGATGAGTTGCTCATGATACAACCCATGAGTTATTGATGATATCCGTGTGTTAAAAGGAAGGATGATGTATCTACATCACCTCTGAAGTAATAATAGCATGAATTTCAAGAAGTGCTTAAAAATACAATATGATGTGTCACAAAGCATATGGGTTTGCTGAGAAGTAGCGTATGTGCACTTAAAAAGTACGTGTTAAGTCACGATGCCCTAACACACTCTAAATTTATAAAATTGTGGACTGACCATGCCATTGACCTATCGTATTGAGTTACCGGATTCTCTATTTCTCCATCCCGTCTAGGAATACCATCGGATGTTGAGTGGTTTTGACTCATGGTATTGATAAAGGCTAAACCTATAAAAGGAGAAGAGAATAATAGTGCAAGTGTGCAAGTGTCTGGGTTTTAATGAAGACTTCACTCTGAAGTATATCTGTATGGAATGGGTAACAATTTATTGATTGATCTGAATTAATAATGCACCTATGAAGAAAACGATGAAGAGGGATCTCTAGATTTGAAATGTATATGTATTTTCTAGATTTGTTTATGGAATGTTTAGATCTGAGATGAGGCGAAATACTTTCTGAAGTAAAGGATGAAATCTGAGTTGTTTATCTGATCTGAAGAAGCTGCACAGTCCTGAAAAGTTACAGATGTATACGCAGGTTCGCTTCAGTAAAAGCGCGTGTATACATGGGTCTGATTAAGGAAAAGCACGTATGTGCAGTTAGGGCTTTCTGAAGAATGCACAGAAGTATACGCAGGTTGGTTTCTAAGAAAGCGCGTATATACGCAGGTTCAGTGAAGTAAAAGCGCGTATGGAATCTAGGGTTTTACTGAAGTATGTGGTATGGAATTTCTGATCTGTTCTGCTGATTTACTACTATCTGTCAATGATGTATTCATACAGAACTGGGTTGTTTTAATGATGAATATGCTGCTGACTATGTTAATTGAAGATCAAGTTGTTGGTTGATTGGTTGAAGATTCAATGAATGAATTAAGTTTTAGTTTGATGAATGTTGAGCTTAAATGTGTGGAGTGGGTCCAGTCTGAAAATATGATGAAAAGTGGCCTACAAGTTGTGTCGTATGGAAGCTGTTGGATCCAGTATGAAAATTGACGAAACGTGGTCCATGGTGGTGCTGAGGGTCGAAGCCTTCAGTGAGGGGTTTGTAGCTCCCTTCCAAGAGAGGCTGGTAAATGAGAGAAGGTTGTAGCCTTTTGTAGGTGGGTGCCTGCGTGCTGGTATGAGTCTGTGCCAGTACATGGTTGTAAGATGTTTTCTTTATAATAAAATATTGAAGACTGAGATGACGACAGCGGTGGTTTTCTCCCGAATTGGGTTTCCACCTTAGATCCTGGTGTTCATGTGTGTTGCTTATGTGTGATGATTTATTCTGTTCTTACTGAACATGTTTAATGTTTACTAAACATCTAATGAATGAATGATGCAATGATCTAAGCAAAGAATTATCAGCATAATGAGATCTCTGTTAATACGTGAGTTTTATTAAGGATATCCGCGTGTATAGACGAGTTGGCTTCAGTAAAGTAGCACATGGGTTTTAGAGAAAGAAAAGGTAAAAAGTTTCAAGTCAGCCCTAAATACTGATTCACCCCCCCCTCTCAGTATTTTTCCCAACAGGAAAATGGTGGGCAGGGTCAAGGTGGTTTAGATCTGGACCGTTGGATCTCGGGAATGGACGGTCAAGATCTGTCGAGGGGGAAGGTAGGTCCCAAAGGAGTTGGGCCTATCGGGTTCGATAAGGACCGTGGGATTTGAATGATGGATGGTTCAGATTTAATCTCGATGTAATGAAAGGAATATGAGGCAGGGGGTCGGGTAGAGATCGGGCGAAATATAGACCGTTGATCTACAAAGATCAACGGTGGATCTTCGTCGAAGAATTACACTGACGGGTTTATGAAATAATCAAAGGGAAGTCAAGTTTGATCTGGACCGTAAGATCTATGAAATGGACGGCCCAGATTTGATCGCAGGGTCACAAATCAGCGAAGGCAAAGGGAAGGCACAAAAGGGAATGCGCCGATGCGATTAAGTGTGGGCCGTTAGATCTAGGAGAGATCAACGGTTAGGATTGAATCGACGGGTTTTAATGTTGGAGGGATATGGCGGAGTGTGATTAAATCTGGGCCATTGGTTCTTGTGGATTTCAATGGCTCAGATTAAATTGCGAGATCGCAATCAGAGGAGGGAAAGGGAATGGACAAAAGAAATTTTCCGATGCGATGGAGTGAGGACCATTGATCTAAAAACTAGATCGACGGTCAGGATTTAATCATGAAGGCCAAAGGCAGAAGGGAAAGTTTTGAACAGGGAGCGATATGGACCGTCGGATCTGGGGTTGATAAAGCATATCAACGGTCTGGAATTGATCACTTGATCGCATCGACGGGAAGGGAAAAAACAAAGGGTAAGTTGGAAACTTGTGATGTGATTGGCCGATAACCGTTGATTGGTTTTGGATCAACAAATGATATTCGTTGAAACTTCAAACTGTCAAGTTTTATTTAAAACATAAGGAAGGTCAGGTTTTATGGAATGACAAAGGAAAGTTATATCCGGGAAAGGGTTTTAAGCCTTTTAGCGCCCGGTTGCGGGGCTTTTGGTTATATGAAGAAGGTGAAGGGATTGGGTGTTTAAAAGAAAAGGGCCTATCGCAATCAGAGTTTTCAAAAGTAATAGGTAATAAGGAACAGAGAAAAACCCGATTGCGATTGCGCGATAGGGGCTTAACTGCCGGTTACAGCTCCGGTTTTATTTCAAAAAAAAGGAGCTGGGGCCAAGGCCAAAGGGGCTTAAGGCCTTAGTGCAAAAAGGCTGTTTTTTAGGATTTTTGAAGGATTTTTTGAGGATCTTCAGAGTTCCGATAAGGTTTAAAAAGGAGTTTCAAACCTTTTTATGAAGGAAATGAAGGAGAATGAGGGAAATGGCAGAATTTCATGAAGAATAAGGGGATGAAAATGGTGTTATTAATGAATGGAAGGAGGGGTAAAATGAAGGGGAAAATGTGTTTTTTGAGCAGTCTTTCTCCTTGCAAAACAACATATTTTTCAGGGTTAATAAGGGGAACAGCGGTGAAGATTAACTAAAGGATAAGTTATCTTCATAAGACTTTAAGAACTCACAATTTTGACCATAAAATTGTTTCTTGAAGGCTTAAAAATGATTTAGCCACCATTTGATGTGAAAATTTTTTATAGGTGGCTAACAGTGGCTCCACATGGGGATGGCACCTTCTTGAAGGTGTCAAGAACTTTAGACATGTTTTCTCTGGGAGTTGAGCAATGCCTCATCCATTGGGCTGCAACTTTCTTTACTTTACTGATCTTCTTTTGCTCTGACAATGCTAGCAACCATTAAAAACAATGGAACTATATCAAAACAAGCTTTCTACCTACCCAATCCTAATGATCTAACATTTTTTCTTCTTTCAGAGTGCATTTGGATTGGAAAAATATTTTTACAAAACATTTTATTCTTTTGAGAAAACATAAAACTAGTCTGTTTCTACCCTTATTTCTCCATGAACTCAGATTAAGCAGTTGAGTTCATAAGCTTCTCTTCCTAACTACTATCTGTCAGGATTAGACTGTTTGACAGATTTTTATTCACTAAATTATGAACATAGAAACTTAAAAGCAAACAAGCTAGGATTGAACAGTCTAACTTGTTGCTAATCTATGGCATAAAAAACAAGCTACACATAGACTTTTATTTGCAAAAAAGTAAAGAAAAATGGTGAAGGCTTAAGATCTGAAAGTTTAAGAACATCCTTTTCTTTTCTCTAGCTCTGTTTTTAGGCTTGTTTGAGTTGTTCTCTCTTTGTTCTCTGGTTCAAGTTTTGGGCATATTAGAACCAGTTTACCTCTATCTTGGCTTAAGATTTGAACTAGTTAGAGCCATTCTTCTTTTTGAAATCCACAGGTTTAGATTTTGAGCTTGTTTGAACCTTTTTTCTTCTATCCTAATCTATCTAACTGATAAGCCAAGATTAAAGTTGTTTGGAAGATCTATTTTACTAACCTATCAGTAGTAAATTTAAAACTAATTAGTCATGATTAGGCTGTATGACTAACTATGAGTGTGTTTCTTAGGAGTGGCTTTTGAGCTTGCACACTTTCAAACTTTGTTTCTCTTTTTTGGTATGGGGCTGTACCTTTCTTGTTTTTACAATCTGCCCTCTTTTCTCTTTCTATTGTTTTTGTATTTTTTCATTTTTTAACTTTGAATGCAATGATGGATATGATATTTACAATGAGAGAAAAAAAAAGGCTTCCAAACTGATATGGTCAAGAGAAATAATGTTTGAGCATCCTGCCATTGACAAGACCCCCAAACAGTTCAACTCCATTCAATTCTTGCAAGAAATAAGCATTGTTACCAGCAATAGAATGAATGAGATAAGGACCAAGCCATAAGTTATCAAATTTCCCATGCTTGCCCTTATCTTCTCTCCTTGAATCCCACCTCAAGACTTTGTCACCAATGTTAAAATTACTGGCTTTTGTCCTTCTATCAAAAAGATTCTTGATGCTTTCTTTCTTTTGTAATTCTTTGTTGTAGACCTCTTCTCTGGTTTGTTGAAGATGTATAATCTATTTAATTATTCTGATCATGTCATTGTCTTCAGACTATACTTCTTGGATTAGCTTCATGACTGGCACTCCTAGGCTGGTTGGAAAAATTGCATCTACTCCATAAACAAGCTGGTATGGTGACATTCCAATTGACTTTTTAAGTGTTAATATGTCAGCCCATAATGCATGTACTAGCTTGGTGTGCCAAGATTTCTTATTGTCCTCTAGCAAATTCTTGATTATGTTTACCAAACTTTTGTTTGAGGATTCTGCCAACCCATTACCTTGAGGGTAATAGACAGTAGAATGGCCCAATGTAATCTAATATTTGTGACATAATTCAACCATGTTTTTGGATCCAAATGCAGCAACATTATCAGTGATAATATTCCTAGGACAGCCAAATCTAGAGAGGATATGATTTTCAATGAATTTTATGATGACAGAGTCATTGGCTTGCCTAGAAGGGATGGCTTCTATCCATTTAGTAAAGTAGTCTGTTGCAGTGAGGATCCATCTATGTTGGGAAGATGAGGGTGGATGGATTTCTCCTATGAAGTCTAGGCCCCACTGTTGAAAACGAGCTTCAATAGTGATTGGATGCAAAGGTAAGGGAAGCAATTTTCTTTTGCCTTCAAAGAGTTGACATTTATGACAGGCAATAATCATTTTATGGACATCTTGAAAGAGAATGAGCCAAAAGTAACTAGCTCTAAGGATTTTATTGGCAGTTGTCTTCCAATAGAGATGGCCTCCACATTCTCCTTCATGGAATTAATGCTTGATCTTATCTACATCATTCTCAAGAAAACATTTAAGCAATAATCCACTTGCATTTTTCCGATATAGACATTTATCTATAATGCAGTAATTTATATCCTTTAACTTTAAAAACCTTGCCTTTGTTTTAGACAAACCAGGGGGAGTATTCAAATTGAGAAAAACATATAAAATATTAGCATACCAAGAGGAATTCATAAAATTGTCTTCAACAATGGGAGTTGACAATTCCTCTTGTTCATCTAATGCATTTATCATGTTTATATCAAGAGCTTCAAAATTAGGCTCAACCGTTAATCTTGCTAGTCCTTGGCCTTTTATAAGTTTAGTGGGCTTGATTTCTAGATCATATTCAAGTATCACAGCTATCCACTTTCCTCTTTTTCCATCAGGATCCTAGGTTAGAATATCTTTGACAACTGAATTTGGCACAAATGCAATTATGTGGGAGTGTAAAATATAAACTCTGAAGTCTTTTAAGGCTTTGACTAAGGCAAAGGTTTGTTTTTGCATGATATTGTACTTCAGAGGTGCATCTCTCAATGCCTTACTAAAGAATGCAATTGGCTATTCTTGTCCCTGTGGATTTTTCTACAATAGGATAGTAGCCACTGTATGTTCTGATGCAAATGAAAAAATGAAAAAACCTTTTGAAAAATCAGGACTTATAAGAACTAGTGTTTTGGTTAATGCTTGTTTCACCAGTTCAAATGATCTCTTTTATTCTAAGGTCCATTTGACTCCTTGTTCTTTCTCTAACATGTTTGTTATGTTCCTAAGGAGTTCAGCTAAGTTGGGTATGAACCTTCTCAAGAAATTAATCTTCCCAAAGAAATATTGAAGTTCCTTGATGTTTCTAGGATGGGTGATTTGCAATATACCCTCAATCCTCTTTGGGTCTATCTTTATTCCTTCTTTTGATATGATGTGCCCAACAAGTTTACCTTCTTGGAGACCAAACATTGTTTTCTTTGGATTTAAAGATATCCCATATTTTCTGCATTTCTCAAAGACTTTTCTCAAGTGTTCTAGGTGTTCTTCATCTATTTTGGAAAAAACAGTGATATCATCAAGGTAGATAATGATGAAGTAGCCTAATTCTTCCGAGAATGCAATGCCCATGGCTCTCTGAAATGTAGCACCAACATTCATTAAACCAAAGGGAATTTTCACATACATGAAAGTACCCCAAGGTGTGGTAAAATTTGTCTTGAGTTGATCATTAGGATGCACTAAAATCTGATTGTATCTTGAGAAGCCATCTAGCAAAGAAATCCTTTTAGAACCAACTACCCTTTGTAAAATATGATCCATCTTGGGTAAAGGGTAGTTTTCCTTTAATGAAGCTTTGTTTAAGTTCCTAAAGTCAATACAAAGCCTTATTTCTCCTGTTTTCTTCCTAACTGACACTAGATTAGACACCCACTCTGAATATCTAATAGGGACAATAATTCTAGCTTCATACATTTTCTTGATTTCTTTTTCTACCAAAGGTAATTGGACAGGGTTGATTCTGCGCAATTTTTGTTTAAAGGGCTTTTGGTTTTCTTTGAGGGGTATCTTGTGTTGAATTATTTCTGTGTCATAGGACTTTAGATCCTCATAAATCCATGCAAAAACATTAGAAAATTCTCTAAACAACTCAATGTATTTCAACTTGATGTGAGATGGTAAGGTTTTAGATAGTTTGATCATTTTTGGTTTTAGTTCAATGCCTATATTACACTCTTCTACCTCAGTTTCAACAGGCTACAGTTTCAGTTTTTTGGCAACATCATTGAAATCAAACAACTCTTCTAATGGGACCAGAACTTTTGGCAAATTCTGAGTGTTAGATTGCAATGTTTCTAAGTCTTCTTTTTCTAAATCTGCACTAATTTCTGTGGTATGTTCAAGTTTATTAGCTAACATATTTATAACAACAATCTTTGGAGAGTTTTCTTCTTCATCAAGTAGATTTTCCTCAGTAGAACAATCATCTTCATAATCTGAATCTGAACTTGTTAGTTTAAATTCATTTCTAGACTGTAGGAAGTGTTCTATTTGTTTGTCTCCATCAAACACTTGCCAATATTTTTCATTATCTGGGACAGCTAGTCAAAATTTGATTTGAGTTGTGCATTGTTTGGTTTCATAAGGAGTTAGGCATGTTCTAGCAGCAAAAGCTAAATTATGGGCAAGGATATTTTGGTCTCTTGGGACAAAGATAAGTTGGGATTCCTCAAATTTTCTTAGTAAGTCCATGACATCATTCCTATCGGCTCTAAGTCTGGGGTGTTTGGCACTGTATTCCCCATTCACTTGCCTAACATTCAACTCTGAATCCCCATGAAATTTTATCCTTTTGGCCCCTAATTTCTTCAATAAGTGTAGGCCTAAAAGGAGGGATTCATACTCAGTTATGTTATTTGAACATTGAAAATTTAATCTGTAGGAATGCCCTTCAGTGTAATTATTTTCAGTGTTATGTATCCAAATTCCTGCACTTGAATTGTTCTTAGTGCAAGACCCATCAAAATTCATACTCCAAAGAGGACTAGTTTCAAAATTACTAGTTTGGCTACTATCCTCTTTATTTTGTGTGTTTTCAGCTTGTTCTTGATAGTCAATATTGTTTTGAAATTGTTCTAATTCCTCATGTTCTTCATTAAGTTGAGGATTCTTCTCTTGGTTCTCAAAGATAACAAGTAATGGATAACTGTTTTGTAGCTCTAGACCCGTGATTAGTTTAAAATGATTTTCTGTTTTGACACACTGTTTTGACCCTTTTGTTATGCCTCCTTCCTTTTCTATGCCTGCCACTACATTACAGTGAGGAGTGGCCAGTAAATCAGTTAAGGTTTCCTGCTCATTAAATATTTCATCATTAAAAAGAATGAATGAGTCAAGGCCTATATGTATAGAATAAAGAGGAGAGTTTTGTGGTCTAACTTGGCTACTAACCATGTATTGCATATGAGTTTCCCTATAAAGTCTTCTTGTTTGATTAAAAAAAAGGATGGTAGCATATGTCATATCCATTTGCATTGTTCCTTGTAACTTAGCTCCCCAAGATCTTGATAACAGCATACCATACTTGGGTGGTACATCAGCCACTACAATATCCATTACTGAACACTTGGCTGGAATTTGTGCTAAGTTTACACAAAGGTCTTTGAGCAAACCTAGGCATTTCACTATACTGGAGTCAAAGGAGTAAATATCTCTGTATGGTCTGGTAATTTCAAGGCCTAGGCTCTCCGTCACTGATTTGGGCATTAAGTTATTAGAGGCCCCTGAATCATGCATAGCATTGTGTAAAATTTTGTCATGAATCTTCAAACTAACATAAAAAGAAGGATCTGGCCCTTCTTGGTATCGTCCCTCAATCTTAGGACCAAATAAGAGCTCTGGTTGGTCATCATTAAGATTGATCGTATCATTATTTTCTGTTATGTTAAAAGCCTTCAAAATTTGTAATCTATATGCTTCTTGGGTGGCTAATTCAGTAAGAGGAATAGAGATTTTTTATTTTGGAAATTTCCTGCTCCAAACTAAAAGGCAGCTGATTTTTTACAATGTTTGTTTCAACCTTATTAACCACCATTTTATCAGCAAAATCAGCTTGCTGATTTCCTCTATTTACATTGGTAAATTTTTTTTTTATAGGAGCACTAGCTGAAGTGTTAACGCTGCTAAGATGTGCACTCTATTTTTCATTCATTTGAGTGCCCCTTTCTTTGTTTTTATCAGAATTTACAGCCACTGTTTTGTCTTTCTGTTTTGTAATTTTGGATTTATTTACAGGGCTATTTTTTGCATATTTTTCAGAGGTTTTGGTTGTGGGGGTTTCTTGATTGATTTTACTCCTAAGGTCATACTCTTTTGGAGTTTCTATGATGACATTTTCCAACTCTTGATAGTCATATTCATCCTGTGGTATTTTATCATCATAGGGTGTGTATAGACCTTGTTTTCTATTGTAATGAACTTCAAAATCATCATTGTCTACTCCCAACATGTTTATGTCATCTTCCTCTATTTTTTCACTTGTTTCTTCAGCCTCACTTAAATATTTTTGATGAAAAGGAGTAGTAATCTGTTGATCATCCTCCCTTGGTCTGTCTTGAGGCTGGTTTCTCCTAAAATTTTGATTTTGATTTTGATTTCTGTTTTGAGGAGCTGATTGGTTTTGACTAGCTTGTGCTCTCTCAAGTATGCTCATATTTTTCATCATTTCCTCCATCATTCTCTCCATCTTAGAGCTAGATGTGGAAGGTGCAGATTCCTCTCTAAATGACACTTTTTTCTCATTCCTCATTCTCGCTCTTTTCTCCATTAGATTAACTTCCACAGCCAAAGCTCCTTTTTGCATATCTTCTAGAGTCAAAGGGTCTCTTTTTCTCAGATGATAGGCCATTTCAGGATCAAATAATTCAAGAAATTTGTTTAAAGCTGAGCCTTGTGGAGGTTTTAAGTCTGGGGGAAGGGCATTATAAACACTGTTGAACCTAGTGCAATAAGCTTGAACACTTTCCCCAGTGTTTCTTTGGAGATTCTTGTAGTCCGAAAGTATTTGGAGAGGATTTTTCTTGACTTCCCATTTGTTTAGGAATAATTGATGGAAGACTTGGAGATCATTAATACTATGAGGGGTTAAGCCCTTAAACCATTTTCTTACTTCTCCCCCTAAACTTTGAGCAAATAATGTAAGTTTGACAGATTCATCATCAATCTCATTTTTGTCAAAATATTCATTCATCTTATCCACATGTTGTGAAGCAGTAGTAGCACCACTGGAATCATATAATGGTATCTTGGACTGATAGTCCTGTGGTAAATTGACTAAAGGTAAGGAAGGACTAGAGGGGCATACCATGTTGCCATGATAGGGGGTTGTGGAAAAAGTGGGGGGTTTACAAGTGGAGGAGGTTGATGGAATGGTGTAGTTTGAACAATGGATGTGTGGATAACAAAAGTAGATGGACCATCAATAGATTATTGAGCAGATCTAGGATGAGAGAAACCAAAATTATGAAGGAAATGTGAATCAGGTGGAGTAGTTTCTCTGCTACGAGGATGTTCACTTCTATCTTGGGATGAAGGTGGAGACTCAAGATCTATATGATCTATATCATCAAGTGACCTAGTTCTAAATGGGTTTCTTAAGTCAACTTGTGATTCTTGTAGAGCTACAAGGTTTTCAGGGACAAAATTAGCTCTATGGAGTGGTCGACAATAGTTGCAGATTTGGCCTTAGGAGACTTCCTAAGAATTCTTTCAGGGTTATCAACTATCTCAGGAGGGTTTGGGTCAGGATAGGTCTAGTATGAATTCTTCTAGGAGCCACTATGCTATGTTTTTTAGACCCAACTAATAAGAAAATTTTAACCAAATATAACAATCTTTGAGAGGCTAACTGATCTTTAAACAAGAAAAATTTAATCCTAAAGTCTTCTTAACTGAGTCTAGATGATGTTATGATGATAATGGGTTTCCCAGTGGAGTCTTAAGGTTTGTTTGGATTGTGGAGTCACCAGGTGGAAATTTTTAGCTCTTTTGGAGGTAAAATGATTTATGGTCCACCACCATGTTTATTTGAACACCAATCTGAAATATTTTTGGGTTTTCTGAGTTTTTTAGTCCTATGGGTTCTAAGAGTGTCCTAGATATGTTTCAACACTTAGCTATGGTGATGAGACAAAGAAAGTTTACTCTTATGGCTAAGCTAGCTGATTCCTTCACGGTTTGATAAGCTCTCATGAGAATCCTAAGGGTTCCTTAGTTTGTCACTGATTCAAATAAGTCCTATCATGATTACCATTTGCTTTGGTAGTGCTTGAAAATGGCTACTTATACTTCACTGAATAGTGTTCTTGAATCAAGGGTTTTTCTCAAGGTCCTAAGGGTATCTAAGATGAAATTCACTCAGAAATCCCCAGTGGAGTCACCAGAAATGTTGGGTCCCTGTAATTTAGAAGATTGGCAAGACTAAAGCTTCAGAGACAACACTTGAACCACTTTGGGATTCTAGGATCTAGCCCTCCTGAATCCAAAGAGGGATCTCTCTATAAGTGCAAAGATTGACTTATCTTTAAGGCTTTTAGGTGTGATATTAGGCTAGTTATTAAGAATAAGGGTTTTTTGTTTGTTTGGATGGTTGAGCATGATTTTTAATTGAGTGGAAAGTCCTAAAAATGAAAGAGTTTCAAAGGGGTGAAGATGTGAACAATCAGAACTAGATTTGGCTGATAGGATAGATATGAAACAAGACTTAGTCCATTGGGCTATGGAGTCATAAAAGGGTTTAATTGTGCAACAATTTCAAGAGTGGTCCAAGGGGCAAGTCATCTATATCAATAGATATTTTTAGATTAAATGATGGAATGGAACATTAAAAGTGTTGAGAAAGGTGGAAAAAGTCAATAATTTCAACAAGGATTTATCAACTTTCCAAACAAGAGAAAGCCTTTTAATCAAATCTTTAAAACCAACCAAAGACAGGGCTAACGTTAAAATTCTTTGGACAAGCTTGTATTAAAGATAACTTATCAGACAAACAATCCAACAATCCACCTGATTACTTTCAGAAAGAATGAAAACAGATAAGAAAACAAAGTGCAGCTTAAGATCAAGAAAGATACATTAAAATCTAAACCTGCTTCAGCATACTCTTAGGAAAACCTTCAGAAAAACCTTTGGAGAAAGAAACTAGAACATAGGGCAAACCATAAACTTTTCCAGTCTAACTCTACTAAGCATATAAAGAAAATATCATTCAAGAACTTCCTTTCAAGTTTCTGCACATCAAGATAGGGACAGACCAACATTCCTTGATAATGTTTACACTTAACTTAAGTCATTCTTAAACACACAATTGGAGGAAAACACAAAGATAAAGCTTATCAGTGAGAGCAGGGTACTTTTGACAGTAAATCCTAGCTCTATATTTACTGTTCTTTATCAGAGAATAAGTGAACAAAATGGCATACATGAAAGGAAAACAATGACAGTAAAAGGTACTTCACCAATGATATAGACCAAGATCCCAAGAATCAGCTTGTATATTGATGTCAATCCAGTTACATACTTCAAGTCCAATGTTCTGGTACATCAATCATCTTCTCTTCTCAGCCTAACTTATTTGATCACAAACAGAGCTTCAAGAGCCTCTAAAAACTATTTACATATAGAAAGTTTCGAGCACAAGTATTGTATCAAAGTCTAGCAACCAACCCTTTACAATGTGCTCCTCAAGGAGATTTTATAAGGAAATGAGGAGGTGGAAGTATTTCTAGGGTTTAAGTGTCATTAATTCTATAGTTAATGCAATTCCTAGCCTTGAAAACCATGCAAGGCATAAGGCAGGAATGCATTCGACCTATAACTCTGTTTCATAACTCTGTTCTACTTTTGAGGCTTAATGGATGAGAAAATTGACTTCAGGGCACTTTCTTATCTTTGTAATAACTTCACTGACAGTTTGTAATAAGTTTCTTTGATTTGAAATAACTGTTCGGCTGTCTTTAGGCAAATATCTTTTGAACAGGCAATAACTATGCCTTCTTTGATTTCTTTGAGACTACAGGTGGATTTTGGTAGCAGGAGAGGATTCAATTAGCCTCTGATGTGGTAGTGAAGGCTTCTCAGACTGATAGATCTGATTGTTCTTCCCTAAAACACTGTTAATTTTCTTTAATCCTATGTTATAGGCTTAATTAGGCCTAATTTTTGTCCTCTGGTCTTCATATGGTATTCAACTGAGTGGATTAGGCTTTTGATAGTCAAATTATTGCCATAATCCCTCAAAACTATGTTTAAAACCTTCAAACATTGATTTCTTCTTTGATCTTATGCTATAAAACTGATACTCTTTTTCTGGTTAAGGTTCACTATGTTTTTTTTGCTTTTGCAGGTGCGCAAAGGGTTTTATAGTCTTATCAGTGCTCATGAGGCATGATAAAATGATAATTTGAACCCTGCAGATCCTTTGTCTACATGGATAATGGCCTGGGGGATTGTCATCCTCGGCCCTTGATTTTATTTTAAAATAGTTGAGAAACCGTTAAAACCTGCACACACACAGAAAAGTTAAGAAAATCCTACGGAATTAGGTTTAGACAACTTCTGGGCACGAGATTAAATCGTGACCATTGGATGAAATCAACCAACGGTCGGGATTGCTTGCTAGGGTCAAAAGGGGAGGCGGTTGGATGAATGAGATTTAGATTAAGTTCGGGCCATTGGATCAGATTGATCAACGACTGAGATCAATTGGGAGTTTATAATGTAGAGGGGTGATATTATAGCAGAATGGAGGAAATTGCAAAAGAAATGGGAGAAACCTTTGGCAGAAGTGAAAATAGGCTTAAATGAAATTTGGGGTTGTGGAATGATCTGGGCCATTGGATTAGATCAACTAACAGAGATCGACGACGGAGATTCTTTGATGAATTCTCTTGGAAGAATGATGGAGGGCGATGAGTTTATGGCGAGATTAAATTGAGACTGTCAGATCTCAGAGATCGATGACGGAGATTGCTCAGTGAAATGCTTTGGGAGCAAAGGTGGGGTGAAATGACTTGGGGGTTAGATACAATCTGGGCCGTTGGATGAAAATAATGAACGACGGAGATTTAAATGAGAAAATGTAATGCGATGGGGAAAGGTGGTTTCAGTTGAAAAAACCGTTGGTTTCACGCTGCTCCAAAGTGGTTTTGATATTTTCCCAAAAAAACGCGATATGGGTCTGCGCTTGACACGTGTCCTTTAAATACCGCCCATATCGTGTAATTTTTTAGCATTAACATTCGGGTGCAAAATTACGCGATATGGGATAGCAACTGTCGGATGTAAGGCGGGGAGATCTGACGGTGGGAATGAGAGCGCGATGAGATAAGATGCGCAGGTGGAAAATGGTGGGCAGAGTCAAGGCGGTTTAGATCTGGACCGTTGGATCTCGGGAATGGACGGTTGAGATTTGTCGAGGGGGAAGTTATGTCCCAAAGGAGTTGGGCCTATCGAGTTCAATAAGGACCGTGGGATTTGAATGATGGATGGTTCAGATTTAATCTTGGGGTAATGAAAGGAATATGAGGCAGGGGGTCGGGAGGAGATCGGGCGAAATATGGACCGTTGATCTGCAAAGATCAACGGTGGATCTTCGCCGAAGAATTACACTGACAGGTTTATGAAATAATCAAAGGGAAGTCAGGTTTGATCTGGACCGTAAGATCTATGGAATGGATGACCCAGATTTGATTTCAGGGTCTCAAATTGGCAGAGGCAAAGGGAAGGAACAAAGGGAATGCACCAATGCAATTAAGTGCGGGCCGTTATATCTAGGAGAGATCAATGGTCAAGATTGAATTGACGGGTTTTAATGTCGGAGGGCTATGGCGGAGCGCGATTAAATCTGGGCCATTGGTTCTTGTGGATTTCAATGGCTTAGATTAAATCGCGGGATCACAATCGGAGGAGGGAAAGGGAGTGGACAAAAGAAATTTTGCGATGCGATGGAGTGATGACTGTTGATCTAAAAACTAGATCGACGGTCAGGATTTAATCATGAAGGCCAAAGGCGGAAGGGCGGGTTTTGAACGGGGAGTGATATGGACCGTCAAATCTGGGGTCGATAAAGTAGATCAATGGTTGGGAATTTATCACTGGATCACATCGAAAGGAAGGGAAAAAACAAAGGGTAAGTTGGAAACTTGCGATGTGATTATCCGATAACCGTTGATCGGTTTTGGATCAATGGCTGATATTCGCCGAAACTTCAAACTTTCGGGTTTTATTTAAAACATAAGGAAGGTCGGGTTTTATGGAATAAAAAAGGAAATTTATATCCAAGAAATGGTTTTAAGCCTTTTAGCACCCGGTTGCGGGGCTTTGGGTTATATGAAGAAGGCGAAGGGATCGGGTGTTTAAAAGAAAAGGGCCTATCACAATTGGAGTTTTCAAAAGTAATAGGTAATAAGAAACATAGAAAACCCTGATTGCGATTGCGCGATAGGGGCTTAACTGCGGGTTACAGCTCCGATTTTATTGCGGAAAAAAGGAGCTGGGGCTAAGGCTGAAGGGGCTTAAGGCCTTAGTGCAAAAACACTATTTTTTAGGATTTTTGAAGGATTTTTTGAGGATTTTCAGAGTTCCGATAAGGTTTAAAAAGGAGTTTCAAACCTTTTTATGAAGGAAATGAAGGAAAATGAGGGAAATGGTGGAATTTTATGAAGAATAAGGGGATGAAAATGGTGTTATTAATGAATGGAAGGAGGGGTAAAATGAAGGTGAAAATGGGTTTTTTGAGCAGTCTTTCTCCTTGCAAAACAACAGATTTTTCAGGGTTAATAAGGGGAACAACAGTGAAGATTAACTAAAGGATAAGTTATCTTCATAAGACTTTAATAACTCACAATTTTGACCATAAAATTGTTTCTTGAAGGCTTAAAAATGATTTAGCCACCATTTGATATGACAAATTTTTATAGGTGGCTAACACCAGTAACATGGATACTACAGATGGAGAAATATTTTGATCTTCGTAATGTGGGAAACACACAAAAGGTACACATTGCAACTTTATATTTAGAACCCAATCTGTATGTATGGTATTAATGCCTTTGTTCTCATAAACCACTTGTCACTTGGTTAATGTTTATGGAGGAAATGATAGCACATTATGAGGATACAAAGAGCAATACCTTCTTTAGCCAATTGCTAAATCTTAAACAAAAGGGTTTAATGATGGATCACAATTATGGCAACAAGGAAGTCTACCAATCACAACTATAAAAATAGAAATGTTGCTGCTCCTAGCCTTCCACAACCTACAAGGTTGACACCACAAAAATTCAAGGAAAAATTATAAAAAGGGCTATGTTACAGTTGTGATAACAAATACAATAAAGGTCATAAGTGTGCTGAGAAGAAATGAATTTACATAGATTGTGAAGAGGAGGAAAAAAAGGAACAAAAAAATTCAAAAGAAAAGGATATACACCAGGAACCAACCCTAGAGAAAGAAGAAATGAATCCGACGATATCTTGTAATGGATTGGTAGGAATTACCACTCTTCAAACTCTCAAGATAGAAGGACATATCAATAAGAAAAAGGTAACAATGTTGATTGATTCGGGTAGTACCCATAGTTTTATTCATTATAAGATAGCCAAGGAATTGAATTGATTCCTCTATCCAACACGAGAGTGTCAAGTGATGGTTTCAAATGGAGGAACTATAAATTTCTCTATAAAGTGACATAATATCAAGCTAACCATGGGGGAATATGTATTGAATAGTCCAATGTTTTCTATTCCAATGGGTGGTGTTGATGTTGTACTGGGAGTCCAATGGTTACAATCCTTGGGGACTATAGCTTTTAATTTTCAAGAAATTTTCTTGATTTTTTTTTGGGAAGGAAAGGTAGTTGAATTACAGGGTATTGTAGGGAAACCAAGAAAGATAATGAGTTCTAATGTCATGAAAATATTTTGAAGAAATAACAATGAGATGTAATTGCACAATTATGCTCACTGCAGGTTCAAGCAATGGAATATCACGTTGAGCATGAACAACAAGTTCCCCAACTCTTAAAGAATAACCTCACTTTGGTGCAATATTGAATGAAACAACATGAAAATCAACATCACAGCGGAAGAATTTTTCATGTAGGAGAATGTGTATTTTTATAGCTACAACCATTCAAACAAATATTCCTCAAGCAATCTAATAAGGATAATAAATTATCACCAAAGTATTATGGTCCTTATAAGGTGTTGCAAAATATTGGTACTATGGCATACAAATTGGAGCTTCCGACATCTTCTTGAGTGCACCCAATTTTCCATGTTTCATGCTTAAATAAGGTTATAGGTGACAAGCTCCCAGCTCAAACAATATTTACATAACTTGATGAGGAAGTAAAAATCATATTGGAACTTGAAGAAGTCACGGAAACAAGAACTCGAAAACTAAAAAATCAATCAATTTCAAAGTATATCATCGTGAAAGAACTTACCAGCTGAAGATTCCTCATGGGAGGATGAAAATTTTTATATAGAAGTATCCAGAACTACTGAAACATTGAGGGAAACACTTGTTTGAAGGAGAGGGGCATGTTAGGTCCCTATAATACTAGTGTAGCCATTTATTGTTATTAATGTAGCCCCATTATTGTTATTTTCGTTGTATAAATTATACAAACAATATGTATACCAATGGATTAAATCTGATCATGTAATATACTAAAACAAGATATTGAATCCTTCTACAATATTTGCGGAAAATAAACACGATCGCACAATCACACCAAGTAAGAGAAAGAAGCAAATCAATCCACAACACATATATTTTCCTGAGGAAAGCTTGCTTCTCAAAACCCCTCTATCTCTATTGTATATTCAACCAAGGAATCATGAAACAATACAATGCACTCTTCTCATAAGATTCTGTTGCACTCTACCAACTGTCTCACACTGATCCGGAAAAAATCGACCAACACTTAGCCAATTTCCTACCTCTTCTCAGCCTGTCTGCCTTGCATAATTATAATAGAATTAAATCCCTATTATTTAGGAATTTCCGCCTTCCAAAATTGCGCAATTCTCATGGGCAATCCTATGGGTGTATTACTGCATCTGGGCAGTTTGCTAAAAATGCAACTGATAGATAACATCCCTTTAACCTCTCTCTCAATTGGGTCTTCATCAAAATTGGCATGCATCAAGCTATTAATAGTAAATCATCAGTCACTTGACGGATCACTGCATGTGAATTAAAATTGATTTAATTAACTTGACCTCTCACTAGTGAAACAATCAGTTACAACTAGTTAGACTGACTTTAACTCAATTAATTGAGTTAACTGATTTCTCATGCATTCAACTAATACATTGACTGCAACTTGGACTCTAAAACAAATAGAATCACTCTACATGCCTCACCAACCACCCTCAACTCGAATTGCATGAGATAATTGAGTTTATCACACTCAGTTAACTATTAGAAGTGATTATGAGATAAGATTACAATTTATTGTCCAATTTAATTAAGGGAAAATTAAATTAGACACACATTTCTTGTTGAATTTTCAACACTCCCTCTCAACAAGAAAGGGCTTATCAGCTACCCTGATACTGGCTCTGTCGTATTCAAATTTTCTCTTGGCTAGCGCCTTCGTTAGAATATTTGCATCCTGATCCTCCATGGGAATGTGCTGAAGTAACATAATGCGTCTCTGAACACAATCTTTGAGATGGTGGTACTGGCTGTCAATATGCTTGGACCTGTCTTGGAATACTAGATTAAATGAGATTTTTATGCCATTCTAGTTATCACAATGTATCACCATCTGATCCATCTGATGACCAAACAAACCAATAAGTACCTTCCTTATCCAGATGGCCTCACATGCCGACTGACTGGATGCCATTTACTCTGCCTCGGCTGAATTAACTGCAACTGATCTCTACTTCCTGTTGTACCAAGAAACTGTTGTCAATCTTATGCTAAAGATCCCTCCCGATGTGCTCTTCCTGTCTAATGGACTGCTTGACCAATTTGCATCGGTAAAGCCTTGAAGCTTCACTCCCTCCGTCCGTCTGTACAATAATCGATAATCTTTAGTGCCCCTAAGATATCTCAAGACATGCTACCCCGCCTTCCAAAAGATCTTGGTTGGCTTAACCATAGCTTGACTAAGTTGGTTAACTGCGTAGAATATGTCTGGTCATGTGTTCACCAAGTACATGAGTGAACCCACAAGCTCCCTGTAAACAACAGTGTCCACTACCCGATCTGAAAGGAGTGTATTATTTTGTTGTGCTAAGCGTCATTTCAATATTAAAAACATGTACAATTTGTCTCCATTTGTTTTCTTAAGGAATGAGTGTTTTAACCATGAAACATATATGAATTTGTGAACTTTAAGTATGAAGATACGCCTAAATAACATTGTACAATAGTGTATAACAGAGAATAAACATCACACATAAGTTTTACATAGCAGGCATGATGAATCAGTTCACCCCTCCTGGGATACATCTGCTGGTCCAGCTCCCAATGGCATGTCCCTCTTTGTCATTATGCACAAAATTGAAAAATACATGTGTTTACAAGCCTCTAATGGTTGTTTTCTCTGCACTAGTGGCTCCAGAATGCTCAAATTAGTCTAGGTAGACTCTTGTTTCACCCAAATTGGTAAAAAATTCACCTCTCAATGCATTTTTCCCAATATCAGCTAGAAAAACTCCACTAAAAGTGGAGAACTGCAGTTAACTGCAATCAGTTTGGCCAAAAACCTTAAATTTTGTGACGCGTTATATCTTTGCTAAATCTAATTGTTTGCATTTAAAACTGGTGGTTAGGGCGGGGTGGTCACAAGTTGACCCCCTGCCTTAAACTGCACGATTTAAAGTTTGAAAACTCCGCATATGGCATGGAACCCGGAGTCATATGGTTCCGAAAACCATGGCATTAAAAACCACCAAACTGCACCCATGTGACAGCTTTAAAAATCTCCGCCGGATTAGCCGCCCAAAAATCGTCAACTGAAATTTTAATGTCACCGCGTGACATGTGAACTCAACCATTGTAACCGTCGGAGTCTGAGTTTAATTTAATCGTCGCATTGCAGTTTGATGTCACAACGTGACATGTGAATGTAAACATTGCCGTCAGTTAAGTTTTGTAGCCACTGGTTTACATAAATGTTACGATTATAGAATGTAACATGTGACCAAACCTTGGGGCCGTCAATGGGTTGGGATCGCTGGCGGTCCCCCCCTCCACATTGCAAAAATTAACATGATAAATTAATGTGGTGGACATATAGGTTAAGTAACACAGTATAGGAGAGATGGTAGAATACTTGGTATACAAGCTAGAGGTCGTGGGGTCGACCCCCCACCCCGACGCCACCAAAATTTTACTCCAACCTCCTGAGGACATGTGGAAGCCTCCGGGCTTGCCATGTGTCTCTCATCCAATGACCAAAATAAAAAACATACAAACCCCATCAATGGTCAGAATCAAACTTCATACCACCAAATTAATGGCCTAGAATCAGCCATGTGGCATGATCCGATTGGCTGTGAGAAAAGGGAATATTCCCCAGAATATGCCACTTCCTAACTGTACCTATATGCTGATTGGGCATCCTAGTCACAAAAATTTCAACTGTTTGGTAAAATGAACAGAACACAATATCTTCCTCATACGACATAGGCATTTCAAATCGTTCATAGTGCTGAAATCGCAACGACGAGACCTTTCTAGTCGCTCAAGTTCGGTACAGTTTCAAGCAATTTCAATTTTGAGCAAAACACATGATCTCCTGATCACACCTCCCCATTGGGAAGCTTCTGTACCCCAAAAGACTTTAATTACCTATTCATAAGATGAGGGTACAACTCCTTCACCTTTTCCACTTCCATCCACCTTACCTTACTTGGTTTGCTGCCCTTGAGACCAATTCGAGGATAATCAAAACATCCCCTCTTAGAAGTGTGTGTCCTCTTGTCAAGGATGGAATCCTCCTTGAGCTCGTTTAGGAATTCTGGTGAGAAATCTTCTATAGATGGCATCTGAATATCACTCCTTTGATCATCAATCAAAGGAGGCTCATACAAACGTAAATTCTCCACATTGACAATGGAATACATTTGCATATATGAAGGCAAGTCAAGTTGAAATGCATTTTTACCAGCTTGTTTAATGATATTGAATGGACCATAATGAATGGGATTGAGATTTTTACCTTCTCCTTGCATCCCTTCTTTGCTTATGTGCAACCATACTTTAGCTCCTTCCTGAAACTTGTGATCAACTCTATGTTTGTCATGCCTCTCCTTGTATTTTCTTGACTCTTCTCAAGTTGTTCTTGAACTTGTTGATGAATAATCTAAATTTTTTCAATGAAATTTTGATCCTTGTAAATATCACTATGCCCATTAATTGCAACATCCTTCTCAAAGATGAAGTTTAATGGCGATTTCGGAAAATACCCAAAGCAAGCTTGAAAATTTGAAGTAATTGTAGAAGAGTGCTTGGCCTGGTTGTAAGCATGTTGAATGTAATGCAGTTATTCATCCCAAAACTTGGGATGTTTGCTGCAATATCCTCTCAGTAGATGCACAATGGTTCTGTTCACCACCTTGGTTTGGCCATCAATTTGCAAATGAAAAGAAGTACTCTTTTTCAACTTTGTGTCCATCATCTTCCAAAGATTGGACCAAAAAATCCCAACGAACCTGGAATCCATGTTAGTAACAATAGAAGCTGGAAAACCGTAATGAACCCATACATGTTGAAAATAAAGTTCAACAGTTTGTTCAGCAGTAATGGTTTTCTTACATGGCATAAGTATACACATTTTACTGAATCTATCCATAACTACATAAAGATAATGATGTTGTTTTCTTAACATAGGTAGACCTCCAACAAAGTCCATGGAGACACTCTCCCATGGCCTTGATGGTACTGGTAGTGATGTGTAAAACCCAAGCTTCCTATTGATAGGCTTTCTTGTTGCACACGTAGAACATCCTCTTATAAAACGTGACACACTATCTATCATGCAAGGCCAATAGCAATACCGTTGTAGATGCACCATTGTTTTTCTTACCCCAAAGTGTCTAGCAATAAGAGACGAATGAGCCTCTCTCATGACACTAAGTCTCTCTCCTTGTGGTATACACAACTTTCCCAAATGAAACATCTAATCTTTATGCATGTGATAATCATTTTCGTCAACTTGATTCCCTTCACTCAAACTAGCATACACATCTTGAAAATCAGCATCAGATGCATAATGTTCTATGTAACTCTCATGTACAATAGAATCATTTTTAAGTAAAGTAGAAGCACTTATAATTGGCCTTGAAAGCAGGGAAAATTTTAAGGATGGAAAATTATCTTGAAGTTTAAAACATTGGCGAATCTCACTAGTCCTTAATATGCAAAATATAAAATGTTTATTGATGTATTTGTAAAATTATTCAAATTTATAATGATTTTATATATAATATTTGTATAATGTTGGCGAATTTTAAGGTAAAATAATTTTATATTGTAAAATTTGGGCGAATCATGTTTTATAAAAAATGGAAATTGGCGAATCTTTTTTTGGAAAAAACATGGAAAATTAGCCCACTTGCGAATATTAGCCCCTAAAATTTTCCATGCTTGAAAGCATATTAGCAACTTTATTGAAAATACCTTTCTTGTACCTTATAACCAAGTGAAACTGTTGAAGAAATCCCATCCACCTGAAATGTCGTGAGTGCTGCAATTTTGTTTGTGACTGCAAGTACTGTAATGGTTGGTGGTCGGTATGTATAATTGTTTCTTTACCCATCAAGTAGTGTTTCCACTTCTTAACGCTTTGTACCAACACATACAACTCTTTTTCATATGTGGGATAATTATTTACAACACCATTGAATGTTTCAGAATGAAAAGCGATAGGCTTACCATGTTGCAAAAGTATTGTGCCCATGGCAGAATCACTAGCATCGGTTTATATCTCGAATGGTTGTCTCAAATTCGGTAATGCAAGGACTGGAGCTGAAATGATCTTGTCTTTTAAAGCTTCAAAAGCTTGTTGTTGTTTTCCTCCCCATTGGAAGTTTACTATTTTGGGAGTGGGAAATTTCACAATGGCTTCCACTTTAGAAGGATCAATTCTCAACTCGCCTCCTCCTACAATGTGTCCCAAATAAACCAGATAAGTCTTTCCAAATTCACACTTTGACATCTTAAGAAATAGTTGCTATTTCTTCAAAACATCAAGTACCATTTTTACATGCAAGACATGTTCTTCTCTTGCTTTGCTGAAAATGAGTATATCATATAAATACACAATAAAAAATTCATTAAGAAATAGACGCAAAACATTATCCATAACACGGATGAAATTCGTTGATGCATTACACAAACCAAACGGCATAAGCAACCGCTCAAAGAGTCCTTGTTTGGTTTTAAATGTAGTCTTCCATATGTCACTTTCTGCAATTCTTACTTGATGATATCCACTTCGTAAATCTAACTTAGTGAAAAACCTTGCTTCTTTCAGCTGATCTAGCAAATCATCTATCCTTGGGAGTGGGTATCGATTCTTTATCGATATCTTGTTCAAAGCTCTGAAGTCGACACACATGCACCAAGTCCCATCTCTCCTCGGAATCAAGACTATGGGTGAACTGCATGGCGAAGTGCTTGGCCTTATGAGTCCCTTGTCCAACAAGTTCTTGATTTTCCTCTTTATTTCAAAATTCTCCATTATAAACATGCGATACATGCCGATGTTTGGAAGAGGACAATCTTGTTGCGACTGAATCTCATGTTGAATCTTCCTTTTAGGAGGCAATCCTGTTGGCTCTTGAAACATCTCATGATGTGCATCAAATACATCATATAAATCTAAATTCAACTTAGGATCACAATCTTTAAATGACTCATGATTAACATCAGCTTTAGGCTTAATCATTAGAAGAACAATATTCTTACTTGAATTCACCAGCCTCTTTACCTGTGCAGCATTTACCATTGCAATATTTGTCTTCTTGCGATGTTCTCTAACAATAAACTCCTTGCCATCTTTGAATAAATGGTATTTTTTCTCATGGAGATGGAAGGTCACTTTCCTATCATACAAGTAAGGACTTTCCAACAAAATACCTGTAATATCAAGCGGAACCACATCTAATTCAACTGTGTCAACAAAATGTGCAATTATTGCAAAGCGCAATATGCACTTCTTTGAAAACTGTAAATTTTCATCCTTACAAATCCATCTAAGTCGATATGGTTTTGGATGTGGAATGGTCTCAATATTAAGTTTCTTAACCAAGTCCTTAGAGATTAAGTTTTCTTGTGACCCACTTTCAAACAGTGTGTCAATCTTGGTATGTTTGGATATGACCCTCACATGAAACAATTCAATTCTCTCTTCTCCATTTGGAGCTTGTATGTGACAGTTTGAAGTACTAGTACTGGGTTTTTTTTCAATTTCTTTCCTCTTCATGTTCTTCAATACCATGGCTATAATTTTAGTTTTAGCACCTGAATCCTCTCCTAAGTCATGTTGATTTGTAGCTGCAATTTTCTGCTTCCCTTTGTTATTGTTATACTTGGGTTTCTTTTCAGGATGTAATTTCCAACAATTTTTCTCTTCATGGCCTTCTCTTGAAAAATGTTTACAAGCCACTTTCTCTCTCTCTTTCTTAACAGATGAATTCTTTTTTCTCTTACCTTTTAAGTTCTTCTCTATGTTTTTCCCCTTGAAAGGTTTGTTTCTACCCTCTTCAAAATTATTTTTCCCTCTAGCTTCTAAATGTGTGGCTTGAACACATACCTCATCTAGACTTGTGGGATTAAACTTGAGGATAATATGTTTAAGGTAGCTATGTAAGCCTCATATGTACTTGATCAAAGTATCTTGACTCTAGAAATCTACCCCTAATAAGAGAGCTCTTTGTTGGAAATATTGTCATTGATGGCAAAGGAGAAGAAAGGAGCAGCACCTGAACTATCACTAAGGCAAAAGAACAAAGAAGAACCGGCAATAAGGCAAAGGAGAAGACATGATTAGCACCTAAATTATCATCAAGAAAAAGGAGCACAAAGGAACAATAGTTAAGCAGCAAAGGTAGAAAGGCAGAATTAGACAAGAAGAAGAGGCAACGGATGAAGCAGATAGGTGACTAGAAGCAGAGACAACAAATTCATTCAAAGGAGCAAAGAAGCAGTAAGTAGCAAACGGGAATTAGAGACAGGGTAGTTAGGGAGAAGGGCCATCGAATTGAAGAGCTGGCCAACCAAGAAGGTTGTAAGTGAATGCTGTTGTAATTGATCTGAATTGTATATATTGATGAGGAAATTATTTCTAAGTTCTGTGTGAAATTTAGATATATTCCTGGTCGAATTCTGTATGAAGAATACTTGAGTTTCTGTGGAAAATATGAAACTCTATGTTATTGACTGATTGGATCATGCATATATTGACTGCTTGAATTATTTGTGAAAGTATGAGTTAATCATTCAGGGTTTGTGAGCAGTGTAAAACTCTGTGTAAAGAGGTTTAATTTGTGATTCTGTATATAGTTGAGGAATTGATTATTAATCGCAGAGTTAGCATCAATCTTGTGATTAGAGGCGAGAAGGGTTGTATACATATCTGCAAGATATATATATTGAGGTGTATCGATCATTGGAAGGATCATTCAACCATGAGCTCCATTGAATAGAAGGCGAGGAATCAAGGTCTAAAGAATCACACTGGATTTGATTTAATGGCACATCAGAATTAGAAGCAAATGTGAAGTGGATCAATGCAGAACAATGAAATCTTGAAAGCGTTTATATGCGGAAGAATTAAGTTGAATTGAAGTCGAACAATGGAACTGTAACGATGGAAATCGAATGATGGTGAATTGATACCTGAGGTAACGACACCATGGAACAGTGTACCCTGAATCCAATAGAATGGAACTTGAGTTGATACATGTCAAAGAAACGATGTTGAAGAACCGTGAGGCGACAAATAGTAAGGGCAGTTTTGAACCAAAGAAACCAGCGGTCTCGCAAAGTTTTTAAATGGTAAGCAGAATTCAAAAAAAAAAATGTGATAGCATCCAAGCCTTGACAGGTGTCTTTAGCGGTTTCAGAATACAACCCATTTCGCAAAATATTTGTGTGCTAAGGTTCTGCGGTTAAATAATGCGACTCCCATTGGATTAGATTTGATGAAGATCCAAGGGCATTCGCACTTGGAGCTGCAGGTTTGTTAACATAGGTGAGATGTGAATGCCATTGAATGAATGGCGTGGGCTATATGATATGGTTCATAGTGAAGCCTCGAGATATGCGCAGCTAGTGATCAACAGATGGTAAGTTAAAAAGTTATGCTAAATTTATAACATAAGGTTTGAATTAATAAATATGAAACTTATGAGTTGGGTTTTGAACGCAATTGAACTTTGGGTTTGAACGCATATAAAGATTGTGAGTTGGGTTGATTATAAATCCAAGGATAAAGGCTTAATATAATGGTGGTCAAGTTTCGAATATGAAGTGGAAGTAATATGGTCAGTGGGATATTAAATGAATTGAGTCTTGGTTCAATGACTCGATATGCTATGGGACTGGTTGTTAATACTTAGTTTTAACAAGGGCAAAGACTTATATTTGATATAATATATGTTTCCGGAATCATAGTATAATTTGGGGTTTTAATTCAAGTCTTATTACATTCAAGTTTCTATAAAGTGAGTGTGGGCCCCAATTTTATATATATATTGAAGTTTGGGTTTTAACCAAGGTCGGGTTTGATATATGTTAATAACTATTGTGGCCGAACATTCATATTTGTTGGCATTGTATTTTAATCAAAAGTCAAAGTTCATGTGAAGATGTGCGTTGGTTTATCCATTTTATGAGATGGCTTTCTATTCTATGGTTTCCTCAACCTTTATTTGAAGGGAAAAGAAACTTCCGTGGTAAGTTACTGTGTTGGATTTTAAACCAAGGGTGGAATATTAACATGGGTAAGATGTGTAATGGATGGTGGCTGAAAGTATAATGCGTTGCACACATTTGATGAATGATAGGAAGCTAAGTTGAAACCGTAAAGTTGTATTCCGTGGAGTTTATACCTATATGAGTATCCATTCCATAAAGTGGCCTCTATATAATGCATTTTATTATAAAGGTTGAAAGTTGATTCGAATGCTCATAAGTGTATTGAATGAGGTTTAGAGTTTGGATTTAATTGTATATGCATATTTGAAATATGAAGTTTATCATATGTATGGTTTCATAACCATAGATGAAAGAAGCTTCCGCGTACAATAATTTAAATTGCCAGTTCAGAAAATAAGATATTGAAATTGCCCAGATAGGAATTTGAATAGAGCACAGAAATTGGAGATGCATTTTCACATGCACAGGAATGAAAATGTGGGTTTGGAAGGGGTACATGCATAGAAAGCATGAGAGTATGCAGAAATATTACATGACAACAGCAGAAAAGACAAACGCACAGCGTGCCAAGAACTGAATGGGTTAAATTGAAATATTTATTGTAACTTAAAATGTAAAGTTTTATTTATTTTATATTGTTTGTGATGCAAAGGCAGGTCTCTGTAGGAAAATAAATACCCCACTGTAATATTGAAATGTATACATATTGTTATATTTTTCTGAATGTGCCAGGTAAGAAAACAAGAAGGTGGAAGGAAAAGAGTCATGGTTGTTCATTTCGAATTCCCTGTGGAATACAAACATTCATGAGGGGAACTATATAAATGATATCACATAGATATGCATAGAGAGGTTAGAGAATGGAGAAATGAGGCAGAGAGGGTAAGAAGAAGGAGGAGCAGACAGAGAAGATGTGAATATTCAAAGATGATATAAGGCAGATATGAAGGCTGGTAGATAGCAGTGAAGAAGGAACAGAACAGAGCTGATATCCACGTAAATCGGCATGTGTTTTTTTTATGAAAGAGTGAGGAAGTTGGTGCTTCCATATCAAGTTGTAGCTTGATAGATGTCAGTTGTAATTGGCTGAGGTAGGAGCCTCCTGTAGGTTGTAGCCTACAGAAAATAGATGGGAGTTGTAGCTTCCTTGCAAGTTGTAGCTTGCAGAATTGAGGTAGGATCCTCCTGTAGGTTGGAGCCTACAAAAAATCAGTGGTGAGAGGGAGTTGGAGCTTCCATTTGCATCACAACAATAATAAGATGTGGTTTTCTCCCTTATGGGTTTCCACTTATATCTATTGTCTATGTGCATGATGATTATGTGTTGATATTCAGTATTTAATCTGCTTAATACCTGCTGCTCACTTATTAAGATTGTTGTTCCATTGTATATTAAGATAATCACGAAATGAAGATGTAAATAAGTTTAAAGGAAAGTTTTAAAAGTCCATGAATGTGTTAAACTGATTCACCCCCCCCCCCTCTCAGTTTAACTAAGGGTTCAAAAATTGGTATCAGAGTAGGTTCCTTTTGTGTAAGCCTAATAGCTTGAAGGAGATTTGGTTGAGTCATGGACTATCAAAATGTACTCGTGCTAAATACAACAAAATTTATGGAATGGAGAGATAAGGTTAAAACATATTTAATGGCTTATGAACCCGAGGTATGGAAACTTGTATGTGATGGTTACTGCACAGACTCTCCCTTGTTGCAAGAACAATAGTGGAATGCCAAGACAAAATGTGTGATATATAATAGTCTTCATGACAAGGATTTTGACTTAATAATGGATCTAACCTCTGCAAAAGAAATTTGGGACATATTGCATTTCATGCATGAATTAGACACTAGTGGATGCAGTATCAAGAAGGAGAAGATAAACCAAAAGAAGAAGAAAAATTCCTTTCAAAAGGAAAAAGGTCAATCAAATGAGATACCTACCAGGGTGAATGGATGTGAGTACCATGAAGAAATTACAGTTGAGGAAAAAGCCAAACTTGACACAGCCTTGACTGAAATAGAAATATTGAAGAATGAAAACAAAGACCTTAAGACATTGGTGCAAATATGTGATGAGAGAGAATATGAAGATAAGGAAGAAATTGTTGGCTTGAAGGCACAACTTGAAGAAGCAAGGAAAGTAGAAGACACTCTGCTGCAACAAATGAGAGAGACATTAGGGGAATTTTGAGGTCTAAAATGGGCCTCCTAAGGAAATTATAAAATAATAGTGGAAAAAATCTAATAAGATTTGATGACATCATCAAATTTTAGAGGGAAAAATGAAAAAACTACTTTTTCAATTCATATTTTCAACTTATCTCCCAAAGCTTTTACTCAAATTTCAAGCGGGAGTACTCATTGGATGCGGAATTTAATTCCCCATCCAAGGAGTACACATGTTGCATACTTTCGATGGGTCCTACTACACGAAAAATGAGAAATACATAAAAAAACGTGATTACAATCACGTTTTTTATGTATTTCTCATTTTTCGTGTAGAAGAGTTCATCGAAAGTATGCAACATGGGTACTCCTTGGATGAGGAATTAAATTCCGCATCCAACGAGTACTCCCGCTCGAAATTTGAGTAAAAAATTTGGGAGATAAGTTTAAAATACGAGTTGAAAAAGTAGTTTTATTATTTTATTATTTTTTAATATTTTTACTTTTTTACTCCAAAAATGGTGAATCATCCACTATGGATGACATCATCATCTTGAATCCTATTGGTTGTTATAAAGTTTATTTTTGTTGTACATTTTTCTTATGAGGCCCATTTTAGACCTCAAAATTCCCCTAATGAAAGTCTGGAATGTGGAAGATTGGAAGAAGAGGTGGAAAGCCTAAGGATGAAATTAGAAAAGGCCCAAATTGAACTAATTATGGATATTCCACAAATGAAAAGCTCTGGACAGTTGGAACAAGTTCTAAATGCTCAAAGGTCTCCTCTCATAAAGACTGGGATAGGCTATGAAGGAGAAACAAGTAAGTCCAAGGTAGAAGATAACAGGAATATCATTTTTGTAAAAGTTGTAAAGGATAATGAAGCAGCTCAGAAGATTCCTACAGAAGTAGAAGCCAGCAAGAACATGATTTGTAAAGAAACAAACAGAAGCAAGCAGCAACATGAAAGGACAGATAATGAGAGGATGAAACAATCAACTGCTAAAGGCTCATACGCTCCTAAGGATGAATTGAACAAATTTGGAATATGTCAAAGGAGGTTCTTTCCTCCTATGAAAAATATCACATGTTTCTCTTGTCATAAACCGGTACATATTGCAGCACATTGTAAGACAAGGCATATCAACTTTAACCAGCAATAGATGCAGCAAATGAGAAGAATTCCTCAAGCAAACAAATGGAAAGGACAACCACTCACCAGGTACATGAATCATTTCCATGGCTACTGTTATGCATGCAATAATTTTGGACATAAACTTGTTGAATGTAAATTATGTTCAAAAGGGAGCATAAAATATTATACATCAGCTCAAATGTACCTTGGTAAAATAATATGTTATGTATGCCTCAAGCTTGGTCACAAAGAAAAAGACTGTAAGCTGCCATATACATTAAAGAACTATAGACAGATGATGGAATCTAATCAAATCAAACAAGACTATGAATCAAAAAGAAGTGTAGACATTATGAAGAACCCCAATAAAGTATGGAAGGAAAAGAGAAAGGGGGAGCCTGTTACCTCAATAACATAATGAATCCATCATAGTCTCAGGGGGTGCTGCTCTAGGAAGCAACTAAAATATCTAACCAGTGATAGATATGAAGCAACATCTCAGGGGGAGAGCAGTTCATAAATAGTCCCACAAAAGTAGTCTAAGAAAAGCTCCATGAAATAACAACAGCTAAAAGGTCAGGAAGGGAGAGGAAAATTCCTCTAACAGAGAACTATAGAGGAAGAAGATTATCTGAAGCATTCAATAGTTGATAGATTGATGGAAGAAGAGAAGGCAACAAGAAGCCATGGTAGTAGAGAGAACATCAGCCAAGATCATGTAAGCTAAGAAGACAACCGCACACTAAGTGATGAATGGTTAAATCACAAAAATTATGTTTCGAGCTACAGAACTGGAAAGACCCATAAAGGATGATCACATTGTGCATCATACTGCTAGAATTAACAATGAATCACATTAAGAAGGATGAGTAAGAGAAGTGCCTATCATCATTATGTCATTACATCATTCATCTATGAAAGGTCCCCTTGGAGGAATGCAGTTAAGTGAGTGATAAATCTCTGAGTGATCTGCCCATGAAGATTCCTAGTATAGAAATTGAAGATGTCTTCCCGAAGATCATTATGTTAGAACAGTTGAATTGAATATAAAGCAGCAATGAGTCTGGAACAATCCTAGAAAGGAACATGCAATGGCATTCCTTTGAACATAATGACAGAATAAGAAAAATGATTAATAAATTTAGTATATTGATGATTGTTGGTGTGAACAGTGGAAAGCTCAATAGTAGAAATTATGAAGGTTGTCTTAACTATGGGTTCATGTGTGAGCTAAAGTGAAATCTCTACATGATTTATCAAAATAGTTTCAATTGGTATTTGGTACAAGCAACATGCCTATTAACAAAATACCAAGTGTTATCAGTGGAGCCGTGGTATGGTACAGGTCCTCAGGATCAAAGGGTTATGGAAAAAGTACATCAAGGTAGTATACCCAACGTTATCTTCATTTTTAAAGCATAAAAGGGTCAATGAAAGGGAAAAAGGATCGTTATCTTGTTTACTCTTGAAGTAGTATATTGAGCATTGAAGCAGTATCTATTTCTATATATAATTGCATGCCTTCCTGAAGTCAGTACATATATATCTTCAAGGCCTCTCTCTTAAGATCATTCATAACAGTGTGTGAAGTCTGTTGGCTGAGATATCAATTAAACAACTTGAAGATGTTTTAGCTGAAAATCATCATGACAGAATAGTTAAAGTATCTGAAGCATGAAGGACTAGTTGTGATTACCATTTGAAGCTCAAAAGTCTTTTATTAATTAATCTAAATCCTACTTCAGCATAAAGGATTTGCTAGTAATTCACCTTTAAAGAGAGATTGATCATTGACATACATACCCCCTTATGTCATAACTAAAATTGCATGGTTGATAAGTGAGACTAACCAATACATTGAATGTATCTAGCCTCAAGGGTTTGTTTTGAAAGTACATTTTACAAGCAGTAAAGTCATTTGGTCTCTTAGATTGAAAGATATCGTCTAATCTCACAATAAGTTGTAAGCTCTGGGTTGATTCATTGTTCACATCAGTAACAAGGACCTTTCAGCTATTAAGTGTAATATTCTTGTCAGCATCCTAGCTCATATCACCACCAACAGGCACGAAAGGTGAACCACAACTATAAAAGATATATTGGCATCATCATAATTGAACAGATGTTGTATTGCAAATGTGTATTACAGAAGAAGACATATTCCATCTACAATCTTCCTCAACATATATGTATTTCTGATAAAGATCATACTAGAGACTGAAGTATATTTAAAGCATTCTCAGTGTTTTAGCTTTGGTCCAATGATGCATCTCTAATTATATATGGTTGTTCTATCATCACCTACACTCTCTACAAGTGCAAGGAGTCTGTGCTTTGGGATGGTATCAACTTACTATGTATATACAATTTCAATAATTCTCAAAAGTGTTCTCTCAACAACTTGTGTACACTAGTCTGAAGCAGAAAGGTATAAAGTAAAAAGAAGAAGGGCCTAAACACAACTCAGAGGGAGAAAATGCAAAGATAGAATCTACACTGAGAGATGTGAAACCCTTTGCCATTAATGTCAAAGGGGGAGGAAAAGCAAGCAAAAGAAGATAGGTAGAGGAAGACAAAACACACCTTTTAGAATGAAAGGGGAGGAAGTCCTGAAGGAAGTATTGGAGTATTGGTGGAGTAATTTCCATCAATGCCAAAGGGGGAGACTATTGGAAATATTTTCATTGATGGCAAAGGAGAATAAAGGAGCAACACCTGAACTATCACTAAGGAAAAAGAACAAAGAAGAACCAGCAATAAGGCAAAGGAGAAGACATGAGTAGCACCTAAATTATCATCAAGACAAAGGAGCACAAAGGAACAATAGTTAAGCAGCAAAGGTAGAAAGGCAGCATTAGACAAGAAGCAGAGGCAACAGATGAAGCAGATAGTGACTAGAAGCAAAGATAACGAATTCATTCAAAGGAGCAAAGAAGCAGTAAGAAGCAGACGGGAATTAGAGACAGGGTAGTGAGGGAGAAGGGCCATTGAATTGAAGACCTAGCCAACCAAGAAGGTTGTAAGTGAATGCTGTTGTAATTGATCTGAATTGTATATATCGATGAGGAAATTTTTTCTAAGTTCTGTGTGGAATTTACATATATTCTTGGTCGAATTCTGTATGAAGAATACTTGAGTTTCTGTGGCAAATATGAAACTCTATGTTATTGATTGATTGGATTGTGCATATATTGACTGCTTGAATTATTTGTGAAAGTATGAGTTAATCATTCAGGGTTTGTGAGTAGTGTAAAACTTTGTGTAAAGGGTTTTAATTTTTGATTCTGTATATAGTTGAGGAATTGATGATTAATCGTAGAGTTAGCATCAATCTTGCGATTAGAGGCAAGAAGGGTTGTATACATATCTGCAAGATATATATATCGAGGTGTATCGATCACTGGAAGGATCGATCAACCATGAGCTCCATTGAATAGAAGGCGAGGAATCAAGGTCTAAAGAATCACACTAGATTTGATTTAATGGCACATCGGAATTAGAAGCAAAGGTGAAGCAGATCAATGCAGAACAATGAAATCATGAAAGGGTTTATATGCATAAGAATTAAGTTGAAATGAAGTCAAACAATGGAACTATAACGATGGAAATTGAATGATGGTGCGTTGATACCTGAGGTAACGACACCATGGAACGATGTACCCTGAATCCAATAGAATGGAACTTGAGTTGATACATGTCAAAGAAATGATGTTGAAGAACCATAAGGCGAAAAACAGTAAGGGCGGTTTTGAACCAAAGAAACCAGTAGTCTCACAAAGTTTTTAAATGGTAAGCGGAATTCAAAAAAAAAATGCGATAGCATCCAAGCCTTGACACATATGTTTAGTGGTTTCAGAATACATCCCATTTCGCAAAATATTTGTGCGCTAAGGTTCTGCGGTTAAATAATGCGACTCCCATTGGATTAGATTTGATGAAGATCCAAGGGCATTCACACTTGGAGCTGCAGGTTTGTTAACGTAGGTGAGATGTGAATGCCATTGAATGAATGGTGTGGGCTATATGATATGGTTCATAGTGAAGCCTCGAGATATGCACAGCTGGTGATCAACGGATGGTAAGTTATAAAGTTACGCTAACTTTATAACATAAGGTATGAGTTAATAAATATGAAACTTGTGAGTTGGGTTTTAAATGCAATTGAACTTTGGGTTTGAACGCATATGAAGATTGTGAGTTGAGTTGATTATAAATCCAAGGATAAAGGCTTAATATAACGGTGGTCGAGTTTCGAATATGAAGTGGAAGTAATATGGTCAATGGGATATTAAATGAGTTGAGTCTTGGTTCAATGACTTGATATGCTATGGGACTGGTTGTTAATAATTAGTTTTAACAAAGGGCGAAGACTTATATTTGATATAATATATGTTGCTGGAATCATAGTACAATTTGGGGTTTTAATTCAAGTCTTATTACATTCAGGTTTCTATAAAGTGAGTGTGGGCCCCAATTTTTTATATATATTGAAGTTTGGGTTTTAACCAAGGTCGGGTTTGATATATGTTAATAACTATTGTGGCCGGACATTCATATTTGTTGGTGTTGTATTTTAATCCAAAATCAAAGTTCATGTGAAGATGTGCGTTGGTTTATCGACGTTATGATATGGCTTGTTATTCTATGGTTTCCTCAACCTTTATTTGAAGGGAAAAGAAACTTCCGTGGTAAGTTACTGTGTTGGATTTTAAACCAAGGGTGGAATATTAACATGGGTAAGATGTGTAATGGACGGTGGCCGAAAGTATAATGCGTTGCACACATTTGATGAATGATAAGAAGGTAAGTTGAAACTGTAAAGGTGTATGCCGTGGAGTTTATACCTATATGAGTATCCATTCCATAAAGTGGCCACTATATAATGCATTTTATTATAAAGGTCAAAAGTTGATTCGAATGCTCATAAGTGTATTGACTGAGGTTTAGAGTTTGGATTTAATTGTATATGCATATTTGAAATATGAAGTTTATCATATGTATGGTTTCATAACCATAGATGAAAGAAGCTTCCGCGTACAGTAATTTAAATTGCCAGTTCAGAAAATAAGATATTGAAATTGCCCAGATCAGAATTTGAATAGAGCACTGAAATTGGAGATGCATTTTCACATGCACAGGAATGAAAATGTGGGTCTGGTAGGGGTACATGCATAGAAAGCAGGAGAGTATGCAGAACTGTTACATGATAGCAACAGAAAATACAAACGCACAGTGAGCCAAGAACTGAATGGGTTGAATTGAAATATTTATTGTAACTAAAAATGTAAAGTTTTATTTATTTTATATTGTTTGTGATGCAAAGGAAAGTCTCCGTAGGAAAATATATACCCCACTGTAATATTTAAATGCATACATATTGTTATATTTTTCTAAATGTGCTAGGCAAGAAAATGAGAAGCTGGAAGGAAAAGAGTCATGGTTGTTCATTTCGAATTCCCTGTGGAATACAAACATTCATGAGGTGAACTATATAAATGATATCACATAGATATGCATAGAGAGGTTAGAGAATGGAGAAATGAGGCAGAGAGGGTAAGAAGAAGGAGGAGCAGACAGAGAAGCTATGAAGATTCAGAGATGATATAAGGCAGATATGAAGGCTGGTGGACAGCAGTGAAGAAGGAACAGAACAAAGCTGATATCTAGGTAAATCAACATGTGTTTTTTTTATGAAAGAGTGAGGAAGTTGGTGCTTCCATATCAAGTTGTAGCTTGATAGATGCCAGTTGTAGTTGGCTGAGGTAGGAGCCTCCTGTAGGTTGTAGCTGTAGAAATTTGCTGAATAATGAAGTTTATTCGCTGCGATTAACCTGATCATACATCAATTCGAATTTCATGCATAACACATAATCGCTTCTACCATTAATCGTCACATGCGGAATAAAAACAAAGCGACAGAACATCAATTCACACACATAGAACACAGCATGTATGGGGAAAGCTTATAGTTGAAAACCCCCAGCTATATGTATCATATAATGGATGAGAAACATTCAGCAATACATAATACAATACTCCTCACAAGTACTCAGTACTATCTCATATGCTGAACACAAAACTAGCTAGATCTGAAACTAGTCACAGGTTCAAATCCTTCTGCTGCTCTGCTTGCCTCTACTGCGCAATCCAAAAAGTGAATGTAGCTAAACCAAGTTCGAATTCACCTTGATTGAACAGCGCAATCATCACTGGCACTCTCATTCCACTGATTGTGAAAATCTCATGCACAACTTATGTACAACTGCTGTCGATCTCACCCTTTCATCTACCTCTTCCACTTGTCTTCACTGAACTGTCCATGCACTGAGTTAAACTGATGTGTTCTTTAGTTGAATAATGAGTTAATATCAGTGAATTAAATAATATTTAATTCACCCAACTCATCTCTAGTGTGATCGTCAGTTAAACTAATCACAACTAGTTCAACTAGTTAACCGGAACACCATCTCCATCAACTCCTCAATCAACTCCACCAAAACTCTGCCACATGAGTCTAACTGAAGTCAATCACGCATTATCTCAACCAAACACATGGGAATAGCGTAAATCCTCATTTCAGCTGCATGCCCCACCTCCGGGGGTCAAACTGAAGTGCCGCAAGAGAGTAAACTGAAGTTTAGAGTCCAAATATTATTAAGGGTAAATAATATTTGACTATTCTATTTTTAGCTCGGCAGTCTAAAAATAGAAACCACCTGAAAGTCTAAAAATAGAGGTCCATCTATTTTTACCAACTCGACCAATCATCCAAGAATAACATACTGCAACCCCTGGACCATGCTCCATATGTCTAAAATAGACATAGTCTAAAAATAGACTTTGCGCCAAAAATAGCCTGCGGGCCCACCTAGTGAAGGTGACTTCTTTTCACTAGGCTCCATCATCTTGCTGCATTTTCAACAGTAGCCTATAGAAAATAGATGGGATTTGGAGCTTCCTTGCAAGTTGTAGCTTGCAGAATTGAGGTAGGAGCCTCCTGTAGGTTGGAGCCTACAGAAAATCAGTGGTGAGAGGGAGTTGGAGCTTGCCTTTGCATCAAAACAATAATAAGATGTGGTTTTCTCCCTTATGGGTTTCCACTTATATCTGTTGTCTATGTGCATGATGATGATGTGTTGATATTTAGTATTTAATCTTCTTAATACCTGCTGCTCACTTATTAAGATTGTTGTTCCATTGTATATTAATCTGATCACGAAATGAAGATGTAAATAAGTTTAAAGGAAAGTTTTAAAATTCCATGAATGTTGTTAAACTGATTCACCCCCCCCTCTCAGTTTAACTAAGGGCTCAACACTCTTCTCCTAAATTCGTGGCTGTAGTCTTGTACATTTTGTCCTTTCAATAGTCTAAAATTATGGCTTTCTTCATGTGAGCTAATGGATAAAACTGTTGTTTTATTGTAGTAATGAAATCAGTCCATGATAGGATAATCTTACCATGCTTCTTGATCTCCTCCTTTTTCTTGGCTTCCCACCAAACAAGAGCTGCACCTTCCATCATCAGTTAATCTAGTTGGATTTTGGTATCATCATCATGAAGGTTTTTAATTCTCAAATATACCTCCAATTTCCTAATCCAATTATCAAGCTTTTCTTCATTGACTTCACCATTAAACATTTGTAATTTAGACTTAACATCAAGTTTTAGAAAAGGAATTTTACCAGTGTTCTTTGACTTGTGTGACTGGTGTACTGAAGATGAAGTAGAGGATGATTATGATGAGGGTGAGGATGGTGACTTTCCACTGCCTCCATTTCCTCCATTTCCCTTCTTTGATTTATCTTCATCATTGTGACCTCCTGATGATCCCTGACCTTCCTTGTGAAGTTTGGATCCTTCTCCTTCTAGTATTTCATTCCTTTCTTGACAAAGGACTCTCACCATTTCAGTCATGTCAAGGAATGCTTTCCTGAACACTCTTTCTTCTTCTTTGGGATCTATCTCTTCATAAATTTCTTCTTCTCCTTGAGGCATGCTTAATGCTACTTCTTCTTCTCTTGGAGATGAAATAGGTGGTGTAGAATGTGGCAATCTTTCCCTCCTTTGTTGTGGCTCAATTTGAGAACCTCTTTCTTCCACCAATTTACCTTCTCCTCTCTTAAGCTTGAACCTAGTAAGCATGAAAACCCTTGCAAACAGTTAAAAAAATATTTGCACACTAAGACACCAAAGAATAAAATTTAGCTCTAATACCAACCTGATCTGAAATAAGTGTATTATTTTGATGTGCTAAGTGTCCTTTCAGTATGAAAAACATGTACAATTTGTCTCCATTTGTTTTCTTAAGGAATGAGTGTTTTAGCCATGAAACATAGATGAATTTGTGAACTTTAAGCATGGAAATAAGCCTAAATAACACTATAAAATAGTGTATAACAGAGAATAAACATCACACATAAGTTTTACACAACATGCATGATGAAGCAGTTCACCCTTCCTGTGCTACATCTGCTGGTCCAACTCCCAATGGCATGTCCCTCTTTGTCATTATGCTCAAAATTGCAAAATAAATTTGTTTACAAGGCTGTAATGGTTGTTTTCTCTACACCAGTGGCTCCAGAATGCTCAAATTAGTCTAGGTAGACTCTCTTTTTACCCAAATTGGTCAAAAATTCACCTCTCAATGCATTTTTCCCAATATCAGCTAGAAAAACTCCACTAAAAGTGGAGAAGTGCAGTTAAATACAGTCAGTTTGGCCAAAAACCCAAAATTTGGTGGCACACTATATCTCCACTAACTCTAACTGTTTGCATTTAAAACTCATGGTTAGGGAGGGGTGGTCACAAGCCGACCCCCTACATCTAACTGCGGAGTTTAAAGTTTGAAAACTTTGCATATGGCATGGAACACGGAGCATATGGTTTAAAAAACCGTGGCATTAAAAACCACCAAACTACACCCATGTGAAAAATTTAAAATCTCCCCCAGATTAGCCGCCCAAAAACCATCAATTGAAATTTTAATGTCACCGTGTGACATGTGACCTCAACCACCGTAACTGTCGGAGTTTGAGTTTAATTTAACCACCGCATTGTAGTTTGATGTCACAACGTGCCATGTGAATGTAAACATTGCCACCAGTTAAGTTTTTTAGCCACTGGTTTAGATAAATTTTACGATTATAGAATGTAACATGTGAACAAACCTTGGGGCCGCCGGACCGTTGGCGGTCCCCCCCTCTGCATTGCAAAACTTAACATGATAAATTAATGTGGCAAACATATAGGTTAAGCAACATGGTATAGGAGAGATGGTAGAATATTTGGCATGCAGGCCATAGGTTGCAGGGTTGACCCCCCCGACGCCACAAAAATTTTACTCCAACCTCCTGTGGACATGTGGTAGCCTCTGAGCTTGCTATGTGTCTCTCATCCAACGACCCAAATAAAAAACATGGAAACCCCATCAACGGTCAGAATCAAACTTCATACCACCAAATGAATGGCCTAGAATTATCCACATGGCATGATTCGATTGGCTATGAGAAAAGGGAATATTCCTCAGAATATGCCACCTGTTGACTGTACCTATATGCTGACTAGGCATCCCAATCACAAAAAAATTAGTTGTTTGGGAAAACAAAGAGAACGCGATATCTTCCTCATACGACATCAGTTTTTTGAATCGTTCACGGCACCTGAATCGCAACGACGATACCTTTACGGTCACTCAAGTTTGCTACAGTTTCGAGCACTTTCAATTTTGAGCAAAACACATGATATCCTAATCACTACTACCTCACCTGAAGTAGCATCCACCTTCCTTTAGTTTCCTGCAAGAGGAGTCTCCATGGGTTTACAGCTCTCCATGTGGAACTTCCTCAGAATCTTTTTCGCATACTTGCCTTGAGAAACAAATAGCTCCCTATCCCACTGCCATATCTCCAAACCAAGAAAATATTGAAGGAGCCCCAATTCCTTCCTCTCAAACTCTCTTGAAATATCCTCTTTGCAAGAAGTTATGAGCTGCTCATCACCTCTCAAAATAAGATCATCAACATAAAGTACAATAATCAAAAGCTTGCCATCAACCACAATCTGGTACAGGTTTGCATCCGCTTCAATCTTCATGTAGCCCAACCCAATGAAATAGCTGTCAATCCTGGTGTACGAAGGACGAGGTTCTTTCTTCATCCCATATAGTGCTCTCTTGAGTCTGCACACATGCGACTCCCTGCCAGAGGTCTCAAAACCTTCTGGCTGCTCAATGTACACTTCTTCCTCAATAACTACATTGAGAAAGCAGTCTTTACATCCATCTAATGTATTTCCACCCAATTTGCGCTGAGAGTGTAAAGATAGATCTAATCGATGAGTACCTTGCAACCGGTGCAAAATTCTCCTCATAGTTAATCCCCTCCACTTGTCAGAGTCCCTGGGCTACAAATATAGCCTTGTACTTATCCACACTCCCATATGCTGCCTACCTCACATTATAGATCCATCTAGATCCAACCACTGACTTCCCGACTAGTCTTGGGACAACTTCCCATGCACTGTTCTTAAAAATGGAGTCATACTCCTCAACCATGGCGTGAACCGAAGTTGGTTGTTGCATTGCCTCCTCAACAGAGGATGGACTCGTCACAATACACTTTCTCATAAGAGCCATGTACCCAATACACCTGTCTGGTGACTATCTCTGTCTACGTAGTGATGTAGGTGCTCCTACAGGTTCTGTCGCATCAAGGCTCAATCTGTCAGCCTCTGTGGTGCACCTCCTACCATGTCTAGTGGATGGCTCTACATGAGTGGTTTTTGCCACTCCATGATCCACCACAACTCCACATCTTGAGGTTCATCCTTTGGAACCAAGAGTTCCTCATCTGCATGAAAATCAATCTCCCTTTCAAGGGAAAATCACATGGCTTTCTCCTCATCACATTTTACATCCCATCTAACAATTGTCATCCTGCTATTCAGAAAATACACTCGATAGTTGTGGGGAGTATCAGTGTACCGTAAAAATATCCCAATCTCTGATGTTGGTTCTAGATTCTTTTTGGACTATTTGGTCACATGGAAATAGACAGTTGAGCCAAAAATTTTAAAATATGAAACATCAGGTTTCTTACCAGAAAAAGCCTCCTCTGGTGTACTCATGCCAAGTATTCGATGAGGACTACGGTTCTGCATGAATACTGTTGTGTTGCATTCCTTTGCCCATCGATGTAACGTTAGGCCCTAATCATGTAACATAGCTCGTGCCGCACCCAAAATTGTTATTTTATTTCTTTCTGTGACCCCATTCTGTTGTGGGTTATGAGGCGTAATAAACTCTCTTTGAATTCCTTCTTTGGCACAAAAGTCCTTGAATTCATTGGAGATGTACTTACTACCATTGTTGCTCCTCAAAGCCTTCACATGCTTCCCTGTATCTTTCTCAACCAGTGATTTTAACTCACAAAATTTTTAGAACGTCCGATATTTCTTTTGCATGTAGTAGATCCAACACTTTCTAGAAAAATCATCAACAAAAATCACATAATACCTATGCTTTGTTATAGAATTTGTAGAGAATGTTCCACACATATCTGAGTGAACTCTCTCAAGGATTTCTACTACTCGATTCTCCTTCTCATGAAAAGTGGCCTCTGTATACTTCCCCATTGTACATCCCTTGCATGTGTCTATCTGCGCAAGAGTACCCTTTAGAAGCCTCATATAAATCTGTTGCATTACCTTCAAAGCACTATGGTGTAGATGGTCCAATCACCTATGCCATAACTCACCCTAATCCTCGCTCACCACTCTATCTGCTTTACTCATCAATGTTATGCATCCATCTACATCAAGTTTGTAGAGGTTCTTCACACAAACCCCAATCTTCTTAACTTGTCCTGTGGCTTTGTGATGAAGGAATTACTTCCCTTCACTGAAAACCACATCATATCCTTATCCTCCAACATAGCAACTGAAACTAAATTATTTTTCAATCCTGGTACATGCATGACATATTTTAATAAGAAAGGTTTACCTTATTGTCTCTGGAAAGTAACTGTACCAATCCCGGTAGTGCTATACCTCTCGTCATCACCCATCTTGATGTGCATATGAAGATCCTTCTCCTTGGCATCTAAAGTTCTTTGTCTCCATCATAACAAGAAAGATTCACCATATCAAGTACAGTCCCTTTTCATAGTTTTAGCTACATATGATGGTGAAATTCAACTCAAGTACAATAAACCAAAGCACGCAGGTAAATAAGATCTTCTTGTTGTTCTTCTTCTTATGTGGACAATTAGTGGCATAATGTCCATGCTAATGATAGTGACAAATTTCACTCTGGACATGTCATGCTTCTTTCCTTCTTTGTTGGTCTCATATTTAGAATATTATTTCTTTCCCTTCCCCTTCTTTGCCTTACTAGCCAAGGAACAATTTTCCTCATCATTTGGCTTGGATGAGGATCCATACCTAGTATTTTGCCTGAATTATTCTTGTACCAAATCTAACCAAAGTCGCTCCCATTCTGGTAGCTTCTCCCTCCCATTGATAGAGTCCTGATAACTATGCCAGCTCTTGGGAAGGCCTAGAAGTGCTAGGCTCACCAAGTCATCATCCGCTATAGTAATCTTGAAACTTCCAAGCTCATCTTGACATTGGATGAACTTGGTCAATTATTTCGGAATAGTGTCACCTTTCCCTGGAGACTCGAGAAAATGTGATCTCGAAATGTGAATTAAATCCAATTTAATTCACTTGACCTCTCACTAGTTCAACAATCAATTACAACTAGTTAGACTGACTTTAACTCAATTATTTGAGTTAACTGATTTTTCATGCATTAAACTAATACACTAATTGCAACTTAGACTCTAAAACAAATAGAATCACTCTACATGCCTCACCAACCACCCTCAACTCTAATTTCATGAGCGAACTAAGTCTATCACACTTAGTTAACTATTACAAGTGCTTATGAGATAAGATTACAATTTATTGTCCAATTTAATTAAGGGAAAATTAAATTAGACACACATTTCTTGTTGACTTTTCAATAGTTGTACCATGTAGTCCCCATATTGTTATTATTGTGCCCCTTATGTGTAACCCCATTATTTTTATTATTGTGCCCATGTGGTCCCCATATTGTTATATTGTGACCCCTTAGACTCCTATACATATAAAGTAGGGTTTTTCATTTGTATCATCCAATAATTGTTCATTTATGTAATGTAAATGAGGTTTCCCCCTCGAAGAGGTTGATTTCTAAGTCGTTGATCTATCGTTTCTTCTATTTTGTGAGTTGGTTGCATAACACTAACAAAATTAAAGCCATCAACGATTGGAAAATCCCTACAACCCTAAAGCATATTTGAGGATTTCTCAGGTTGACAAGGTATTATCGCAAGTTTTTTAAGAATTATGGGAAAATAACAGCACCTCTAACAAAATTACTAAATAAATATGCATTTTTTTGGACTCCAAAAACAATTAAGTCTTTTTAACATCTTAAAGAGGCAATGTGCTAAGCTTTGGTTTTAGCTGCTCCAGACTTCACAATTTTTTCTATGGTGGAATGTGATGCATCAAGAAATGGAATTGGTGTTGTTTTAATACAACAAAAAATACCCATTTCTTTTGAAATTCATCCAATGAAGGGAAAGTATTTAAACAAACCTATTTATGAGAAGGATATGTTGGAAATACTACATGCCCTGGAGAAATGGTGCCCTTACCTAATGGGAAGACAATTCAAGGTAAAAACAGATCATGATAGTCTTAAATACATTTTGGAACAAATATTATCTTCACAATAGCAACAAAAATAGGTCACTGAGATGTTGGATTATGATTTTGAAAACATCTACAAACAAGGGAAGAAAAATGTTGTTGTAGATGCACTCTCAATAAGGGATGAGTATGTGGAAGCATTGATCTATGTCATTTCTACAATCCAACTTGAATGGATAACTAAAGCAAGGGAGTAATGGAGAATGAGTAAAAGGTGTGGACACTCATTCAAAATTTGCAACAATATCCCAATACATCTGATACATTTATCTGGAAAAATGACTCATTCTGGTACAAATATTTCTTATATCTATGTAAGAATAACGAACTCAAACAAAATATTTTCTTAGAATTCCACATCTATCCTTTAGGAGGGCACTCGAGGTTTCTAAAAACTTACCACATGCTCATAAAGGGAATTTTCGGGATGGCATTAAATATGATATTCATAATTTTGTGGTAGAATGTTTGGTTTGCTAACAAAATAAAGTTGAGACAATTACGACCCCAGGTATATTACAACCTTTATCCATTCCAAGTCAGCATTGGGAGAAGGCCTCAATAGATTTATCACAGGGTTACCCAAGTCCAAAAGAAAGAGTGTCATCATGGTGGTAGTTGATAGATTTACCAAGTACACACACTTTTTTGCATTATCTCATCCTTTTAAAGCCAGTATAGTTGCTACTGCATTTATGGAAACAATTCAAAAGATACATGGAAACCCAAAGATTATTGTAAGTGACAAAAATCCCATTTTCACTAGAATTTTTTGGATGGAATTATTTTCTTGTCTTGGTATTCAATTAGCTCATATCTCATCTTATCATCCTCAATCTGATAGGAAATATGAGATAGTGAAAAAATGTTTAGAAGGATATCTTTGTTTCTTTGTGTATGATAAACAAGCACAATGGGTCAAGTGATTACCTCTAGTTGAATGGTCGTATAACGCTTCACTGTAGCAAAAATGACCCCATTTATAGCACTTTATGGATATCATCCACTGTCCATCACATCATCTTTAAGAGAAACATCTAAGGTTTCAGAAAAATTGGAGCAATTAACATCACAAACAGAACATAGTCTATTTTGGAGATCAAGAGAGTTTTGCAGAAGAAGAATATGTTGAATCAATTAGAGATTAAATGTCAAACTTTGGACATTAGTGTCCAAATATTTCACACCAAGTTCAACCTACTAAATTAGAGGGGATTTCATGGATTAGTTGCTCCCAATGACAAACTAATCATCTTGGAGGAGTACTGTAAAAGTATCTACAAATTTTCCATTGACAAAGCTAAGTTTGCAGGGATCAAAGGTCATATGACAAGAACAGATTTTCTGGAAGCTTTAGATTTTGATTAATTATTAAACAAGAAATCAAACATATCTTCATCAACAAGCCTACTTTTGAGAGATACACTGAAGTAGATGAAGTTTTCAGAAGAGTTGTAAATTTGGATATACCAAGTCAAGACATATGGGATCTCTTGTGTGAAACTATCGAGTAACTTTTGTCTCCAACAACATGCCGGCACATCACACTTTTTGGGGCCACATCATCAACTGCTTCCTTAAAGACAATGACAGATCACTCATCAATTTTCATATTCCTATTATTTGATGTTATTTATGTAATCAGTTTAGATATTTCGAAGTGAAGAAATTAGGATAAATAACTCTACATTTGAGTTATTAAGGGTTGTACCCTTGGATGAGGATTTGTAAGCGAGAGTGTGTGAGATTTTTTATCATTGATGATTCATATTTTGGATTTGTTTCAATCAGTTTGTCTTCTTGTAAGTTTTTCCAGTAATTATTTCATTATGTTTTCTGCATATATTTGAGTTTTATGAAGATAAGTAGGTAAGAGAAAAATGGGTTTCAGTCTATCTGAAATCCTTTGAAGTTATAATCCATTTTAGAGATTGATTTATTAAACTATCTATTTTTATAAGTCCCTCTACATCAATTAATTGTGAGTAATCTTCATAATGTTAAATATATTTTTTTAAGCTTTAAAAATTGTTTGACAACCTTTCACACTTATGATAAACTAAACATTCAATCAGGATATTTAGCTAATCATATTTTCTTACAGTTTCTACCTTCACATATTCAAAATTTAATCATTGTTTTGTTGTAAATAAACAACCTTTTTCTTAATATTTAATACTATCAAAAGTTTAAAACATATGTTTGTATTTGCTTAATACATTGGTCATCCAAAAACTCCTTTTAAAACAAACAAAATATTTTATATTCTCTGGAATAATTAATTGACCTAGAATTATCTGAGAGGACAACATAGTGCATTATAGAAATCCACTTTTCCTCTAATGTCAGCTCACAAATTTGCAGGAAAAGGTCAAAAACCATTAGTTTTTCACACTTCTGCCACTATTTTGGACCACATGTTACGCTTCTAGAGTAGTTGAGGGAGAATGGATTTTGAGGTGCCTTGGAGGTGAGTTTTTGTTGATTTGATGCTTCAGAGGCCTTGTGGATATCCTCAGCTACCTTTACCAACTTCCATCCAAGCTCAAAAATGAACCTAACTCATCCAAACTCTCCTTCAAAATTCGCTATGCTTCTACTTTGAGCACAATGCGCTTCTACAATTTTCGTTGCGCTTCTGTGGAGGAGGCATGTTTCTGCATCTTCATGATGATTAGTTAACTTTTATCATTGTAATTAGTGTTTCCATGTTTATAATTGATGTAATTAAGTGTTCTAGTAATGGTTAGAGTGATTTCCTTTTAATTAAATGCTTTCAAAGTCAAAATCAATCAGTTAATGTAAAAAAGGAATTGGTTTCTAACCTCCCTAGATTTGGGAAGGGTTAGAGAGAATCTTGTAATTAGTTACAGGAGGTAGATTCAACCCTGAGAGTGGGAATTTTGTTTCTCGTCTATATGTAGACTAATTGAAGTCAAAGACATGGTTGGATACTTGGTAATCATAGTGTGGAGCTAGTGTACACCATTTTACAGTGATATTAAAGAAAATTGCAGCTATAATCTTGGGATTCCTGTGGTATGCTTATTGACAGTGTTTATTCTTAGTTTTATCATCAATTTGAATGTTTATTTCTCCTTGCAACCATATATATGCTTTCATGTGATCATCTCATTATTTTTTAAGCAGAATTCATAAGTTTTATGCTCTGTTTTGATGATATCTTCATGTTTGTGTTTCGTTTCTTCTGATGAATAGATTCATAGTCATATTATCCTTTTGATCCTTCATTTTTCAACCCTATACCACAATGAAAATCCAAATGTATCACTAAACATACGTACCTTGCCTCATTTTCATCCTTGCAATTGATCATTTGAAACCCTGACCTAGTTCATAGATCTATGACCTTGATCCAAAAAACCCCATTTTAAAACCCTAAAAAGCTGAATATCTAGCCTAAGATATATTTTTCTCTCTAGTCACTAGTAACTTTGGTCAAAGTTATGACATTTTAGTTCCGACACTTTTGACGTATTGTCGGAAATTTCCCCAATTTTTCTCAATTTTTTAAATCCAGCCAACAAATGTCGCTATAGCAACGTCTAGGAAAATCGCCGATATTGTGATGTTTAGGAACATCATAGGAATATCCACGTTTCGGGAAAAAAAGTCAAAACTGCGACATTTCTAAGACATGAGTCGATATTGCCACATTTGGAGACAAGCATCGCTATTGCAACGTTTAGAGACACTTGTTGGTAGTGCCACAGTGTTGGGGACAACCATTGGTATTGCGATAGTTTATGGACAACCATCAATCTTGAAACGATGTGGGGGGAACCACTGGTATTACGACATTTAGACCAAACGTCGAAATAACGAGGACAGTAAACATTTTGTAACATTTTGTAATGGCGGAATATTTTGTATTGTTGTTTTTTTATTTTATTCATTTTTATAGGATTATAATAATATATTTGTTATTTGTTTACTAGGGTGATCTAATTGAACATTATTATGTTAGCTATTACAATGTTAGTTAGGTCAAGCTAACAAAAATAATAATATATTTGTTATATTTAATTGTTATTAATTTCTCTTTAACTTATAACATGTTTAATCTTAAAAATGAGTATATGTGTATATATCTTTAAATTTAATGAATGAAAAAATTAGAAGTTTTATTATAACTTTTTCAAAATATAATGTCTTGTGTATTGAAGAATATTTACCATTTTTTCATTACAATATTTGTATTGTGATTACCCCACAAATCGTAGCCCAATGTGGGCCCTCCCCACCTGCTTTGACATGGTGAGAGATCACACTTTCAAGAGTTGCAATTCATGAATGTCAATCGCCTAGTACTGACTAACGTGCACGTCACCCTGGCAATTCACTTCAACATGAAATTTTACCTTCAACGTTACTTAATTTTTATACCATGCCAGTATAACCTCACACATAACCATGCCATCATTGATGGTGAAGACTTTGTATCATAATGGTAATATGATTGATCTCATTCATTGTCAAAACACCCCTAATCACTTCCCCGAGGAAGCAACCACCATGGAAACCTTATGCAACAAGAGCATTCGCACGCAGCACAATATCCATCGCAACTCCAAGTAGAGTGAAACATCCTTAAATCATGCATAGTGTGCCCTAATAATGGTAATGTGATCTCCCTTAGTCTCAGCAATATTATGCATTCCAATACTCTCATGTGCTTTAATTACCATGACCATGCAAAATTATTTAAGATCAACATCCCTTTTAGCTAGATCATATCAATCGGTGCAGGTTGCAATATGTGTCATAAATTTTGTGATTCAGCTTCTCAGCGAAGGCCTCTTGACCTTAAGGACTTGGCCTTCTAGCCATTATCTGCCTTCAATAGCTCTCCCTCTCTAGCATTCTGCTTGAACTTTCTATTACCCTCTCCTATGTTCACGCATGTCATCCCTTTAGTCTTTTTTCAAGCTTCTCATCCCAATTTCCTTTGTCCAGGCGGGTCCAATCGGGTTGGGTGGGGTCGTGTGAAGTCACGGTGTCAGGTCGGGGCGTGTGAGTTCGGGTCATGTGAGGTCAGGTCAGGTCGGGTCAGGTCAGGTCAGGTTGGGTCGTGTGAGGTTGGGTTAGGCTGGGTCAGGTTGGGTTGGGACAGGTCGGGTGAGGTCAGGTTGGGTCAGGTCATGTGAGGGTGCCCAAGGAACGCGTCTGAGTTGGGTCATGTTGGGTCATGTGAGGGCGCCTAAGGCAACACGTTTGGGCGAGTCAGGTAGGGTTCGATTGGCTCATGTCGTGTGAGACCGCACAAGGAAACGCGTTCAGGTGGGTCAGGTTGGGTCATGTCATGTGAGGGCGCCCAAGGAAACGCGTTTGAATGGGTCGGGTCGGGTCGGGTCGAGTCGTGTGAGGGTGCTTAGGAAAATGCATTCAAGCAGGTTTTCTTGGGTCGTGTTGTGTGAGGGCGCCTGAGGAAACACATTTGGGTGTGTCGGGTCGGGTCAGGTCATGTGAGGGCACCCAAGGAAACACGTTCGATTAGGCTGGGTCGGTTTGGGTCAGGTCAGGTCGGTTTGGGTCGGGTCGTGTGAGGGCGCACAAGGAAACACGTTTGCCATGAGTAAGGGAGGGTCGGGTCGAGTTGTGTGAGGGCACCCAGGGAAATGCGTTTGAGTGTGTTGGGTCATGTTAGGTCATTTGAGGGTGCCTAGGGAAACATGTTCGGCTGGGTCAGGTCGTGTGAGGGTGGCCGTATAAAAAATTCTAAGTTATGACCGCTCATGTGCCTTATACTGCACGTTTGTACGATCCATTTTCTGTTTTCTCTGTCATGCCTTCGTTCAGGCAGGTCGGGTCGTGTCGTGTGAGGGCACGATAGGAAACACGTTCGGGTCGAATCGTGTGAGGGAGGAGGTATCAAAAAAGCTAATTTGTGACTGCCCATGTGCCTTGTGCACGTTCGTGCGACCTGTTTGCCGTTTGTTCCCTTGTCATGCCAGTTTAATCAATTTTTGAGCATGTCGGGTCAGGTTAAGTCATGTGATGGTGCCCAAGGAAAAATGTTTAGTTCGGGTCGGGTCCGGTCAGGTCATGCCGTGTGAGGGCACCTAAGGAAATGTGTTCAGGTAGGTCGAGTTGGGTCGTGTGAGGGCTCCTAAGGAAACATGTTCATGGGGGTCGGATCGGGTTGTGAGAGGGAACCTAAGGAAACACATTCAGATGGGTCAGGTCAAGTCATTTTGTGTGAGGTCGCCCAAGGAAACGTGTTTCGGTGGGTCGGGTTGGGTCGGGTCGAGTTGTGTGAGGGCGCCCAAGGAAATGTGTTCGATTGGGTTGGGGCGGATCAGGTAATTTGGTTGGATTTTGCTTGATTACAAATAATGGTAAAAAACTTGCATCAATGTTGCTTTCCTTTATGAAACAACCAACATGAATACGAGTGTGTGATAGGGAGTGTTAGCAATTTCTAGCTGGTGTGCTAAGGAGGGAGTGACAAGGTTAGATATGTTAGGTACCCCTAACCCATTTAACCCCCTAAACCCTAAACCTCTAAACCTTTAACCCCTAACCCTTTCCTTTTCTCCCTCGTGCTAGCTTAATCGATGTTTTGGCGTCTTGGGTTGGGTTAGGTCATGTGATGGTGCCCAAGGAAACACGTTCAGTTTGGGTCAAGTCCGGTTGTGCTGTACTATGATGGCGCCTAGGGAAACACATTCGGGCGGGTTTGTTTGATCCATCGTGCCATACTGGCCATTTACAAATGGAGGATGTTGACACAAATTGGAAATTCCTTGATGTGAGTTCATGAAATGGAAATTTATTACAACAAAAATCAGAATATGACAAACTCAATTAGTCCAGGTCACTAATGTTTCCTCCAAGAGTGACATACATCCTCGAGAATCTGAAAATAGATATTATGGGTTTTTAGATGATATATAGTTGAGTGTGACTTTAATTCCTTAAAATTATTTTTGTTCGACGTCAAATGGTATAGGCTACGAATGAATGTACATGATGATGACAGGACTCTTATTCAACATGAAAATGGATTTCCAATGGTTAAAACATCATAGTTTGAAGTAGGAAAAGATCGCTATGTTTTTCCAAGCCAATGTGAACAAGTCTTTTACTCAGAGGTTCCAGGTAAGAACGTATGGTCATTTGCTATTAGATATGATCCAAGAGGAAGGCCAGTAGAGTATATTGTAGAGGAAGAAGATGATATTGATCAAGAAGAAGATGATGCAGTGGCAAATGAGTAGGAAGATGCATTGACAGACGAAGAAGATATAGAACATGAACTAGGCATAGGAGACGAGACAACAATTATTGATGATGATTTCGATGAGGATATTATTGAAAATGACATAATTGATGATGATGATGACATGGTCGATCATTTCAACATTATTTTTGAATCATATGTTGGTATAGATGTCGATCAGTTGGATGAAGATCAAGAAGATACAAAAGAAGAATATTAATATAGATATTTTGTTCGAGTATGAGATGGTATGTTATAAATTTTTATTTTAATCATTATAGAAATATTTTTTATGCACAATGGCTCATTTACTAGGGGCTTGGAAGGACCAGGCAATTGAATAACATTTAATAACAGATCAAGAGTATCATGAATAGAAGGAAGGGATCGAGTGACCATACCCACCAAGTCCGGTGCAGGTCCCATTGGAGCCTAAGTGTCCTGTGCTTGGTTCAATATCTCATCGACAAGAGGGATCTACAGTTGTTTAATATCTTCCTCCATCCCTTCCATCAGGATAAGCCCCTCTTCCTTCTGATGCACCACCTCTTACATCTGTTCCTACTCACCACCTTCTGACTGATCAGCTACCTGAGCCTGATAATCATTCCTGTAGACTACCCTTTGACGATGCCTCTTGCTAATTCCTAGAGGGAAGTCTCTGACCAAATGATCACCATACTTGTGACATCTATGGCACTAAAAAGGAAGGTGCTCATAATCAATAATTTGGAAGAAATATTTTCCATCGAGATGTAAGTGGATTTTTTCAACCAGATCTTCTCTTGGAACAAGACGAACCAGTATACGAGCCACATTCTGATATTTCTTGACTTGAAATGACATATCCACATCCAAAAAGATGCACATAATATTCCCAATGGCCTTGAAAATTTCCGTTGTCCATAAGAGGGGAGGTAATTCCAACATACTCACCCAAACCAAGATCTCATCCACTCTTTCCCACTTCACATCAAATATGGGTGTTCACCACTTGAAGAGAATCAACGCAATGCCAAAACTCCAATTGCGCACAAGGAGCCATTAATGTAGGTCTCTTTGTTCGCAAACCTGATCATGAACCACCCCTTTGATAGGATTATCACCTCCACCTCCTTATCCATAGATTCTCCCCAATATTGTTCAATCCAATCACCTATAAATTGAGCGGAGAAGAATTTTCCACGCGCTATGCCCACCAATATGGTCTCCAAGGCCGCCATCATCCGGTATATTCGTATGCCCACTCCGAAAACTAGATTTGGGTATTCAAAGTTTTTCTTAATGAATTTTCCTTTTTTTTCTTTTTAACCCTGCTTGTCAATAGTTTTGGGGCAGTTCTGGAATACAAAATAATGTCGCAAGAGAATATTTTATTAGCAAGTCTTAGGATCAAATATGTGGATTGGTGGTAATAAAAAATAAATTTAATGAATAATTTAAGTTATTTTATTTGTAAACATAACAATATAAAGAAACAAATAACATCTTCTTGAGAAAATAGCCATTCATTTTCAACCACATCAATTGTAGGAGTAGGTTGATCTGGTCATCTCACAAGACCTTCACTTATAAACTCGTGACATAGCACATGCATTCATGGGATTTTAAATAATACCCTCAATTTACATAGATATTGATAAATATCTCCCAAAATCATTTTCTTGAATCCCCATCCTAATACATATTTACTATTAAGGCTCCCTATTTTTATTAAATACCTAATTGTATACTTCCTAATACCTCTAAACCCTCCCCCTACCCCCCTCCCCCGATACACCCAATTATATCCCCCCAATACCTATAATATATTTACTTTATTCGCCATAACTTAAAAAACTCTTTTATGAATGAACATTATAAGATATTGGTCAACAAGGTGAAGTCCTCATGGTTCATATATGGCAAGGACCCTACACTAAATAAGATAATTAATGGACTAGACAAGGTTACACATGTTGGAACAAGGTTGCGGAAACTTGAACCTATCTAAAATAGTGAGAGCCAACATTGGTAAATGATTGTTAATATGGGTTGGGAAATGGGTTTAGTGCATTTTTTGATCACACCTCTCACAAGCATGTCTCCTTCTTTGTACCTTGGTCTAATATTATGGGGAATTTGGTGGGACCCAACTAATCTACACCACCATGGCAGGCCAATAGAGTCACATGTAAATCAACTCATGGCGCATGCCCTAACCCCTGAACCCTAATCCTCTAACCCCTAATCCCTAAGCCCCTAACATAAAAATAATAATTAATTAATCAATTAACATTATAGTCTAATTACTAATTTTTAATTAAATTTACTAATTCATAATTAATCAATTGACATTAATTCTTACCACCTTTTTTCCAGCAATATTTCTTGAATGCAATTCTTACTGCTAAATCTTTCCAGCAATGAAAATGTAATTCTTATCGGTCAATGAAGCTTCCACGCGCTGGCCCTGTAATCATTTTTCAGTTCCATATTATCCAGTAGTTGGAATGAAAGCACATCCTGTGGAGGCAGTAGAGTAATAGAGGTCGGAAGTGGCGGTAGCAGTACTGAAAGGAGCTGCATTTAGACATTTTCACATACGTTGGTTTAGGGGGAAATTTATCAACCCACAAAATGGTAATGACCTTTATTTGATTTTACATAGACTGGTTATTTTTTGGACTATGTTTAGACTTACAATAGGACCTATTTCTTCTTTTGATCTAGCTTTGAACATTATGTAGAAATGATTTTGTTTACATTTAAGAATATGCCTTATTATGATTCCCTATCATCTTTAATTGTTTATTCTTACTCAAAATCGAGCTTTGGCTTGATACCTCTAATAACAGATTTAGGGTGTTGATCCCTTCAGTTTCTATCCAAGATCCCCTTAATGTTATCAACCTCTCTGTGGTATCCTAAGTCAAATAGTTCAAATATGAGGTTGTATTAAAAAACAATTAGGTTCAGTTTGAATTCAAATTTTTTTGATGAGGTTCAGATGAAGTTTGCGATGAGGCTCATCTATATACATTTTTCATTATCTATAGAGTATAACTACAGTTGTGACTAGTCCTAGATACAAACCCCATGGGCCATGGCACATGCTACAGGCTATAGCTTGAGTTGTGGGTGTGGCACAGACTATAGGCTGCAACTTGAGTTGTGAGCCATATAAAATCCCCTGGAGGTTGGGCACAACAAGGGTGGCAAATCACAAACAAAATAAGTCTTTGTGGGTAGTGAACCATCAACCTGGCAGGTATATGGTCCATCTGAAAATGGTAATGGAGGGTCGAATTCCACAGAGAAGAGAATTAAGACTAGAATTGGCATAAATAAATCACATGGTCAAATAAGGTTAGCATGATCAAGGGTCAGCAACAATGGAAAGAGGGTCAGTGACATGGGAAATGGAGACAAGTTGGTTGAGTGAAGAGTGAACAAAAAATTGCAAAAAGGATTCTAAGTCAAGGGATCTAGTGTTAGCAAAAATTTACTTTATTATTTATAAAAAATGAGAAAACCGATAAAAGAAACCCAATTTTTCCTTCAAGTTCAAATTCAACTTGAATTCAACTTGAGGTTTGGTCATGAGGTTTGAAGAACCTAATCAAACCTAATAATTTTCTTTAGGTTCGTTGAATTTTAAACCTCAAGTTTGAATTTCGGTGAACCATGTGACATATAGTATCAATTTTTTTAGCTTGCCAAAGGGATTGCTAAGCTTCTCAATGCTCATAGTTAAGAGCCCTTAAAAGTTAGACCACAAATATCAATTGCATCATAGGTTGATAGAATATGTTTCCCTTAAGAGGCATTAAGGAAAATCAGACAAATACCACAATCTACCTACAATTCTCTCTGCCTTTTTGCTACTCTCTTTCCTTCCAACATGAATCTAAGGTGCTTTGTGCACCAACTGGTGGATGGGTAAAATCATAGACTTGTTTTTATATTACTTGAGATGTTTACATCATCTCCAAAATGTTAAAACCCTTAAGGAACCTCCCTCACCTCAATTTCCAAGGCCTCTCCCAATCTTTGTTGCATGCCTCTTTCCTTCTTCTTTTTTTGCATCTCTATATCATGATTTCAGATGTCTTATTGGGACAAACAACTAGATTGTTGTCAGAAAGTGTAGCCGCGTAGTATACAAGTTGGTTTATACCCCCAGAGTAATTATCATTGTATCATTCACATCTTACCCAAGAACCCTCTAAATTTATCCAAAATTTCCAATGGTGTCTAAGATTTTTTATAATGGTTTTGAAGAAGATTTCAAGCCTTAACCAAACTCACCTAGAAATTCAAAGATGGGAATTTGAAGGAAAAAAGAAATGTGAAATCTTATGTATCAAAATTCAGTCCCAATTTTTTTCATACATTCTGATTATAGTAACTTATAGTTGTTTTTGAGCTAAGTGGCCATGCTATGAGGGGCATCCCTATTCCATCAAAACCAATCAGGAGTTACACTTGGCCTCATCTACACCCACTCAAGAGGTTTTGAATGTGGATCTCTGTGTTAATACAAGCCTAATCACCTCACTGACAGCTGCTACGCACCACAGCCATGGGTTGTAGCCTTTATTTTTCCTGTTATACCCATCAAAACCCATTCTATATGCCTTCAAATGGTTCAATTTTGGTTCTAGATGGCTTCATGCCACTCCCAAGACACCCAAGTACTTGAAGAAAATACCCTAATATAAAGAACTTTAAGAAAATAAGAACTGTTATTTGACTGAATCTTTTTCCAACTGAAAATCCCCTTAAGGCCAAAAGATTACAACTAGCATGTTAAATCACTTGAAATTCTCCTGAAAACCCCAAAATATGCTTGCAAATGGCCTTCAAAAAATTTTCACAAATGACTTTGTGTTCAAGTCAAGGGGTTTCAAAGGAAAAGACAAGGTGAGAAACTCCCTCTTATCCCCAAAACTACTAGCAACATCAAAAACTGCCATTCATTCAGACTTACCATACTCCATTGCGCATGGGAGAACTTGCCATCACTCACAAGTACAACAAGTATTGACTACCCAATGCTTGGTTAATGTGAGTTTTGTCCCAAGTACTCTCCAAGCTACCACACTCCTGAGCAATGTTTTAAAACTTGGACTTGGCCTCGGAATCGGTCAAGCTCGATCAACTAGGACTTGGAATGACTCAGACTGATCTAATTTCAATTGATTGGTTTTCTAAAAAAATACAGATAATATTTAAATTTTAATGAAAAACTATATTTTGAAATTTGAAGATTCAAAACCATGATTCCAAACCATTAGAAACAAAATATGCAAAGTCTCATATATATATATATATATATATATATATATATATATATATATATATATATATATATATATATATATATATATATATATATATATATATATATATATAATCAATGAGGCTCTACATTGCCTCTAGAGTGGGAAGGGCCCTTAAAAGGGATTAGGAAAATATAATTTTTGAATGAAAAAAGGTAAAACCCTCCCTCAAAAATTTACCCTTGGGATTTCAAGTATCTACAGAGTATAAACCTAGAGATACTCTACTAAAATTGCAGTGAGAAGAAATACTAATTTGCTGTGGGAACATTCAAAAAACCATACATGTGACGAATCGTTGCTTGCACACAGAAATTTTGATCCTAGATAAACCCACAAATCTATACATACCCTAAATTAGCAGGCTTACCACAACCAAACTTATGCTAGAAAAATGTGCCAAATAGGTTGAAGCACAGCCTAAAACCCAAGATAACAGGCAAGAATACCTCCAACCAGCAACAGAATTTGTGGCATGTAATTGACATGCCCGTACCAACAACACAGTGGAGGAGGAAACTGCCAAAATCCCTTAGAATAAACATGCCATATGCACACTAAATAGATCTTCGCAAACCCTAGGTTTTCTAGGTATATTTACAACATGTTGGCAGAAACAAGAAAAAGTCAGTGGAGGGGCTGCGAAGAGGTTGAAATAAGGCCAAATTTATGTCCAGGAAAATCTTCTCTAAAATATCAGAAAAAATACAGGTCGAAGAATGACCTATCCATAACATAACATGCCCAAATTCCATCAAAAAATTACTTAGCCAATAAGGTACGGACTCAGACGAGTTGGGCCGATTTGGTACCAAACCATCCAAGTCATGCCTTGTGGTTTGGTCCCAAAACAGTCCGACTCGGGCGAGTAGGTATTGGACCTCTGAACCAATCCATTGGCCAAGCTGATATGGTAGTTTGAGTCAACTTGGTCCAAGCTTTAAAACACTACACACAAGTAATCCCAAGAAATACCCAAGGCTATGGAAACTATCGAAAAAATAATGATTAATTACCAAACTGTCATGCTGGGCACCATATTCATAATATAATGATGCATGTAAGGGAAACTTTAGAGGATATATGACCATTGTCTCAAGCAACCTTAGAAGATTCTATTAGACTTTTGAATTTCATGTTTTTCCTTGCCACTTTAAGTGTGACATAATATTGATAGGTATATTGCTCTATCAGTTAACTACTGACAGGATTCCCATGGCATACCCCTTATTTTCTATTTATGCATCCTTTAATGTTTATCTTTTTGGACTGTAAGCTATTCCCAAAAGATGGGAAATGTTTCACATATTTTCTTCCAAATCAAGAAAATCATCAAAAGTTGGTAAATGTTTCACAAGTTTTCTTCCAAATCAAGAAAATCATTTGAGATTCAAAGCAATGTAATTCTCTCCCAGATTTGTGAATCCTTATACCCAAAGCATTCTAGCTCCAAGTCCAGGTCCATTGGATCCAATAGGAAAATCCAATAGCCAAAACAAACGTTGAAGTTTACATGCATGTTTTTTAATAAAAACATGCCCTATGGTATCTAGTCCTACTTTCATGATATTTTTTGAAGTCGTGTTTTCTGGTATATGAGCAAGCACCAATAGATTTATAAACATGTACAATACAACATCATATCATCTAACAATATTTCTCATAAATGAGAACAACATTTTTCTTACCTTCTAGTGTCTGTAATATTCCCAAATGGGGAATGCAACAATAGTAAACAGTTATGCAGAGAAATAATGCAGATCATCTAAGTAAGAGCAGGAGGCAAATATGGAGGCTCTTTATTTACATTTACATCAGAAAAATATATGCACAAGACAGCCCATGAGATGTACAACAAGAAATAGGAGACTCCAATAGAAGAAAATCCTCAAAATGAAGTGTTGCAACCATGTATTAAGACTGAAAAGAGCTTGACAACGTTATTTTATTGGCTACAACAGCTATAGATTACACTTTAGATGTAGAGCAGATTTGTGTATAAAAATTTAGATCTATATCATATCCATACAATAGATAGGCTCTTCTTCAAATTCCCCTTGGGGTTTTCAGCAAAACATGAAGTAAAAGGAGTAGATTTGAGATCTAATGCTACAGATCTACAGAAATATTCAGAAATTCATGAACATTCAGATCTGATCTGATATATGCAATATGATGATCTCCTCCAATGGATCTCAAATGTGAAGGGTAGATCCCCAACACATGAAAACCACTCCTCCAAAAAGTGTGGCAAAAGACCCTGCAATAGTACCCACACAAATAACGCAATTCTGGAAGAAATACTACACTGTAGGCTTTAGAACATGTTTGGCCTCAAGCCAAGATCTGAAAATGTAGCTACAATGTTCCAATATTCTCTTGCCAATGGGATAGAAGCCTTCCCCACTAAAAAATAGCACTAGAATGGCCTAGATATGAGTAGATCTAGCCTCCACTTGTTGCAGCTTTCAAAGACAACCAAACCCTCAACAAGATCTGCATTGTAGTTGGAAGAAGAAGATTGGCCTTCAGCCAAATAGTGGACAAAAAATGCAAGAATCTTCCAAGAGGCCTCCCAAGGAAAGAGGTGGGATTCCCAATCAGGAACACCCAGTGCTAAACAAAATTTTTCTTAGATAAACAACAACAGAATGAGATATGTCTAAATAGACAATATAATCTGAAAATTCAATACCATCAACAACCAACTCATGATTCCATCCTCTTCCTTTTATAAGTTGAGAGATTGCAAACCCTAAACCACCTTCAATGAAATAGCTCCTTTCACATGAACCATCTCCATCTAAAACTGCGTTGTGCATCATTAATGGCCACTCCTCCAAGACAAAACTGTAGATTTGGTCATGGTTGACCCAGTCAAAATATTCAGCCCCTTTTACACCTAAGGGTGTCTTCTTACTTAGGCAAGATATAGCCTTTTCACATTTGGCATTGATTTATTTACTGTTTAGGAGTTTTATGATCCCCCTTTACAAATTTATTCATGAACAGAAAAATAAAACAAAAATGAATATTCCCATTATCTTAGGACTAATTGGGAATATTACAGTGTCATAACATCACAAATATTCAGTACCTTTTCATAAGAACTCAAAATTTTTAAATTACCTAATGGTGAAGTAAAACGAGAACAAAAAGACCAGTTTCCAGCCAGTATGTTCAACCCAAAATACAGATCTCTTTCTACTTATCTATTATAGAACCCATCAATTTAGTAAATCATATAGATTCAAAAAACTTGAATCAGGGAATGAACAACTAGCATTCATTAATTTACTACTCCCATCATCAGAACTATTGCTACACAATTGTGAAGTTGTGCTTCAGCTTGAATACCAACTATCAGATTCTTATCACCTCTTTACAATCATGTAGAGTTTCCATTTTAAAAACCATTTTATCTGATTTGTAGATTACACATTATAATCTTTTACATGCATCGTATAAATCACTCTTTCTGAATGATGCATTATATCATGAATTGAGTGGCAGCACTCTATAAACAATCAATTTCTACAATTTCAGTTTGTCCTCAACATCACAAAATGGTATAAGATCTTTAGACTCTACTGTCAAAAAATTTCTGGAGAATGCACATCACTCCACTCTGAGAAATGGAAGCAATAAAGAAATGAAATCATAAGAAAAGGTAAGTAGAAAGGTAATTGAAAGAATGGACAAAGATAAGATTGGTTGTTCAAGTTGAAATTTCACTATCAGATTTCATCAATATAGTCAAGGCCTATGCAGGAAACTCTACTTTAGTGCAGATTGGCAAGGCATGTCTAGGAAAATTCATTCAATCAAACAAATGAAGACATTTTAAATTATGCTATAGGTTATTCTCATTTCTTCTCCATTGTTATATTTATTGTCATGAATCATCATCCATGAGCTTATAAAATTGACCTCTCTAACAGGAAAAAAGGGCAAGCTGGGAGGATAAACTCATTAACCAATCCATTAAAGCCCCAGTGATTCACCATTTATCTCTAGTGTATGAACAGTAACTTCAAAACAAGGCTCTTATTTTCTAATAGGAAACACACCTCTCTTTATGGCTGCTGAATAAATTTGTTCTGCACCTTCTGTCATGCCCAACTTGTGTTATTCTATAATCAAAATATTGTAAGAGATAATATTTGGATCCACGCCATTTTCAACGATAAAGCCAAGCATCTTAGTAGCCTCACCTAATATTTTCTGTCTACAAAACCCCTTAATTATTATATTGCATGTAATTAGATTCGGGGATAAGCCCTTGCCCAGCATCTCGTGAAAAAGTGTATGGGCCATATATATCTCTCCTTCTGCAGCATGAGCATGTATCAATAAATAGTAGTTAAGGGAATTATGCCTATTGCCCATATTCTACATTTTTCTAAGTAGCCTAATTTCATCTTTGGCATAAGCATTCCTATAGAGTCTTCGGACTAGGGTGATCATTTTCCTCATATATAGTTTATATCCCTTGTCTACCATCTAATCATGCAACTTCAAAGCCTCTAAGATCTTGTTCTCTTTTATTAGCCCATAAATTATGGTACTATATGTAAGTATGTCAGGGACGCAGTCATTCTCATTCATTTCTTCGAGGAGAAGGAAATATTCATCCAATTTCCCTCACTTGCAATATCCATTGACCAATTCATTATAGGTCACTACAGTTAGATTTATTATGCTCATTAAAGCTTCACTGAAAATCTCTTTAGCCTCATCTAATCTACCTACTTTTCAGAAATTGTCTACTAGCAAGGTGAAAGTATAAATATTTGGCTTACGACCCTTAATTTTAATTATAACCAACCATTCTAGGGCCTCTTCTACTCTACCAACAAAGCAGAGACCAATGATCATAGAATTGTAAGTCACAATGTTTGGCTCACACCCATTCCTTATAAATGTGCCTCTAACTTGTTGTGTTGTATGTTGATCTGAAAACTTAGAGAAGACATTGTCTTAATATTTCTGATTTAGTGTTTAGTCTCTTTAAGCTCGAATGTCATTTGATGGTAAATTTTTACTCTTTAATGCACAAATTTTATGTATTAGAAAGGTAAATTTAGAAATTATTTCAGTTTTCATTTTGTGTTTTCAAGTTAGAAATTGTTTTCAAGTTTTCACATTTCTAATTTTATTGCAATGTGCCAGACTGATCGTGGTAGTACAAGAACAACCCCAAGACATGTAAACAAATAAAAATTACAGTTTCATATTATTTTCTTTATCTTTAACAATTTTTTTTTAATATTTCTTGCTTCTTATTATTATAATGTGGCAAGATGATCGCAGAAAGGGGCCAGCCGAAGAACATGTCAAGTGCCAGCCTTGCTCTATCTTCAGGTATTTTAGTTCTTTATATAGTTGAAATAATGTTAATTTTGTTCAAATATGTTGACGCATGGCCATGGTGCACCTGATGATTCCCTCAACGAGAAAGAATTGTTTTCATACCCATGTCCATTGGTGTTGCTGCGAAAAAAGGCATTAAAAGCAACCAAGGAACTTGAGCATTTGGTAGACACACCTGAATTAGGGAAAAGGATAAGACAACTTATGACCCAGCTAGAAACATATAAGGTAATAACAAAAAATCAAAAGGATATTTTTATTTTTCTACATGAGATCAATTGTGATAGGTTTATTTTTAATTTTTACATTAACTAAACTAACAAAAAAATTATTTTGTATGTAGCATTTTCTGGGATCTGATGTCCCTGGTGTTGGTGTTAGTGGGACAAAAAGGCAAGAGATTCCCAAGGAACCCTCTCGTACACCTTCTATGCCTTTAGGTAGTAGCCAAGAAATGCACCCTGCCTAAGAAGACACACAACCAACTGTTGAACGTGTTGGCAGTGATGCGGCTGGTATGGCCAACTTTATTATTGAATTTCCTGGAGCTACACGTGTCACCTCCACGGGGACCATTCCAAGCATTTTTTTGGTGAGAAATGAAGGTGTTCCTATAAAGCAATACAACTCCCAGGTAATTTTTAATATTTTAATAGTTTCATGTACTCTATCTAAAACATATTTTATCATGATTATTATTTTTAAATTAATGATAATATATTTTTTCTATGTAGGAAACAATGATTTCTACATGGCCTTGGAGAGCAAGGCATTGGTAATTTTTGGCCCAACCATACGCACAAGGTGGAATTTTCAGAATTCCAACCTGAAAAAAGAACTTCTAGATTATTTAGAAAGCCTTTTTTGGGTGGGCACATTTGATAGAACAATAGTCGCCTCGACGATTGGAAAATATATCAAATATACCTGGGACACCTATAGGACGCACTTGCAAATTAACTCTAGATACGAGTGTCCTCTCATAATTCTAGAGAGGGAGTGGAGAGCACTCATTGATGACGGAAAAGAGAAAAAGGCCAAGAAAGATGGAAAAATGCTAACTGGACCCGCAAGGTAAATTACAACTTTAATTCCATAGCTTCAATTTTCTCTATGTCTAAAATAAAAGTGTACTACATAATTGACTTCAAGCTTTTAATGATAGGTTGCCTAACATCTCGAAGGAAACCAAAGCTAGGATTGAAAAAAAAGGCCATCACAAGCTAGGTCGGGGCGACTACTTGAAATTAGCCACAAGAATTGTAAGTAGGTAAACATCTTATAATTAATTGTATCGTCTTCCAACATTTTTGTAATCCCATCAAATAACATTAAAAATACACAATCATATGTAATGTAGGGTGATGAATTTGGAACATAAACCATAGAGAAAGAGAGAGAGATCGCTTTTTGTTCCAGCTATGAAGCCGTAGTTGAACATCGTAGAAGCTTGGGACAGGTCCCAAGATCCAGAATGCCTGATAAGGTAAAACATTAACCTTTCAATATATTTGTTTTCATCCATAAATTTAATGTCTAAAAACTTTGTTTAAATCATGGGAGAAACACTTTCAATGAGCCAACTAACCCAGTTGTAGAGCAGTGTGTTGAGAGTTAGATATTTCCAGAAGTACATGGTCCTCACGTGCAACCTGATCATTCCAGTCGGAACAAGGTCATCAATGCTACTATCAGTGAGGTCCATGACAGTAACTAATTTCTACTTATATTTTTTTCTAATTATACCTTGAGGGTTGTGTCCTTATAACTTTTTTTGTTTAAATGACAGAGAATGTTGTACTTGAGAATCCTACCACCAGAGAGGAACACAAGGCAATGGTTCTAACGGTGACAACTGGTGCACTAGGTAAATAATCTCATTGCAATTTTTTTATATTAATATTACGAACTAGTTCAATGATATTTAAAAACTGACAATTAAAATTTAATATTATTTATTTTTTTAGGCAATGCCCCATCACTGCATGAGACCAAACATCATGAGTACGCAACTAGGTCAGCTATGCGGGAAAGGCACGAAACAGAAGTAGAGCACAATGGTGTTGATGATGTAGTTAGGAGCTTTAGAAGTAGGAATAAGAAAAAGAAATTTTGATAATGTAAAATATTGTATTATTATAAGACAAATGTTACCATACTTGGAACCTTTTTTGCGTTATATAAAAGCTCATTTATCATACTATTTTTATGCCAAGTACTTTCAATGTTTTCTTGCGTACTTTTTGTTGCATTGTTTTTTTATTAGTTATTAAATATTTTTTTTCCTGCCCATGAAAGTAAAAAATGAAATATAGATTGGGTATTGGGGAATTGAGAGTGATGTGAGGGGGGGTAGGGGCCATAAGAGATTCCACCTCACGTGGTTGGCCCTATTTAGTAGAGAATAATTTATTGGAGCGATTTAATCTTGGAGCAATCCTCCCCTTAATCCAATGTAGCAATAAAAAAGTCACTTTTCACTTTTCATTCACTTCTCATTCATCAACTTGTCCTGAAGATGGATCCCCATTGGGATTCAAAACATCGACCATTGTTTGATCACACTGTGGATAATCCAGAAATATATTCATTAAAAAATTCATTGTTGACTTAGTTGCTACTCTTTCAAATCGCGGGAGGCTTGTTCCAAGTTCAGGGGACTCCAATAATTTTTTCTTGAAATGAAGAGGAGCTTATTCAGGTATGTTTTGACATTGTCAACATATGTTCTACCATTATCATAATAATGCATCTTAGAGTAAAAAATACTACATCAATTACTTGTATTTATTGTATATATAATTATGGATTTTGAATGACTTGGAAGTGCAGGTACAAATCCTCTTGCATCATGAGCAATACAAATTGTCAACCAGGGTCATGTCTAGGATATTTTTGACTGTGCACTTGACCAGGTTCGTAGTGTCACATTTTGTAAGTTCCTTTACAGTTCATAATTCAAGATGAAGCTTGTTCATGATTATTATCTCGTTTTTTGTATGTATTTTTTCCTCTATTTGATTGTAAGTTTGAACATGCTTTTAAACATTGAATTTTTTTTTGTTTTTATACTATTTTTATACTTACTTGTTCTAGTTATGGTGATATAACCCCCATTGTATCATATCCATATTATTGTATTCCCTTGGGTTGTAGTTAGGTACAAAGGAACTCCAACCAGTTCCAATTCCCTCACATTCCAGTTACAAGGACCATTGGAATAATTGGCACATACCACGTTGGCTCAATTTTTTGGCCATCTTCATTCAAGTAGTCCAAGAGTACATCATATTTTGGGAACAAGAAGTGTGTTATTGGTGACATGCATGTGAAATGATCGCTTGCATGATATTTTCCACCCTGGGCTCTGGTACCAAATTCCCCAAATGGAGAAAGGAGGTTAATGTTGTTACTTCCAACAAAATCTTGTGCCATTCCAATAATTGTGCTAGCAAGACTCTGCTCATCGTGATGCTAAGCAGAATTCTCTAAGACATAACCCGAGAATTGAGCAACCTTTGCTTGCGTAACAAAATTTCTCTTGAAAGAGAAAAACAATATTTTCCTTTGCCCTAGTTTCAAACCATCAACCATGGATGGGATGGATCTTTGCAAATCAACCATGGAAAATAGGATCAGTTCCTTATTTACAAAATCGATGTACTTGAAAAGTGTGTCATTCTGGTCCAAATATGTTCTCGACTGAAAATTTCTTAGCCATTTCTTTCCAGCCTCTATTTTCTTCTTGCTGAAGGCCGATTCAATTGCATCTCCATCTTCCTCATTTATCCACAGGAAGTCTTTTTTATGTTTGTCCAAATTTTTAAAATATTCTTTCCCCTCTTCAGAAGTACTTATACTGAGACTTTTATAGTACTGTATGGTCCATCCTGATGCTGTTCCACCCAAATATTCTCTCCATGATTCATACTCAGGCATGGTATAAAAGACAATATCCGTCCATTTTTATGGGTTTCCTTGAAAATAGGAGTAATGAATTCAACAAGAAATGAAGGAATATTGAGTAGAGATGTCCACAAAGAGTGTATGAAGTTGAGGTATTCCCATGATAATATGTTCTCAACAACTCCACATTTATCAACTTTCTTCAAAAACTCTTGAGAGAGTTCACACTTTGAACCAAAGTTGTTTTGATGAGTTGTCAGTGTCTCCTTGCTTTGGGATTCAAATGCAAGATTTCCAATCAAAGAATTGACAAAGATCCATAAATGATTCTTTATCGTGTGTGCTTTCACCGCAGCTATATTGTTCTTCTTATTTACAATGTTATCACATGGGTTTTTATCTGGTTTACTACTAAATCAACGTGGGAACCACCTTTAATGGTAGATATTCCATTAACAAAGTTGAGGTACTGGTGTATGTACCTCATGTCTTTTCTATGTGGATAGTTAGTTGATTACTTCTGCAAGCAGTAGTGAACTTAGAAAACCAAGTGAATCTTGGGGAGGTCCCCTATAATTATCTGGTGTTAGAATGTTGTGGTGCTCTTGAGGATTTATTTGAAATTTGTGCCAGTGATAGATGAAAGGTTTGATGGATATTAACAGATTAGAGAAGCTTTTAAGAACTACTTAGGGTTTGAGATGTGATCAGTTGAAAATGTTGGTGAAATTTAGATGAGATATAATCAACAAAGGGTGATAAAACTCTATGCTTATTTAAGGATTAAATAAGTCACTAAACATCAATAAATACATCAATACTTAAGTCGAGAAAGTAAAAATACTAGGAACTCCAATACTTAACAAATTTTCCATGTTGATTAACTTCTTTCTCATATCCAAGAATTGAAATAGATCCTTTTCACCTTCCTTCTAGACAACAAAAGGTTAATAATACCTCTATCTTGTTTATATTATAGTTCACCAACAATCACCACAAAAAAAAATTCCTTAAATGTTGAAAATGGCCACCGTCCCTGACTAAAATCTCATGATTACCATGTTAGAGATCAACTTGTTAGTGTTATGTCATTCATCAAAGGAGGATGATTTTGGATGCTTAGAGACACATCCAAAAGCAATGGCCAACGTTTCAATGTGGTGGCCAAGAGCATGTTCTTCATGCAAGAACAAGTTTGTACATGGCTTGTATACTACCACTACCCTTAGTGAAGACAATGTTGTCAACTTTACATAGAAATCCTCTATTTCAAGATGACACGTGTACACTATGACAAATGAAATGCACTTTATTCTAGACCTAAATCTAGTTGTATATGTAATTCGCACATTATTTCACTCAACATTATATAAACATTGCTAAGGAACGTGTCAACTACATTTTAGATATGTGAATAACCACACCAGTATATGTGTATATCTTTATCTCTGTAGTGAGGGGTTAGATATGGATCTTACATTTAGTTTATTAAGGACCAAGAGATATTTTTAAGGCATGTACCACTTAGCCATGTATACCCACATTTTATTAATATAAATCCATTAAGTATGGACACACACCAGGAATTCCTATCAATTAGAGGTCTGAGCTATTGGGTGCATTATTCCTTCCACCTTACAAGAGTTCCCTATACAAGAAACTAAATCTTGCGTTGTTCCTTAACCATAACGAATGTAGAAGTCCACTAATTTTGAAGGAATGCTCTTCATGGTAGTCACTTTAGTGGGAATATAGGTCTATATAAATATATTATAGTCACTGGTTACAAAGCCACTTCCAAGGCAAGTAGAATGTGTTAAAGAAAACCAATCATGTGACTCTATGTATATCATATCTAGTACAAATCATATCACAAATCAATCCAACGTGTTATCCTTTGGGTATCACAGTTTATAGGATAGAGTTCAGTGTAATAATAGTAGCATTCAACATAATAGTAGAAACATATCAATATTCGACGTAATGAGAACAGTAAAAATAGAAATCATATAATAGTACGCCAACATATCAAGCGCTTGCATGATCTTTTCCACCCTGGGCTCTGGTACCAAATTTCCCAAATGGAGCAAGGAGGTTAATGTTGTTACTTCCAATGAAATCTTGTGCCATTCCAATAATTGTGCTAACAAGACTTTGCTCACTGTGATGGTGAGCAGAATGCTCTAAGAAATAACCCAAGAATTGAGCAACCTTTGCTTTCGTAACAAAATTACTCTTGAAAGAGCAAAACGATATTTTCCTTTACCCTGGTTTCAAACCATCAACCATTAATGGGATGTATCTTTGCAAATCAGCCATAAAAAATAGGATCGGTTCCTTGTTTACAAAGTCGATGTACTTGATAAGCGTGTCAATCTGGTCCAAATATGTTCCCGGCTCAAAATGTCTTTGCCAGTCCTTTCTGGCCTCTATTTTCTTCTTGTTGAAGGCCAATTCAATTGCATCTCCATCTTCCTCATTTATCCACATGAAGTCTTTTTTACGTTTGTCCAAATTTTTAAAATATTCTTTCCCCTCTTTAGAAGTACTTATACCGAGACCTTTATAGTACTTTATGGTCCATCCTGATGCTGATCCACCCAGATATTCTCTCCATGATTCATACTCAGGCATGGTATAGAAATACAATACTCGTCCATTTTTATGGGTTTGCTTGAAAATAGGAGTAATGAATTCAACAAGAAATGAAGGAATCTTGAGTAGATATGTCCAGAAAGAGTGTATGAAGTTGAGGTATGCCCATGATAATATATTCTCAACAACTCCACATTTATCAACTTTCTTCAAAAACTCTTTAGAGAGTTCACACTTTGAACCAAAGTTGTTCTAAAAAGTTGTTAGTGTCTCCTTGGTTTGGGATTCAAATGTAGGATTGTAAATCAAAGAATTGGAAAATATCCATAAATGATTCTTTATCATGTGTGCTTTCACCGCAATTGTCTTGTTCTTCTTATTTACCATGTTCATCACATGGGTTATTATCTGGTTTGCTACTAAATCAATGTGGGAACCACCTTTAATGGCAGTCATTCCATTAACAAAGCTGAGGTACTAGTGTTTGTACCTCATGTCTTTCTATGTGGGTAGTTAGTTGATTACTTTTGCAAGCAGTAGTGAACTTAGAAATGCACTTTATTCTAGACCTAAATCTAGTTGTATATGTAATTCGCGCATTATTTCACTCAAAATTATATAAACATTGCTAAGGAACGTGTCAACTAAATTTTAGATATGTGAATAACCACACTAGTATATGTGTATATCTTTATCTATGTAGCAAGGGGTTAGATATGGCTCTTATATTTAGTTTATTAAGGACCAAGGGATATTTTTAAGGCATGTACCACTTAGCCATGTATACCCATATTTTAGTAATATAAATCCATTAAGTATGGAAACACACCAATAATGCCTATCAATTAGAGGTCTAAGCTATGGGATGCATTATTCCTTCCACCTTACAAGAATTCCCTATACAAGCAACTAAATCCTGGGTTGTTCCTTAACCATAACGAATGTAGAAGTCCACTAATTTTGAAGGAATGCTCTTCGTGGTAGTCACTTTAGTGGGAATATGGGTCTATATAAATATATTATAGTCATTGCTTACAAAGCCACTTCCAAGTCCAGTAGAATGTGTTAAATCCAACCAATCATGTGACTCTATGTATATCATATCTAGTACAAATCATATTGAAAATGAGTCCAACGTTTTATTCTTTGGGCATCACAGTTTATAAGATAGAGTTCGGTGTAATAATAGTAGCATTCAACATAATAGTAGAAACATATCAACATTCGACATAATGAGAACAATAAAAATAGAAATCATATAGTAGTATGCCAACATATCAACCAGAACAACAAGATTGATTGAAGCAACAATTGTAACACAGGAATATTTGGTGATTCCATTTTAGATAGTGGAACATTAGAGAAAGAATGAGGGATAAATGTATTTATCAAGACTCCTAACCTCAAACACTTCATTTCCCTCCAAAAGGTCCCTCTAAAATAAGTCTGACTCAATCAAAACATGTGTCAATATTTTTGTTCGTTGTCTTTGGGATGGACTCCCGAGTCCCAACTTTGATGCCAAAACTCCCAAGTAGGGAAAGTGGGGAATTCCACCAGGGGAGTATCTAGGGAGTACTTGGACCAGAGCTAACTCAACAAGAATCAACCATTCTTGAGAGTAGCGGAATATTTTAAAACTAGTATAATAGATTCTGAGGAATGTTTATTTCAATTTTACCAAGATGGAAGAGTATGTTGAGCCCACATGAGTTTCTATATCCTATTTCTCCATATGTGGCTTTGTGAGTTTATGCAATATAATGTCTTTCAAAATATAACAACGTTTTAGAACACATGGATATTCTTGCATAAATGGTATGATTATGACACTTTCAAGAAAGCCACCTATTTCCAAGGCCAAGTGGTGAAATTTTGAGCTCATACACTAGTTGAAGCATGTTGGGTGTGGAGCCTGATTTTCATCCTGATTCAGAGATCCTTGTTTTAGCTGGATGTATACCCCAGGAAAAATATACACACGCGGGGTGCGGGGGGGGACTGTGCAGCGAGGTCAGGGGGTTTGGGCCCTGGCTGGGGAGTTAGGGGCCGTGATCCCCTTGAGGCGATGATCTTAGAAACTAAAGCAGTCTTAAAATTGCCTTGTAAAGTATAGTAATTTCTAGTCAATGCAGGCCGTTCATTAAGCGGATGATCACGACGACGAGAAGTTAGCATGTTTAGTTTAGGGTTTGCAACACTGAGAGGGAAACCCCTCTCTGAAAATGAGGAGGTATCGTATTCTCCTCCAGAGGATATATGTATTCTGCGAGCTGGAAATATGAGGAGGCTGACGAGAGGGAGCGGATATTACAGCGGATCTGCTGTGGGTTTTGTCTCTTCATTTTTGTTGGATAATATAAAGGAAGGACTGGCTGTTCGGGGTGGACGTAGCCCAAACTGGGTGAACCACGTATATCTGTGTCTCTCTGGTTTTATGTGTTTTGTGTGCTTGTATTTTCCGCATATTTTATGTGTTTCATTGCTCCATAATATATAATTTTCTAACAACTGGTATCAGAGCTGAAGGTATATTTGGCTGATAAACTCGCAACAAAGAAGGGTTCCTGGTTCGAGTGGGAGCAATGGCGGAAGATGGTAAGTTTAGGGTCGAGAAATTTAACGGCCAAAACTTCTTGCTGTGGAAGATGTAGATGGAAGATTATTTGTATCAGAAAGATCTGTACCTTCTATTGAGTGGAAAAACAAAGAAGCCAGTAGCCATGAAAGATGCGGAATGGAACATTCTCGATAGAAAGGCCCTCGAAACAGTACGGTTGTGCCTTGTGGCGCTAGTCGCCTTCAATATTTCGAAGGAAACAACAACAGAGGGTTTGATGCAGACGTTGGAAAAACTATATGAAACGATTATTTAATATGAATATGTCAAAAGGTGGATCTGTTGCAGACCATTTAAATGATTTTAATACAGTTACCAGTCAGTTAAGTTCTGTAGGGGTAAAATTTGATGATGAAGTTAGAGCTCTGTTATTATTGTGCTGATTGCCAGAGAGTTGGAATGGTTTATTAATGGCCACTAGTAACTCTATCTCTGGATCTAGTACTTTAAATTTTGATGATGTTGTCGGTGCTATCCTTACAGAGGAAATGTGACGGAAAAGCTCCGGTGAGACATCGGGTAATGCTTAGAGTGCAGAGTCTAGGGGAAGGAGAATGGAAAGAGGAAAGAGCTCAGGATATCGCAGTAAATCAAGAAAAGGAAGATCCAAGTCCAGCTCGGGGATAGTGTGCTGGAAATGCAGAAAGAAAGGACACCTAAATAAAGACTGTAGATCTCGGAAGGGAAAAGAAGGAGACGTGCAACAAGAAAACAATCATGAAGCAAATGTGACAGGTGATGTGTTACAAGATGCTTTGATTATTTCTTTTGAAAATGTTACTGATTCCTAGGTAGTAGATTCAGGGGCCTCATTCCATGCCACACTTGATAAGAAATATTTTCATGACTATGTTCAAGGAGATTTTGGACAAGTTTGTTTGGGTGATGATAAACACTGTAAAATTGTTGGAATGGGTAAGGTTCTTGTAAAATAGCAGAATGGAAACCAATGGCTATTAAAGGAGGTAAGGCATGTTCTAGATCCAAAGAAAAATCTGATTTCAACAGGGCAGTTAGGAGATGAAGGTTGTGTGACAACTTTCACAGATAAAGCTTGGAAGGTCACCAAAGGAGCCCTAGTAATAGCAAAAGGTGAAAAGGTTGGTACATTGTATTTATGCAATGGTATTTCTAACTCTGTTAATGCTTTAAATTCAAAAGGAGCAGATGCAACATTATGGCATCATAGGCTCAGACACATGAGTGAGAAGGGGATGAAGATTCTTCACTCAAGAAATTTGTTGCCAGGTTTGAAGAATGTTGATTTGGATTTCTATGAAAATTGCGTTTATGGAAAACAAAAGAGAGTCATATTTCTTAGAGTTGGGAAAGAAAAGAAGAGCGAAAAATTGGAGCTTGTGCATACAAATGTATGGGGACCTGCTTAGGTATCATCTCTCGGTGGCTCTCGCTACTATGTTACATTTATTGATGATGCAACTAGAAAAACTTGGTTTTATTGTATTCAAAATAAATATGATGTATTTGATACCTTCAAGAAATGGAAAGCTTTGGTTGAGATTGAGACAGGAAAGAAGTTGAAGTGTCTCAGATCAGACAATGGAGGTGAATATTGCAGTAAAGAGTTGTTAGGTATTGTTCAGAGCATGGAATTCGTAGAGAGAAGACAGTTCCAAGAACACCACAAGAAAATGGTGTGTCAGAAAGGATGAATAGAACAATCATGGAGCGTGCAAGGTGCATGAGATTGCATGCAGGATTGCCTTTACAATTTTGGGCAGACGTTGTAGATACTATTGTTTATCTAATAAACAGAGGGCCTTCAAGTTCTTTGGATGGTGGTATTCCAGAGGAAGCATGGACAGGTAAAAAGGTAAACTACTCATTTTTAAAGCCTTTTGGTTGTGAGGCCTTTGTCCATATTAATAAAGAAAATAGAACAAAGCTTGAGGCAAAATCAAAGAAATGTACCTTTATTGGATATGGTGTTAATGATTTTGGTTATCGCTTATATGATTATGAAAATCACAAAATCATTACGAGCAGAGATGTAATATTCAATGAAAAGGTCTTATATAAGAATCAGTTGCAGGAAAAGAAACAGGAAAAAGAAAGCAAGGAATACACGGTTCTTGATGAGATAACTGAAAAAGTAAAGGTGCTTGAAAATAATAATAATCAACAACCACAACAGCAGAAACCACCACAACAACAACAGGCACCTCAAACACCTAAAAGTGGTGTTAGAAGATCTACCAGGATAAGTAGACCCCCTGAATGATACTCTCCTTCATTATATTATTTATTGTTGATTGATTCTGGTGAACCCAAATGTTATGAAGAAGCAATGCAGGTTGAAAGTAGGAAGAAGTGGGAGCTAGCCATGGAAGAAGAGATGGACTCCTTAATGCATAACCAAAATTGGGACTTGGTTAGGTTGCCTGCAGGTAAAACTATATTGCAGAATAAATGGGTTTACAGGCTGAAGGTGTTGGAAATATTGTCATTGATGGCAAAGGCATTAGCAAAGATGTAATAGAGAAAATCAAAGTTGCAGAGAACAGAGTGTTGAAAATAGTAAAGTTACCTGCTAGCCTTGGGCAGGAAGAAACAAGTACAGAAGCAGCGGAGGAGATTAAGTGCATACCACTGTAAATTCAAGAAGAATGAGAAATCTGTAAGGATGAATTAATTTTTGATGGGCCGCAGCCAAGTATTGCAGAGAAGAATTAATTTTTGTTATGGGCAACATCTTTTAGCAGAAGTAATGAAGACATTCCTAGTTCCAGACTACAGAGGAGCAGAGTTTATTTAAAGATAGTCATTTCAGGCTTTGAAAGCCCTCAACAGCCAATATGAAGAAAATTGAATAAAACATCCAAAGACTTTAAAATTCTGAAAAGAGGACAAGTGGTCCCCACCCCTTTAGCGCTAATCGCAAGATCGCAAGTTTTGAAGTTTAAATGTCTTGTTGATATGGATATTTGCAGTGTGCGATCATTGTGCCATCGCACGATCGCACCATCGCATATTACAAAATATGCGATCCCATCGAAAATCGCAAATGTTAACTTTGCACACTTTTGTTTGATCGCGCCATCGCATATCACACCATCGCATATTACAAAGTGTTCTACCATATGTTTGATAGCCAATTTGCGATGCGATCCCATCGCAAATCGCAAATGTGAACTTTGCGCATTTTTTTTTGATCACGCCATCGCATATCGCACATCACAAATGGGCGACTGCGATGTGGGCCCAGAGTCAAAGAATGAAATCTAGTTTGTTTGAAGATTGAAGTCTGGGTTAAAATTTCATTGAAATTTGATTAAAAGTAATGTTACGGGGGCAGTGTAAAGTTTTAAAGTAACCGGAGGTGGTGCCCCCGCAGTTGACCAGGAAATCAAGCGCTGACCATAGATCAACGGTGGAGAATTGCTACGAGGGCACTGCATGCTAAGTCAGCATCAAACTTTTGGTGCCTCCGCAGGGACCCACAAAGGGGTTATAGTTATAAAATTCGAACATTTTGTTATGAAGTATGAAGGAAGCCCCCAAATTGAAATAATATTATATGGCGGAGATAAAATACTACCTTTGGGATGATTCATGCATGGAAGAACGAACGTTGGGGTTTCAATTTGGATTGGTTCGATTTTTAATATGCTGGATTATCTATTTTGACCCCGTCCAGGAATACCATTGGCGGTTCGTGGTTTTGACTCATGGTTTTATTAAAAGCGAAAAATATATAAGGTGATGAGAATTATGAAGAAGGGTGTGTGTGCGAAAGGGTTGATAATAAATGAATCTCTTTTAGAGATATCTGTATGAATAAACTATGATATATCTGAATCTATGGCACACCTGTGAGCATGATGATTGATCAAGATCTTTAGATCAGAAGATGATTAATTCCTGGTTCAATCAACTGACGAAATCATGAAGAACGTATAAGGGTTGTGAATGAATACTTCACTCTGAAGTATGTCTAAATGGAATGGGTAACAGATTACTGAATTAAGGATGCACCACTGAAGAAAATAAATAAATCTGGTGGCCTGCAAGGTATGTTGTGTGGAAGTAGATGAAGCGTGGTCCACAGTAGATCTGAGGGTCGAAGCCTTCAGTGAGGGGGTTGTAGCTCCCTTCCAGTGGTAGCTGGTAAACAAGAGCAAGGGGTTGAAGCTCCCCTCCAGGAAAGGCTAGTAATTGAGAGAAGGTTGTAGCCTTCTACAGGTGGGTGCCTGCGTGCTGGTATAAGTCTGCGCCAGCATAAAATTGTAAGACGTTTTCTGTATAATAAATATTGAAGACTGAGATTACAACAGTGGTGGTTTTCTCCCGAATTGGGTTTCCACCTTAAATCCTGGTGTTCATATGTGTTGTCTATGTTTGATGGTTTGTTCTGTTATTTCTGTTTATGCTTAAATACTTATCTGATGCGATGCTCTAAGTAACGACATAATAAGATATCTGGACATACATGTTGGATGTTGTACTGTAATATATGGTTTAAGAGAAAGAAAAGAAAATTTTTTCAGCCCTAAATACTGATTCACCCCTCCCCTCTTAGTATTTTTCTCAACAATTGGTATCAGAGCAGGTCCTTCTAAAAAAGCTTAGCCGCTAGAAGGAAGATCAAGCAAGATGAGTAACCAAGATGGAACAACATCTATCAGGCCTCCACTCTTCAACGGAAACAATTTAATCTTCTGGAAAACAAGGATGAGATCCTATCTTCAGTCTCTGGGATCAGATGTATGGGCAATTGTTGAACAAGGATATCAATATCCAGCTGCAGTGCCAACGGATCCGACGGAAAGAAAGAATTATGAAACAAATGAAAAGGCAGTCAATGCTCTATTGGGAAGTCTAACTGAATTAGAATTTGTCAAAGTCATGCAGCTAAATACAACAAAGGCAATATGGGACAAAATCATTCTAATTTATGAAGGTGATGCAAAGGTAAAAAGTGCTAAACTCCAAACTCTCAGAATTCAATATGAGAATCTAAAAATGGAGAATGAGGAGAGCATTGCCAATTTCTTCTTACGTCTTGATGATATTGTAAATCGTATGAGAAATATGGGAGAAACTATAACCGAATCTACTTTGGTTGAGAAAGTCTTAAGATCACTAACGGAAAAATTTGAGTCAAAAGTTTCAGCTCTTGAAGAAAAGCAGGATCTCCAAAATCTTACTGTGGTACAAATTCATGGCATACTAACTGCATATGAAATGAGAAGAGGAGGACCATCTGAAGTCAAAGAGGCAGTCTTCAGAACTTCTACAAAAGGGAAGGAGGTACAAAAATCGGAAGGATCAGGATATATCTCAGAAGAAGATGAGATAAAATTTGTAAAGAAACTTCAACTTGGCACAAGACGGTTTAGAGGTAAGCTTCCTTTCAAATGCTTTGATTGTGGAAGAGTTGGTCATTATACTGCTAAGTGTCCTCATAAAGAAACACATAACAAGGGGAAGGAAGTTACAAGAAGGAATAAGAATCGCTTTAGCACTAGAAAAATTTACTATACTCATGAAGACAGTGATGGTTTATCTGATAGTGAGGAAGAATGTGAACAAGATTTTAGACTTCTAATGGCATTTGAAAAAGATTCTAAAGAAGAAAAGGATATTTTTGTGGATGCTCTAGAAGACAAATATTTCCTTGATGAAAACAATCAACTCAAAATTGGCCTAGAAGAGAGTAAAATAATCATAGAAACTCTGAAAAATCAGCTTGATAAAAAAGAGAAACACAATGAGAAATTAGAGTGCGAAGTAGTAAGTCTAAGAAAAGAACTTGAGAAATTAAAGACTTTGAATCTTAGATTTTCTAAAGGATCTGAAACCTTAGATGAGATTATCAAGGTACAACGTTCTCCTCTTATAAAGACAGGTCTTGGATATATCGGAGAATCTTCTCAGGCTTCAACACCAAATTATCTAAAAGCAGTTACAGCTGGTTTACAACATGCTTCCACTCAGCAAGGGAATAAAGAACCTTTATATGAAAAGCATGATCATCTCAATTCAAATAACACTAACTAGAATGTCCTTCAAAGAAACATCAATCAACAGGTAAATTCAAGTAGAAGATTTTATGATCGTAGAAATTTCTTCTTCAATGGAAAATGCTTCTCATGTTACAATTTTGGTCATAAAGTTTCTCAATGTGTTACATATAAAACCATCATGACAAGAGAAGCAAGAAAGAAAGGGATTGATATTGAAACAAAGAAAAATACTTATAACAAGTTTTCTCCTCTTCAAAATGAAGTTGAATATGCTTATTGCAATAACTTTGGCCATGAAGAATCAGAATGCAGGAGAAAAGTTCAGCCAAAAGAGCATGTTCCTTCAAGCTCCAAAGTATGGAAAAAGAAGGAATTATAGGTTGAAAATTGTGGCATAGCATTATTTGCAGAAGATGAAGAAAACCAATGGTACATTGATAGTGGATGCTCAAGACACATGACAGGTGACAAAAACAAACTTCTAGCATATAGTGCTTTAGACAAGGAAAATAATGTTACATTTGGAAATGATACTCCTGTGGTCATTAAGAGAAAAGGGTCTGTTTTTCTAAAATAAAAGGTGAAAGCTAATGAAGTTTTGTATGTGGATGGATTAAAGCATAACCTGTTAAGCGTAAGTCAAATGTGTGATCAAGGAACTAAAGTTTTTTTAGTTCAAAAGAATGTGTGGTACGTGATCTTGATACAGGTAAAGCAATTATAAAAGGAAAAAGAACTCCAAACAACCTGTATATATTGAAAAACCCCAAAGAACAAAGTTATTTGAGTAAATCTTCAGAAAATTGGCTATGGCATAGAAGGTTGGGGCATCTGAGCTTCTCTCAAATCAGCAAATCAAGCAGACTTAAAGCTGTTCGTGATCTTCCCAATATTACTGTACCTGAAAATATCATATGCAAATCTTGCCAATTCGGTAAGCAAACCCGAGTGCAATTTAATGCCAAGGAAGGATCATCAAGTAAGCCTCTTGAACTCATTCATACTGACATATGTGGACCTATGAGGAAAAATTCACCCCGTGGTGAAGAATACTATATCTTATTCATTGATAATTTCTCTAGAATGTGTTGGATTGGGCTGCTTAAACACAAAGATGAAGCATTTGAGAAATTTCAGATCTTCAAAGCACTAGTTGAGAATGAATTAGAATTAAAAATCAAGTGTCTCAGATCCGATCGAGGAGGAGAATATACATCTAAAGAATTTCTTGAATTCTGTGAACAACACGGCATAAAAATATAGTTCTCTGTAGCTGGCACTCCACAATAGAATGGTGTTGCAGAAAGAATGAACAGAACAATTCAACAAATGGCTAGAGCTATGCTTGATGACTCTGGAACACCTGACACATTTTGGGGAGAAGTAGCACATACAGCAGCAAACATTCTCAACAAAGCACATGTTCGTGTAAATAGTGATAAAACTCCATATGAACTCTGGTATGGTAATCCTCCCACTATAAAGCATTTTAGAATTTTTGGGAGCAAATGCTTTATCAAGAATAATGATGAAAACTTGGCAAGTTTGAACCCAGAGCAGATGAAGGAATATTTCTTGGTTACTCCTCTAGGAGTAAGGCATATAAATGTTACAATAAAAGACTTCAAAAGATTGTTGAATGTATTGATGTTGTTATTGATGAGTCTCCTGCAGCCCCAAAAGAAGAAAAGCAAACAACAGATGAAGATGATGAGGACACATATCCTTCTACATCAAACAGTAATGATACAAACAGTGCACCCAGTGAAGAACCTGAAGAGGAGCTGTCTGAAAAGGATCCATCTAGATATTTTCAAAATAATCATCCAGAATCTCAAATTCTGGGAGAAAAGGAATCAGGTGTACAAACAAGAAGGACTCTTGTGGGATCTTCCAGCAATCTGGCATTTCTGTCCACTGTTGAACCTCACAATGTCAGTCAAGCTAGCAAAGATGAATGTTGGATTCAAGCCATGAATGAAGAGCTTGATCAAATTGAAAAGAATCACACTTGGGAGTTAGTACCAAGGCCTCATGACAAAAATGTCATTGGAACTAAATGGATATTCAAAAACAAGTTAAATGAGAATGGCGATGTTATAAGAAATAAAGCTAGACTTGTGTGCAAAGGGTATTCTCAACAAGAAGGTATAGACTTTGAAGAAACCTTTGCTCCTGTAGCCAGACTTGAAGCCATAAGGATGTTTCTTGCCTTTTCAAGCTTCCAACAAATCAAAGTCTATGAAATGGATGTTAAATCTGTTTTTCTCAATGGTGATCTAGAAGAAAAAGTCTATATAGAACAACGAGAAGGATTCATATTGGGAAATGATGAAAAAAAAAAATTTAGACTTAAAAAGGCTCTATATGGTCTCAAACAAGCTCCAAGGGCATGGTACAATCGTCTTGACAAATATCTTCATCAACAAGGATTTTCAAAAGGGTCTGCTGATAGCAACTTATACACAAAAACTGAAAATGATAAACTATTGACTGTGGTTGTATATGTTGATGATATCACTTTTGGAGGTAATAAAGAGTCTATGAGTCAGAAATTTCCTTCTGATATGCAGCAAGAATTTGAAATGTCTTTGCTTGGGGAACTAACAATCTTTCTTGGCTTACAAGTGCAACAACTAACAGATGGCATATTCTTGTCCCAAGCAAAATATCTCAAGCAAATCCTGAAGAAGTATGACATGGAGGATTGCAAACCTGTAAGTACACCAATGATAACTGGATGTAATCTCAGTTCTAATGATGATTCCCCCACGGTGAATCAACTTGAATACATATCTATGATAGGAAGTCTACTTTACCTCATTGGGACCAGACCAGACATCATGCATGCAGTTGGGATTTTTGGACGATTCCAAGCTAATCCAAAAGAGCCTCATCTTCAAGCTGTAAAAAGAATATTCAAATACCTACAAGGAACTCAAGACTTTGGACTATGGTATCCAAAGAATGTTGATCTTACTCTTCATGCATACACTGATGCAGATTGGGCTGGAAGTGTTGATGATCGAGAAAGCACTAGTGGTGGTGCATTCTATATGGGGCCCCGGTTAGTATCTTGGTTTAGCAAGAAGCAAATCTCTATTGCCTTATCTACAGCAGAAGCAGAAGATGTGGCCGCCGCATCATGTTGCACTCAACCTCTCTGGATGATGCAAACCTTACAAGAATTTCAAATCAAATGTTCACCTCCTATATCCATTATGTGTGACAATACAAGTGCCATCAGTATCTCAAAGAATCCTATTATGCATTCCAAGACCAAGCACATTCCCATCAAATATCACTTCTTACGTGAACAAGTGCTTGAACAAAAGGTAAAATTGGAGTATGTTCCCTCCAAAGAACAAGTTGCTGATATATTTACCAAACCTCTACCAAGGGAAGCATTTGAATATCTCAGACAGAAACTGGGAGTAGTCTCTGCCATGTAGAGGATTAGATCTACTTAAATTCAGAAGATTAAATTGGGTACGCTCCTGTTGAAGGTGTTCAGGATGCACAGGTTAAGGGGGAGCAGTTGTCATATGGAAAGGATGCAATCTGTCATTTCATTGAATATTATGTTTAATGATGCAGCATGATCTTAGGGGGAGCATGGTCTTATCGGTACAAAGGATCCTGATCAACCCTTTGCCATTGATGTCAAAGGGGGAGGAAAAGCAAATAAAAGGGCTTCTATAAGACAAACAGAGGAAGAGTATTGCCATCAATGCCAAAGGGGAAGATTGTTGGAAATATTGTCATTGATGGCAAAGGCATTAGCAAATATGTAACAGAGAAAAGCAAAGTTGCAGAGAAAAAAGGTAAAGACAGGAGCATCACCTAAACTATCAATTGGAAAAATAGACAGAGAACAGAGTGTTGAAAATAGTAAAGTTACCTGCCAGCCTTGGGCAGGAAGAAACAAGTACAGAAGCAGCGGAGGAGATTAAGTGCATACCACTGTAAATTCAAGAAGAATGAGAAATCTGTAAGGATGAATTAATTGTTGATAGGCCGCAGCCAAGTATTGCAGAGAAGAATTAATTTTTGTTATGGGCAAAGTATTTTAGCAGAAGGAATGAAGACATTCGTAGTTCCAGACTACGGAGGAGCAGATTTTATTTAAAGATAGTCATTTCGGGCTTTAAAAGCCCTCAACAACCAATATGAAGAAAATTGAATAAAACAGCCAAAGACACTAAAATTCTGAAAAGAGGACAAGTGGTCCCCACCCCTTTAGCGCTAATCGCAAGATCACAAGTTTTGAAGTTTAAATGTCTTGTTGATATGGATATTTGCGGTGTGCGATCATCACGCCATCACACGATCGCACCATCGCATATTACAAAGTGTTCCGTCATATGTTTGATAGCCAATTTGCGATGCGATCCCATCGCAAATCGCAAATGTGAACTTTGCGCACTTTTGTTTGATCACGCCATCGCATATCGCACATCGCAAATGGCCGACTGCGATGTGGGCCCGGGGTCAAAGAATGAAATTTAGTTTGTTTGAAGATTGAAGTCCGGGTTAAAAGTTCATTGAAATTTGATTAAAAGTAATGTTACGGGGGCAGTGTAAAGTTTTAAAATAACCGGAGGGGGTGCCCTCGCAGTTGACCAGGAAATCAAGCGCTGACCATAGATCAACGGTGGAGAATTGCTACGAGGGCATTGCATGCCAAGTCAGCATCAAACTTTTTGTGCCTCCGCAGGGACCCACAGAGGGGTTATAGTTGTAAAATTCGAACATTTTGTTATGAAGTATGAAGGAAGCCCCCGAATTGAAATAATATTATATGGAGGAGATAAAAGACTACCTTTGGGACGATTCATGCATGGAAGAACGAAGATTGGGGTTTCAATTTGGATTGGCTCGATTTTTAATACGCTGGATTATCTATTTTGACCCTGTCCAGGAATACCATTGGCGGTTTGTGGTTTTGACTCATGGTTTTATTAAAAGCGAAAACTATATAAGGTGATGAGAATTATGAAGAAGGGTGTGCGTGCGAAAGGGTTGATAATAAACGAATCTCTTTTAGAGATATCTGTATGAATAAACTCTAATATATCTGAATCTATGGCGCACCTGTGAGCATGATGATTGATCAAGATCTTTAGATCAGAAGATGATTAATTCCTGGTTCAATCAATTGACGAAATCATGAAGAACGTATAAGGGTTGTGAATGAATACTTCACTCTGAAGTATGTCTGAATGGAATGGGTAATAGATTACTAAATTAAGGATGCACCACTGAAGAAAATAAATAAATCTGGTGGCCTGCAAGGTATGTTGTGTGGAAGTAGATGAAGCGTGGTCCGCAGTAGATCTGAGGGTCGAAGCCTTCAGTGAGGGGGTTGTAGGTCCCTTCCAGTGGTAGCTGGTAAATGATAGAAAGGGGTTGAAGCTCCCCTCCAGGAAAGGCTGGTAATCGAGAGAAGGTTGTAGCCTTCTGCAGGTGGGTGCCTGCGTGCTGGTATAAGTCTACGCCAGCATAAAATTGTAAGACGTTTTCTGTATAATAAATATTGAAGACTGAGATTACAGCAGTGTTGGTTTTCTCCTGAATTGGGTTTCCACCTTAAATCCTGGTGTTCATATGTGTTGTCTATGTTTGATGGTTTGTTCTGTTATTTCTATTTATGCTTAAATACTTATCTGATACGATGCTCTAAGTAACGACATAATAAGATATCTGGACATACATGTTGGATGATGTACTGTAATATATGGTTTAAGAGAAAGAAAAGAAAAATTGTTCAACCCTAAATACTGATTCACCTCTCCCCTCTCAGTATTTTTCTCAACAGAAGGAAGAAGATGGATGAAAACAGAGGTACAAAGCTAGACTTGTGGTGAAGGGGTTTGCACAGAAGAAAGGCATTGATTTTGATGAAATATTTTCTCCTGTTGTTAAGATGACTTCAATCAGAACTATCTTAAGTCTTATAGCAGCGGAAGATTTACATCTTGAACAGTTAGATGTAAAGATAACATTTCTCCATGGATATTTGGAGGAAGAGATATACATGCAGCAACTAGAAGGATATGAGGTCAAAGGGAAAGAAAAATTGGTGTGTAGGTTAAAGAAGAGCTTGTATGGCTTAAAACAGGCTCCAAGGCAGTGGTATATAAAATTTGACAAGTTTATGTCTGAACAAGGTTATACTAGATGTCACTCTGATCATTGTGTTTATCTGAAAAAGAAAAATGATGGCAGCTATATTATATTGTTATTGTATGTAGATGACATGCTTGTTGCAGGGTCTAACATGCAGGAAATAAATGTGCTCAAACAAAAATTGGCAAATTCATTTGCAATGGAGGATTTGGGAGCTGCAAAGAGATCCTTGGTATGAGAATAACCAGAGATAGGAAAAATCGAAAATTAACACTGTCTCAGAATGAGTACATACAAAAGGTGTTGAAAAGATTTAATATGCACAATGCAAAACCAGTTAGTACACTTTTCGCTAGCCATTCCAAACTTAGTAAGGAGATGTGCCCAAAGACCCAAGAAGACATGGATTATATATCTAAAGTTCCATATGCATCAGCAGTTGGAAGCTTAATGTATGCAATGGTCTGCACAAGGCCTGATATTGCACATGCAGTGGGAGCTTTAAGCAGGTACATGAATAGTCCAAGAAAAGAACATTGGATGGTAGTAAAATGGATTCTCAGATATTTGAGAGGTACCACAAATCAAGAATTATGCTTTGGTGGTTCAAACATTGCTCTACAGGGATATGTTGATGCAGATATGGCAGGTGACAGAGATAACAGGAGGAGCACTACAGGATATGTATTTACTGTAGGTGGAACAACTGTCAGTTGGGTTTCAAACATCCAAAGTGTTGTTGCACTTTCAACAACAGAAGTAGAGTATGTTGCTGCTACAGAGGCTAGTAAAGAAATGATTTGGTTACAAAGGTTTATGGGTGAATTGGGTAAGAAGCATTATATGGGCACGTTATACAGTGATAGCCAAAGTGCCATACATCTTGCAAAGAACTCAGCATTTCATTCTAGGACTAAACACATACATCTCAAGTACCATTTCATACAGTCAGTATTGGAAGATGGAGAATTGAAGCTGGAAAAGATACACACTAGCTAGAATCCTGCAGATATGCTAACAAAAGTTTTAACCAGGGAGAAACTGAGAATGTGCTCAGTTTCAATTGGTCTTCAAGGATGATGATGAAGATGAGAAACAACCAGGTCCAAAGAGGATTCATTGTCCAACAAATGAAGTAGTGGTGGAGTTGCTACAATCAGTCTCCATTTGGGTGTGGAGCCTGATTTTCATCCTGATTCAGAGATCCTTGTTTTAGCTAGATGTATACCCTAGGAAAACTATACACCCTTGCAGCGGGTGGGTGCGGGGGGGACTTGTCCCCCCTGTGGGGTCCCAGGGGGCTGACCCCCCGGCTGGGGGGTCCAGGGGGGTCCCGGGGGGCTGACCCCCTGGCTGGGGGGTCCAGGGGGGTCCCGGGGGGCTGACCCCTCGGTTGGGGGGTCTAGGGGCTAGCGGTCCCCCGGCGGGGGTTTCAGGGGCAGCACCCCCGAAGCTAAAAACAGATGTAAAATTTCCTTGTAAAAGTATAGTAATTTCTAGTCAATCTGGGCTATTCATTAGGTGGATGATCTGACGGTAGAAGTTATGTTTAGTTTAGGGTTTTTTGCCCTAGAAGGCAGCCCCTCTCTTTGTATGAGGGTATTGTATTGCGGCTGTGTAATATATGTGTATTCTCTAAGCGGGAAATATATAGGGAGACTGTGAGAGAGAATAGAGGATATTATAGTGGATCTGTTGTAGGTATTGTCTCTTCATTTTTCTGGATAATAGAAAGGAAGTACTGGCTATTCAGGGTGGACATAGCCCAAACTGGGTGAACCATGTATATCTATGTCTCTCTGGTTTTATGTGTTTTGTGTGCTTGTATTTTCCGCACATTTTATGTGTTGCATTGCTCCATAATATATAATTCTCTAACAAAGCAATTGTAAAATTGATCATCTCATTGATGTAATTAGATACAGTAAAAACACATGTTCATGAATAACACCTAGATTATTGTACCACTTGATAAAAAAAATTCAGTTACCTTTACTTCATCAAGGAGATGTAGTACTTTAAGGATTTATTAGTCCAATTTTGGCATTCAAACACTCTAAAATAGTTGATGGGGTGAGGGATGTTGTATTTCAGAGTGCAAAGAAACCACTTTCCTAAAAGTGGAAAGATATAATAACAAGGGGATCTTATGTATCAGAGAAGCTGTTGAGATCTATGCTCTCGAGCATTAGATGTGTGTATAATACTACTAAAATTTAGCTTTAAGCTAAATGGAATATTATGGATTATTTTGTCACTAGGTAGGTGAATAAGTGGGCAGGGAGGCCCATAAATCTCCTTAGCAGCAATAAAAACACTTCAAGTGTGAAAGGAGAACTTCTAAGCAGCTAAATAAAGCACCTTTGAGTGTGAACAAGGGTTGGATCATGTTGAATAGGTCAACTTTGACCAAATCAACAACGCTATTATGGAGGAGTGGACATTTAATGAGGAATAACGAAATTTTGGAGGGAGATTGATTGCATGGAGGTAGTGACCTAATTGAGTCGGGCCAAGGTCAAGGAAGTGCATAACTTATATAAGGAAGAGGATGGCAGCCATATTGGTTATGTTTTGGCTTATTATTTTATATATGGTCTGTTTAGACTTTTGGCATTCTTCAACTGTTTAGTTGAGTTTGCAGTGTTGTTTATCACAGGGCGTTCCCGAGCGGGAATCCCATCTCTTTCCTTGAGAGGCCCCTTGAAGGAGAATTGCACTAAATTTCCACAGACAGGCTCAATTCCAAGCTAAAACTTTCTTCATCAATGCAGTTTCTACAGAATATTGTGTTGTGTTGCGGGGTGCAGTAGTGGAAAATTAGATTGGGTGTCTTCAGAGCTAGTTTTGTAGTGGAGGAAGGTTTCCATTCATTGGAAGGCCTATAAAGAATACCCTTAGATTTATTGACACATTTAGCAGTAGGCTGAGTATTCATCCCCTACAACACAGTTTCAGCCCAGATCTGCGTTATTTTAGGGAGGAGTTGCAAAGGTGGTTGCAGTGGTTGTTTTGGGAGGTGATTTCTTTAGTGAGGGAGCCATTATTTCATATGGAGGATATATTGGAGAATATATGTAGTTTTATACATCAGCTTTAGCCATATCTTCTCATTTTTTTTTGTAGCATATCTTCATCCCTAGGGCTGCAACTTACATTGGCACGTTGTGTGCATTTTCCGGAAACCCTCTTGGGTTGTCTTCGAAAGTTGAGCTAGTGCCCAAATATATATGTTTAGACTCTATTGGAGCCTATATCAGTATTTCTATATCATTGTATCATCTCCAGCTGTATTTATTCTTAGTATGACTGCATTTTAGTTTCTCTCCGGCATTTTGTATTGTAACAACAACTCATATTTGGGAGTGATTGCTTATGGGAGGCTTGTTTCCTCATTGTATATGATTTATGCCTCACTATTTTGTATGGATTTGCTGCTCTAAGAAATAATGTTATGACTCCATATTGGTCTCATGGTTTCATGATTTAAATATTTGTTTCTGTTTTCATTTTATGCACTATATTCCTGCTTTTCCCATTTGGGAATATTACAGTGGTATCAGAGCATAATCTTGGTTCAGCCTGTGCATTTAGCCAATATGTCACCATAAGGAGAAGCTTCTCACAAGAAGAGTAGAAGTATAGAAGAGACAAAGACAAGACTCCATTATTTGGAGGAAGGTAGGAAAAAGGGCTCTCAAAGCTTATTTTTCAAACTATGCAGAGCATTCATAAAGATATCAAGAAGATGAGAAGGGAGATGTGTAGAGAATCTCCAAAGGGTTTTGAATATGAAGAAAACCCTAGATTTTCACATGATGGGTGTGAGCATTCAGCCACACATTCTGATCCATAGCACAATATTATGCCCATATTTACTGCAAGAGAGATGGAGGAAGAAGATGCACCAAAGGAGGAGACTTTGAGTGACTATCTTCAGGAGTATGAATCTCAATCTTGGAGATTCAAGGATAACTTGAACTTCTAAGGGTTTTGCCAACTCGAGGAGAATAGAAGGCCCAGTAATCACAATAGAAGAAGAAGAGGTAGATTCTTTCTACCAAATTTTGATGGGTCATCTAGATACATAACCAAGGATTGGATAGATCAGCTAGACTCATATTTGCATCTACATCAATTTTTAGAAAAGGAAGCCCTTAGGATAGCAGCGCTACATCTTGAAGGTAAGGCTTGTACTTGGTGGTTTTGTGAATATTCTTCATTTAATCATGCAAATATAGATACTTATGCAAGATTCACTAAGATATTAGTGAAAATATTTGATGTAAAACAATCTGAAACATCTTTGATTGAGCCAGAAAAACATAAACATTCAAAACCCTTGCATGAGTTGGAAAGATCCATTATATCAACTCCACTTAAGATCTCTATTGAGGGGAATAAAAAATTGTATGATACCTTGCCAAGGGAAATATCCCTATTGCAGGAAGAGCCTTCTTCTCAAAAGGAAGACATGGAGATTCCTCCTCCAAGGGAAGACCAAGATCTAGGGTCTCTCATTGTTGATGAGGTATTCTCAAATATTGATCAAGAGGAAGAGCAGAAAGGAATTAACAGTGTTGTCAGTTCAGGAGGGGAACCATCACCACAGGGAGATGGGCATGAAGCTATTGCTTCAATTAGAGGATATTTTGCATCTTTGCAAGAAGCACCCAAGGAGTAGCATGTGGCAATAGTCATGGGAAGTAAGACCCTGATCAAAGGAGGAGAAGAAAGGGTGGATTAGCATCAAAGGATGGGGAGCATGCACCCTTATTTATTTCAAAGGGTTTATATACAGAAGAAGGAGACTATTTTGCGCACTGAAAGGAGGGACAAATCAGTCCACTCACCTATACAGTCTACTTCAGACTTTGATGTCTCATTACATGGAGGCATTCCACTAGGGAGACCCCCTGATTGGAAGATGAATAAATATTTCTCTCAACATGGAGCTGCATTGATATCTTTGGCTAAGGAACGAGCCTTGGGGGGAGCTAGCACAACGCAGAGAACCTTTGATGGGTTCAAAGGAGGAGTGAGCAATTTTCTGATATGGAAATTTCTATCTCCCACTCAGCTATTTTCACTGAAATATGATTTAGAACTCTATGATGACATGAGCATGGTATAAAATGGCCACTCCATAGCCTTGGAGCAGCAAATGATACTTCCACACATGAGGGAGATTTCGGAATATGACAAGAGGTTATTAACACTCTTGCATGCATTAGCAAAACTATGGAAGTTTTGGATGGAAAATGCCTTCCAAGAGGAGGTTGACCTCCATGTGCTTCAATCTTGTCCTAAGCAAGATCAGATGTAAGGGAGGCAACAAAATTGGGGTAACAATCCTCCAACATGTGGCTTTGGCATTAAGCATGTCAAAGAGGAGAGTTATGATGTGATAAGGACTTCATTTTAGATTTCCACAATGCTGTCATTGTTGGGAAGCCTAGATCCATATTGGGAGTCCCAACTATTGTTGGAATATTCCAAGAACCTCTTCACATGTAAGGTTCTTGATGGGAAAGTGATAGATGGGAGGTATAGAGAGGTTGATGGAGTCATTTATTTCCATGATCAGATCTACTTGACTAGAGACTCCAAGCTCAAGAAGGAGATTCTACATACAGCTTATGAGGCACTATCTTCAGGACATGTAGACTTCATTGAGTCTTATAACACCATCATGGAGGGATTCTATTGGGAGGATCTCAAATAAGATGTGCACCAACATATCATGAGATATGTAGCTTGTTTGATATATGAGGAGGAGATCAACCACCTTGCAAGGTTGTTTCAATCACTTCCCCTTTTTATGGAGAGATGAGAAGGCTCATCTATGAACCTATTCACCAAATTTTCTACAATATATGGTAAAGATTGTGTTTTGATTATTATTTATCAACTAACAATGTATGTGCACTCCTTTTGGGACTAAATTCTTGGTGCTTTTGGGACTAAATTCAGTGATCAGGATGACCACTTTATGGAGGACTTTGGGCAAGATATTTTTTTCTTAGATCATATTCAGCCAACACCTAATGTCCTCTACCATTTTTAAGCTTTTGAGATGCTTATGATAGCAAGAAGGTGGTTTGATGGCCACTTATCATATCATGTATTGAGGCAGCAAGAAGAAGAACAACGCTAGTCTCAATTGAGGGACTATTGTCACCATCCAAGATATCATATGACACTTAGTCCATGTTTATTTTGGAGCCCATATGGTGATGAAACTCTATTCACTATATGCATGAAGGATTGGGCAAGAATACTTCCTAAAACCAATGAGTGTGATCATGAGATTTCGAGTATCTTTTGGCTTCAGGAGGACTATATTATTGCAGCACAGGATAAGCAGATCCAAATTTATCATAAATGGAGAGAGATACAACGTAATTTGAACAAACTTACCCCTCACTTTCAGCCATGCAGCCCCTACACATTGCATAAGTAGGGGATTGGTGATTGTTTCTATGAGCTACCAAGAATGGCTCACTTTATTTGGATGATAGCATAGAGATGGGAGTCTCTCATTCGGAGCGAGCTGCCCTATTCTTGTCATCACTCCTACCTTGAGGATGCCATCGGACAACAAGAAGGTTTCCATGTAGAACTTCCATCTTCTCATGATGAGGGGCATTTGGTTTATCCATCAAAGGCCAACTTGCACATTTGGGAGGAACCATTGGGAGACAAAATTGTTGAAGAATATCTGAAGCAATGGTGGAGACTACTTGATTAGGAGGCCACAAGAGGAGGAGGGGAGAACTTTTCTCAACCCTTACAGTTTCTTGAGGACAAGCAACATTTTGGAGGGAAGGACTGTAATATTCCTGAAATTGATCTTTCAGCTAAATGGAATATTATGGATTATTTTGTCACTAGGTAGGTGAATAAGTGGGTAGGGAGGCCCATAAATCTCCTTAGCAGTAATAAAAACACTTTAAGTGTGAAAGGAAACCTTCTAAGCAACTAAATAAAGTACCTTTGAGTGTGAACAGGGGTTGGATCATGTGGAATAGGTTAACTTTGACCAAATCAACAATGTTGTTATGGAGGAGTGGACATTTAATGAGGAATAACGCAGTTTTGGAGGGAGATTGATTGCATGGAGGTAGTGACCTAATTGAGTGGGGCCAAGGGCAAGGAAGCTCATAACTTATATAAGGAAGAGGATGGAAACCATATTGGTTATGTTTTGGCTTATTATTTTATATATGGTCTGTTTAGACTTTTAACATTCTTCAGTTGTTTAGTTGAGTTTGCAGTGTTGTTTAGCACAGGGTGTTCCCGTGAGGGAATCCCATATATTTTCTTGAGAGGCCTCTTGGAGGAGCATTGCACTACATTTACACACTCAGGCTCAAGGCCAAGCTACAAATTTCTTCATCAGTGCAGTTTCTGCAAAATATTGCGCAATGTTGCAGGGTGCAACAATGGAGAATTAGATCGGGTGTCTTCAGAGCTAGTTTTACAGTGGAGGAAGGTTTCCATCCATTGGAAGCCTGTAAAGAAGCCCCTTGAGATTTAGTGACACAATTATTAGGAGGCTAAGGAGTATTCATCCCCTACAACGCAGTTTCAGCCAGATCTGCTGTAATATCCTTTTTCCAGGAATATCAAGATTCTATTCCAGAGATTGACTACAGGGGCATTTACTAGATATGTCACCTTTGAAAAAGGATGAGATCCAGAGGCTACCTGGCCATCTGCAAACTCTGTCTATAGAGCTTGAAATATTTTTCCTTTAGGGATTCAGCAATACATAAACATGAGCTGGAAAATAGTAGTGAATGGATTAAAGCCAAGAATGCTCGAAGATCTACATAACCATTACATTAGATAATAGCAGCAAAAAATGTATACAAGATCTTGAGGAAATGATCTCTCAAGTCAAACAATGCCTCCTCAATGAAACATGTACATGAAATATAGAGAAATGCTGCTATATAAAAGAGGCCCTGGCTATGACTGTGCAATCCAGAAGGTATAATTGCTGCAAAATGTCAATGATACATAGATGTGACAATAATGGCTCAAATAAAGAAGGGGGAGCAAGATCTCAACTCTGAAAACATACAATACACAATCCTCAAAGGGATTGGCTGAAATATACACAAAATGGAAAATCTGCAGAAATGTCGGAGTTGCTGGGCAGCAGCTACAACTCAAAATTGGAAATGGATGTAGATAGCTAATGATGCTACAATAGATGGCTAAATATCATCCAAAGGATCTCTAGAATGAAAGTTTGATCCTCCCACCTAAGATTTAATCCTCCAAATATGTGGAGCAAGTCTCCACTGCAAATACACTCAGAAATAACACAGTCTAGAGAAGGGACTGCGTTGTTGGTGAAGAGAAATGCTTGGCCTTGATGCCAAAGTCTGCAATAAGCTCTGGGATATCTCCATTCTGATATCTCAAAGGAAAGAGAGGGTCCTCCTCTGAAAATAGCTAACGGAAGGGATGTAGTGAATCCTCACTGCAACACCCAGTAACACAACATTACTCTACTGCAGAAATAACGCTGTCCTGATGGAGGATGCTTGGCCTCAAGCCTGGATGTGAGGAAAATATGATCAATCCATCAAGAGGCTTCTTAAGAAGGTGGAAGAATCCTAAACAAGAATTCCTCCCAGCAATTCTTGCTAAACAACAGAGAATGCACAATTTTCTGAATAGACAATGAAATGGATAATCAAAAGCATCTGAAACAATGGTTTCCTTGCCCTCCTTTTAAACAAGTGAAAGATTCCTCTCCATGGGCCCCATCCATTAGGGTTTCCTCCACCAAATATCCTCTTCCTAATTCACACTACGCTGTCTTCTAAAGTAAGCCACTCCTCTTATGGCAGTGTTGTTGACTTAGTCAAACCTGACCTTGTCTTCATGCATTTTCCCCTTTTCACACTTGAGGGTGAAAAATCAAGTTCTTATGTTTATCCCCTTCCACATGTGAGGGATTTTATTCATGTTTTCAATAAACATGGGCCTCCTTACCCATTTATTTGGCTGCAAGATGATAAAAGAAAAATTTTAATATTCCATTTATCCATGTGCTAAAATGGGAATATTACAGTCCTCCCCTCCCAAATGTTGCTTGTCCTCAATCAAATGCAAGGATAGAACTGAAGAATCTCCACCCAAGGCATGGAGTTTGAAATATGTTGAGGAACACCTCCCCAATGTTGATCCTCCATCCCCCAAGCAATGATCCATACAAAGTGAGTTACCTCCCAACATGGCAACTCTTAACAATCATCTTCCACCTTTGGCTTCTGAAATATAGGTGGGCTGAAAATCTGATCTTGGTAGACAAAATATCCTACCCCATGTTGTCCTCCTCTCCACTTAGGATAAGTGCAGAGTATATGTTGATATTGGGCTGCAATAATGTTGCCCTCAAATGGCAAAATGAAGACTAGACCTCCAAGGATCCCTTCTCCAGCGTTATGAAACATGTTGTCCCAATCCATCTCATATGTGATGAGTTGGAAGTCATCATCATATGGCATCCAATCAAGCATATTGCCCACCTCAAATGGAAACAAGTGTTCTGCTGTAGTGGCCACATGTCCTCTCATGCTCCCATTAGAACATGCAATGCAAATAATGTGGGAGATCTCTCCCCCAAGGGACACATCCAACCAATGTGCCATTCCCTAATCATGCTCTCATCAAATACAAAGACAACATAAAAATAATGAACCATAATGAAAACCATGCTTGTTGTCATGTGTGGCAAGGGAGAAGGAAAATGGTCTCTCAATTGTAACCAATGCAGTTTGACCCTCAACTGCAAAAGAGTATGACAAAAAGTGTGGCCTCTCAACCACTTGCTTGCTGTCCTACTCTCCTCAAATGTATGGAGGAAGTGAATGATATATGGTGCAAGGTGAGTAGGTCCTCCAAGATACATTTGCTCCCCAAGTCCTCCTAGGGAGTGGTCACCAATAGTGCTCATGGCCTCAAGTAGACCATGGGGTCTAGAAAGAAGAATGCTCCTCCTTGAAGCAACATCCTATACAAATATGGTTAAGGGATGAATATACAAATCATCATGCAAATAAACTATACCCTCACCATAAGCTTTGCTCATGCAAATGGAATGGCTCAGAATGAGTCCCCTCTCATCCTCAAAGAGAAGAGAGGTGGTTGTGCTGACTCCTCCAGAGAGTTATGTATCTCCTCCATCTACACATGATCTCTACATCTCTGCACATGCTGATCTGTCAATATCAATGCAAACAAGATGATCCTGGGAATCCTCCACCAACAATTCGGAGCTCCATCATGGATCTATCTTCCACAATGACAGCGCTGATGATTCCTCATGAAGGACATTTGTCATATGGTTATCTCCCAAGGTCTCCACTCCTCTGAAATCAATGAATGGTGCCTCAACATGTGAAGCATCTCTCATCATCTGTTGATCTAGTGGTCCCCCTGGAAAAATGTCTCCATGCAGTGAGAAATCATCATCAAGTGGTGACTGCATAAATGAATGAACAAATCTGTCCATGCTTCCACTGCACCATCCAATCACCTCCCTAGGTGCATCAACCTCTAGAACTGAATAGGGATGTGTACTCCTCATCTCATGATGTTGGGTCTTCTCCCTACTTCCTTCTTCTGTCTCCCTGGTTTTACATCTCCTCAACAATGGCACAGATAGAATAGGAATTGTGCCTTGATATCAATCCATGAGATCTTGGGGACTCCCTTGCAAAGATGTAAGAATCCCTCTATTCGGAGCAAGAGCTCCTCCTTCCTCTGCATGAGGTACTAGATAAACTCTAGGTAGCACAACATTTTTTCCCTCAGCTTCCTCAATATAGATGGGCAACCCTCCGACAATGTTGCTGCAGATATGGAATTTCTCCCAAGGTGGAAGCAATTCCTGATCATCAAAAGCCAAGGAGTGTCTCCTTTGCACCATGATAGTGCCATCTCCTACTCCTGCAACATTATATAAGAAATGAGAGAAAATTTTCCCTTGCTCTCCAAAGAATGACCCCAGCAACAAATGTCTTTGCTACTTCCCCATGCTCTCATCATGCAAGATATGTGATGAAGACATAGTGAATGACATGAGTGTTGCATCATCACTATGCACCCATAACCTTTGTTGTTCCATGATGCTAGCATCCTGCCACATCTTCTCCATCTTCATACCCTAGAAAAGAGAGTATGCCAAATGATGGCCAAACTTCTTCAAGAGTAACCAATGCATCCAAGCCTCCTGCTGCTCAATATCATAAATATGCAAGTAACTTACCAACTTCTTGCTCACCATCCACATCCACTCAATCAACTATGGATGTCTTCTTCCATCCTTCATCTTGGTACTCCTCCCATGAGGACTACCATCATCCCAAGTCAAACTCCTGCATTTCATGGGACCTTGAAATGCAAAATTCCCAAGGATCAATTTGACCCTATGAGGATCCAAATAGGTGGTAGGCAAAAACCTCCCATCATGAGGTGCATGGATCAAGGAATGTCCAATGCAGGTCATGAGAGATGTTATCCATCCGAAGATGTCCCCCATCAACTATCTATTCTTGGGAGAAGGGAATTACCTCATCAAATCGATGAAGAATCTTGCACTCCATGATGTGTGGGAGTGCACCTCTACTGAAATCTCTCATGGGGATCTCCTCCTCATGCATGTCCTTCCAAAACCAAAGAGGCTTTGGATCTACTGCAAGTAGAAGTCTCTCTTTGAGCTGTGGCATGCTCACTGAGAGAGTGTCATCTAGAGAGGAGAAAGAGTTTCTTACCTCCAGATGTCTACTCTTCCTCACTGCTTCCCCCCATGAGGAATGTTTTATCTCCTTTGCATCACTGCTCATGTACAATGCAGTGTTATCCTGCTACTCTATGTCAACTGTATGCAATGATGTAGACCCATCCAAGGTGTTTGTTGAAATGATAAGAGATGGATTTTTTATCATACCTCGGTGAAATGTGGAAGCTCCTTGCAGGGTTGCAAGAGTTTCCTCCTCATAAGTATTGGCCTCCCAAACTGTTGAAGATGAAGGTTGCGCCTTCATGATCTCAACAGCACCATTACATGCCTCATAGGCTGGTGGTGAGGGCTCCTCCCTCCTTTTTCCAAACCTCTCGATCAATCTTTGATAAAACTCAACAAGACTAGAAACCCTTGTATGGCTTAGATGGCTGATCCACCAATCCTCTGCTTCACCTTCAAGGTGCAGTGCTACAATGTCTACAGCCTCTCTGTCTACTATAGGATGTAGCAGGAAGAAAGCCTCTAGTTTCTTCACCCAAACCTCTGCTACACAAGTGTGTGATCCATCAAATGTGGACAATAGGAATCTATTGCCTCTCATCATCCCATAGCTGTGGGGTATTCTTTCTTCTTTCTGCTGAATAAATTGTGGCAAAGATAGAGCTCTAGGGTTTTCCCGGTATTCAACAATATACTCACTTAGAATTTCAAATTCCAAGTGTTCTTCATGCTTCTGGCCTTCTTTTCTGTGAGAATAGGAAGTGCATGGTCCTTCCATTTCTCTTTCTTCGATCTTCTTGACCTCCTTGGAGAGGTCTCCTCTGGATCTAAAAATAGATGAGAGTAAACTCATCTTCTTCATCATATTGATATTCTTTGGCTTAGACTCATAGGCTGAGCTAGAGATCATGCTTTGATACCATTGTAATATCCCTTTTTCAGGAATATCAAGATTCTATTCCAGAGATTGATTGCAAGGGATCATGCCTTGATACCACTGTAATATCCCTTTTTCAGGAATATCAAGATTCTATTCCAGAGATTGACTGTAGGGTCATTTACTGGATATGTCACCTTTGAAAAAGGATGAGATCCAGAGGCTACCTGGCCATCTGCAGACTCTGTCTATAGAGCTTGAAATATTTCTCCTTCAGGGATTCAGCAATACATAAACATGAGCTGGAAAATAGTAGTGAATCAATTAAAGCCAAGAATGCCGGAAGATCTACATAACCATTACATTAGATAATAGCAGCAACAAATGTATACAATATCTTGAGGAAATGGTCTCTCAAGTCAAACAATGCCTCCTCAATGAAACATGTACATGAAATATAGAGAAATATTGCTATATAAAAGAGGCCCTGGCTATGACTGCGCAATCCAGAAGGCAGAACTACTGCAAAATTTCAATGATACATAGATGTGACAATAATGGCTCAAATAAAGAAGGGGGAGCAAGATCTCAACCCCTGAAAACATACAATACACAATCCTCAAAGGGATTGGCTGAAATATACACAAAATGGCAAATCTGTAGAAATGCCGAAGTTGCTGGGCAGCAGCTACACTCAAAACTGGAAATGGATGTAGATAGTTGATGATGCTACAATAGATGGCTGAATCTCATCCAAAGGATCTCTAGAATGAAAGGTTGATCCTCTCACCTAAGATCTAACCCTCCAAATATGTGGAGCAAGTCTCCACTGCAAATACACTCAGAAATAATGCAGTCTATAGAAGGGACTACGATGTTGGTGAAGAGAAATGCTTGGCCTTGATGCCAGAGTCTGCAATAAGCTCTAAGATATCTCCAATATGATATCTCAAAGGAAAGAGAGGGTCCTCCTCTGAAAATAGCTGATGGAAGGGATGTAGTGAACCCTCACTGCAACACCCATCAACAAAACATTACTCTGCTGCAGAAATAATGTTGTCCTGGTGGAGGATGCTTGGCCTCTAGCCTAGATGTGAGGAAAATCTAATCAATCCCTCAAGAGACTTCTCAAGAAGGTGGAAGAATCCTAAATAGGAATTCCTCCCGGCAATTATTTCTAAATAGCAGAGAATGCACAATTGTCTGAATAGACAATGAAATGAATAATCAAAAGCATCCGAAACAATGGTTGCCTTGCCCTCCTTTTAAAAAAGTGAAAGCTTCCTCTCCATGAGCCCCATCCATTAGGGTTTCCTCAACCAAATATCCTCTTCCTCATTCACACTGTGCTGTCTTCTAAAGTAAGCCACTCCTCCTATGGCAGCGCTGTTGACTTGGTCAAACCTGACCTTGTCTTCATGTATTTGCCCCTTTTCACACTCGAGGGTGAAAAATCAAGTTCTTATGTTTATCCCCTTCCACATGTGAGGGATTTTATTCATGTTTTCAATAAACATGGGCCTCCTAACCCATTTATTTGGCTGCAAGATGATAAAAGAAAAAAATTAATATTCCATTTAGCCATGTGCTAAAATGGGAATATTACATCTGCATTATTTTAGGGAGGAGTTGCAGAGGTGGTTGCAATGGTTGTTTTGGGAGGTGACTTCTTCAACGAGGGAGCCATTATTTCATCTATAGGATCTATTGGAGAAGATTTGTAGTTTTATACATCAACTTCAGCCATATCTTCTCATTTATCTTGTTGCATCATACCTTCAACCCTAGGGTTGCAGCTTACATTTTCACATTGTGTGCATTTTCCAGAAACCCTCTTGGGTCGTCTTGGAAAGCTGATCTAGTGCCCAGATCTGTATGTTTAGACTCTATTGGGGCCTATATTAGTATTTATTTATCATTGTATCATCTCCAACTGTATTTATTCTTAATATGATTGCGCTTTATTTTCTCTCCAGCATTTTGTATTGTAACAACAACTCATATTTGGGAGTGATTGCTTATGGGAGGCTTGTTTCCTCATTGTATATGATTTATGCCTCACTATTTCATATGGATTTGCTGCTCTAATACATAATGTTATGACTCCATATTGGTCTCATGGTTTCATGATTTAAATATTTGCTGCTGCTTTCATTTTATGCACTATATTCTTGCTTTTCCCATTTGGGAATATTACAGTGTGTGTCAATTGTTTGGGAATGGAATCATGTTCCAAGGTTTTATATTCTTATACACGCGATTTTGAATACCCTGAATTACATGGTAACACTAGAATCATTATACCCATTTATAAGTCCTTCCATCCTTTCTGTCCTTGTTAGATATGTTGTTTAAAACAGAAAGGATTATTGTCGGGAATTTTCACGTCTAAATGACAATTATTGACAAATATTGGAACAAAAGTCAAGATCATTTCTCTAGAGTCCAAATACAGTGTGCTCACATTATCAGACATAATTAAGATGTATCTCTTTTCTAAATACCTTATGGTATGTGCATCAAAAGGCTAGTCAAGAGAATTATATTTATTTGACTTCTAGCTATAATGTTGCCATTTCATCCAAGAATATTTGTGCAGAAAGAAGAACAATGGAAACATGTCACTGAATTTGTAAGAATTATCTTTGGGACTCGCACTTCAAGGCCTTTAATAATTTGAGCTATCTGGAAACAATTTTATAACTCTATTAGGGCATACCAACAATCTTAAATGGATATTCGAAGTGAGGATGATAAACTCAGCTTCAGGGTTTTTTTAAATTCACAATTTTTGCTGATTGATAATTCTGTTGGCATAAGGCTCTCCTCTCTCTTTCTGCACATAACATTTATCTGAGGGGAGATATTTTTCATTCTTCCTATATACTTTCTTATCATATTCTTCCTAATTTCTTCTTTCATTCCTACCCTTGTGGAGCAGAATAGATGGGTGAAACAAAAAATTTCAACTAGTCATGCCAAATTGTTTCAAATTTCACAACAAAGTTTCAGCTAACATAGAGTTTAAAATATCTTAACACTTATTTTGATGCCGAAAATGACCAAACTGTGGATTTATTGCTTAAAAATGGTGCCAAATAATCTGAATAAAAAATATATTGTGAATGAAATAAAGCCACCTAACAGATTAGAATAGTTGTTGAAAATGTTATTTTCCAAGGAATGTGGGGTTTTCAACATTTTCATAAAACTGGAAACCAAACAGATACTTCATAAGAGTTTTAGCAAGAGGTTTTTGACCTGTATGATTAAGAAATTCAATGGTTTTTATCACATGCATAGAAGAGGGTTAGGAATTGGGGGGAAATCATAATTTTAGGGACATTCAACAAGCCCTGTGACAAAGCACATAACTGTAGCTTTTCATATGATTTAAAATTCAACTTATAAATAAACATTTCATACAATTTTAAATTCAGAGGTGTCCTTTTACCTTCTTTTTTTTGCATCTTCCTAGATAGGTTCATGTTTAAAATTAAAAATCCTTATTGACAAGTACAACAACTGTGTTATTAACATAAGTAGGTCACTACTTTCAAGAAAGTGACCTACTGCCTAATTCTCAGCCAAGCACTTACCTAAGCAAGATATCACCACAATCATTGATCTTTTTTATTTGAAAACCCAAGTCTGGAAAAAGATGGTATGAATTGAAGGCATTTAATTTGGCATTTATTGAAAAGTCAATTATAGAGAACATAAATAGCCTTATTCCAGAAAATATATTGCTCAAGATTGGTCTGCAAGGCACTGAAACTTAGTGGAAACTCGTGAGATTGGAGAGGGCACTGCACCAAAGTGTTTAGGAAGTGACAGCTAGTGAATGTATATTGTTGGCTAAGCCCAAAGCGTGTTTTGTATATTCATCTCAATGGAGCCTGGAAATTTCCATATAAAAAGAAGCATTGGTTGTATCATGTTGAAACAATCTAGGAGCCCTATATCAAGTCAAAATAGCCATTCTTCACCTCCTCATTTATTTTGGAAGGACTTCCTCTTGGCCAACAACATAAATTTAATATATGTGGGTTCCCCAGCCCAATGACCCCTTTTGTAGTAGAATGAGCGCCCTTGTTCTGGTAATTGTATATCTGCTATATTAGCCTAGCAGTGGACTTAGAGTATTTTCAACCAATTGCTCCCTACCACCATTTTCTGGAAGTCTAGTCTGTTAGGTCATAAACTCCCTTGGGTCATTTAGTTCTAAAAAACATGCCAATTATTTGGAGTTGAAATCTTATATCTCATATGGAAAAAAAAGAAAGATGAAATACAAGCTTATTTAAAAATGCTTAAAATTGCAGCAAATTTACTGGGTATGGTGGTGTTATAATATGTGTCAAGTTTACAACCTTCATTTGTAGGTCCAGGTGCAGGTTAGAAAGTTGGACCTAGATCTAACAAATTACATTGATTCCTTGAGTTTTTTCTAGGGGTTACTCCATGTACGTAAAATGATTTCCGCCCAGGATTCAAATATCCCCACTCAGCTCAGTCTTGTAAGGTTGAAGGGTTCACCCAACACAAGTTTTATCGTACTAAGTGAACACAATGAGATCTACAAATAACCTCCACCTCATTCAAATGATGATAAATTTTCTTGAAGATCACAATCTCAATTTTAGCTAGGTTGACCTAGTTTTGTGGTCACTTAGACACTAATAAAATTATCTTATTGCATCTTATATTATCTCATCATGCTCATCATCCTAGAAGGGGATAAGCCACCTACCAATAGAATGATGGATAGGACACTTGTCACCCCCAACTAGGGGGGCTGAAAATGAAGGCTAGGGGACAAACCCTAAAAATAAGGATGGCTTTATGATGGAAAATTGGCCTGGATTTTTCCTACAAACATCAATATATCATCACTAACTATTTATTCTATGCAAGGTATCTAAAGTCGCTCTACCGATTCATTTTAATGCCAATAATTCACTACACGAAACAAAATCATTGTTTTTTTTTTCGAGTTAGGATATAGTTTAAAACATTAAAAAGTTGGTATTGGTTATAGGTCCATAGTGTTGCATATTTTCTATTTGAATTACATCAATATTTATAATAATTACATTTATATCTATGTGTGTAATCTTTGTGTATGTATGTGTGTTGGCTCACACACAGACATAGCGTTGAGCCATCAAAGATGAATCTGAATGGTGTTTTTCAAAATATAAGTGCACATGGGCATTATTGAGCCAACAATGCCTGCATATTTCCTTCTCATGAACAAGTATCAATGTGGAAAATCCATGAAATATAATTATGTCAACTTTTTCACGTAATTCTTCCACATTTTTCCAAAAAAACACATTGCCACATGCTCTTGTTTTCTCATTTTTATAAGCAAGGAAATGGGAGCATGTTATGCTATTGATGGCGAAGGTTGTTGTGCCTACCTGTAGGTGCCCTCCTATGGGTCAAGGCCTACTACTTTTGTCTTGTCACCGAAAAACATCAGAGATAGGTCACTGAAAATCTCAAAGAAGATGTCTGAAAATATCTGTTTGTAGACTGAGTCGATGTTATTATTTATAGTGGTTAGGATTCCATAAATAAGCTAACATGACTTCTTGAATGGATGCATCCTATTTATGTAAGCCGACATGTCAAATATATATTTAATGAGGCCATGATCTAGATTTTATGCAGGAACACAACGTAATACACATATAGCCATAGATACAGAGATGCAACGGAAATAGTGCTTCATTTTATTAATAAAAGAATGATTGAAATAAGCTTACAAACATAATGAACAATGTTAACGATGAAATAGGTAACCGCAATGTTACCTACTTTTTTTTGGTAGCAAAAAAGCACTCGATTTTGAAAAGTGGTGATGCAGAATCACTCTTTTTTTTTTCGTGCACATTTTTGACACTCTAATATTTTTATTTATGAAGTATGAATATTTGTTTTAAAATGTTAGTGATTTTCATGCTAATTTTGAAATGTATTGATGCAGCATTAACTTTTTTTTTAGAGCGGTGATTTTCATGCTAATTTTGAAACGTAATGATGCAGCATCAACCTTTTTTTTTTAGAGTGGTGATTTTCATGTTGGTAATAAAACACAAAACTTAGATAAAAAAAATATATAAAAACAATAAAAATGTAAAAGAAAACAAAATTAGCTCGTAAAAATAAAAAATTTAAACAAAAATAAATTTAAAAAAACAAAAATATTTGAAAATTATATCAAAAGAAATGACAAAATTAGAAAAAAAAAACACGTAATTTAAAGAAAAAAAAAATTGAAAAAAAAAACGTCAAAAACATTTTTTTCTAACTTATTAAAAAAACCATATAATAATAAAAAATAATAAATAAATAATAATTAAAATTACAAAATTAAAATTTAGATTAAAAAAATTAAATAAAAAAATAAAATAAAAATAAAAATTTAAATTAAAAAATAATAATAATAAGAAAAAAAATACAAATTTTAAAAATAAATAAATAAATAAATAAAAATAAAAAAAATAAAAAAAAATTCGAAAAAGAAAATTAAAATTAAAAAAATGAAAAAAACCACGTGCAAATAATTAAAAAACAAATATACATAAATTTAGTGTTTTTTTTTTTTTTTTTTTTAATGAAACAATTTATGGATTTTAAAAAATGAAAAACTAAATAAACTAAAAGATTTAAATAAATAAATAAATTAAATTAAAATATAAAAAATTTAATAAATAAATTTTAAATTTTAAATTTTAAAAAATAATTAATCTATAATATTAAATATTAAAAAAAAAATAAGCAAATTAAATTTAAAATAAAATAAAAAATAATAATAATTCTAAATTTTTTGAAATTAAAAAAAAATTTAAAAAAATCAAATTAAAATAAAAATATTAAAAATTAAAAAAAAATAAAAAATAAAAAATAAAAATAAAATCAAATTAAAAAAAAATTAAAAAAATTTAAAACAAAAAAAATAATAAAAAAAAAAAAAAAAAAAACAAAACAAAACAAATTAAAACAAATATAAAATTAAACTAAAAAAAAATTAAAAAAATATTTAAATTTTAAATATAAAAATTAAATTAAAAATTAAAAATTTAAATTTTTTGAAAAAAAAAAACCGGTGGCGGTGGTGGGGGCGGCGCCACCCGGCCTCTTGCCCAGGTGGCGGTGGAGGCCGGCTGCTGGGCGGGCGGGGAGGCTGCACGCAGCCCCTCGCCCGCCCAGCGGCCGGCCTCCGTCGCCATCTGGGCGGGAGGCCGGGTGGAGCTGCCCCCACCACCACCACCACTGTTAAATTTTTTTAATTTTATTTTTTAATTTTATTTTTGATTTTTATTTATTTATTTTTTTATTTCAAAAATTTTATTTATTTATTTATTTTTTAATTTAATTTTTATATTTAAAATTTAATTTGTTTTGTTTTTATTTTATTTATTTATTTATTTTTGTTTTAAATTTTTTTAATGATTTTTATTAAATTTTGCATTTTTTTTTATTTAATTGATTTTTTTTTTTAATTTTCATAATTTTTCTTTATTATTAAATTTTATGTTTAGTTTTTTAATTTAATTTTATAAAATTTAATAAATTTTGTATTTTTTTTTAAATTTATTTGAATTTAATATTGTTTTTTAAATGTTTTATTTTTTTATTAATTTTTTTTTTGTTAATTACATAAATTTTTTGTATTTTTTTATTTCAATTAATATTGTGTATTTAAAATTAGATTTTTTTTTTTAATTAAACTTAATTTTTTTTTTAATTATTTTCTTTTATTTAATAATTTTTTTTTTAATTTTTTTTTTTCAAGTTTCCATTTTTAATTGATTTTTAAAGTTTTTTAACTTTTTAGTTTAACAATATTTTTTTTTCTTTTATATTTAAAATTTAATTTTTATTTCAAAATTTATTTGTTTATTCATTTTTTATTAAAATTTAATATTTTTGTTTTTAAATTTAATTTGTTATTTTAATATTAACTTTTTTTTTTTAAATTTAATAAAATCTGATATATATACATATTTTAATTTAAGTTCATATCTATATTTTATTTTTTATAATTTAAATTTAATTTATTTTTTATAATTTATTTGTTTTTTTAATATATATTGTTTTAAATTTAATATTTTTATTGTATTTTATTTTTCATTTTTTATTTTTAATTAATTTTTCATTTTTTTACTTTTAATTTAAATAATTTTTTTTTTTTTTTTTTTTTTTTTTTTTTTTTTTTTTTTTTTTTTTTTTTTTTTAATTTATTAAAATTTAATATATTTCCTTAAATTTAATTTTTTGTTTGATTTTTTTTTCATTTAATAACATTTTCTTTTTCTTTTTTAAATTTAATTTCTATATTTTATTTTTTATAATTTCCTTCTTTTTTAACCTTTTTTTTTTTAAATTAATAATTTTTATTTTGTTTTTATTTTTATTTTTTAATTTCTATATATTTTTAAATTTTAATCTTTAAATTTTTTTTTTCCTTAAATTTTAGATTTTTTTGAATGTTGAATTAAAATTTTTATTTTGTTTTTATTTTTATTTTTTTATCTTCATATATTTTTAACTTTTAAGCTTTTAAATGTTTTTATTTTTTTAATTTATTTTTTTCTTAAATTTTAGGTATTTTTTTAATGTTTGAATTTAAGAAATTAAAAAATGTTACTTCTATTTTTAAAAATGCCAAAAGTATGACACAATTTTTTTTTTTGTTATTCCAGCATCAACTGGTTTTGTTTTGAGGGTGTTTTTTCAATCCTTTTTTCAAGAAACAATTTTGTTTTTACCATAATTTTATAAAATGTTGAAATTTGACCTTAAAAAAAGACGAAGTGCGTTCTGGAATACACACTCTTTGTTTTTGGGGTGTTTTTTCATGTTTTTTGAGTCTTTTTGGGCTAGAGTTCCCATTTTGAGGTCAGGTTACCTATTTCATCGGTAACAGTGTTAATGGAAACAAGCTAGGGCACTGGTAGTGTATCTTTGAGAAGAGATGTGGCAGGCGCAGGCCTCTAAGTTGTATTACATTGAGGCTCGAAGGCCTATTACAAACATAATGGAAATAAATGAGCTAGGGTACTGGAAGTGTATCCCTGAGAAGAGATGTGTCAGCTACCAGCCCCTGAACTGTGTTACAGAACTGAAATGATAGGAACAAGCGAGCTAGGGCACTAGTAGCGCTTATCTTTGAGAAGAGATGTGTCGGCTCCCAGCCCCCTGAACTGTGTTACAATGAGGCTCGAAGGCCTATTTATTGTTGAGAAACAATGTAAAATCTGAAACATCCAAAAACCTAACCCTAGGAGATGAAGCGCCAAAACTGTGGGTCTCGTTTGGGTAAATTGGTGTTTCAACTTCCTGGGGACGTAACTTTGGCATCCAATCTCCGTTTGACGCGCTCAATAGATCGTGAGAAAGATCTATCTGAGGACTACAACTTTTGAGCGAGCATCATCGGTTTGCGACCCATGTTACTCCCTGTTTTCCCAAAAAACATCGTTTAGGGCCTCAAAATGGCTTCAGAAGTTCACGACCCGAAAAAATGCTAAAAATAGTAAGTTGTGCTGAAACTTACAAACTGAAAGAACTCATGGTGCGGGTTCAAATGGACTCGGTGGGTGGCCACCAATATCCACCTAGATCAATAAGTCCGCAAAATGGCTTCGGGTGTGCAGGACCTGAAAACCTACTAAAAATAGTAAGTTGTGCTGAAGTTGAAAAACTGAAAGAATTGATGCTGCGGGTCCAAATGGAATAGGTGGGAGGCCACCGATATCCACCTGGATCAGGCCAACTTTCAGGATGACCGTGTATTGTCTTTTGGAGGTCTTCTTTCAAGTGTAACATGACTCTATTAACATGACAATGACTCTTATAAATCCTAATGACATCAAGAAGAAGTCTATCTACATAGTAAATCTTTCTCATGAAACCCATGAAACAAGTATAGCAAAATAAATTTTATTATCTTTGTCTTCTTCTTTACATAAATACACAATTACATAGTCAACATGAAGACCGACCTCGTTACACTTTTCAATAGAGAAGACCACGAACTAGTGAAAATTTTTTTTTGGAGGGTCGGATTAGTAACTTACCTGTGGACTTGAAATTCCTTTAGAACATAATAGTGCTCAAACCTTGAGAATTTTTGCCTTAGCCCAGATTTGAGAACAGTTTCCTTAGCCCAAACTTGTAGTTTGCAGTGAAGAACAATAATATATTCATTGGTATGTGGAACACCCAGATGAAACATAACATGTCATTTTTATTTGGTTTTTGATGTTGTGGCACTGAAGTATAATGATGTGGCACACCTATGTGGTAGATGGTGTATCATCATGACATGGCTCATTGGTGATGTGGTGATGACATGGTGAAAACATTGCACTAATGTGGCACTGACATGGAGAGGAAGTGGAAGGTGATGTGGAGCTGGGTATTAACCTATTGTTATACTAGGATGTCGAGGAATTGATTCTGAGAAATTTGGAATCCAGTATTTGGCATATCTCTCAATACTAATTGAACCTAGAATTTTTCAATTATATTAATTGTAGCTACAAATCCTTAGTATATTAACATGAACTAATAATATTCCATTTTACACCTAGAAATTAAGCTTATCAATATGGTCTTGTGGTTTAAGTGTTTTTTTCATAACAACTACATAACACTTTAGTCTATTATTTCATGCTTATATTTGGGTGAATAATTCCCTTGTTGCATTGAGTGCTAGTATGAGGAACACTGGAAGGCTATAAAAGAGATAATTGATGTTCTTGAAAGTGCCTCTAATGGTTTCTATTACATGTAGATAAATCCCAGGATTTATGCACATCTAGAGTGATATTATTTATGCACAATATTAGTTATATTAATTGTAGCTCCCTTTAGCTCTATTCCTGATGTAGCGTTAATTAATGGTGGCCTATGATAACTTTGTCTGTGTTTGTTCATTGTATAAGCTTGGTAGACATTAGTATTATTCAAAGCATTCATTTTTATATGACTTATCTAATAACTACACAACCACCAATTTTCTAATACATATGTATACAGTCGAGAAGTGATGCTCATTAGACTTCCCTCATAGACAATAAAATAAACCTAAGACAGTATGAAATACTTGTAGCTTCCTAATTATGTAGCCATCGTGTGATATTGTTATGCATTATGTTGTTAGAAGCATTTATACAAACTGATAATAAATGAAAATAGGCTATCCCAATTGGGCATGATGTCAAGGTGTTGCCATGGTGTATTCATGCTTGGGCATGATGTCAAGTATTAGTCTAAATTTAACATTAAACACGGTGTATTTTTTAATGCACATAATAATATAAATAATAGACACGTATTATTTCCAGAGGTATCCTTTATGGATATACCTGATATTTTTATTTACCTTAGTAAAGGGTGTTAGCCACCTATAAAATTTTTCATATCAAATGGTGGCTAAATCATTTTTGAAGCCTTCAAGAAACAAGTTTTATTGTAAAATTGTTAGTTCTTGAAGTATTGTGAAGATGACTTATCCTGGAGTTAATCTCCACTATTGTTTCCCTCTCAAATCTGAAAAATCTGTTGTTTTCCTGAAGAAAAGACTGCTGCAAAAACTCTATTTTTTCCTCATTTTACCCCCCCTTTCACTCATTATTAACCTTCATTTTTATCCCCTTTTTCCCCATGAAATTTGTCTATTTTCCATTATTTCCCTACTTCCCTTCATAAATACCCTTTTATAAGGTTTAAAACTCCTTTTTAAACCTTACCGAAACCCTCAAAATCCTTTGAAAATCCTTGAAAATTCATAAAAAACCCATTTTTTCATTATAGGCCTAAGCCCCTTTGGGCTAAGCCCTAAACCACTTCCCCACCATATACCCACACCCAGGGCCAAGAGTTAAAGTCCCGAGCACTTATCGCAATCGGAGTTTTGTGATGGGCATGTTTCTTTGTTTAAAGGAAAAGTCTCGATTCCGATTGGCCCCTCTTCTTTATATATATCCCCCGATCCCTTCATCTTTTCATATACCTAAAGGCCCCGCAATCAGGTGCTAAACATAATATAAAACCCCTCCCCGATACAAAATATCCTTTGTATTTCATAAAAAAATCCGATTTTCTTATGTTTCAAAGGGTTCCGCCGGTGCACGGTCTAAACCATTCTCGATCGTTGATTTTAAACTAATCAACGATCGACATAATCTTGCATCGGAGATTTCATTGGGCGCGTTTTAATATTTTATTTCCCTCTCCCGATTGGAAATCTCCCGATGGATTCTCAGTCGTTGATCTCTCCCGCCATGCTCAGATTCGACGGCCCACATCACTCTGATTCATAAGCCCATCCCTCCGCCTGTGGACCTCCGATTCATTCCCCACCATTGATCTGATCCTCAGATCAACGGCTCTCATTCAATCGCATCAATGCTCTTCACCCTTTCACCCCCGCTGATCGCGATCTTCCGATTGCATCTGGGTCGTCCATACATTAAGATCTGACGGTCCAGATCAATCCTCCCAACCTTTGATAAATTCATGAAACCCCGCTATGTAATGTTTTTCGGCGAAATCTCCACCGTTGATCTCTACAGATCAACAGCCCACACTGACCCATTCTCCGCCTCATATGTCATTACATTAACCTCGAGATTTAATCTGGACCGTTCATTCCTTGATCCAACGGTCCATAATCATCCCGATAGGCCCAGCTCCATTGGGTCCTACCCTTCCCAGATCAAATCTCCGCCATCTATTTCTTGATCTGACGGTCCAAGTTAATACCGCCTTGGCTTTGCCCCACCTATTATCGCCTGAGCATCTGCTCTTTATTGCACTCTCTCCACAGCTGTCCGATCTAAGACCCCTGATCTGACAGCCAATGTGCAGTTTCGCGTGATTTCTTGCCCGAAGGTTAATTCTCCAAAGTTACGCGATATGGGTGGTTTTAAAAGGCCACGTTTTGGCCAGTAACGCATATCACATTCGAAAAGTTAAAACCACCTTTCTGCCTTTTTGCAGCGCGAAACCCGTGGTTTCTTCAGCCGAAACCACTTTCCCCATTTATACAACATTTTCTCCTGTTTGATCTCTGTCATTGATCTCTGCAGATCAACGGCCCACATTCAATTTCGCCTATGAAATCGCCTTCCACCCATCCTCCAAGGGATTTCATCGATCAACCTCTGTCGTTGATCTCTGTGGCTAATCTCATCTGACGGCCCAGAATTCGTTCGAAAACCTCAAAATTCCTTTTAATCATTTTTCCTTTTGCCAAAGGTTTTTAACCTGTTTCTTTTGTATTTTCTCCCATTTCATTATAAATGTGACCCCTTCGCATTATTTTATCCCGATTAATCTCGACTGTTGATCTCTGCAGATCAATGGCCTTCACTTAATCTCCCCACCATTTGTTCCAACCGCCTTCCTTTTTAACCTCAGTGTGCAATCCTCGCCATTGGATGTTTTCATCCAACGGCTGTGATCTAACCTAAATCATCTGAAGCAGTTAAACCAAAATACACAGGATTTTATAACTTTTTCTTTTTTGCGCAGGTTTTAATAGTTTTTTCAAAATTTTTAAAAGGAAATTGAGGGCTGGGGATGACGATCCCCCAGGCCTTTATTCATCAAAGAGATTGTTCCACAGGGTTTCCCTCCAAGTTTGTCGGTGCCTCATGAACACTGGCACCATTATAAAAACCCCTATAACGCCTGCACATTAATAAGACACAACAAAATTTAATCAAATAAAGAGTATCAGTGTTAAAAGATCCAGTCTCAGCAGAGATGAAGAATTGAAGATTGTTTACACATTTTTGAGGGATTATGGTCTAAATCGACAATCAAATGCCTAATCCACTCAATTAAATGTATTTTGAAGAACAGAAGACAGAATCTAGGCTGAATTAAGCCTAACACACAGAATTAAAGCAAATTAAACAGTGATTAAAGAAGGACAAAGAAATTCAACAATCCGAGAAGCCTCCACAGCCACATCAGAGGCTAATTGATTCCTCACTAGCTACCAAAGGCCACCTGTAGCCTCAAAGCATTCAAAAGAGGCGTAGTTATGACCAGAATAGAAGATATTTGCCCCAATACAGCTAAACAGTTATTCCAAATCAAAGAAACTAATTTAAACTGTCAACAGAGTTATTACAAGGATAAAAAAGAGCCTTAAAGTCAACAAAATCTTCCCAGCGAACTTAATACTTAATATAAACCAATTAATATAGAGGAAATATTTGAAATCTTCTCCATTCAGCCCCTCAAAGGTCGAGAAGCATTAAATTGTATTAATTGAGTCTGTAGATTTTTTTTCTCATCCCACCTCCTCATTTTTCTATAAAATCTTCTTGAGGAGCTCATTGTAAAGGTTTGGTTGTAGAACTTTGATGTAATACTTGTGCTCGAAACTTTCTATGTGTAAATAGTGTTCAGAGGCTCTTGAAGCTCTGTTTGTAATCAAATAAGTTAGGCTGAGAAGAGAAGATGATTACTGAACTGAAGCATTGGACTTGAAGAATGTAACTGGATTGACATCAATATACAAGCTGATTCTTGGGATCCTGGTCTATATCACTAGTGAAGTGCTTCTTTCTGTGTTATTGTTTTCCTTTCATGCATGCCATTTTGTCCATTTATTCTCTAATAAAGAACAGCAAGCATAGAGTTAGGATTTACTGTTTACATTACCCTTCTATGACTGATAAGCTTTATCTCAATGTTTTCCTCCAAATTGTGTGTTTAAGAAGGTCTTATATTAAGTGTAAACATTATCAAGGAATGTTGTTTTGCCCCTGTCTTGATGTGCGAAGCTTGAAAAGAAGTTCTTGAATGTTATTTTCATTATGTGCTTAGTAGAGTTAGACTAGGAAAGTTTATGGTTTGCCCTGTCTTCTAGTTCTTTCTTCAAAAGGTAATTCTGAAAGTTTCCCTAAGAGTATGCTGAAAGCAGTTTATATTTAAAATTATCTTATCTGATCTTAGGTTGCACTTCGTTTTTCTTATCTGTTTTCATCCCTTCTAAAAGTAATTATGCGGATTACTAGATTGTTTGTCTGTTGAGTTAGCTTCAATACGAACTTGTCCAAAGAAGTCTATGGTTAGCCATGTCTTTTGGTTGGTTTTAAATAGTTACTTAAAAGGCTTCTCTTGTTTGGAAAGACTGATAAATCCTAGTTGAAATTATGGCCTTTTTCCACCCCTTCAACACTTTTATTGTTCCATCCCATCATTTTATCTAAAAAATCTTGTGATATAGGTGACTTGCCCCTCGGACCACTCTTGAAATTGTTGCACAATTAAAACTTTTTATGACTTCATAGCCCAATGGATTAAAAACCAGCGTTATATCTATCCTATCAGCCAAAGCTTGTTCTGATTGCTTGCAACTTCACACCTTTGAAACTCTTTCATTTTAGGATTTTCCACTCAACTAAAAAAGCATGCTCAACCATCCAAAACCAAACAAAAACCCTTGTTCTTAATAACTAGCCTAATATCACACATAAAAGCCTTAAAGATAAATCAATATTTGTACTTATAGAGAGATACCTCTCTGGATTCAGGAGGGCTAGATCCTAGAATCCCAAAGTGGTTCAAGTGTTCTCTCTGTAGTTTGTATTTTCCAATCTTGCAAATTACAGAGAGCTAACAAAGGGTACAAGGTGATGTTATCAAATATTTTTAGTCATGTTTTATTGTTGGGAAGTTTGTCTTGCTACAACAGAAAGCAAATGGAGTTGTGTTTTAATGACTAGGCAGTTTTCCTTGCTACAACAACAAAGAAATGTGTTTGTGTTTTAATTATTGGGCAGCGTGTCTTGCTATAGTATCAAGGAAATGGAGGTGTTAGTCTTCAATAATTTTGATTTTATCCAAAGATGACTAAGTTGAAAATATCACATTTCTAGAAACAATATTTCCAGAAACATTGTGAGTTCTAGAAATCTCACTACCTTCATCATCCTAAGTCTATCAGTTCACCAAAAATCTTCATCTATGCCTCCCAAAAATATCACCCTTCTGTCTCAAAAAGAAGCTTATTTCAGGCTATTTATCCCTTTTTTTATCAGTCCATTTCCCTCTGAAAATAACCCATTTTCCCTTTATCAACTCTTCATTTCCTCTGAAAACCCCCTTAAACCATTATAAACACTCTTATTTGGTTTAAAATACCTTTTCTAACCTATCGGAAGCCTCCAAAAGGTTCAAAAAACCCTCTTTTGGCCTATTTTTCCACCCATTTTAGAGTTTAGGTTTTAAGCCCTTTTTCGGGCTTTAACCCTCTGCTTTTTTTTTCCCATATGACCTGAGAGCCCCGACCATCTGCTAAAAATCCCTTGGCCCCTTTTTCCTTAAAAACCCCAGTCCTCCCTTTCCCCACAGGACCTTCTCCGCACCTTATCCTTAGCCCCCTTCCTTTACCATTTACCTCACACCCTCACGGTTCATCGAAGTAATCCACACCATCCCTCAACCCAATCCAATGGTTGTCAGGGACTTTTCCTTTTTTCATCCATATGCCCGTCCTCCGCCTATGTTTCCCCCGATGAAATCTAGACTGTAGATCTTATAGATCTAACGGTGACCATTCTCCCCTCTCACCCTCCATCCTCCCGACCACAACCTTTTTCATTCACCCTACAAACCTATCTCGACCGTTGATCTTATTAATCCAACGGCCCATGTTAATCCCAAAGTTTCACGCCCCGCCCCCAGCCTTTCTGCTACTTGATAGAAAATGTACACATCATCGCCAAACCCACCTTCAACCCACAAAAACATCGCCCAATCCTTACTTGCCACCTATCTTCCACTACCAACCTATGCCCCCATCGGACTTCTCCCACACCGTCGATCTCACTCCATGAGATCTGATGGTGGAAAACGCGCGAAATCTCTCACCGAGGTTTAACACCTCTTTTTCACGCGAAAAAAGCAGTTTTTCCTGGGACACATGGCAAACAATGTATGGAATCATGTTCATTTGGGCTAAAATTGCTTACTGCCCATATGCAACGCGAAAACCACCCCCGGTTTCACAAAACCGCCATCCTCCATTTCCGTGCCAAATTCAAATTTTTCGTGGATTTTTGCCTATTTTCACCTATGGAACCCCTCCCTTTGCACACCGTTCCTCTCTCCGCAAATGCTCCGACACACAGAACCCTTAAACGCAGTTTCAAATCCATAAAAGCGTAGGTTTTAAAATTAATTGTTTTTGTTTGATTATAGGTTTAATGGTGGACAAAGGCCGAAATGCCCTCCCACAGTCAAATATCAATGGCAAAGACCTCAGGATGATGATCTGAGGGCCTGAAACAAAAAAGGGATAAGGTTTTTTTATTCAAAGGTCTTAATCAGTGTTTCATGACCACTGGTTGAAACATAAAACCCTCCAGCGCACCAAAGGAAACCCCTGCACGCAGCAAAACAGAAACAGAAGATCAGTGAATGAAGATAAAGCAAAGGCTTATAGACAAATATTAAGTTAAAATAGTCAAATAAAGTAAAAGTCAGCAAACGATAATTATAAAGGTTTAAGACAAAATCAAAGCCTTAAAAGCAGAGGATTAAAGCCTAATCAAGGTTTTAAAGGAGAAAGGATAAAATAAATAAATTAGTCATAAAGCAGTAAGACAGAATATCAAAGAAAAATAAGAGTTAAAGGCCTATAGAGGCAATTTATTGGTTAAATCAAGGAAAATTAAACCAAAAGCAACCTCGAATGAATCAAACAGAAGCAGTTATTTACCGAAAATATCTAATTGCCACCTATGACCTACTTTTTGTCCATAAAGGTAAATTTGCAGTTATTACCTCTTAGTATATATTTTACTCTGTCAAGGCAGTTATTGTAAAAAATAAAGATAGGCCTCAAAGTCAAACTTTTCACCTATCTTTCTATCGGAAGTTAATACAGAGTTATTGGCATAGAGAAGTAGTTGAACATCTTCCTACCTTATGCCTTGCATGGTTTTCAAGGTTAGGAATGCATTTACTCTATAGTTAATGACTCTCAAACCCTAGATAAGTTCCACCTCCTCATTTGCAGCATAAATACTGCATTGGAACTCATTGTAAGTGGTGGGCATTTGATGACTCTTTGAAGTAATACATAGTTCTGCTGAAGTTGAAAGAAAATTGATGTTCTGGAACCTGTGGATGTTTTGACCTATTTGTTGATGGAGAAAGCTCTGTCATTGGATCCTTGAGCTTGGTTGTTGGTGAAGTAATCTAATTTGTTAATGTTTTTCCTATTTTCCATTCTATTTCATCATTTCTTACTACAGTAGAGTAAAAATTTTAGGCTAAGAAATGTCTCCTAGAAGCACCTTAGACTTGTTTACTCTCCACTGTTTTATGTTTTCCTCTGCTGAGGCATTCTAGAGAATTCTTAATTGCTCTATTAAACCCTTATGCTTGTTTACTTCTTAAATAGTTCAATACAGTTGGTCTCAAGAATGATTTATGGTTTTCCCTACTTACTTGCTACCACTTTAGAACTATTTCTAAAGTCTCCCTTCAAAGTTCCATTGTCCAAAGTCTGCCAAAGAGGTTTTGTTCCGATCATACCCTTTGTACTTGCTCAAATAATTGTTTTGAAGGTCTTTATAGCTGTAATCAAAGATGTTTAGGATTTCCCTCTTCTATGAATACAGTTATTTGTGAATCTTTTATGTTTTCTAAATTCCTTGAAACTGAAATCTTTGGATGAAATAGAGTGTTCCTCGACTCCTAGATTTCATTTGAAAATTTTGTCTTGAAATTGTTATTTGTTGAAGTGTGATTTCTAGAATTTATGGTTAGCCATGTCTCTAGAATACCTCTTCATGTTCAGATAATGTTATAAGTCCCTTTGTTGAGAAGTACATATAATTAAGGATTCTTAATTGCCCTTAGTTCTACTTTTCATTCTAAACCTTTAATGTCCATTTCATTTCACCTGAAAGACTTTGTAGATCTACTAGCCAAGTTAGATTTTCCATTTGATATCCTTGATTCATCTACCAACTTGTTACAACTTCCATTTGACTCCATTTCCCAATGACTTAGAGATTTCCCTTTTCTATCTATGCTGCCTAGATCATCATGTCCCACCAAACAATCAAACAAACTCTTGCTTAATAACTAGCCTAAAATCAACCTTTTACAGGAAAACAAGTCACATCTTTGCAAAAAATTGAGAGATCCCTCTCTGAGAATAGGAAGGCTAAGTCCTAGAACTCTAAATACTGGTTTTGATGTTTCCTTGTCACTTGGTATGCTAATCTGCCAAATCACAGGACCCCAACAGGAGGCATGTTTTAATTATTGGGAAGTATATCTTGCTACAGTAACAAGGAAATGGCCATCGCTAAACTTCACATCTAGTGGCTCAACACTATTACCATCACCAACTTATTTCCCATTGAACACCAAACTAGTGGACTTATCCAACTTTGGTGTTTGTGTTAACCAACTGAAATTAGTTGTGCATTTTTCCTTTGAAATTTTGCAAAAGATAGTTGAGTCATGGAGTCTTTTACACTGTAATGGTAGCATAAGACTAATTTATATTTGTGTGATTTTCATATATAGTTGGTTTTTATATGAGATACCTCCATCACTTGAGTGTGTAACCATGCTAAGCACTAGTACAAAGACAGTCCATTCTTGATATGGTAAGATTCTTGGACATGTTAATTCCTTTGTGACTTGGCATTTCCATGGTGCTTTTGATGTTTATTTCACAAGGAAAGCTTCATGGATGGTAGATCATAATACGAATGTAAATTATGTGTACACTCGGATATGAGATTAAAATTATCATGTTATTGGATTTGTTCTATCATAAGACCTCTCTTGTATGTACTACAAGAATAATCACCCTATTTAATGGTTTATAATTGGGTATACATTTGATGACCATCCCCACATGCACCATGTATTAAATGAATTCAGGTATAGCAATGTATAGAGGCCTCCCTTTGAGGAAAAAAAAAGACTTCTTTAGAGGTAGCAATATGAAATGATAGTTGTAGGTTTCATTTACCTCTTTACAATCCTCTTGTGTTGACTCCCTAGGAGGAATTTCAAGCATAGCCTTGTTGTCTTGTAAATGAAACCGACGGGTTTCAAACCTATAGAACACATCTAATAGAACAATGATGTTAGGCCCAACCTCAACAAAAGGGAGTTGGAAAAGTAACATAAGAATGGTCAAAACTAAGCCATTCAAGGAATAGTGGATCGCCCAAACATAAACAGGAACAAAAAAATTCACAATTACACATGGGGGTATGTTACAAGTGACATCATATCCCAAGTTCCAACACTTGACCTTGGGTTGAAAAATAAGTATAAGAAGGATTGGTCTTATTCATGCATGCATAAATCCTCGATCCTTATGTTATCGCAGAGTAGGGTGCCATTGTAGGTAGATCAAACTTGAGGTGAGAAACAAGAGTTATATCTAATAGTGGCACCATACTACCTCGATAGATCGACATAGAGATAAAAATTGCATCATACTATCAATGGTCCTTACTTGTTCACAACTTGATTGAGAACAAGTCCCATCATTAGAATTTATAAACTATATGTTAGCCACCTATAAATTTTTTGTCAAGCAAATAGGTGGCTAAATATTTTTCTGAGCCTTCAAGAGACACATTTCCTTTGAAAATATCTCATTCTTGAAGCCTCTGTGTGTCCTTTTCCTTTGAAAATATCTTCATTGCTGTTTCCATCAAGAAATTCTCACTGTCTGTGAAAAAATTATGCCCAGAAAGCCTCCATTTTCCCCCTTGTCTCCCTACAAATTTCCCCATTTTAACCCTTTTTCCCCTTCTCAAAATTCCCCCTAAAACCCCAAAACCTCTTCCTAAGTCTTCTAAACCATTTAATTCCCCTTTGTAAACCATGTGAAATACCTTTATTTGGTGGAAAAACCCCTTTTTCCCCCTACCGGAACCCTTCTCTAAGCCTTAAAAACCCTCTTTTTGGCTTAAAAACGCTTATTTTTCATTACAGGCTTTAGCCCCTTTCGGCTAAGCCCCTAACCACTTCCCCTCCATGAAACCCAGTAGCAAGACTAGCTGCTAAGCCCTTGAGCACTTATCGCATTAGAAGATTGGTCGGGAGCACTTTTTCCTTTGTTAATATAAAAGTTCTGATGAGATAGTTATTTGGTCTATCTACCGCGGGCTTGATCTTAGCTGTTGATATCTTTCCAAATCCAACAGCCATCACATCGCCAATCGAAAAGTTTTAATGTGCCGCTTTTCGACCCCCTGATTGGCCGACTCCTGATTTCATCTTGCCTGTTGAATCCACAAGAACCAACGACTAGGATTTGTCCTCTCACCGCCCCTGTGTCCCCGATTGGCCATCCCCAATCCAATCGCGACCGTCGATCTTCCGCAAATCCAACAGTCCACACGCAATCGTTACATGAACCCATCAGATTTTTGGCTACTGCCTTCTTCGATTGCGATTGGATCTCATCCGTCTATCCCATTCGATCCGACGGTCCTCCTTTCTCCCGCTCATCCATTTAGCCCTTTTTACCTCTGCCTCATCTTTAAATCTCCATTGTTGATTCCCTGGGATCCAATGACCAGGATTCTTCCCGCCCATTAACTTGCCCTTCTGCCTTCACTTTCCATCTGGAGATCTCAGTCGTTCATTCCGTAAATCAGACAGCCCACATCAAAACCACCTTCGACTTTCCCCCACCTTACCAACCGCGCATCTCCCCGTATCACGCTCCATCCACCACCGTTAGATCTCACAGTCCTAGATCCAACGGCCAACATCCATATTGCGTAACCTTGGTGTCTGAGCTTTAACAGTTTGAAATCACACGATATGGGTGGTTTTATTTTGCCACGTGTCAGCCGGAAAGCTATATCGCATGGTTTTGGGCGAAATTCGAAACCACTCAATTTCAACGCGAAAACAGTTGTTTTCCCCTAGAAAACCGCTTCCCCTCTTCCGCCTTTGAAATTTCTTTCATGCAATCTTGACCGCTAATCTATATAGATCTACGGTCCTCATTCCATCACGCATTTCGTTCATATTTCTTTCATCACGCTACCACAGAGTTCCATCGCGGCATCTCAACCGTTGATCTCCTCCTGAGATCTAACGGTCCATATTCAATCGCCCTCCACCCATGCGAGTCCCACCATTCAAAGCCAAGATTTCATGCGATTTTCATCGTTTTCCTTTGTAATTCACTCACATTAAAACTTTTATGTTTTACATTAAAAGTTTATTTCATTTGCCTAACCTTCTAAAGGCAGTCCATCAGTTAATCACCGCCATCGATAACCTTCATTTAAACTAATCGGATGGTCCAAAACCTTTTCTTCATCAAGTCACCATCAGATCAGTTTTTCACCATTTCTCAACATTTTTCAACCATTTCCACTGCATCCACCACATTCATCTCTGTTGCGTTTCCATTCTCATAGTCTTCCATAGCATCCATCCTCCCTCCTGCATGGATTTCTTAACATTGTTTGTGTCTTTGTGTAGGGTTACAGATGGTGAAAGCCGTTCTTTTCTACACAGTCACTGTTAGTGACACAGTAGCACCGATGAAGTTTTATCAGAGGCAGAGATTGCAGGGAAGACTCACGAGAGGGTTTTAAATGCATATTTTATCCAAATTAGGGGTATCAACTCCGTTTAAGACTCTAGCACCATAAGCCCTACAAATTCACACACAGAGACAATCACGGAAGTGACAAAGAGTATCAGTGAAGAATTAAAGGGGTCTAATTCCTGTTATTGAATATTTTAAGCCTTAATTCAATGTTTAAGTGGAAAATGTACCATATTAAAGACCTTGTGATTAACACAGAAGCCCTAATGAGGCATAAAGCACAGAAAACAATCTTATCAGTGTCTCACATTAGCATGAGGTTCTTTCCTGCGAAAGGACAAGTTCCCATAATGTTTTTTATTCTACATCGAGCTCCTGAGAAGATCTCCACCTTGATAGAAAGTCCTAATGCTAATAGAGCATTTGTTATGCAGTATGGCAGACCTGAAGACATTTATCTGCCTTTTTATTATCACCAGAGTACTACAGAGTACTACAGCTGAAAAATACTTCAAAGAACATACCCATGAAGTTAATATCAGCCTCTCGAAGACCACTCTTTCATCCAAAGAGTACTGAAGATTAATGCATAGATATTAAGACAGAATGGGCCTCGAGCCCTTTTCTTCTACCTCTATTTTAATGTTTCATTTAAAGTTCTATCTACCTCCTCTACCTCTCTTTAGCTATAAAACTCATGAGAAAAGACATTGTAAAGGTTGTTGATCGGATATCTTTTAATTTAAGTTGTTTCTCTTGAGATATAGTTCTGTATGTAAAGTTATAAAATAGGCTGAGGAGATGATTTCAGACTGAATATCAAGCTGTTGGAAAATGTTGTATATGACTGGTGTTTCTCTTTAATATGACAAGCACATTTCTTTGGATCCTAATTTAAAGCAGCGGTGATGTGTTCTACCTTTGTCTCTGTTTTCCTTCTGTAATTCATTACATTTCATTTCTCTGGTAAGAATCAGAAATCTGGCTTAGGATATACCCTTGCATGGTACCCTAATGTTTTCTGCTCTTCTTATCTTTGATGTTTTCTACTGATTGTGCTATCTGAGAACTAATTCAAGATAATTTAACCAGTGTAGTAGCTGTTGTTCACTACTAACTGATGTATGAATTTATGAATCTATTCTTAGATGTTCTTGTCTAGTTTTAATTGAAAGAAATGGGATACTGGGAGTTTAGAATGCTGATTCTATCTCACTAGGGTCTTTTTCAATCAATTGAATCTTTCTAAGTTCCCTTCAGTTGAATGTCAAAGCATTGAAAGTTCAAAGCCTTTCTCTGATCTCAGGCTTCACCTTTGTGTTTAAATCTTAAGTGTTTCTTTTTGTCTGAAGAGTTAGCCTTTAAGGGGTTGGATCGTAGGTGTTTAAGGCATGCCCTGTCCCTAGATCTGCTTCCTAAGTGGTCACCTCAGAGGTTTCCTTGTTATTCACCTTCATTCCTTACCATTTCATACCACACTATCATCTTTAAAGATCCTCTGTTTTAGATGACTAGCCCAATTGAAAGCCTTGGATACTGAATAGCAAGTAAACCCTTTTATGAATACATTGCCCAATGGTGTCGAGTGTTCTCTGAATTATCTCCCCTTTGCCTAAATCCTCTTTTCTCACCCTTTGTCTTATATTGAGCCCTTCTTTCATGTTTCCCAACAACCAAAAAAACAAACAAAACAAAGAATAACCTTTGTGCCTATAACTAGCCTAATATCTTAAAACTGAGCTTTCAAAGATACATCTATCTTTGCCTTTCTAGAGAGATCCCTCTCTGGACCTAGGAGGGCTAGATCCTAAGGTCCCAAAGTGGTTTTGATGTTGTCTTAACTTTTGGTAGAGCCAAACCTGCCAAAACATAGGAACCCCAACACTATCATCTATAATTTTTCCAAAATGTCACAACTTCCTCGAACTAGAAGAGTGTCATTTCAATACTTCTTCTTATGATAACTATATGCATGAATATATGATGATTCCAATATTGATCTGCCTGAAAATATGTTTTCATGCCAAATTTTCATAGGTATCCATCCCTCTGGCTAGGGCTTCCATTTTCACTGGTGGACTGATACTTCCTTTTGATAATTCAACTTTCGCATGAGTGAAATTTCAAAGTAGTTCAAGGACCTATTCAAGAATCAAGAACTTGACACTTTTTTGCATGAATTGTGATGAATGTCTCCTAGTATTATCCTTATGCTGATAAGACACCTGAATATTTTCTCCTTTCAAATTTGGCCCACAAACTAGGGCATTCAGCAAGAACAAGAAATGTTTTATGCTTCTTTATTAGTACTCTGAAACTGTTTATTCTTTCTAGTTTTCCCAATGCTTGTCAGTTCGAAGATGAAACCTTGATCATTTCGAGGGTTCATGTACTCATCTTCTACATCAAAAGCCTGGCTTATTGTTGATAGCTTATCCAATGTTTTTTTTTATAAAACGGTTTGTTTCCATCGGTATTCTGATGTTAAGTTTTCTTTTTTAAATCGTTTGTGTCGTCGGTATTCTGACATCTTAGCACTGCGCTCTAGCACTGATCTGAAAAATGACCTGAGTTACTTAGCTCTATTTCAAAGATTGAATGTAGGGGCATTTACTGGATTTGTCACCCTTAAAGAAAGGATGAGATCCAGAGGCTACCTGGCCCTCTACAGACTCTATCTATAGAACTTTATAGAGATTAACACTCAAGTTATTAAAATGCAGAAATTTACGAAGATCTTTCCTAGTCCTTGTAAAAAATGTGAATGGAAGTATTATTGAACAATTATTATGTACATTAACTGTTTAGACGTGAAATAATCTATGTATGTTTAGATTGAACAATTTCACATCAACCACATAAGCAATACCATAAGACAAAGAAGTTTGTGACGGAGTTCGTCCCACCTGGGCTACATCTTTGGGTCCGCCTCAGAATTGTGCATCCGTTGTATTCTTTAAGCCAAGAGAAATATGCTACAATGAATCATCAGTTGCACTATTGATGTTGCAGATATAGACCATCCCTTGAATAGGCTAACTGATACAAACTCTTTTCTTTCAACACTTAAGAAAAGACATGGATGATTTGCACATTAAAACTAACTGAAGACTGAAGCTTTATGGACCTTTGACTTCAAGGTAGCTAAACAGAGTTTGGTACAATCAAAGCGGATCTCGTCGACCATCAAAGTACTTTGATGCTGAAACTTATGCAAGTATGTTCAGCTTTTCCTCCTTCATATAAACCTGCGATAAACCAAAATTCACTACCACATCATGTGACATAAAATATAAGGTAGTTTACTTCATCTTGAAGTTGAATAAACTCCTTTTGCCACTCTCCTCTCTTGAGGTCTCTCCCAAAAACCTCTCTCCTATGTGACTTCTTCGAGTCTTTTTTATATATGGAGAACATTAATTTATGGCATTTAACATGCTCAATGAGCTTTATGATTGAGATCTTTTTGAATGAGGTCTTTGAATTAGGATTAATTTCCAAAGTTTTAGTGCTGATCTAACTTCGAAATCCAATTTTTAGCCTTGATGATAACGTTCTGTATGTTATGCTGGCCTGTTCTCGAATTTCTGTTTTCCTCCTTTAGAAATTTGTTAAGGAAATGAAGGGATAAGGTCTCGGCCTTATCGTTGAATAACCAGGAATAAAGTTGCATACCAAGTGCTGAAATAAATTTTTAAAACCCAATTACAACCTTATTATAAAAATCTCCGTCCGACGGTTAGGCTAACCGCACGGAGACATCTCACTATCGACATATGATCAGTGCAGCGGCTACATTTGCGGTCAAATCTCGGCGGTTATGGTTTTGATCTCGGCGATCACTGCCCATGTCATGTGAACAGAGATCTCTTCAGGCAGTTACGGTTTTATCCACTGATTACACCTGGCAGCCACACATTTTCCGTGCGGGTATTACGCCTGTTCACATATGCTGGTGGTTACATTTTCCGCTACGGTCTAGAAAACACGTGTTTATTTAACGATGTGGGTTTTTTACAATGTTTTAAAACATAACCCAAGCTCTATTGACATGTGTATATGTTTGAAGTCCGAAACCCTTTGAATAAGGTTTTACATCATAACCCTAGCCATATTTTTATACCTATGCCCGACGTCCAAACCCTTTGCACTATGGGTTTGATATGTGTTAAAAATCTGATGGTTCAACCTTTGAAATAGGTTTATAATACCGAATCTTAATACTTTCTTTGCGCTATAAATTTTTGACCCAAACTTTAATACTTTGCGCTATAAGGTTTTTACATCGAACCTTTTAATCATAGGACTTTACATCATGGGTTTTGACATCCCATCCTCCGAACCTTCACAAAGGTTTATGGCATAAATTTTGTGCTTTAAGTCCATAAGTTTATGAAACTTAGGAATAGGACTTGAATTTGACATTTTGTCCTAGGAGTAGATTTAGGCTTTTATAACAAATTAAGTGTGTTTCCTTTTGACACTTAGTGCTAGCCTTTAAGACTTAGGATTTAGACTTAGTCCTTTTTACCTTAGGATCTGTTTTATCCGTTAAGGTTTACAAAAGTGGACTATAAAATTTTTTACCTTTACAATGAAGACTTAGGACAAATTTGATTACATAATTCTTTTAACAAACTTTGTTGTTTTTGTCGTAGGTAAACTTGAAGATGTCTTGATTGGCACTTTTGCAACATAGTTGTTGGAGTAGAATCTGAAGTCGATGTCGAACATTTGAACCCAAAAACCTTGATGACCATCTTGAACAATACCTGAATTATTACATAATCGACAATTACCAAATTTCAAATAACCATCTTAGTCGTTTGGATAATTTCGATACAATTTTAATAATTCTAAAATTGGATCACATTTGGTTTTTTTTTTCATTGTTCTTTTGACAGCTTAGAACCGTCACCCTAGCGATGTTTATTTTTTTTAAGTTGTTTTTGTTTCGTCTCTCTTCCAACAACTTATAACCGTCGCTATAGCGACGTTTATTTTTTATTTTATTTTTGTTTCATCACTCTTCCAACAGCTTAGAACTATTGCTCTAGCGACGTTTACTTTTTTTTTTTCTTGGTTTCATCGGTCTTTCGACCACTTAGAACCATTGTTCTAGTGACGTTTACTTTTTTTTTTTAATTTTTTGTTTCGTCGATCTTCCGACCTTTTAGTACCGTCGTTATAATGACGTTTGGCAGCGTCAGACTAGTGACGCTTGTGACAGTCGGAAATGCGACAATTGATTATATGTCAATAGTGCGGTAGAAATATAAAACGTTAGAGATATCATCACTATAACGACATTTAAGTCAAGTGTCGGAAGTCCGACGTGAGGAGAAACCACGTTTTTGCACACTGAAAAATGTCCTTCTTGGGCCACGTATGTGTCGCAAGAGCGACATTTTGGACATCGTAACTTGGGGAAAATGTGCTAGTGAGTCACTTCATTGGTTGTGAGATTGTATAGAGAGACCTATCTGATTTGGTAGGGCTAGATACCAAGTCCAAATTTGGTCTGAGGTTACCACCTTCGGCCTCCTTTCTCAGCCTTAGGAAATTGAGGAGTGATAACAAGCTTCGTAGTGAAATTGGGCATTGGTCCATTCCCAAAACACCTTGGGATGAAAGAATATGTCACATTTGTGATACTGATGATGAAAATCATGTCCTCTTGGATTGCTCGTCTCTTACTCATATCCATTCACATTTTCAAAACATTTGCCACATTACCAACCTTATTTACTTGTTAAGTCAATGAAACTATAGTGATTTAGGAATGCTCCTTTCCATTATTTTTTATCACCTAAATAAAATACTAAAGAGTCCCAATTAATATTTTTCTTTCTTAAGGTCAAATATACCACATTGATAATATTGGACATTCATAAACTCTGATAATATTTGTTTTTTCATTATTTAATTATTTTAATTATTTAAAAAGAAAATATTGGTTAAATCTTTATTTTTTTAAATGATACTTTTTAGTGAGATAATTTTTATTTTTCATTTTTTTTCTCTTTTAAGAATTATTTATTGTTATTTAAAAAAATTGGAATTTTGACCCGATAATAAATAAATAGATGTTGATGCAGCATCAATACTTTTCATTTTCACGGTATTTTTTCATGTTTGTTGCAAAAAAAATTTGGTTTTCAATGTTGTTGCTAAAAAATGTGGAATTTTAACCCAAAAAACACCAATGCAGCGTCAACACTTTTCATTTTCATGGTATTTTCCATGTTTTTTGCCCAAAAAAAAGTTTTTGGGGCTAGAGTTCTCATTTTGAGGTTGCAGTGCTCGTTATTTTGGTAACTATGTTTTATACATGATTCTAGATGTAGCTCCAATAATTTCCATTTATTTGATATCCACTAAGAAATGCAAAAAATTCATCTCCTAGACCAACAATTTTTTCTTCTTTCTGATTCGCTCTCAAAATGAGGAGAAATTCATGGACACATCCATGCTCTCCACGCAAGGCCTCTACAATATCAAAAGAAAGTGAACAATGTGGTGGAAGAACAAAAATAAATATTCTCCTAACCCATTGGGGTACCTCTCATCTATCAGGTTAAGCATTCAATCAATTTCCCTTGATGTACCTCTCCCTAATGGGCCAATATTTTGTCACTCTCTTTTTTAAAATGAGGAAATTAGGTGCTAGTTCCAAGATCTAGCTTAAAAAGGGGACATTTTACTAAGCTCCTCACCCTGCAAAAACCCAATTATATACATTTATATGAAACTTGAGACCCGACAACTCTACATTGATTATAGAGCCCTGAACAAAATCAATGTCAGGAGCTAGTACCCAATTCTTCGTTTTGACAACCTTCTTGCCCAATTCAAGGAGTACTTTAGTAATATCGATGTGAATTTTTGATAGCAGAAGGTCCTAATAGAACAAACTGATGTATGGAAGACTACTTTCAAGTCCAAAGAAGATTATTTTGAATGACTAGTCATGCCCTTCGGTTTGACAAATTCCCCTACAACTTTCATGAGGTTGATGAATAATATTTTGTGGCCTTTCAATAATTATTTCTTGGTGCTATGTTTGGATGATATTCCCATCTTCAATAAGATTTGGGAAAAAATATTGCAACATATTTAATAGGTCCTTAAAAATTTGCAATATCACAAGATATATGAAAATTTAGAAAGATGTTCCTTTGGCATGAAAAAGATTCAATATCTAGGCTATATTGGTGATGAACGTGGTGTGCATGTGGATCCATCCAAGATTCAAGTAATTCATGAGTAGCTAGCCCTGACCACTCTAACTAAGATTTAGATTTTGTTAGGCCTTACCAACTAATATCAGAAGTTCGTGTTAGAATTATCCTATATTGAATTGGCTCTCTAGTAAAATTTGGTGGCAAAAAAACTTTCTTGTGGGGCAAGTCACAACAAAAATCTTTTGATGATATGAAATACCTCTTGTGCTCATGCCTAGTGCTCTCATTACTTGATATGCAACAACGTTTTGAGAATGAGATAAATGCCCTAATATGTATTTCTAGCTCCTAAAGCGACCACCTTGATTATCTTACTTTTGAAATTTACTCTTCTATATAGGTTTTATCCCTTATTTATCCCAAAATATTAACTTATTATATATACAAGCTAAGAAAATAGAAATATGAGATTAACTATTTTACTTCAGACATATTTACATCTTCCTGTAAACAAAATTTGGTGTTGTTGTCACCCCATTCTGTAATTTGTTAGGTTTTATGAATGGTAGCCTTGAGTATTAGATATGTTTTTCTACCAATGTCATTATTTCATTCCTTCAAAGCTACACTCACAACCACATGCCTATTTTCCTATTTCATTACATAGGTTTCTTATCTTTTTCATCATCCTCATTGGCATGAACCTTGTGACTAAGTAGATAAGATGAAGAGTAAGTTAAATGCTCTTGTCATAAAGAGTATATATGTGATGAGTTTCTCAAAAACACAAATTGAACTTTCTATTTCATACCATTTTGTGTGTCAAACTTGGGCCTTTGGTGTCATGGTCAATCTAGGATTATTCAATATTATAGGTTTCCCAGTGATTCTTCTTAGAGCATTGAAACAAGAATACTTAGGCTTCACCTTCCATATCTCTTTTGGATTATGAATGAGATTCCATGTTTCCTTGCCTTGCATTCTCCCATCCATTTTGACCCGATGAACATTTAGACAAGAGGAATCCATTACAATTTCTTATTCATATACGCTTAACCAAGAAAAACTTCCAATCGTTGCCTTCAATACAAGAGTAATAGTAAAACGAATTTCATTGGGATTCTTGCTTCATGTATCTTGTGTAACTTTAAGCTTATTTAGCCTATATTTCCATGTTTTTGGCATAAACAATGTAACAATGTGAGAACTCTACAGTATGAACAAATAATAACCAGTAAATACACAATCATTTCGGAATTTCTCTTATACATATGCTTAGGATTTCAATAGTACTTATTATTAAGAGCTGAAAAGATGGTTGATAATCAAATATTTGTTGAAAAAATATGACAGTTAATTTCATTTAAATGTGAACTGACCCCTAATGTAGATGTTAAATACACTAAAGTTGATTACTCTTAATTACATGTGTTAATGGCTAACACTAATGTTGCACATGTGCCATCTTGCTGAGTTCGTATGTGAACTCATTTAAAATGGTGTGTGCTTATGACGAGTTGTTATAGCCCATGCCACAGTTACACGTGTCAACCGGAAATGACCCGCATTGATTGTTCCTGCCTCACACTTCCAATAAAATGCATCTTACCATAGTTTTGACAACTAGGGTAGAAATTTAGTTGGTGCTTTGTAGAACTAGAACAACAGTTGAATTTTGGTAACAAAGCTTCTAAAAACACATAGACTGGGAAATTAAAAAAAACTAAGTATTACGGAAATTGTTTGTATTTTGTGTTCATTCACAAAATCAAATTGCCAACAATTCGCAATTGATTTCTCATCAAAGAGGAAAGTTTTGGGGAGAGAGTTTAATCGTGACTTATAAACGATACACTATGGATACACGACTTGAGCGTGACATGGTTTTTGTACTCTATGTCACACCTCATGGTCTGTATTGCCACATGTCACCTATTTTCCCAAAATCAGTGTGCATAAATCATGTATTGCTACTGGAATGTGTCATCATTTTCGAGTGTCATGTCATCATTTTTGCACACTATTTTTTCCACAATGGCTATTGCCAATTCAACTAATTAAAAGGTGTAAAGGGCTACATCGTTCAACTATTTACTAACATTTACCCTCAAGCATTGAATAAATTGTAAACAAATAAACAAATTGTACAATATTTTGTACCCCACATGGCACCCCAACGTCTGTACTACCACTTGTCACCTATTTTTCACAAATCAGTATCACAAGTGTCATTTCATCATTATGCACACTATGCTTACCAAAGTGGATATTTCCAAATTAACATAATTAAAAGGTTTAAATGGCTACATCGTTCACTTGTTTAATGACATGTACTCTTAATAATTGAATAAATAGTAAACAAATAAAGAAGGTGCAGAGAGCTTGATAACCAATATATGTCATAGCCGATTACGAATAATGACAAAACATATGTTCTGATAACTTCCAAAAGACGGAGGGACTATGCTGCTATGAAAATATCACACTTGTTAAATAAATAAGTGACTTTTAATAATGTTTTGACTATAATTTTCTCTACAAGAACTTTCTCCATAATACCTTATCCAAACTTGTTTATCACACACATTTATGCATAGTGGCTCAATTACTTTGTCAACGAACTAGATTTATAGAGGAGAGTTGTATTGTTAGTGTGAATTCTCATCGCAAGCATATCAAAAAAGCCCACTTTAGTTGTGCATAACAAACAGCCCTAATATCAAAGATGGCTGCTAATTTCTTTAGATCTACAGTTAGTTGACCAAGATAAATGCTACAAAATCCAGATCTATGCAGTAAAAGACATTAAACAACAAATAAAAGCAAGATTTTCTCCATGCATCCAATAGACAAGACAAGAATATTTTGAAATAATTTTTGTATATATGACACTTGGGAAGGGATCATAGAAATATACTACCAGTCCCACTCAATGGGATGGGTTCTTGTATGTCCTCAGCGCTATAGATCTAAGATCCTCCTCTCTTGATGGTGTAGAAAACCCAGACAAAAATGGAACTTAAGGGGAGTTCACAAGCAAAAAGATAGAAAAATATGACAATGATGGAGGATCAAAGTCAAACCAAGAGTATAGATCCAGAGTGATCTTTAGGCAACAAAAGGTGGTGAATGAAAGGAAAAACCCTTCTATTTATAACAAAATATTGAGTTAGTCTAGATATTGGTGCATAATTAAAATATTATTAACCAAATCTAGATCCAACTTTTATGGAATATTTTATTATATTTGTTGGAGGGAAAAAGAATTTGAATTTGGTCAAATCCCTTTATTTGTAAATAATAAATAAATAAATGATTCATTTATTTTTTTAAGAGTATGGTTGATTAATAATTAAATAAATAGTTATTTATTCAATTATTTATAAATGATTTAGTCAAAATTAACAAGGAATATTATTTAAATAAGGTTTAAATAATTATTCCTAGAAAATAGTAAGATAAATAGTGATTTATGTAATTAATTTTCCATTGTTAGGTTAAATATGACCAGGAATATTAATTAAATTATTGTTTAACTAATTATCCCTTGGGGAAAATCAAACAAATAAGGATTTATTCAATTATTCCTCATGGGGTTTCTTGTTTAGACCATAAACAACTTAATAAATAATGGATTACTAAGTTATTTTTCATAGTGAAAGTAATTTTACTTAGGGTAAAATTGGTCTTACATGGTGTACTTTGGGCCATCTAATAGTAATAGGTTAGATGACCAAAAATTGGTGTAACAGATTTTGCCCTAGCGTGCAAGCATTAGGAGCTAATCATATAAATGAAGTACATTGTAAGAACTCAATCACTAGACACTGAAAGGGGAGTCAAAGGGAGAGAAATATAAGGTAGACCAAAGTGCTAGAGGACAAGACCCTGAGGAGGTGAAACTTAAAAGTGTGACAAGTCTCTTTTGAGTACCTGTTCTACAAGAGGCGGGGGAATCATACCTATATCCACCGAGCTAAGAAAGTACAAAGACTAATGTGTCTAGTAAACAAGGGACTGAACTATATAGTACATGCTAGAATAAACATGGGTTAGATAAAAGCATGATAATGGATCCCACATACATACTATGCCTGGGATAACAGCCAGGACTTATACAATAATATCTGAGCACATGAGATATAAGTACAACCAAATAGGCCCTGTAAATAGGAGAGGGCTTTGAAAATCTGAATGATACATGAAAACTAAAAGGCGTTGCAAGCGGTTGAGGCTGAAACCATCAAATCTATGGAGCTCCATCAAAGGCTGTAATGAAGAGGTCATCCGGGCATGTGGGGGGCTACCTGAAGGGCCACCCCCTCATGAGGTTTGAAACATCTCACACACACCCGGGAATCACTAGTGCAATCCGCTGCATCATTGAACCATCAAGTATACGGATTTCGACCATGTCATAAGCAGCTGGAGCTGAGAAACAATCAAATCAAAGGGAAATAAGGAGTCCCTTTTCATGATCTGAGGCACCGAACAAGAGTGGAAGTTGGAACCAATGTATAATGCCCTCTAGATCTGTCTTCTGGAATGAATGATATGATGTCGACAGAAGGAGGTCCGCCATAGGTGAGGTAATAATGGATCCTCAACTAAGGCATGAGAAATAATAGTAGAGCGACAGAAAAACTGACACCAAAGATGATGATGGAATGGGGGGTACTGAGTAGCGGGATGACGCCTTCCATTGTTAGAGCATGAAGGGCATGGATGACCTGGCAGCAACTGACACAATATCAAAGGGGATAGGGGACAGTGTGACTAGAGGTCACAATATGTGACACGAGAGAGTAACCAAGCAATGAAGGATGGAGGAATATAGCGGGATACAAGGGGACTCAAGATAGACTCCATGGATGTGATGATGACTCAACTCAAATGCTCTAAACAAGGACGACTCGATGATGTTGCCACACAGAAAAGGTTTGGTGGGGACTATAAAAACATGAGTACAAAATGGTTACTCACGACGAAAATCGACACGAGCGTGGACAAGTATGGAGGTGAAGTGGTGCCCCAAGTACAAGTGTTGCAAGTGAAGAAATTTGGTTTTGAGGAGTGGTGAAGTGACCCTTCTTGGAAAGACGGTTTTCAGGTTAAGTATCAAATCACAAAAAATGAAAGGATACCCATTTGAGAGCTCGGTGAGAGTTTTCCGATAGTGCTGGCGGTTTGTCAAACCGAGCTACGGTTTGGGCATAGCTGGCGAAAGAAAAATCAGGGGTTTCTCTTTTAATAAAGCATTTTCCCTCCAATTTGATTCATTTGCAAGTGTAGCTACTGTGAATGTAGAGAGGAGAAAAAGGCCCTAAATATTGCTGCGATCGTAGCAGAAAAACCAACCGTTGGAATTGAGATCCGTCAGTTTTAGTTAAGAGGCCTAACCATACCCTTTCAATTCATGGGATTTTAGATTAGGCACCCAGAGCCTAGGAACATGTTAGGTCGCACTTTTTGGGGTTTGTTCTGCGACTTGGGTAGCAAGTATTGGGTAGAAAAGTGAAACCTATCCCAGGAAATGACCTGAAAAGTGCAACCTGTCAAAGAAAGGGGGTTTTAGTGCTATTTTTGGCTGAGAGCTGGGATTTTTATGGTTGAGGGGCATAGGTTCCCCGAAGTATGTTATGGTGATGCCAAAATGTATTTACAAAAGGGGAATCTAAACACATTTTTAAGATGTGGTGCACCATTTGTTTTCGTTATGGTTATGTAGTTCGAGAAAGGGAATGGAGGATTACCAATATCTTTTGGTACTACATATATGAAGCAAATGGAAAATTTTTTTGGGTTGGAATACATGGTGTCACTATCCCATAGAGTGGATTTGGATATAATGAACTAGTGCATGACCGACAACATCACACAAAGCACATAGAGGTGTATGCTTTGGAGGCTTAGGAGGAGTAGGTGTTGTTTGGGCAGTCGTGTCCTTAGGTGCATTCTTGCTATCTTTTCCTCCCTCACTTGAAGCTTTCGCAACATGAGTAGGTTCCTGTTGAGTGGTTGAGGCACAAAAGTAGAGGGAGGGGTCATGGGGACCGGTTGAACCGGGGTCAAAGTAAGATAAGGTTTGGGCTGACTAGGTGGGATAGCGGATGGAGGATCAATGTACCATACTGGGATCCCTAGGGCCATGTTAGGAAGGGATAAGGTAGCCATCACAGGTATCGAAAATACTCCAGGAGGGGGATCTAGAAACGGTATCTAACCGGAGGGGTAATGGCCAGGCGGGACAACTCCGAGATGGTTAAGGCTAGGAGGAACCATGTCGGGAGGGTGGATAGGTTCATGGATACCAGATGTGGATGAGGGGCCTGGAGGAGTGGGTCCTAAAGGTTGAGTCGAGGTGCTAGGAGCAGGTTGCAGAGGGTGGGGCTACTGACTAGTTGAACCAGTCCATTTGAGGTCGGACCAAGACAATTGCATCATGCAAACATTTGATGAGCTAGGATCAGAGACAAGAGGAGAAAGATAGGGAATGAACCAATAAAATAGGATTCTTTGTAGACTCTAGGTGAAACACTGGTCAAAGGTTCGACTATTTTTTTATTAGCCACCGAAGAGATGATGGACTCAGGGGAGGTCTGAGACTTCGGCTCTTAATATGTCAACTGGTCGATGGTGAAAATATTTCCATTATGAGGAAAGAACATCTTATGGTGAACCGCGGATGGGATAGCAGACATCGCATAAGTGTAGCTACAACCCAATAGAATGATGTAATCTAAGGGGGCATCAATGAATTCTACATCAACACAAACAGTCTTACCTGCAAGAGTAATGGGACAATTGCATAATAGGCCTATGGGCTGGGAAGAGTGGCCATCCCATGCCCGGAGGGTGATAGTGGAAGGGGCTAGCTTAGGAGATCTGAGTTGCTTCCAAATAGAAATGGAAATCACATAGGTGGATGCCCTCTCATCAATGATACAACGGGAGACATTGGCATTCGGGATCTTGATGAGGATTTGGAAGGCGAGGGAAGTAGAAGGGGAGGATGTTCTGACCAGTCAACATCGAAGACGATCAAGCGATCATCTGATGGATCCACAACACCCATGGAAGTCAGTAGAGCTTTTCATTGTGAAGGGCATGAATGGAGGAGTTCCAACGTTGAGATGGCAGCAGGGGATTGCACCAAATCATCTACTATACTATACGAATGGGAAACTTTACCAGAAGTAGTGTTTTGGCATAATGGTCCCTTAGGGATCTTAGTATGAACCTCTGCCTTAGGCTGAGGGATAAGTAAGGGACCATTCATTGTCAAAATAGGCTTAGTGGAACCTAAAGAAGGGGGCTCGGGGGTAGACATAGTAGGAGGCTTGTTTTACTGATGAGACTGAGCCTGAAGGTTGAGGTCAACGGTAATGGGTTGGTCAGAGTTCATCATGAGAATCTGGTAATCATAGGTACTAGATGGAGGAAGCTGAGTGGCCACCTGACCTTCATGTGGTTGGGTAGCCACGAATCCTTTTTGGGGGAAAGGATTGATAAACACAACTGATTGGATAGGTGCAACATGGGGAGGAACCAAAGGGGAGGCTTGTTGTCCACGGGATGCTGCTTGAGCTTCCCACATCTATCGCATCTGAGGTAAAAGAGGAAAATCGTGGGTATAATGACCATATACACCGCAATAAGAACAAGGTTTGTTCATGCGAACAAGCCTGTCCTTCTTGGGTTGAGTGCCTTATTGCTTGTTAGCAGTGATAGGTGTATTCCCTTGGGGATTGGGTCCTGGATTACCTGGGGAAGATTGGTTTTGGTTGCCTTTCCTCTTCTTTTTGGAAGTAGGAGGATTAGTCACGCCCTGCTATACATACAATTACCCCTGGGGGTGTGGTGGTTGTTGTTGCGGGGGTTGAGAAGGCAAGGGAGGCTAAGGTGCTAATGCTAGAGGAGCTGGAGCCCCAGGCTGCAGATACAGAAAATAAGGAGGTTGGGAAACATTGTGGTAAACAGGATGGGAAAAAGGAGGAGGCATGTCGTATCCTGGATACATGCTACTAGGAAGGGGGAGAGTGCTGGATGAGAAAGGGCTCCAACGATACCGTCGGTGGCGTGGGATGCCCCCGGTGCATTGGCACCACCGGGTCTAGGGAGATCAGGTAAGATGGTATAAACATAACCAGACTGAGCATAGATCAGGTCATATTTCAATGAAATCTGGAGAGCGACTTCTTCGGTCTGAGGGAAATGAGATGCGACATGTTTTCCAATAGCAAGAAAAAGGGATATAAGGAACCAGTCCATCTAGACACGGTCTTCGAAGGTAGGGGATCGACATAGGCTCTTTCTTCTCCGTAATTCCTAGATATGATCGAATAGGCGAATTGTAGATGATTTACGGAAAGAAGTCAAAAGTTCAGTACCAGTGTCATAATGAAGGGGAAGCTGGAAATAAGATAGAAAATCCCTGACAGGAGTTGCAAAAGTAGTATGAGAGGAGGACGTCCGGTCAACATACCACTTAAAAGCTTCTCTAGTAAGCGTACGTTGGAACAACCAAAGACAGATAGAGTCATTGGTGATGGAGTTAGACAAATACCACATGTGGAAATATCTAACATGGTTTGTAGGATCTTATCCAGCAAGACCTTCAAACTTGGAGATGTCGGAAGGGAGCTTGGTTGGCATAGCAGGCCAACCAAGATCATGGTGTATGGGGTCATTGATCAACTGGTTAAAATCAGGAAGATTGAGGCCTGCCATATAAGGGAGCAAGGGAGCATCCGGGATAGTTCTTATTGCGGTCCCACTAGTATTATTCCCAGCATTAGGGCCAGGTTTACCACTAGCGTTAGGTCCTGAACTAGACATGGTGAAGGTGACAGGAGGAGAACTAGGGATAGAACCAGAAGGGGAACCCGATGAGCTAGAAGCAGAGTCAGAATGGGAACTCAGTCGGGGACTAACTCGAATCCTATGCGGAAGAGTAATTTTTCCTAATGGAAATTGAGGATGAAGGCCAGGAAGTCTCTGGGATAAATGGCTTCAGGGTGCAATGATGGAAGAACAGGCATGGATCACAAAAGGAAGAGAGACCAACAAGGGCAAGGAGGTGCAAGACCAAATGATTACAATGTCGAAACAATGGCAGAGAGATGTGGTATCAAATGATTACAATGTTATAGTCTTGGCCTGGCGATGTAAACTAGGCTCTCTTCACTTAGGTTGTGCATGTTAAGTGTGTTAATTTTAATTTTTAAACCCAGTTGTGTGTAGAGAAAAAGAAAAAAATGTGTTGTATAACTGTAAATAAATATGCAAGTAACAATAAAGTAAACTGAATATAACAGAAAATAAACAGTTAAAGATGCATCAATCTAAACCTAAGGAGGTGGGCTTCCCAACAACTAGTCTATGTGTGGGAAAAAATCTAGTCAAAACACACAAAAATAGCCAATGGATCTAAAGTCAGGAGGGACAATGATCTAAAGGTCAAATTTGCTGGAAATAGGTGCATAAAACAACAAAAAAACCAGAGGGAAAAATGCTGCAAATGACATGGCGAAAGGCTACAACCTGAAGGGAAATGAAGGGGACCCTAGATGAGGACCAAACAAAATTGGAAATAGGTGTTTTGGATGGATGAATAACCAATCTAAAATGGAGCTGAAGGTACAGGATTGGATCTGAAAAAATGGTTGAACACACTGAGATCGCAGACGACCTGCTTCAACTAAACTCCTCCTAGAAAGGTGAAAGCGTACTGAAGCCCTAGGGGGATTGGTTCCTACTTTGACGAGTAAAACAGAGCAAGTACAAGTACAAAATGGTGGAGACGGAGGTTAGAAAACCCTGAACATTAGCCCAGAGAAACCTAGAAAAATCACAGAAAAATTCCCGCAAAAAGTATAGGTCGTAGTTTCTGACCTGTTTTCTGCAGAGGTCACAGGTTTGAGGCTATTTTCTATGTCCTGAAAGTTGAGGTCACAGGTTTTGGCCCAAAACGTGCGACTACACTTCCAACACTCTCAAGAGCTGGTTTCAGAAAAAAGTGTCGTCTTAGTTGCGGCTGATACCTGTCACCTGCTCAATAGGCCCAGAAACACACGGAAGTTAGAATTTTTACTATTTTAGGCTTTTAAAGGTTAAAAATAATATCAAGAAAAGAAAAACAAGAAGTTGAAGAAAAACCCTAGGGGTTGAAGCAGCTGGTCATGCAGGGATCTGAAAAATGACAATGGTCGTAATTATAAACCCGAGTGGAGTCACCAGTTGTTAGTGTGAATTCTAATCGCAAGCGTATGAAAAAAACCCACTTTAGCTTTGCATAACAAACAACCATAACATCAAATATGGTTGCTAATTTCTTTAGATCTACAGTTAGTTGACCAAGATAAATGCTACAAAATCCAGATCTATGCAATAAAAGACATTAAACAACAAATAAAAGTAAGATTTTCTCCATGCATCCAATAGACAAGACAAGAATATTTGTAAATAATTTCTGTATTTATGACACCTGGGAAGGGAACATAGAAAGATGCTACCAGTCCCCCTCAATGGGATGGGTTCTTGTATGTCCTCAACACTTCAGATCTAAGATCCTTCTCTCTTGATGGTGTAGAAAACCCAAACAAAAATGGAACTCAAGGGGAGTTCACAAGCAAAAAGATAGAAAAATATGACAATGTTGGAGGATCAAAGTCAGACCAAGAGTATAGATCTAGAGTGATCTTTAGGCAACAAAAGGTGGTGAATGAATGGAAAACCCCTTTTATTTATAACAAAATATTGACTTAGTCTAGATATTGGTGCATAATTAAAATATTATTAACCAAATCTAGATCCAACTTTTATGGAATATTTTATTATATTAGTTGGAGGGAAAAAAGAATTTGAATTTGGTCAAATCCCTTTATTTGTAAATAATAAATAAATAAATGATTTATTTATTATTTTAAGAGTGTGGTTGAATAATAATTAAATAAATAGTGATTTATTCAATTATTTATAAACGATTTAGTCAAATTTAACAAGGAATATTATTTAAATAAGGTTTAAATAATTATTCCTAGAAAATAATAAGATAAATAGTGATTTATCTAATTAATTTTCCAGTTTTGGGTTAAATATGACCAGGAATATTAATTAAACTGTTGTTTAACGAATTATCCCTTCAGGAAAATCAAGCAAATAAGGATTTATTCAATTATTCCTCATGGGGTTTATTGTTTAGACCATAAAAAACTTAATAAATAATGGATTACTAAGCTATTTTTCATAGTGAAAGCAATTTTACTTAGGGTAAAATTGATCTTACATGGTGTACTTTGGTCCATCTAATAGTAACAGGTTAGATGACCAAAAATTGGCGTAACAACAACAACAATATCTATAATGGCACCACAACCACTCTACAAACTACAACTGGTCACAACTTTAGAACTACAAATATAAATAGACTGCAGGGACTCATGATGGTAGTGAAAATGGCTACAATTGGACTAGCTAACAATGACAATGACTCAGCAAGAGAATGAAAAACCCCTTAATTCTTTTATCCAAACCTCACACTCAAATTTTCTCCTTCATGATCTGAGATTCAAAATACTATTTGCTATGTTGAGCTCTCCATTGTGTGAAGAGGCTTAAGCCATCTCTATATGCTTGGTATTTTGGGTCTCTCCCTTGGGGCATTGCATTCTCGTCTCATCATTAAATAGATTTTAGATAAATTAGAAATAATCTAGAGTTATCTCATATTAATTTCTTCTAAAAATATTTAGGATTTGCATGAATTTTTTTATGGGAAATAAACAAATTTTATAACAATATTTTGAATAGTAATGTCTAAAAATATTTTTATAAAAATAGTAGAAATGGTAACTAAATGTTTGAATGCTTTAGTTAATAAAAAATATTACCCTTTAATAGAACCATTTAAATTTGTTAAAAAAAAAATCTATCATTAGATACCAAAATTAACAAAAACATATGCATTATGTTTTTAAATTATACCAATTTTTTATAAATAAAAATTATATATTTAAAATAATGTATTACCTAAAAATTTATATAATTTTATTTTTTTTAACCATATTTCTAGGGTTTTGGATTTTCATTAAAAATCTCGCACCATAATTGAGAAACATTATTATACACCATCATAGATTTTCTGGGTAATGATCTATCCATTACGAAGAAAGAATGGCTAGAATTTTGCCTTTGAGGTTTGATTATATTTGTCGATAAAATAGTAACAAATCGGGGCCAATTTTCACATGGAGTCGAGTGAGACACTGGTCTCCTCTCTTTTGTCGGACTGTGGAGTATGCCATTAATGTTGGAATATGTAATTTCTACTTATCTGAGTTGTGGCTTTCTATGTATGGAGTATGTTCCTATTTCATAGGAGTTAGCTAAATCTATAGGTTCCTAGTTTGGTGTGTGGTTGAGATATTCTCTCAACCAACTTATTGTGCGTCCAAGATAGTTTCTCTATCTTGAGATAATACTTCATGTATATATGTAATTCTATTTTATTAATAGAATGTAGTGTGCATGCTTATATTCTAAGTTGGTTTTAGAGCCCGTATGGGCCTGGGCCTTGGCCCTTCGTGGGCCGAGGAAAATAAATGAGTGTGTTTGTATTATATTTGTTTTTCCATGGAGAGTTGCAAAAGTGGTGAGCGATTTTCTAGACGAAGCGTAGTGTAGAACCAGGTTGCAGAAAGGAGAGATGTTGTGTATTCTCCCTGATTGCTGCAAATAGCCCAAAGGTTCGATCTGTCATAGAAAATTTGTGGAAATTTGACATTAAATTCCACGAATTTACCATGTTGGGGGCTCGTCCATCATGTTACCCCTCTTGGCCTCCGATGGCTTCTCTGCTGTCACCATCCTTGTCTGTGGCAGCTTCAAACTAGGCGCGTAATGGAACAAGCGCGGCTACAACCACCCCGCCTCTTCGAGTTGCGGGCAAATTCGGGTCATGGAAAGCGACCCGGCCTTAAAAATGGAGCAAATGCCGATAGAGAGAACGATGGGCATCTTGAGAGGTGGGAGAACGAAAAGGGCCATTTCATTCCTCAAAATCCCTTCAAATATGCAGTGCGGAGATGATTGCGCGGCGCAATGAATCATAATTCATTCAAGCTGGTGTTAACACAATATTGGATATTGGCTGCGGTTTTAGTAGTTTTGGGGCTTATCTCTTCTCCAAAAATTTGTTAACCATAAATAGAAGCACAATGGGTTTGGATATGCAATTGGTTCAAGCAGCGGGAGTCATGTTGGTAGCAAAATTTGACCTTGTTCAAGAGGGTTGCGAATACGCCTAGTGGCAGTTGGGTTGTAGTCCGCATCCATGCTGTCAGAAGTGGCTAGAACGATATGGTGAAGTTACCATGCTTAAACTTGAATTTTTGATCCACCTCCTACCAATTTGGCCTAGTGAAGTTGCTACATGGCTCGTGACCACTGCAGGGAGAATTGTTGGCAAATTTGATGTGTTTTTGGGCAATAGATCGCTCTTCCTTGTCTACGAGTGACTTTGTTGAGTGAAGATATAAATTCAGTTGTTGGTTTTAAAGCATGATTGTTAGTGCATGCTTGGGTAATTGGAAGTTTTTTTATGATGAAAGTATATTGGAATTAAAATTAATATACATATTGAGATTAGTCACCTCAATATGAAGTTATTTTTGTTAGAATTGACTACTCTAACAAATGACAGGTTAAGCATGGAGTTCTAAGACTTAATTGACAAAAACAATGTTGCCCGAGATGTGAATAATGATAAGATGAGGTAAAGGAGTAACAACAATTATTATGATGGAAAACAAAGTTGGAAGTTTGTGTTATGCAGATTAATCCCTCTTGCGGACAAGAGAGATCTCCCTAGTATTCTACGAATATCTAGAAACAAACATTCATTTGTAAATCATTTTCTCTAGATTATTTGCAATTCAAAATTATTATAAACAAAGAAAGAGGACATGCCCCTACCTTGAACTCCGACGTTTGGTGTATTCTTTTATCCATTTTCTCCAAAGACGCTTCTTCAATAAGTAGAACCTACAATCAAAGACAAACAAAAGAATTAAAAGCACCTGCAACATACAATAATTAAGAATAACTTGTTGATCAAGGAGTCTAAGTATTGAATTATTCAAATAAGCGCAAGAACAACTCAATGAGAAAATGAGATCCATATGTATTATCTTGAATGAAAAGAGTAACTTTACAACGTGATGCCTTGATGTCATACAAGTTTCTCCCGAGGTCCTGAAAAATCGTTTCTCCTTCAGTTTGACAAGCCTTCCTCTCTTTGAACTAGCATGAAGTTATGGACATAAGTGGGTGATCATTCTCATGCCAACAATAACTAGTGTAGAGAGTATTCTCTCTTGAGAATTTCTTCAGCAATTACCATATACAAGGTACCATCTACCCTTGAGACTGAAACATGATCTCAATTTATAGGGAAATGGAGGTAGTTTCAGTTCCATGAAGAGGGGGATGGATTCCTCTCATGAAGGGATTTGAGCTCCATAGACCAAGGGATAAGCTCCATGAGTGGAGGGATAAAGCTCCATGAGTGGAGGGATAAAACTCGAACTGATCGCGTGTCTAGAAGCTTCCAGTTGGGAGAATATTCATCTAGCTGGGCTTCTAGAACTTACTTTTTCCTTTATTTCACTATTTACGGGGGTCCGCAGGTTTTATAAGCAGAACGTGCGGGATCTTTCGCAGGCTATAGAAAAAATATCTGCGGATCCACAGGAAAGAGCTAGGAAAAGTGTGTAGTTAGACTTTTAAGGGTTTTAATGAGCTTTTCTCCAATTCCAAGACTTGGTTTAGGAACATTAGGGTTTTTTACTTCTAACGGAGCATAATATAGGTAGTGATGAACCTATGTAGATAGTCAAATGTCATGGTGACAAAATAACATGTAATAGATTGCCCCCTAAAGTGCGAAGTCTGAGGTAGTTCGGAAGAGTGAAGTGCTTTATCATTCCGAGGATTGGATTGCGGACACACCGGTCGAAAACCTGTAAAAACATTCAATGCAAGCATATATATATATATATATATATATATATATCATCACTGAGGTAGGTATTCCCATACTCAGTTCAAAACTAACTAAATGTTCTGGTACATAAATGATTTTAAAATTACATCAATAGTAGACACATAATGGGTACAACCATCTGTCATAAGTAGTCCACTGTATCATGAATAATAAAACTCCTCGCAGCTTAGATGGTGGAAACTAGATCCAGGGTCTTGATTTCCACTTCCCGAGCTAATACGATTATATCCATGCGATATGGTAGAAACCCCTTGATTACCAGTCAATGATGTGAACTGTTAACAAGCGTAAAAGAAACCACCAATAATAACAGTGGCTCTCAAAGTACTCAGTACAACCCACGAAGTGTGAATGAATGATTTGCAGTCGAACACTTCATGGAATCATTCGATCAAAGGTCAATAATGCAACCTGTCGTCAAAAGCGAGAAATCTGCCTTTAGGGCATGCAGATCCCAAGGTACTGATATGATTCTAGATCAACTTTCTAGATGATGAGATGTCGTTGATAGAAAGTGACTCATCGCAGGAAAGCCCACGACACGAAACCATTAGATCAATTTTTGAATAAATATTTGCAAGGATTGACTCAGGGATGGTCAACGCGAATGTAGACAAATGTTTGCAATGAATGCTTTATTTGAACTGTCCTTTGAACACATAACGACACTGCAGATGGTTTGGTAACAATTGACCTAAAGCTAATACCTAGAAACCGGCTGAAGACTTTCAATGTGGTTTGATTAACTGTTAGACAAAGGATTTTCCCAACCCAAGTACAAGTGTAACAAAAGTGTCGTGTTCAAGAGTGGTACGTTGCTTTTAAAACAAGGGTGACAACTGGATTCCTTTTCTCTCTTTTTCCCCCACCATTATTAGCAAGTACCTCTTTATTTTTGACAAGCTTGAGGAGGATAACTTTTGCTTGTTATGTAAGCTCATCCTTCAGATGAGTCCATCTTAGTATTAAAATCTAACCCTAAGAAGGAGTGGTTCGGTCCTGTTGTAATCAATAGGTCATTTATTGTTAAATTTTAACGAGTCCAATATAGGAGAAACTCGACGTTTTTTAGTTTTAGGGAGTTAGAAGAAAAACATAAGTAAATTCTGTGATTGTATTTTTCGTAAATTTAGTCTCTCAAGCTCAAAAAAGGATAAAATAATATAGGAGAGAACTCTATTGACCATGATTAGCCAATGTGTACCTTTTTCGTAAATAGTCAATTTCAGTCTGTAAAAGGGGAAAACTTATACTGAAGAGATGACCATTCATTTCCTTTACTGAGTTCGAATAGTCAAGTACTCAGCAATATTTTCATATTTAGAGAGTTTGAAAAGGGCTTAAAAAAGAACTCTAGGGTTTCGCTTTTTCATAATTTTAAAGAGTCCGAAAAAGTGATAAAAGTATACTCAGTTGGCTGACTTTCAATTTAATTTAGGAGCAGGAAAAGAGGAAAAGAACTCGGCATTTTCATGTGTTTAACGAGAATGAAAGATAGCAAAATAATCTCAGGATTTTCATGAGTTTAATGAGTCTTGAAAATAATAACCGAAATGGACTCAAGATAGGTTTCAGTTTTATACAAGCTTGAAACATAGGGAAAATTATGCTTAAGAGTGGTTTCATTTTTACACAAGCTTGAAACATAGGAAAACTGTGCTTGAGAGTGGTTTGTTTCATTTTTACACAAGCTTGAAACAAAGTACAAAATCATGCTTCAGATAAGTTTCAATTCCCCCCAAGCATAACCTGCAAGATCATATGTCCCCCAAGCTTCATTTCATGCACCTAAGTGGACTACTAGTTCATAGGTGGATGGAATGAAGGTTCATTTATGAGATCAGATGAAAGACTCTACTTGACACTTACGAGATCTAATCAAATAATTGACTCAATTATAAGAGGATTTGTTTCATTTTTTAATGAGCTTGACACAGGAAAAGAACGATGCTCAAGGAAACTTGTTTCACTTTTTAACGAGCTATCTATCCGAGCTAGGAAAAATGCGGAGTTAGACTTTTAAGGGTTTTAATGAGATTTTATCCAATTCCAAGACTTGTTTCAGGAACATTAGGGTTTTTTACTTCTAAAGGAGCATAATATAGGTAGTGATGAACCTATATAGATAGTCAAATGTCATGGTGACAAAATAATGTGTAACAGTTTGTATGAGTGTAGAATAGACTCATGATCTTGATAATGGTCACATACATTTATTAGTAAGCAAGTCTAGGATGTTTTTATTGTTGTCTTTGTAGAGTATGTACCTGGTAACTCTAAGAGGTGGAGTTGTGTTGTAAGCCTTGTAAAGGCATGTGTATCCTCGTGATGTTCGTGGTAATCTCAAAACCACATTGTAATTCCGTGTTTGTGGTAAGTCAAAAACCACTTTGTAGTGATGGTTTGTGGTAAATCAGAAACCACATGCGAGAATAAAGTGGAAAAAGTTCCTATAGGCATGGTTTAATTGGTTTAGGGTTAGCGAAGCTTTCTTATCTTAACTGTTGAGGAGTGGCGAGCTAAGACTACCACAGTAGGATTGAGTTTGATCGCCAGTGAGCCGTGGCAGCAAATGCAGTAGGAGATCACTAGTAAATTGTGAGGATTGCTGCAAGCGTGATCTGTGATAAAGGAGCCAGTGAGCTCGTGTTGGAGGAGCCAGAGAGCTCGTGTCGTGGAGTGTCGTGGAGCCAGAGAGCTCATGATGCGGATCACCGAGTGAAGCTAGAGAGCTTCTGCCTGTTGAGACATAGAGCTCATGCTTGAAGATCTAGTGAGATCGTGCCAGGGAAGCTAGTGAGCCTTAGTGGCTAGAGTGCCCTAGTGGAAAATTTGAGGCCCTTGGTCGCTGAGTGCCCTGGTTGGCATGGTTGAGGGTAATCCGATAAAATCCAGAGCATGGTTACGGGTAATCCGATAAAATCCAGAGCATGGTTACGGGTAATCCGATAAAATCCACGTTGGAGGGGGATTTGCAGGTACATGTACATGTATTCAGTGATAATGGTTGACAGAACCATGTATGTGAAGGATATCCTATGAGACTGGCGGTTGCAGCGGTTGGCACCCATCCATTCTGGTAGATGCTTGCTCCTTTATATGGATGTCGGCATATCTTTTTTTTTTTGTTATGTTTGACCACAACTAGATTTTGTAGATTGATATCGAGACAAGTAGTCATTAAGGAGTTGTGTTGGAATATGTAATTCCTACTTGTCTGATTTGTGACTTTCTATTAATGGAGTTTGTTCCTATTCCATAGGAATTAGCTAAATCTATAGGTTCCTAGTTTGATGTGTGGTTGAGATATTTTCTCAACCAACTTATTGTGCATCCAAAATAATTTCATATATATATATAATTCTATTTGATTAATAAAATATAATGTACATGCTCAAATTCTAAGTAGTAAAAATTTAATTTTCATACAACTTAGATTCATTATAAGTTTATATCTATAACCATTATCATATTTAATTAAGAATAACTCAATTGTACGTGAAAAGTGGCAATAAGTTGTCATTATGATATTTGAAGAAAATGCGAGAAATTTTTGAAGTGTATATGAATTGAAAAAAAGGAGATCCAGAAAAAGGATATGCTGATCCGTGGTGGTCCACACGAAAGAAAGTCGGTATTCTCCCATGTGAAGCTATGACATGAAAGAAAGTGTGAATGGGGAGTGGGGACTTCCTTGGTCGTCCACAAGAAAGAATTGAATTGAATATGTGTTGGTCCGTGGTAGTCAAGAAAGATCCCCCCATGTGAAGAAATCATGAACCATGGGAAAACAAAGAAAGTGTGAAAAAGACGTTTGTCGGATTGTGGGGATGGGGAGTGGGTACCTAAGAATTTCATGTGGGGACGTAAGACACTTTCAAAGTTCATGTCCGCTGTGGCGTGATTTGTGCAGCTGGATGGAAAGTAAGGGTGAAAAGCTGGTGGTATGTCCGCTTAATTAGTGAGAAGCATAGTTGGATTTCTGGTTGTTATTCAATTGTAAGAATTTCTTTTTTCTATTGTGCAATTTTAATATGTAATTATATTCATGATATGTTCAAATTCAAAGTTTAAATTTAAAGATAGAGTAAAAAAAACACTCAATTATATATAAAAGTGGAATAATGATGCCAATTATAGTATATAAAGAAGGTGTGAAATTCTAGGCTCTCGAGTATATATATCATAAAAAGCAGATCTTAAAATATCTATTGAGATGTTGTGGGTAGGAATTGAATAAAAGTAAATATAGAAAACAAAGACCGGTTGTGATAGTGGAAATAAATTGATTAATAAAAAGGAGATATTTAAATAATAGAAATTATAATTAAATATTTAAATATTTTAGTTAATAGGAAAGATTATTTTTTAATATATAAATTTGTTTTAAAAAAAATCATCATTTACATATTAAGATTAATAAATGTATATACATATTAATATTAAATAAATACTTTTTTAAATTATACCAATTTTCTATAAATAAAAATTATATATATTTCAAATAAAATATTACCATAAAAATATATATATATAATTTTAAATATTTTTTTAATTATATTTCTAGATTTTCATTAAAAATCAATCACCATAATTGAGAAGCATTATTTTAGCCATCATAGATTTTCTTGGTAATGATCAATCCATGACAAAGAGAGAATGGCTTGATTTTTCCCTTTGAGGGTGAGGTTTGATTATATTTGGCCATAAGATAGTGACAACTCGGGGCCACTTTCCACATGGAGTCATTGGTCACCTGTCTTTTGTCAGACTGGAGTATGCCGTGCTGAACGTTTCAAGGCTGACGTGCCTTGGACAACTGGATTGAAAAACAACAGGAAAATTTTAAAGTGTGGGGTACGAATTGAATAAAGGAGATCCGGAAAGTCGGTATGACATGAAAGAAAGTGTGAATTAATTAAAAAAGTAAGTGCTGGACGTCGACAAGAAACATCCTCCCATGTGAAGAAATCATGAACGGCAGGAAAACAAAGAAAGTGTGAAAAAGACGTTTGTCGGATTGTGGGAATGCTTATTGCTTCCACTTTCAAAGTTCATGTATAATATATAAAAAGTGGTATAGTGATTCGATTATAATATATAAAAAAGTTCAATTATATATAAAAAGTGGTATTATAGCGATTCTAATTATATTATATAAAGGAAGTGTGAAATGTTAGGCTGAGTATGAATGGAATTTATAAAAAAATTCTCTCACTAATTATAATATAAAAAGAAAGTATGAAATGCTAGGCTGAGTATGAATGGCATTAAAAAAAAATATTAAAAAAACCAAAAAAATTGATTGAGATGTGTGTAGGAATTGAATAAAATAAAATATGGAAAACATAGATGTATAGTGTTGTGAAAATAATTGATTAAAAGGAGATATTTTAAGAATGGTGTGTTGATTTGGATTTTTTTTCATTTCATTCATAGCTTATGGTCAAGAAAATTTTCTCACTTTCATATATGTATATATTTATCTTTAGTAAGGATTTAACATGGTTTTATAGAGATCAAATCTCTTCGAGTGCAAATCTTTATACCTCTTTTATAATGTGGAATTTGGAAAACGACATTGCATCTCTCTCTCTATATATATATATATATTAATTTTTCATTGTCTAAATTGTATTTTTTTAATGTTATATAAATTACATAACTTAAATTTGTAAATCCAAAAAGTCTTTGTTGACTTTGAGGGCAAATTGACAAAAAAAAAAAAAAAAATGAACCAAAATATAAAATAATCTCACTAATTCAAACATTTTATCCATAAAAACTTTAAACTTTTTTTTGCCAATTACTTTACATAACTTATTATGAATTGTAATTATGTATATTATATTTTAAAATATGATTGAATATAAATGAAAATTAGTTAAATATTTAGAAATTGAAGAGAAAATTGATCATTTTAAACTACTATAAAAGAAGATTTTATTAAAATAAGGTTAACTTGATTGTTAACACATAATAACAATGTTTAAAAGAAATCCCTAACTATATATTTAGTGTTAATTTCTCATCTTTACTATTTGAAATAAGGAAACTGAAAAATATAAACATAAAATAATATTTATTCTTTGAAAACAACAAAAACATGACAATAATGTGCATGTGCATATGATGATACATTATCATACATATGAAAAAGTAAGACATCAAAAAGTAAAACACATTTCATCTAATTCACATACTTGTAGAGTTTACTAATACAAATAATATTAGCATGTAGAGTTTGCTAATACAAATAATATGTAATTATATTAATAACACTTTATAACATCACTTATAAAAAATAAGTCAAGTTAAACATCTTTAAAATAAAAGGACATCAATATTGTAAATGTAATTCGAAATCCAGAATTTCAAATTCTTGAAAGGAAAGAAAGTTTGAAAAATTTCATTGTCTCAGTTGTAGAAATAGGGAGTGGGGGCATAATAATTTAATACTTGTAATTTTGTATTATTAAAATACTAATAAAATGGAGTGAGAGTTTAATATTTTTATATTTGTAATTAATTATTACAAAAACACTATTAAAATTTTAAAATGGTTAATAGGATCAATTCCATTATGGAGAATGATGGTTTATTGTTTATATTTTAGGATGGAGTATTCTTTTTTTATTTTTCAATATTAATATAATTATATTTATAATGTTGAGTGGACACTTATATATATATATATATATATATATATATATATATATATATATATATATATTTGGTCCAAAATTATGTGGGAATTTATTGGAATAGTAAATTTAAGTTTGTGATCTACACAATTAAAGTATTCCAAATATTTTTTAGAATGCTGAATTTATTTATACTTCCAAAAACACATTTTAAATGGTAAAAATTCATGATCTTACAAAACTTTTCATTATTAAATTTAAAGAAAAACATTAAAAACGTATAATAGTTTAATTGCTACTAAAGTTGAGAACCATAACCATAATTACATCTAATTAAAAGATATTGAAACTCAATTACACATAAAAAGTGAAAATGACTAGAAAGAGTTGAGCTAAATTGGTCTAGGTACATATTGTGTTTATGGCCTTGGTAGTCCTGCAACCTTTGGTTGAAAAAAAAAAGATGCTTGATACAAAAAAGTGTAAAGAAATAAAATCCAATAAAAAATAATAATGGAAAAAAATTAGTGTTGATTCTCCAAGAAATCATGAAATGTATTAAGAACCTAGAGAAATATGAAGAAAGTGGAAGGAAACTTTTGACTATAAATGACATAAACATAAATCTTTGAATTTTCTTTTTATTCGATCCATAGCCTATATTATCTCCCACATATTTTCTTATATTTTTTAATTATATTTTCTTTAATTCCATTCATCCCCACAACCAAGAATTTACTTACACTTTCTTTATATCCTTATTGTGATAATTAAATATCACTTTTTATATAGCATTACTTTTTTTTAATTATTAAGCATTTCATTCATACCCCACAACATCTCAACGCATTTTTTTTCTCAGAACTTTTTTATTCATACCCACAACTAAGAATTTCTCTACCCACAACATCTCAATACAATTTTTTTCCCTCATAACTCTTTTATTCATACTCACAACCAGAAATTTCTCACACTTCTAATAACTCAATATCACCTTTATATAATTAAATCTTCTTTAATTAGATGTAATTATAATTTTTAATATAAAATTATTATAAATATAATTATAAATTTATAAATCAAAATAAAAAGAAAAAAATATTTTCAAATTCAAATTATAAAACAGAAATCTTATCATTGAATTAGAGCACAGAAATTCAACCAAAAAATCCAACCATGCTTTTCAATAATTATTAGATCATACCTTTTTTTATGGTGTAAAAATTTGGAAATTCTGGTAGAGAATACAGATAAAACACTATTTTTTTCTCATTATTTTTTGATGTTTTTCATTATTTTTTAATTTAATTCACTTTCTTATCATAACTCATTTTCATTTTTATTCAATAATTCTAATTAAGAAAACAAATACTCGTTTCAATCAAGAATTTCTTCACACTTTCTCCGTATAACTCATTTTCATGTTTCCGTGTAACAGGTTTCAAATTTTTTTATTAGATGTAATTACGACTCCAGTTCTTAACATAGCAGCATGGGTAATTACAGGGTTTCATATGTGGGAGTAATGGGAGTAAGGAGTGGGGACCTAAGAATTAAATACTTGCGTTGCAATTTTGTGAAATTATGAAATGTATTAATAACGTAGGGGAATGAGAGATGAACAAGTGTGAGAAAGTATTTTGTCCGATTGTGGGAAGAGGTATTTTGTCCGATTGGGGAAAGAGGTAGTGGGGCAGCAAGAATTTAATACTTGAGTTTTTTTTTCACTGCACTTTCAAAGTTAATAATTGAAATTATGTGGCGTGATTTATATAGCTGGATGGAAAATAAACCTAATATTTCAAAGCAGGTGTTATGGTCGATTAATTATTGAGAAACATAGTTGGCTTCATTTGAGTTGGAAAACTATTTTTTATTTTTTATTATAATTTATAATTAGATTTATAATATTTTATATTCAAAATAATCAAGGAAATTTAATTCTAAATAAAAAGTGATAGTGAATTATATAATGATATATAAAGAAAGTGTAGAGAGATATTCTTGGCTGTGGGTACGAATGGAATAAAGGAGCTATGTGAAAAAATAAGGATATTTAACTAAAAATAAAAAGTGATAGTGAATTATCACAATGATATATAAAGAAAGTGTAGAGAGATATTCTTGGTTGTGGGTATGAATGGAATAAAGGGGCTCTGTGAAAAAATAAGGAAATTCAATTATAAATAAAAAGTGATAATGAATTATCATAATGATATATAAAGAAAGTGTAGAGAGATATTCTTGGTTGTTGGTATGAATGGAATAAAGGAGCTATGTGAAAAAAAGAAATGTTGACATGTTGTGTGGCATAAATGCATATCATTCATAAATGTAATCACATGTAATTAAATAAAACTTAATTGTATATAAAAAATGATATTGAGAAATTTGTGGATATAGGGTAGAATGGAATAAAGGAGTTATGAAAAAACGATATGATGAGATGTTGTGGGGTTCAATGGAGTAAAAGGAGATATACGAAAATATGCTAGGGATAATGTAGATATGAATCCAAAATAAAGAGATTCATATATTTATTTTTATTCAATTCAAAATTCACAACTTGTAATTTCTTTCCACTTTTATCATATATTATAATTTTGATATTCATGGTAACTAAATTGGAAAGTATTAAAAATTCTTATTTTCCCACTTTTTAATGTTATGAACAAAGGATATTTTTATATCTTCTTTTATCTTATGAATTGTTATAATTTTTATGATTATGGATATACTATATTATAAATGTACTTATGGTCTATTCTATAGCTTAGAATGACCTAGATGTGTAAGTATGTCATGTTTTAAAAAAATAATAAAAATATTTTTCGCTAATGTTGGCCAAAACATTACCTTGAATCTTAAATCATATATAACTTATATATAATTTTTTAATCTTATTTATAGGCTAAAATTAATTATTAAAATAAAACTAAGTATTATTGCACCACAGGCTCTCTACAACCGAATATGGGGGTAAATGTTTAACATTCAACATTTTTTATCTCCAATATCGTCCTATTTAAAAATAAACCTAATTATTATTATGTATCAGCACAATAAACCTAATTATTATTATTTATCAACACAATATAAATTTAAAATATAAAGAGGTTTAGGTATGGTAAATAAATAAAAATATAAATAAACTAGAGGTATGGTAAATAAATAAAACCTCTTTTTATATTTACTCCATAAACCTCTTTATATTTACAAAAACTCAAAATAGAGGTTTTATTTAGGTGAAGCTTATAGGCCAAATACCATGGGACAAATTATTTTTAATACCATGAGCCAAATACCATGGGCCAAATACCATATTTATAAAAGAGATATGGTAACTAAATAAATATAAAAGAGGTATAAAGAGGCATGATAAATATATAAGAATATATCAAATAGAATTAGAAATAAAAATCTAATTATATATCAAGCCTATGGATCAAATGCCATGGTAAATAAAAGAGGTATTGTAAATAAATAAAACCTCTTTTTATATTTACTCCATAAACCTCTTTATATTTATGAACACTCAAAAAAGAAGTTTTACTTAGGTAAAGCCTAAGTGCCAAATACCATGGGCCAAATCATTACTAATACCATGAAAAAAAACATTATTAACCCTAATATAAATATATTAAATCTCTATGTATATATGGAGGGAAGAAAAAATACATATAGGTGGAGAGATACAGGCCATGACAAGGGAGAGATGGGGATAAAGTGAAGGAGAGGGGAGAGGAGGAATGAAGATAGAGAGAAAGGGAGAGGATTCAGAGAGGTAGGGAAGGGTAAGGGAGGGAGAGGGAGACATAAAGATAGAGGGGGGAGAGAGGAGGAGAGAGGGAGGGAGATAGTGAGAGGATTGGAGGAGAGAGAGAGATACAGAGAGAGAGAGGTAGGAGAGAAAGGGAGAGAGAGAAAGGGAGAGAGAGAAAGGAAGAGAGATAAAGGAAGAGAGAGAGAGGACTTGAGAGAGAGGAGGGGAGAGGAAGGGATGAGAGATGGAGTTGGAGGGGAATAGAGGGAGGGAAGAATAAATACATCGAGAGTGAGAAGTGGAGAGAGAGGGAGGGAGTTACAAGGAAGAGATAGACAAAGAGTGTGTATATTTAGGGTGAGATAAAGAGACAAAGGATAGATGGAGAGAAGGGGGAAAGAAGGAGATAGAAGGATAAAATGAGGGATATAGTAACATAGTTGGGGAGAGAGGGAGAGAGAGAGAGAGAGAGAGAGGATGCGAGTGAGGACTTGAGAGAGAGGGGGAGAGAGGGAGGGATAAATAGATTGAGTTAGAGGAGGGGAGAGTGAGGGATAAAGAGATTGAGTTAGAGGGGGGGAGAAGGAGGGAAGAAGAAATACATAGAGAGTGAGAAGTGGAGAGAGAGAGGGAGTGACGAGGGATAAAAGAAGAGAGAGAGTGTATGTTTGGGGTGAGATAAAGATAAAAAGAAGGAGAGATGGAGGGAAGGGGGGGGGGGAGAGAAGGAGAGAGGGATGGATATAGTAACATAATTGGAGGGTGAAGAGAGAGAGAGAGAGAGAGAGAGAAGAGAGAGAGAGAGAGTGGAGAGAGGGAGGGAAAGAGAGATGGAGTTGGAGGGGGGAGAAAGGGAAGAATATTTCCTGCACTAGATGCATTGATTTGAGTGTGGATGGTGATTTCTAATCCTATTTGATTTATTTCACTATATGCATTGATTTTAGTGTAGATGTTGAGAGAGAGAGATAGGATTAGATGGAAAAGAGAGAGAGAGATAGAGAGAGAGGTAGGCGAGAAAGGGAGAGAGAGGACTTGAGAGAGAGGAAGGGAGTGATGGGGGAAGAGAGAAAATTGGACGGAAAATAGAGATAGGGGAGTAGGAGAGAAAAGGAGAGAGAGGAAGGACGAGAAAGAGGAGGATAAATGGAGGAAGATAGGAGAGATGGAGGGATAGAGAGATGGATTTGGAGAGGGGGAGAGGGAGAGAAGAAGAAAGGCATAGAGAGTGAGAAGTGGAGAGAGAGAGGGAGTGACAAGGGAGAGATAGGGAGAGAGTGTGTATGTTTTGGGGTGAGATAAAGAGACAAAGAAGGAGAGTGTGGAGAGAACAAAGGACAAAAGGAGAGAAGGAGGGATATCATAACATAGCTGGAGAGAGAGAGAGAGAGAGGTGGGAAATGAAGGGAGAGAGAGGAAGGAAGAGAGAGGATGTGAGAGAGTGGATAGAGGGAGGGAAAGAGAGACAGAGTTGGAGGGGGGAGAGAGGGAAGAATTTTTCTTGCACTAGATGCATTTATTTCAGGGTAGAGGGTGATTTCTAATCCTATTTGATTGTTTTCACTAGATGCATTGATTTTAGTGTAGATCTTGTTTTCTAATGATATTTAAATGCTTGCACTAGATGCATTGATTTTAGTGTAAATGTTGTTTTCTAATGATATTTAAATGCTTGCACTAGATGCATTGATTTCAATGTAGGTGATTTATAATCCTATATGAATGCTCACACTAAATGCATTGATTTCAGTGTAGACAACAATTTCTAATCCTATTTGATTGCTTGCACTAGATGCATTAATTTTAGTGTAAATGTTGATTTCTAATTATATTCGACTACTTGCACTAGATGCATTTATTTTAATGTAGATGATTTCTAATCGTATTTGATTGCTTTCACTAAATGCATTGATTTCTGTGTACATGGTGATTTCTAATCCTATTAGATTGCTTGCACTAGATGCATTGATTTTAGTGTAGATTTTGGTTTCTAATATTATTTGCTTACTTTCCCTAGATGCATTGATTTCAGTGTAGATGTTGATTTCTAATCCTATTTGATTACTTGCATTAGATGGATTGATTTTAGTGTAGGTGTTGTTTCCTAATCTTATTTGATTGCTTGCATTAGATGAATTGATTTCAGTGTAGACTTTGATTTCTAATTTGATGTAATTGGACGTATGATGGTACATTAATTTTAAAGTGATTGGATCAAGAATGTGCATTGATTTCAGTGTAACCACAAAAAAATATTTACATTGTACATTGATTTTTGTGTTATAGTAATTCAACCTATTAATATTGGAGAGAAAGAGAGACAATGTATGATGTTTAGTACAACAACTAGAGCTAAATATTTAAATGGTTTACGATTTCAACTGTAATTTTTATATAATCCATATGAAAATATGACAAAACTAACAAGGGTGACAATAAGAATAGTAGAAGAAAACAATTTGAGATTGATCACAATGAATAAACTTTGTAATTGGATGCATTCTTATTATTTACATTTTCAATCATTAAACACTATTACATTGTGACTTTGCATTCAAAATTTTTATTTCATCATTTTTCATCATTAAATTTATTAGCAATATTTATCATCTCAACAAACTGAGGTAGCTAAGAAAATTTAAAATTCAAATGACCAGATAAATATCAGACATATTGAGCATATATAAATATTAGATATATTTACATATTATTGATTAAATTAATTAAAGTGACCAGATAAATATCAGACATATTGAGCATATATAAAATGATTATATTAATATTATATGTATTTACATATTTTTTATAAAATCAATCATATGTTTGATATATTTTCATTGGACGCACATGAATGAAATCAACCTAGATTCATCTTAACTCCGGATCTATCAAGTGACGAAGGGATCAAATCTCTCTAGGTGTAAACCTTTCCTCAAGTTTTGCACTCAAAAAATAGGTTTGCACCTTGAGATATTTGATCCCTCTTGGTGCTTGATAGATCCGGAGTTAAGATGGATCTAGGCTGGTATATTGTATCTGAGGATGGGTTTGAATATAATGACGTATGAAAACAAATTAAATACTAAGAAATTGAAAAGAATGATTGATCATTTCAAATTTATTATAAAGAATATTCTATCACAATGAAATCAACTTAATAATTGCAAACATATAATAATATGTTAATCATATTGTGTTTGGGAGAAAATCTCTTACTATTAAAAAAATATTTACTTTGTTAATTCAAATTAATTTCACATTCTTGGTATTTGAAATAAGGAGATGGAAAAACATAAACATAAAAGTACGTCCATGCTTACTTTGTAAACATGAAGAAGATGACCATAAGGTGTAAGTGATGATACATTTCCCTACTTATAAAAAAGAAAGACATTGTCTCATGAAAATTTGAATAGTTCACAGAGCTTGTCGAGTTTGTTGTATGTTTCAACCTTACACAAATAATTCATGCAAACAAATTCTTAGTAAAATATAAAAGATACAATGGAGAACACAAATATTTTTTCTTAGAAACACAAAATCTGAAAACCATTTTTTTTCATTATATTTTATGTACTGTATTAAAATCCGTCTTACAGAATATGAACCACCAGTCCAACCAAAACCATTGGAAAAACCACCATGTACCATAAAACCATAGGAAAAACCACCATGTGACACAAAACCCATTTTAGCAAAAATGTGTGCAGAAAACCACAAAAAATGGATGTATAAAGCTACCCAAAAAAATTCTTTTGGGGCACTTCCTTGAACCTCGTGCAAGACGGCTCCTACCTCCTTGTATACCCTCCAACCAAGGGGGGCTAAAAAACTGCCCCCTTGTTCATTCGTGGTGTATATAAGTAATGCAAAGAATATAAGACATACCCAACATTTGCTAACACAAAAAATATGTAGTTGTATTAATGATCCGAATTTAAAAAGGAACACAACAGAATACAAATATAACCACAAATTCAGAGATGCAACATAAATACTATTTCATTTCATTAATATCAAAAAACTGAAAAATTCTTACAGACAAAATGGAAATAAACTAGCTCAAACGATGGTAGCTTATCTCTTAGAAGAGATGTGGCGGCTACATTCCTCTGAATTGTGTTACAATGAGGCTCCAAGGCCTATTTATTATTGAGAAACAATGGAAACCCTAAACATCCAAAAACCTAACCCTAGGTGATGAAGTGCCAAAATCTTGTGGGCCCCCTTGGGGTACGTTGGAATGTCAACTTCCCGAGGTCGTAACTTTAGCATACAATCTCCATTTGGCTATCATAGTACCTCGTTTTGAAGATCTCAAAGAGACTCGAACAAAAGAGAAGGCCAAAATTAGAAATTAGATTAGTGTGGGACTTTTCTAGTTTCTCCTTTTTCCCTAAAAACATCTTTTAGCCCCTCAAAATGGCTCCATAAGTTTAGGACCTAAAGAACTGCCAAAAATAGTAAGTTGTGCTAAAATTAAGGAAACTGAAAAAAATAAAGAAACAATGGCGGGGGTCCGTGGAATAGGTGGGTGGCCACCAATATCCAGATGTATTAGTCATGCCCCCTTAGGAAGCAATGGTCCCCATTACATTGAGTGCCTTCATGAGATGGGGAAACTTTTGCTCGACTTGGTCCCTGGTGAGCCACTTGCCTTGGTGCAAGAGTTGGCCATATTTGACAACCCGATACAATTGGATATTTTGCTGGCGAGTTCTTTTAAGCTGTGTGTCCATGATTTGATTAGTTGCATCCTGTTCCATGTAGTCTGGTTTTAACTCTGTTGGTGTGAGTTGTACTGCAATGTCATATGTGTCGAGTAATGGTGGAAAGTATGGTCGAAGGAGATCAACGTTGAACACTGGGTTTGGGCCAAGGAATGGGGGAATGTTGAACTCAAAAGCATTGTTTCCCACAACCTTCGTGATGGTTTGAGGCCCATATCAGAGTGGTCCAAGTGGTTCTTTTTGCAAATGCAACCAAACTTTGTCACCCACTTGAAAATTGTGTGGTACCTGATGTTGATCATGTCACTACTTGTACTTGGAATTGGACTTCTCTAAGGTGTTTTGAACCTGCTAGTGGGCTTACTAGATGCGTTCATTAAATATGGTGGTTTTATCAGTCTCAGACAAAACATGTTTGGATTCTGTCTATGTAGTCGCATGTGGTATGGAAACATTAATTAGACACAATGGTTGAAATATTTGACCCACTTGAAAGAGACTGTGACTAGTCGAGCTATGGAGGACTCTGTTATAAATGTGTTGCACATAGGGGAGGATCTCATCCCAAGTTCGTGGATGCTTGGAGTTTTACATTTGGAGTGTGTGCACTATCATCCCGTTGACGACCTTTGTTTAGCCATCAGTTTGGGGATGGAATGCAGTTGACTTGGTGAGCTTGGTGTCCATTAGTGTCTAGAGGCTTGACCATAATGTGCTTAGGAACCTGCTATCCTGATATGATATAATGGTATGCAGGATCCCAAAATGTATCCACACTTGCTCAAATAAGAGTTTGGCAGTGTCCTATGTTGTGATACTCTTCTTGCAAGCCGCCAATATAGCCATGTTAGAAAATTTGTCCAAGACCATATATACACATTCAATACCATGCTTGGTAGAAGGGAGGCCAAACATATAGTCCATGGAGATGGATTCCCAAGGTTGGATGGGAGTCGTTAGAGGAGTGTACATGCATTGCCTCTTGATGGTTGGCTTAGAGATGGTGTAGTCAGTGTAGGATTAGATATATTTCCCAACATCTTGATCGATTTTTGGCCAATAGAAGTAATTCTGTATTACAAAAACAATTTTCTCCAAACCAAAGCATCATGTGACCCAACTGTAATGTGTCTCCAAAATTAGATTGGCATGCTCACTTGAAGGAAAAAAAAATTGGCACAGATAGCATAATAATACGTCCTGGAGGTGGAAATCAAGAACTTGCTTTCCATCTACTAGCATATGGTATGTGGCAGCAAAATCTGGATCATCTCTGTATATTTGTGGCCATTGAGAGGTATCGTGGCCACAAGAGTTGAGAACAGTAGTCAGTGCTGCAACTGGTGTTCAGCTGAGGCAGTCTGCAACATGATTGGTGTTTCCTTTTTTATTTGTAATTTTCAAGAGGAATTGTTGCAGATATGTAGAAAACTTGTGATGGTTGTCATTTGACAAATTCCCTTCTGTTTATATAAACTAAATAGGTTAGTGATCAGTGTGGATGAGCGTCTCCTTCCAAAAAATGTAATGCTTCTATTTCCAGCAAGCCTGCATGATGGAATACACCTCTTTATCATAGGTGGGGTACTTCCTAATTGTATCAGAAATTTTCTCACTATGACAGGCTATTGGATGCCCGTGTTCGGTGAGTACTGCACCAATAGCATAGTTAGAGGCATCTATGTCAATTTCAAATGGTTGTTGCAGGTCCAGCAATGTGAGTACAAATGCAGAGCAGAGGCAATGCTTCAACCCAACGAATGCCTTATGTTGGGAGTTAGACCAAGAAAAATGTTCTTTCGCTCCGCCTTTGGTAATCTGACTCAAAGGCCAAGTGATTTGGGATAATCCCAACATGAACCTCTGATAAAAATTTGCAAGGTCTAAGAAGTTGTGAAGCTCTGTTAGAGTGATCGGGGCTGGCCAATCCTGAATGACTTGGATCTTAGTCGGATCCACTTGCATGCCTCACTCATCTATGATATAACCTAGGTATTGGACTTGGCTCATGCCAAAGATGCATTTCTCCAAGTTGGCACACAAATTTTGTTGCCAGAGTGTTTGAAGGACCTGCTAGATGTGTTGCAAGTGTTCCTCCCAACTCTTGTTGAAGACGAGGATGTCATCCAGATAAACAACAAAAAAGGAGTTGGAGAAGGGCCGCAAGATGTAATCCATTAGCCTCATAAAAGTAGTAGGGGCACTTTTCAACCCGAAGTGAATGATCAACCATTCAAAAAGGCCTTCCCTGGATTTGAAGGCAGTCTTCCATACATTTGTGGGATCTATTGGAACCTAGTGATAGCTAGACTTCAAATCGATATTGTTGAAATATTTGGCCACCTTGAGTTGGTCCAGAAGGTCATCAATCCATGGGATTGGATACCTATTCCTAACAGTGATTTTGTTTAGTTCCCGATAATCAATATAGAGCCTCCAAGTCACATCCTTCTTCTATAAAAGTACAATCGAGCTCCCAAAAGTTGAGTAACTTCGTTAGATATTTCCTTTTTAAAGAAACTCTTGGATTTTCCACTTGATCTCTTCATTTTCTAGAATGGATCGATGATATATTGGCTTGTTGGGTATAGGTTCTCTAGGATTTAGATGGCTCGAATGCTTGACCTGACAGTGCGAGGGTACCCTTGTGGATGAGGAAAATATGTCTCTGTATTATTCCATGACCTCATCCACCTACTTCCACTATGTGGAGGAACCTTTCTTGGGGGCCATGGATGTGGCCACAATCTTCCCCTTACTTTGAGAGTGAATAAAAAAGAAAAAAAATTTCCTGGTCTGGGAGATGATCTTACTACATTGATTAGCAAAGGTCAAAGAGATGGTGATAGGTGGGGCTACCTCTGGTATCATGTATAACTTATTATCCAAATAAATAATAATAGTGTGAGGCCTAGACTCATACACAACATGATTCTTCCACAAGTATGGTTGGCCTAATAATACATCTGAAACTTCAAGAGGAGCTACATCACAAAATACCTCATTTGTAAAGGGCTTGATGCTATAAGGAAGGTGGAACTGTTGGATGACATGGAGATCCCATCCTTGGTGAAAATATCTGATGGTGTATGGATGCGGGTGTGGTGTGGTCGGTAGGTCCAACTACTTCAAGACCTCTACTGAAATGAGGTTCTTTTGGCTCCCTCTATTGACAATGAATTACAACGACGAGCTCTTCACCCACTTCTTTGAGTGGAAGAGGCACTCCCCCTCCTCTGGATCTTCGGATTATGCCTTTTGAAGCTCAGTGGTGACTACTTCCATAAAGGGTTCTACGTTAATGACCTGCTTACCTTTGTCGGTTCCCTTGTTAGGTTCCAAATCAGAATTAGAACATGCATCCATCTTTGAGTCTCTCACCTCAGCCACTAGTGCTTGTTGGTGAGCTCCATCATTAGACATATTTAGAGGGATTAATAGTCACCTTTTTGCCTTCTTAGATCTCTTTTTCTTGCATTTTTATTATTATTTGGTTTTATGATGCTAGTATAGGTGGTGATTAAAGCTAACATACTATGAGTGCCTAATATAAGGTTGAGTGCAGAAAATCATGAATTATTAATCATTTTTATAAGGATTTTATCATAAAGACTTGGAGGAGGCAAAAAAGAGGAATTATAGGAGGATTGTCCACCCTCAAAGGCAGACGAAGGATCCCAAATATGCTCTCTAGCAATTTGAATTCCAAAAGAGGCCAAAGGATCCCCAATGATTCTCTCCACCAATTCGAATTCCAGAGGCAACCAAGCAACTCAAAGAGGAGTGCACCTAATCCTTGTTCACTGGGAGTCAAGTGGACTCAATCACCATTTTCTAGGGAGTTGTTGGTAACTGCCCTGTAGAATAAATAGAATAGAGCTAGAGCTTGGAAGGGTTAGTCTATTCTAGTCAGTGAGTTGATTCCATTTAGAACTATTGTTGTGAGCTATTGAGCTTTTTGTTTTATTCAGGGATCAAACTTTCAGAGACATATGAAGTTATCTTTTTATGAAATGAGAAGACTGATTTCATTCGACTGATTTAAGTTTCAGAGGGCTAGGCTCGTAGGTTAGGGCCCAATCCATGTGCCTCAGCTTCTCTGATGTTGCTATCTTTTCTTTTTGTCATTTAGCTAATTTTTCTTCTGCCATTTAAGTTAGATCTGCTTCCGATAGTTTCATTGTTGTTTAGTTTTTGTGCTGTTGTAGTTTTTTAATTTCTTATCAATAGTAAAATAGAGGAAAAACTCCAAAAAATGTGGTCAAGCCTCCCCCTCTCATCTCTGTCAGTAGAGTTTGAGCAGGGTAGACCTTCCCACAATCCTAAATTGCTTTCTATTTGAGTTTCGAGAAGAAATTGCATTACCAAGTCCGAGTCACTCTTTCCCTGTTTTATCAAGAATTTTTGTCTATTTCTCATGCATGAATCTGTAGGTGTGTTTCACTTCTGAGCACTACTCTTACGCCTCCATTCCCCTCCTCTCCTTCTCACCTTAACACTGTACTTACCCTTTTTCCTAACGCACTTAAGCCCTTCAAGCCTTATTCCTTTTCTTTTCTCCGTTCACGGTTGCCTTATCATTTTTATGAAAAACACATGAAAAACCATTCAAAACCATCAAAAACCTGACCTCCTCCTTTGCTCCTTGATTCTCTCGCCACCGTACATTTCACTTCGCAAATCACAACTTTGAGCTTTTACCTTTAATCACTTACCGCTTGTTCTTTTGATTGCGATATTGCGAAATCACACCTCGCCATCGATCCCACTGCCACGTCGCCCATCAAAAATCACAATTCGCACATTTTAGATTTTACCTTTAAACACTTACCACTTTTTCTTGCAATTTCGATATTGCAAAATCGCAAATTGAAAATCACACCGTTTACATTTTCGCATAACACTTACCGCTTATTCCACCGATGCGATAACTCTGCCACGTCACATGTCGCACTTCGCACTTCGCTGAACTTACCACATCGCAGATCACAGGCTGCAACTTTTACCATGTCACAAATCGTATTTTGCATCATTTGGATTTTCACATAACACTTACCACCCATTCTTCCGATGCAATAACTCAGCCACGTCACCCGTCACACTTCGAACTTCGCTAAACTTACCACATCAAATATCACAACCCACAACTTTTACCGCATCACAAATCACACTTTGTACATTTTAGTTCATTCTTGTAAATCCTTACCACTATCCCTTTAAACTTACGATATTGCGATTGCGACATCACATATCGCAACTTTTTTCCTCCATCGTACTCCGCCACGTCACGCATCCCAAATCACACTTCGCACATTTTAGTTCATTCCATTAACCTTTATTGCTATCCCTTTAAACTTGCGATATTGCAATTGTGACATCGCACATCGAAACTTTGACCTCCATCGCATTCTGCAATCACACTTTTGAATTCTTTCCGCTCCAAAGCCATTTATCGTGCTATAATAAGGTTTCATAAGGGTTTAACCCCCTCTTTCTGCTTCCAAACCTCGTTTCATGTGTTAAACCCCCCATTAGCCTCTTTTAGCCCTTTTCTTCCCTCCAAGCTGAAAATTAACTCTTTTTAATTAGACTTAAGTCATGGATAGCTTAGTTGCATGGATAGAAGCATGGTAGATAGATCATAGGTTAAGTAGATTGCATTGTCGTTTTGCCAAGTTAAGTGTGGTTTAGAATTAGTTTCCTTTCTGCTATTGTTTTTCTGCAAATTAAATTAGTTTCATTCTTGTCATTTCTTTTTAGCAATTTAGTTTAGTTTCCTTTTTTTCATTTCCTTCGAGCAATTTACTTTCCAGTTGTTCTCATAGTTTAAGAAATATCATCCTTTTGTAAAGAAAAAGAGGATGGCATGAGCAGAATGCATCTGCTATTTATATAGCATTGTCACCTCAAATTTTGTACAAACCCTGCGTTGATAAAGTAAAGTAGGGCAGCCCCTGGGAGTTGCAACACTCTTAGTGCCATACCAGAGCTCACCACCTGCTTTGCACGACATTTATTCGTGTTGTGAGTGGGGATTTTATGGAAATATCACCACTTTTCAGTGCCCTTCTTTGCCTTCCTGTTACCCTTGCCTTGCGGCTTCAAGGAATTGCCCTAAGGATCTCAGACGGGTTCTATCCTTTGCTCTATGGCTTTGGGGTGCCTTTTTTCTGCTTTGGGTTCGCAGATCCAAAGTATCACTTCTTCTTCTTGAATTTCTTCTCTGTTTTGGTAGCATATCGGCTTTTTGTACGAAGCAAGGATACATCCATGAACTTCATCTCCTCTTGAATGTATTTGTGTAAACACCTGCTATACTTGAGCACTAGATGTTTCTTAGAATATTTGATACCCAAATTTGTGCACAGGGTATGGAAATATTTTGTCATCTCATGCACATCTTGATCCCTCTATTGCTGCAATGTAGTCTATTGTATGTACTTGTCCTCATAGCTCTCGACAGGGTTATATTGTTTCTTGATGACGTCTCCGAAATAATTCCATGTGGGTGCAACCGAGAACAGTGAGGAGTCCCCCTCATCCTTCTCCTCACAATATGTTTCTCACTAGTCCTTGACATGGGGGGTACCTTTCAAGAGTGAAAAAGTAAATTTTCCCCTATTGGAAAAATCACGAACAAAAAATATCCTTCCAAAAAATTTAACCATTTATCTACAAAATCTGCATCTATCTGGCCTTCAAACGTGGGAATGTGAAATTTTACTTGTACCTTGAAGGGAGTGGTGCCCCCAGAGTGATTTTCAGATGAAGATGTGTTGTCTGTGGGTATTCGCCAAAGGATCTAGGAAAAATTATCCATCATTGCGTTCCTATGTCGCTCGAGGGCTTCTTAGAGAAATATTTTGATAGGACCTCCTATTCCCTCATATTTCTTTTCTTCCACCATGGGATGCCATCAGGGTTTGTGAGGCTGTTCTTGCAAAGGTTCAACTGGTTCGAGCCCTAAATCCCTATACCCTGACCGCGTTGGGGACATGCAAAGAAAAACATAGAAAGCGCAGACCACTCTGATACCACTGATCCGAATTTAAAAATGGACGTAAAAAAATAAAAATATAACCAGAAATTCATTGATGCAACAGAAATAATACTTCATTTCACTAATATCAAAGAACTGAAAAATGCTTACAGACAAAATGGAAATAAATTAGCTTAGGTGATGGTAGATTATCTCTGAGAAGATATGTGGCATCTACATGCCTCTGAACTATGTTACAATGATGCTCCAAGGCCTATTTATTATTGAGAAACAATGGAAACCCTAAACGTCCAAAAACCTAACCCTAGGAGATGAAGTGCCAAAATTTTGTGGGCCCTGTTGGGGTAAGTTGGAACGTTAACTTCCAAGGATCATAACTTTGACTATCATAATAACTCGTTTCAAAGAACTCAAAGAGAAGCCCGATGAAAAAAAATTGAATTGGTTTGAGACTTTCCAATCTCTTTGTTTTCCCTAAAAACGTCTTTTAGTCCCTCAAAATGACTCTGAAAGTTTAGGACCCAAAAAACTACCAAAAATAGTAAGTTGTGCTACAATTAAGGAATTTGAAAACCTGAAAGAGAACCATCTTTCAAATTCTTCTTTCCTAGGTTGCTTAAGGTCTCCTCCCTTGGTCTTACACTCAAAGATGATGAAGAATCAATGATGATATAAGGGAGGGATAAACAAGACAAGGAAACTAGGGTTTCATGAGGAGAAATGTTTAAAAGCACGCAAGGAGACTCGATTGGATCATGGGATATTTTCTAGAGCTATGCTACTTATGAAAATACATGGTTTTTTCATAGCCATGGCATCCTTTTATACCACCAAATATTGGTTTCAGTGGTTAAGGTACAAACTAAAACTTGTGGCTTTTAATATAACCCATTCACCCCACCTTACTTTATGAGAAAATGTGTACATTTAATCATTTTTTATCCATATTAGATCGTTATATTTTTTTTCATCCACCTTAATACTTTTAGAGTGGAAAAAGTGAAGGAAACAACTCACATTACCATTTTTTCTAGTGGGACCCAGTTTGGAAAATTGGGTTTTGAAACCTTTTGGGAGTAGGTTGAGGTGTCAAAAGACATTTTTTGGGGGCAAAAATATGTCGCTTAAGAGCCAAACCATTTTGAGTTATTTTACACATAGGGACCTTTCCAATGATGCAAGTATCAACTCAATCAAATTACGTATGCACAATTTATGCCACTAAGAAGTTGACCTTCTGATTTTAATCACCATAATTCAAGAGGATGACATGTCAACCCATAATATCCATGGAAAATAAGCTAGCCACATGATCATGATGAATATGACTCTATAACAGTCAATATTGTAACTCTAGTTAAATTTTGAAGTGATCTAGGTGGATATCGATGGCCACCCATCTATTCCACTAGTTTAAATGATTTAGGTACATCAGCTACTGGAATTATCCATTATAGTTTACTTCAGTGATGTTAATATAATTTAATTTAAAAGAGCATAAAGAACCACATGTGCATGCTTAAAAAAGAGGAAACATAATGGCAATCAGCAAATCAAGAACATGACACATTTGATAATAGATTTCACCTAGCGCGGGATACGTCTCTGGGCTCGGTCTCAAGTGGAGGCCGCTTCATATAATTGCTTCAAATGGTGATGATGTACGTGGAATATCATTTTTCATAACAAGGAAAAATAGTCTCAACAAGAGTGGCATTTCTCTCCACGAGACATTCTCCCTACAGGAACTCTCACTCAATTAGGTTTTCCTTCAGCATGAAAAACTAACAAAATATCACATAATATGGCGAAAAGTATCCGTCAACATAGTGTTACAAAGGGATATCAACAAAAATACATAGCATTAAAATATAATGACATCTCACATAATGTGGCAAAAATTATCCCTCAACATAGTGTTACACATCGATCTCAACAACAATACATAGAATGACAAGCTATTGATGTCTCACATAATATGGCAACAATTATCCCTCAACATAGTGTTACACAGGGATCTCAACAATAATACATCATCTCAGCAATAGCAAAAGGAAACACAACATAATTGAACATCATATACCTCCACTTCTGAAGATGGCTGGAAAATGTGAAGCTCAACTACTGAAACTGAATACACCACTGAATTTTTGGCGACGAGTAGTGTAAAATCGATTGTCAACTCGTCCAATTATGACACCATAAAAAAATGGACCTTTAGGAATCTTTTAGATTCCTCTATTTCACAAATATTCTTCACTATGGGGCTCCTGCAATTCTACTGCTCAGATGGTGAATCTGACCTCACTATCGCGCTCCCTACAAAATTCCGTGAAAAATGACTATAAACTTGATAGAATTCTGGAAATGTGAAATTTTACCTCCCAAGGAATATTTTAGGCATTTGTGTCAGGTTTCCACACCCTCTCCTGGGAAAGGTGTTGCTAGTCAAGGTTCTGCCTCGGCCACTGTGCATGGTTCTGCTGTGCTCCAATTCTACTATCTCCATGTTTTTCTCCGCTGCCCTTTTTTCCCCCATTGAATGAATGGAAAAGGTTAAATAAAATGTGTGGGTGAAGATAACAAGAAAGTCATTTGGCTTGTCAGTGTGAGCTTCGATTTGGATCGGATAGGTCGGGGGTTCCAACCCCACCGACTGCCCATACATAGTGCATTTGTTGTGCGGTTGGGCAGTAAAATTGTAAAATTCAGCATTTAATATATTTTTTTGGGTTTTTTTGGTTTGAAATGACATAACATAGACAATCACATAATCGTTTGGTGTTATATTTGAATGTGGGTAGTTAATACAATGGGACTGTCGCGTTGGGTGGGGTCAGTGGACCTACTAACCGTGGGTTCGACTCCCACTGGTTTCATATCATTGTTTATTATGTGTTATATAAAACACGATACCACCGGTTTGTTTGGCAATCAAGCCATGTGGTGGTGGGGTTTGACCACCTGCCACCATATTATATGTTGTGTTGAATACCGGGGTGGCAGAGTTTGGCCACCTATCACCCCATTTCACTATTTAATATTGATTCGATCGGTCCAGTGGTGTGGTGGGGTGGTGGAGGTGGTGGCTCGCCACCTCTTTAATATATTTTTGTTTTTTTTTGTTAAAAAAATTTATACATTTTTAAAATTTCCAAATTTAAGGGTCATTGGGAAAATTAAGTAGGCACCAATTTCGTATGTTTTTGGGAGCCTTATTCAATACCTCAGAGGCGGTCAATTTTTAGGACCATTAATCTTGGCCCACATGCCCACTTTGACCAAAACATTTTCTAGCCATATCTTCTTCACACGATCTCGGATTGGAGTGTCATTCACACCATTGGAATTAGGGCAACGAGCAGTTCGATCTAGACCTGGTTCAAGAGCAATATAAACACTTTGAATTTTGAATTATTTGTAAGCTCTCTTTGACCTATGAGTGTCTAGAACCACCTAGATCATTCCTTCCCACTGAGGATCTTTTCGTCCTCCAAAATCATGAACATAATCTGCAATTTTTATGTACATTGTCTGCACCATAAGTGTGCTTATAGGTCACCCTTCTTTCTCCTTCACCTTTGTTCTTTGGAGCCATAAGCGATGAGTTGACACCTACATCCTCTACAAATCTATAGTATAATATTTTACAAATTACAATCTCAATTACATGACAAAATATGACCCAAGCATCCCATACTTGCCACGAGTTTATAACACATACTTTGTGGTCAAGTTTACATCAAAATGGAAAAAAAACCCCGTCTATTAATACAAGGTCAAAACATCATCTTTTCTTAACAAGAGATGGAAAACACATCATCGATTTTACAATTATGTTGCAACACATGATTTAAAAAATATGGCCATGACACACTACCACACCTAGAAAAATCACCTCTCGCTTATCAAATTGAATGGGTCATCTCCTTGTGGCGTATTTTCTTACCGAACAACTATTTCAACTGGTTCATGCACGGGCACTTTGTCCTTGAGATTATTCTCTGGATGGAGCCTCCAACATGTGGCCCTTTGATGACCATATATGTTGTAATGACTACAATAATTCTTCTTCCTCGAGACCTGCTTAACCTTCTTATTTCCCTACTGTGGAGAAGGCATTTCACGTCTCATTCTCTTTCATGTTGCCATTCTCTTCCAACACTCAACAAACACATGGTTATGTAAACCACAAAAAATACATAGTTTTTGATTCCATGATTCATTTTCATCATTAAAATATGTTTGTAATCATAATGAACACTAAACTACTGAGACTTTTTATACCTTTCTTGGTCATCTTGAGTGAAATTATGGTGATGAGAGCTTGTCTCAACTCTTCCTTTGTAATATGCACTGCCAAGGGATGATGGTGAAGTGTTTCCATCATTCTCTTTCCTCAACACTTTCAACCATATATGGTTGTCTCTAGTGCAATTTTGGTGATGAGATCTTGCCTCAACTCTTCCTATGCAATGTGCACTGCCATGGGATGATGGTGATGTGTTCCCATCATTCTCTTTCCTCGATGATTTCAGCCATGTATTGGAAGCTTCTGACACCTTTGATCATTCTCCTTCAGTGTATCCAAAACCTATGAATTGAGGTCTTTGCACAACCTCTTATGACTAAGTCATGCCTTGGCCATTAACACCAATTCCTCCTCCTTTTTACCCCATCTTGGTAAGGAGTATCATGCCACTCCCTGTAATGGGTACTTCCACATTTCCAAAAGAAATAACATCATGTGAAGATGAAATGAAAGAATGTTAAACATTGTTTACATCAACTATCGATTGTGGAACAGGTGATGAGGGATTCTCTAAGACTTCGTTGCACTTCAACTCCTCCAAGTCCTCTTTCGTGGCTCGTAGTTGAAGCTATAGTCTATGCTTATCCTCTTTCTCTTCATGTAGAAGCCTCCTTAATTCAACACCCTCTGCTCGAAGGCTCTCGTCATTGCCCTTCAATTATTCCAAGGCCTCTTCTACGACTCGAAATTGGAGCTGCAATCTGTTTAGTCAATTTAGTTTCCTAAATTGTTAACATAAATTATCGACCAGGGCTAGTAAACTGATGAAGTATAATGCACTATATGTGCCTAAGTATCCCTTTTTCATACTTCATTATTTTAACGTTTAATTGATGTTTTTAGAAGTTTTTTATATCTTTATTCTTAGCATTCTATGAAATTAATCTATTTAAAAAGGAAGGAAAGAAACTGTTTATCAAATGATTTAAAGACAAGTTATATTCACAAGGTTTTGAAGTTTATTTTCTAATTAAGAAATGGTGAAAACTAGAAGTCCTAATCCATGGATATTGCAACTCAATTGAGAATTCAAGAAATGAAAACAACTAATAACTCAAACATTACAACTGAATCCAATTCATATAATTAAGATTTATTGGAAGAGCTTTAGAAAAAGATTAAGTGTAATGTATGAGGATCTCCTATAACATGAAATGAAATACTGAAACAATAACTCAGACTTTACAACTAAATCCAATTCATATAATTAAGATTTATTGAAAGAGCTTGAGAAAAGGATTAAGTGTAATGTATGAGGATCTTCTATAACATGAAATGAAATACTAAAACAATAACTAAGACTTTACAACTAAATCCAATTCATATAATTAAGATTTATTGGAAGAGCTTGAGAAAAGGATTAAGTGTAATGTATGAGGATCTCCTATAACATGAAATTAAATACTGAAACAATAACTCAGACTTTACAACTAAATCTAATTCATATAATTAAGATTTATTGGAAGAGCTTGAGAAAAGGATTAAGTGTAATGTATGAGGATCTCCTAGACAATTATAGTATCTACAAGTCACTAATCATTCAATTTAAGATTTAGATGGTCTTTACTTGGTCGAGCACAGTAACTGTTTAACCATAAAAGACAAGAAATGAAACCTAAGCAACTACTGCACTTGTGAGTCACTATCCATTCATTTAACAGAATTTACTCAGTTGTATACAATAATTGCAATTTATGAAAGCAATAAAGAAAATACAGAGAAATGGTTAAACAAAAACTAGAATGAACTTATCTAGAAAATGCATGAAACCTCCTCGAATAGTAGGGGCCCTTTGCTATCAATTCAGTGTAATCCTTAGCTCCTTGAAGATGTGATCAAAACAACATTAAAGAACTTCTTTATTGATAAACTCACAAATCTACATCCCATTCCACCTCAAGCCTTGTTACAAAACACATTATAATCCCTTCTCTTCTTCTTCTATTTTTTCACACCAATGATAGGAGAAAGCTTCCCCTATTTATACAAAAATATGAGAAGTTATCTCATTAATGAGAGCCCATGAATGTCTCCCTCTATCTCTAGAGTTACAATCAAAATAGGAAATGATAAGACACATGTCTTTTTAGAGTTTCAATACAAAATAGGAAATGAGACACATATCTTCTTAGAGTTTTAATACAAAAAGGAAATGAAACACACATCCTCATGATCCCATGATCTTCTCCACTCAAATTCGAATTTGGTTTTAGTAGGCCACATAAATTTCTTTTAGAAGCTTCCTTTTGACCTACACATGGCAGCAATCTCATCCCACTTGTTAGGGATAAGCATATGCACATTATTTTTTAATTTTTAACCACAAATTCAATTAAAAATGCTAAGAATTAATATAGTTTAGAAAAACATAAATGTAACCCAATAGTGGTAATGGTAAGGTAAATGTAATGAAATGTAGGTGGAGTGAAGGTGTTAATATGGAAATATAATTGAAAATGTAATGGAAATGAATGACAATTTCAAAGCCCAACATACCCCCCAACTGAAGCTATTGCATGTCCTCATGCAATCTATTACATTAATTATTTTTAATCCTTGAGATTTGGCTTAACTTTGTGTGATATCATTTGATAACTTCATACTTCTGCAAAGTGTTTTACCTGAATTGCAACATGGTTGGTTCTTGTGTTACAACCATATTTTGTTGTTGCATTCAATTTTGACCTTGATCTTTGTATAATGATAATTTGATTTTTAGTGCAAAGTATATCTTTATTGGATTGCATCATGGTTGGTTCTTGTGTGATAACCATGATTGTGTTTGTATCCAATCATCTCTTGAGTACTTTTGAAAAGCCATTGTATGCTCATAATAATAATGTAATAGTTAATATCTTTTGGAAGTATGTGGGTTTCTGAATGTGATATGAATGTGGCAAAGTATGAATATGAATGTATTCCCACCCCAACTAATGGTATTGGCAATCTAATGAAATGAGGAAGAGATGTTTTTTTTCCAAAAATTATCATTCTAGATTTTCAAGGAATTCTATGGCAAAAAGTTAGAAAATGACGTACCTTAACTTACCCTTTGGAAATGGGTGAGTTGCATGTGTGTACTAAAGAGTGTGGTTGTTGATGTTGTTGGAATATGTATACAAATGAATTTGATCCGCTTCTTTGTTCTCTTTGTGCTGATGACAAGATTGAGATCTTTATTGCTGCTGATACAAATTAATTCCTGCTGCAAACTGCTGAAATGATGTAGTCTTCAATCGTTACAAAATACGATGGTATAATTCTAGTCATGCGAATAAATGTGTTGATGTCGAGCATGAAGAGAAGTCATTAGATTACCGACCATTGATGAATGTCGTTAACCAATGCGAGGCAAACTCACCATTAATGTCAATGAGTGCCAAGGTACCTAATTACATCTTGTGAAGTGTGAATAGATGGGCTGATGTCGAACTACTTGCAAGATTTGATGATCAAGGGACATTGATGTATTCCCATGATTGTCAGCGAGAGAACTTGTCATTAATGCATACAAGCCTCAAGTTACTATTAAGGACTCTAGTCTTAGACCTAGATAATGTGCTAATGTTGATAGGTCAAGACTTGTTAGAAGGAAGGCCTTAAGGAATCCTCCATCATCTAACGCGAGCATGAAAGAATAATTTTTTAAGGACCATGGATTCAATAATTTGCATTGAAGCAAGGTTTATTTTCAAAATGAAAAGGATAGGAAAAGGAAAATGGAAATGGAGGATGAAAAATGGAAAATGACAATGGGAAATAAGCATGTAGGTGAGCTTCTTGCTTTTATTTATGGAGTAGACAAAAAAGTAATGGAAACTGTATGTGAATGAAGGAAAATGAACAACTAACTCTTGCTGGGAAAATAATGGTGGTTTGCTTTAAAGTTCTTGGTTGGATTTACAATTAAAAAAGGGAGGAAAAGTAATGGTCTTGATGGATATGAACATGGACTTGTTCTTATATTTCTCATGAAATCGGTCCTTTGAAAACCATTGTGCACTCAATTATTTTCCTTCAATGATCATTCGATCATCTCAAACCTGCAAAAAAACTTGACATAAAGAACATAAGTGTGTTAAAAAATAAATGGCCAATTCCTTTTTGATTCTTATGCAAAAATTAAATGTCAAATGAAACAGATTAAGGTAAACCAAAAAGTTCTATATTCGGTCCAATTCATGATATCGATAACAATCCATTTTTAAAGAATAACCATGAAAAATAAATCAACTCCCTATTGTCAGATGACTTCATGCACTATGCTCAGTAAAATGATTGGCATCACAAAGATTCGTTGTGTCCTGCAAGTTAAAACTTCATAAAAAAATACACATTAACAATATTAATGCCAAATGTTCAAAAATAATCTAAATAATCTTCTAATTGTCGTGCAAACCATTATTAAGAAGATTTTTTTTTTTTGAATAATTTTATTTAAATTTTTTTTTCTTTATTAAAAAAAAATGATATATATATATATATATATATATTTATTTTTTTTAATAATTTTTTTTTTTATAAATAAAATAAAGCATGGATGAAATAATAGTCTTTATGAATTTTTTGAAGCAAAGTCATGCCAATGCCTCTTTCATGCAAAAAAATAAAAAGCTTAAAATTTCAAGTCAAGTTCCTAACTATGAAGGAGATGGAGGCAAAATCCTTCTCAATTTATACAACTTGCATTTGATGCACATGTGATAATGCCTTTGCCTCAAATAATCCATTTGTCACTCATCATGTGCCACCACAGATGAATTCTGCCACATTTTTCTTCAAATAAGGAAATCAAATCCTTCATTTTTTCTCAAAATTGAATTTTATAAAACTGTGACTGTTTACAAAAAAACAAGTTTTTCTCTCATGCACACTGCAAATTAGTGCTCCGAAGAACCTTGAATTTCTCCCAAATGGCTTTTAATTTCAGAAAGTTCGTATAGAATTATATAATTCACCCCATTCCCGAAAAAACCCATGTTTTAGTTTTTTCTAATTTTCCTCGGTTTGCTCAGAAAATTCGTTTTAAAATCGGGTGTTTTTGACAATTACGCATTTCGTTTTCTGGAAATTACTTTTGCAATAAAATTGATGTGGTTTGATTTTTTTATTTGCAGGTTTTGATGTGTAATGGCTTGTCTCTCACAGGGAAATTCAGATCGATCTCCCTCATTTCAATTATCTGCAATGGAATTTGCAATCTTCTCTTCATCAGCAATCTGAAATCTTCTCTTCATCAACAATTTGAAATATTTTCCTCTTCAACAGTTTCTTCATGTGATATACCTTTATTGTCTACAAATTTTAAAAATGATTTCTAATAACTATTGTTTGAGGAAAAACGAATATGGAAAAGAGAAGGTTCCATTTTTTTATTGCAGTGCATGTGTCTTTGTGTGGATTGAAGGCCTGCATATATGCGTAAGACCAAGCCAAAGGCTGGCCTCAGGCATATGCGTGGGTCTTATTTCCATGTGCCAATATATATATATATATATATATATATATATATATATATATATATTTTAATTTTTTTTTCTAATTTATTTGTTAATAAAATTATATATATTATATTTTCAAAATATATATATATATATATATATATATATATATATATATCATTAAACAAAACAATTTATTGAAATTAAAATTTTTCATCATTTTTTTAAAAAGTTTATTGTACATTTTAAATGAAATGATGAAAACATAATTTATTATTATTATTATTTTTATTTTTAACATAAAAATTCTCTTTTTTTCTGATTCTCTAGATCACATAAAGTGCAGGAGGTGCAGGAGGAGAGCATACTCGAGAAATTATTAATTTTTTTATATATAAGAAATAAGGCTACCTAGTTACACTTCCCCGGCAATGGCGCTAAAATGTTTAGTCAATTTAGTGTCCTTAATTGTTAACATAAATTATCGACCAGGGCTAGTAAACTGAAGAAGTGTAATGCACTGTATGTGCCTAAGTGTCCCTTTTTCTTACTTCATTGTTTAAAGGTTTTATTGATGTTTTTAGAAGTTTTTTATATCTTGATTCTTAGCATTCTATGAAATTAATCTATTTAAAAAGGAAGGAAAGAAACTGCTTATCAAATGATTTAAAGCAAAGTTATATTCACAAGGTTTTGAAGTTTATTTTCTAATTAAGAAATGGTGAAAACTAGAAGTCCTAATCCATGGATATTGCAACTCAATTGAGAATTCAAGCAATGAAAACAACTAATAACTCAAACATTACAACTAAATCCAATTCATATAATTAAGATTTATTGGAAGAGCTTGAGAAAAAGATTAAGTGTAATGTACGAGGATCTCCTATAACATGAAATGAAATACTGAAACAATAACTCAGAATTTACAACTAAATCCAATTCATATAATTAAGATTTATTGGAAGAGCTTGAGAAAAGGATTAAGTGTAATGTATGAGGATCTCCTATAACATGAAATGAAATACTGAAACAATAACTCAGACTTTACAACTAAATCCAATTCATATAATTAAGATTTATTGGAAGAGCTTGAGAAAAGGATTAAGTGTAATGTATGAGTATCTTCTAGACAATTACTGTATCTACAAGTTACTAACCATTTCAATTTAAGATTTAGATGGTCTTTACTTGGTCGAGCACAGTAATTGTTTAACCATAAAAGATAAGAAATGAAACCCAAGAAACTACTGCACTTGTGAGTCACTATCCATTCATTTAATAGACTTTACTCAGTTGGATACAATAATTGCAATTTATGAAAGCAGTAAAGAAAATACAGAGAAATGCTTAAATAGAAACTAGAATGAACTTATCTAGAAAATGCATGAAACTTCCTCGAATAGAAGGGGCCCTCTGCTACCAATTCAGTGTAATCCTTAGCTCCTTGAAGATGTGATCAAAAAAACATCAAAGAAATTATTTATTGATAAATTCACAAATCTACATCCCATTCTATCTCAAGCATTGTTACAAAACATGCTATAATCTCTTCTCTTCTTTGTAATATTCCTTTTTAGGAATTTCTGGAGAATGGTCCTCAAGGACGTTGTATAAGGAAGCCTATGTAAAAATAATCTGAACCGGGACTTGGATCCCTTGGTTTACCCTTAATACATTACTCTTCCAGAAGATTAGCTCAAAGAAATAACCCTAGGAGGGTTATTCAGATCCTCCAATCCTATGTATCTCAACAATGCTCAAAAGAGAGAGCTACAGCAATAGATGAACTCTGACAAGTAACAACACTGAAACACCAATAAATATGGAGCAAGATGAGTGCATAGCTATTATATTATGTGTAGCTATCAATAGATATACAAGAAATTGAGGAAAAACCTCTCAAGCTATGCCAAATCAGCCCCAAGACAATTCTACATGCAAAAGAGAAAATGCCCAGCTACACAACCCAACAACAAGCTATGACTGCGCAATCCATAAGGGAAAATGATTGAAAACTGATATGCATACAATGATATAGCAATAATAGGCTCAAATAAAGTGGGGGAGCAAGATCTCAAGCCCAGAAAACAATACTACAACAATCCTCTAAGGAATTGGCCAAAATACACTAAATGGAAAAATGTCGGAGTTGCTAGGTAGCAGCAGCAACTCAATAACAATACAAAAGTGGAGAAGGATGGAAGTGCTGCAAATGATGAAGAAACCTCCTCCAATGATCTCCAGAGTGAAAGGCTGCTCCCTTCACTGAAGATTACACCCTCCAATCCACAATGTGAACCCCTCCTGCAAGTGCCCACCGAGAATAACACAATATGGAGAAGAGACTACACTGTGAATGAGATGAAACATATGGCCCAATGCCAAAATATGCAATGAAGCTCTGGGATATTCCTCACTAATCTCCCAGAGAAAAAATGAGCTCCTCCTCTGCAAAACTAGCTCCGGAAGTGGGTGATAATGAATCCTCACTGCAACCCCCAGCAACTCAACGTTCCTGCCAAGCTGGAAAACATTGTAGTTGAAGATGGTTACCTTGGCCTCAAGCCTGGATGTGAGGAGAATGAAGATCAGCTCCTCCAAAGCTTCCCAATGAAGGAGAGGAAACTTCTAAACAGAAATTTCCCTTGTGCTAAGCAACACAAGCTATCCCAGTTGAACAATTGGAGAGAGCAGAGCAAATTCAAAATATTTAACATAATGAGCAATGGCTCTCCTTCCCTCTTTTATGCCAAGAGGAGGCTTGCTTGCCATGGACCCCACCCATTAGGGTTTCTCTCATCCAATAATATCCCTCCTATGAAATCTACGTTGTCCCACTTTGTGACTCACTCCCTCCATGCAGCGTTGTTTGACTTAGTCAAACTGGACCTAGTCTTCTTGCATTTTCCCCTTTTCACACTAGGAGATGACAAATAAGCCAATTAAGTGACCCCTTTGCACATTTGGAGTGTTTATTATGTTTCTTCATGGGCCCTCTTACCTATTTTATTATTTTTATTAAAAGGAAAGCAAAATTAATGTTCCAATTATCTTAATGAAAATTTTGGAACATTACAGTTCTCCCCTCCCAAAGATTGCTTGTCCTCAAGCAAGTGTAAGGGTAGACTGATTCTTCTTTTCCTCTACTGCAGAACCCATGTATGATGATCTCCTCGAAGAAATAGGATGCTATCTCATCAATAAAGTTCCCACATTGCTTCTCCTCAGCATGTAAGTTAGCTACCAAGCGATCATCATGAAAAAGTGAGGTGCCCAAGAGAGTGGAAAAGTGTTGTCTAGAGGTCCTCCCAAGGTATGGAGTCTAAAATGTGTTGGGAGACATTCTCCCCATGTATATCCTCCATCCCCAAGCAATAAACCATGCAAAATAAGTCACCTTCCAACTAAGAAACTCCTGGAAATCATCCTCCACCTTGAGTCCATGTAGAATAGGTGGGCTAAAATTCTGATCATGGTAAGCTTCATAGCCTACCCCACGCTGTCCTCTTCTCCACTTATGATAAGTGTGGACTGAAAGATGAATTTGGGCTGCAAGAGTGTTGCCCTCAAGTGGCAAGATGAAGTTTATATCTCCAAGGATCTCTCCTTCAGCGTTGTGAATCAAGCTGGCCCAATTCATCTCATATGTGATGAGTTGGAAGTCATCATCATATAGTATCCAACCAATCATATGGTTCACCTCATGGAGAAACATATATTTTTTCATGGTGACCATATCTTCTTCCATACTCCCCTTAGAGCATGTACTGCAAAAAGTATGGAGGTCTTCTCCCCCAAAGAACACATCCTTCCAATGTGTTTCTCCTCCCTTATGATACATATGGGGCTGCTGCTGATATATGGTTGAAACATAATGATCTTCAAGAGAGACCCAAGCCATCCCATCAAATCTAACACCCATGGGTTGCCTCCCCCAAAAGCTCAAGCTCTCCAAATGGTTCCTCCCATTTGAAAGCAAGAGATACAACATGGAAATCAAGGCTGGCCCACTTGTTTTTTCTGAGATATGCAGCATGAGAAATATGGAGAACCATATTCCCTATGTGCATCCTCAACTCTTGTGCCACTCCTCCAATGGTGCTTCCCATGTCCAACGTTCCACTAGCAGAATATGGAAGCATAAATCTGTGAGAGCAAGGAGTCGAAACATAGCTCCACACATGGAACCAATGTAGGGCATCATTGGCCTGCCTCAATATATAGTGCAACAAGTGTCCTTTTAGCCACTTGTTTGCTGCCACATTCATCCTGCAAGATGAGATCATGAAAACATAATTTGGTGCCAATGGTGCACACTGAAAATATTATGGCTTTCCCCCACAATCCACCAATAAGATGGCCATCATAATTGCTGCAATTGACCATAAGTACTGTTGAACCCTTAGTTAAACTGAGAGGGTGGGGGGGGGGGGGGTGAATCAGTTTAACACATTCATGGACTTTTAACTTTTTCATTAAACTTTATTAACACCTTCATTTCATGATCAACATAATGTGTGAGCAATATTTATTTGTGAGCAGCAATTAATAAGCAGATTAGACACTGTATTAGCAGTCTTAATATGTGAGCAGCAAGTATTAGCAGACTAGATATACCATATCAAAACATAGACACCAGATATAAGTGGAAATCCATAAAGGGGGAAAACCACATCTTATTATTGTTGTGACGCAAAGGAAAGCTCCAACTCCCTCTCACCACTGATTTTCTGTAGGCACCAACCTACAGGAGGCTCCAACCTCAATTCTGCAAGCTACAACTTGCAAGGAAGCTCCAATTCCCGTCAATTTTCTGCAGGCACCAACCTATAGGAGGCTTCAACCTCATTCAGTGACAACTGACATCTATCAAGCTACAACTTGATAGGGAAGCTCCAACTTACTTACTCTTTCAAAAGAAAAAACACTTGCTGATTTACCTTGGATATCAGCTCTGTTCTGTACCTTCTCTTCTACTGTCCATCAGTCCTCATATCTGCCCTGCTTCATTTCAGCATCTTCTCGGATTCTCTATCAGCTCCTCCTTCTCCTCTGCCTTACTGCTTCATTTCTACATTCTCTTACCTCACTCTCTAACCCCTCTATGCATATCAAGTTGATATTATATATAGAGTTCATCACATGATTGTTTGTATTCCACAAGGAATTTGGAGTGAACAGCCATGACTCTTTGGCTTCTGCCTTCTCATTCCTTTGTCCAACTCATTTAAAAACATATAACAATATGTACAAATTTCAATGTTACAGTGGGATTTTTCTTTTCCTTCGGATACTTGCCTTTGCATCACAAAAAATATAAAACAATTAAACATTTACATTTTCAGTTTCAATATATAAACTTCACTCAGCCCTTGGCTTGCTAGTTTTGTCCTTTCTCTTGCTGTCATGCAACTGTCCTGCATACCTCTGTTTACTGCAACTCTGAGCACCTGTGCATGTATACCTGTTCACTGCAATTTTAAATCCCTTCGCTGCATACCTCTTCAATTCTGTAGTCTCTGTTTACCTCTGTACAAATTCTCCAAGCTCACTGTAGTTGTGTATCTGCTGTATATATGCCTGTTTTATAAGTTTAGCTCACCAATAACTCTCAAACTCTCGTTATGTAAAAATTGCAGCTTCTTCTAATTTTCTGCTAGCAAATTAACCCAATGTATGCGAAGGCTTTTCTTTTCACATCTGATGGTTATCAAAACCACATTCCCTAGATTTCAAATCTGATTCGATGTAACTTACATTTTGTCAAATATAAAATTATGTAAGTCTTAACCTTAAGACTATAAAACTCATGTATCTTCCGACTTAAGCTCTTAATACTCTAACAAATGGTTCAATGCCTTTAAACCAATGCACAAGCACTTGTAACATTACAACCATGGGTGTATAACGTAAACCTCCTTTGGCACTAGGACATTTTATATTGCATTTCGTTTTATGGGCCCACACATCCACTACATTAAATAGTTATTCAATAATATTAATATTTGTTGCAGGGGTTAACCCACAGTCCCGGACTTCGGATTATTTCAATCTCAATTTGTGTGTAAAATGCATCCAAAGTTTCTTGCCCAATCAACTTCACAATCTAGCAACCTCAACATACTCTGCTTCCTTTTAACTGACAAATTAATTACATCTATGTATATTAATATCTCAATATGAGATTGAGATATTAAATAAAAATCCTCTTTTAGTTAGGAAACCACACACCTCCTATCCGTCTTAAAAATGCAGAAGCTCAAGGGTTATAAAACCATAAAATACACCCTCTTATAATTCTTTTGTAGGCGGGAGCTTTATTTTTCGTTGGCCTAAGGTTAAAACCTGTATTGCATATAACCCATCGATCTCCACATGTTAACTCCCTTCTCAATCTCGACTTAGAGTCAATCTACATGTATATGTGACCTTAATTAAATGTTCATAGAACATTTCAATTGCAACTGTCCTTTGACCTTTTCACACAATTCATATTGCGCCAACTTTGCATATACAACCATTATATGTGCACTACAATATATCCATATATATATTACGACCTTCTTCAATTTTGGAAGCGTTATAACAAAACTCAACCACATCGGACATACCTCGGTTAAACTCTCAACCATGGTTTGAATAGTCCCGATCAATATAAATTAGACCTGGGCCCCACACTAACGACCCTTCCACATCCAACGGCAGACAGCACGTCGCACTGCTTCAGATGATTCGATGTCCTCAATCAAATCTCGCGTGACTTAGATGCATGGGCTTTTAACTCGCGATGAGAGTGGTATCTCCAAACCGCTTAAGACCACGTGTTAGCTCCTGGCATATATCGCGTTCGAATTGTAAATACGACTTACTGTACAAAAGCGGTGCGATGAAAACCGTCGAGTGTTCCAAACCCACTGTCACTGTTCACAGCGCTCATGCTTCCGTTCAGTTGCACTCGAGGTTCCGTTCCTTCCTTCATTTGTTCACAATCCCAATATGTCTATTAACTTTGTTTTCATACAGTTCTTCGGTTATTCTCTCTCGCTCCTTCTCATATGTTATCCCTTGCTTTGTCAACACTTCAACACGGTGCTTTTGCTATCATAACGCATAGCTCCATTCACGCATAGGTTTATCACCAAACCTCTGCGCTCGATTCATGATTCCTTAACGTAGGGCCTTATCCCCGACTCTGTCCCGGGGTCCTTCCTTCGCACTATAGATATCCTCCATCTATTAGGAGGGTATCCATTCAGGCTCAATTCCCAATATTTAGTTGCAGTTGCCAATTATTCATCAGAGAAGTGCGGAACTCCATTACTCCTTTTTAATAGATTCATTTACCCATCAATAAATCAACACCAGAACTTTAATTCATTACTCTGCTCCCGGTTCTCCAACACTGAAATGAACATCCGAAATAGATTTCCTTATCAAATAGGGTTAAAAAAATTCAGGATCTTTGCAGGGTTAAGACGTTTCATCGCATAATTCCTCAAATTCATAAAACTGTGCCATCACTGTTTTAATATAGTATGTGTAATAAGCCTGTCTTGCAGGATTACTGTGCCATCATTTTGCTTTTGGGTTTACTGCAGCTCCTCCAAATTATAAATCCCAGATTATAGACATCAAATTAAGCCAGTCCTCCATTACAATAGGGTCTGTTATATGGAATTCAAAATTCAGAACTTCACAGCCTATAATTTCACAATAGAGCCTGTAATTTCCTTCAAGCGCCTTATTCAATCGATGGCAGTAATATCAAATTTTACAGTGGACTCTATGTCATTGCCATGTCATTGATGACTACAACTCATGCATTTGTTCAACCATAACATCGACAGCCCATAATTGACATTTATTCTTCTGTCCCACATAGAAATTAATCAACCTATACACATCCATTCAGGAACAAATGAATTCACTTGCAAGACTGCTTGTCCTAGCCAGATCTTTGAATCAAGTGGCTCTTCTGCAACCTACTCTGTCTCTCCATCTCTTCAACTCTCTTCTCTTTGTCTGTCTCCTTTGCCTTTCTTTTTCTCTCTCTCTTTGTCTCTATTTCCTCTGATGTCTCTGCTACCTTTTTGCCCTTTGAATGATGTTTCAGGTGCTCCTCCTTTGTCATCTCCTTTGCCATCAATGACAACATTTCCAACAAGTACAAAAAAACATAATGTGCAAGAAGGAAAGATCCTCCTTGATATGATATGCTACTCAAAAAGATAAGAGAGTGCAAAACATAAAGCAAATAGTTACCTCCCTCATCATGTACTCCAGTCTTTGAGCTGAAATGGCTCAAATGAAAATTCTCCCTTACTGCAAAAGAGTAGGGAAGTGGTTGTGCTAACTATATCATCATCTCTCGGGTTGTGCATCTATCCATATGATGATATACATCCATTAGGATGCCCTCCCAAGTGGACTCCTCCATCAGCAAATAGTATGCTTAAGAATGCATGAAAAGAGAATAAAAAAATGCAGCATGTAGGTGTCTCCCCTTGTGCTTGTGAATCCAAGCCAAGAAGATCAAGATATAGTAAGGGATGCTGCCATCCATTACTCCCTCATCCTCATCTCCTACATGTCTCCAAGGTACATCACTTGTGAAGTGGTTTTGGAAACACCTCAACAAGTAGTCCCAACTCTGAAGTGACAACATTGCTGGCCTGTGGAGTAGGGCCACTTTCATCTCAAATCTCAACTCTTTAACATGGATCTTGTCAAAGACTATACTCACCATGTTGCTGCACATATAGAGTTCCTCCCATGAAGAAGGTACTACTTGGGCATCTAAGGCCAAGGAGAAACCCCTTTGCACTATGCGAGTGCCTCCTCCTGCTCCCGCAACATCTGAATATAATATGAGCAATAATAATGTTTGTTGCTCCCCTATACTCCCACCATAAAAAACATGTGAAGGTGGCATAATGAGTGGTAAGAAGAATGCCATCTCCTCATAATTCACCCATGCTCCTTTCTGCCCCATGGTGTAAGTATCATGCCCATCCTCCTCGTTCTCCATACCCCATGAAAAAGGATAGGTCCTATGCTGGCCAAACTCTCTCAAGAGTAGCCAACGCAGCATTGCCTCTTGCTGCCTTGTATCATAAATATGAAAAAGGCTCACCATCCTCTTTCCTTTCATCCACATTCACTCAACTCCTTGTGGATGTCCCCCTTCATCTTGCTCCTTGGTATCCTCCCAACAAGGGCTACCATCTTCCCTAAACAGATTTTGGCCTTTGCATTTCATGAGACATTACAATGCAATCTCTTCCATGAAAAGGTTTCTAAATCCAAACCACAATGGTTGTGCACAATACATCAATGGTGTATGAAGATGATGGCACAGCGCAGTGAAGTTCTCCTACTCTATACAATTAGCATGCATAGATATACGATCCTTTATGAAAGATGAAAACTTATGCATTACTTGGAGAGTTTCGGAAGAATCTTGTGCTGCTGCAAGAGTCTCTTCCTCAATAGTGCTGGGTGCCTCAATAGTTGGAGATGAAGGTTGCTTCTCCATCACTATGACAGCGCTGGTATGTGCCTCTGCTACTGGTGGTGAGAGCTCTTCCCTCCTTTGACCAAATCTCCTGATCAATCTTTGAGAAAAATCAACAAGAGTAGAAACCCTTGCATGGTCCCAATGGCTTAACCACCAAGTCTTTGCTTCACCCTCAAGGTGCAGCACTGTAACTTCTACTGCCTCTCTGTCTACTACAGGATGTAGCAGGAATAAAGCCTCTAGCTTCTTCACCCAACCCTCTGCTGCACATGTGAGTGATCCATCAAATGTGGAGAATAGAAATCTATTGCCTCTCATCATCCCATAGCTGTGGGGTATTCTCTCTTCTTTCTGCTAAATACATTGTGGAAAAGATAGAGTCTCTTGGAAGGCTCTAGCATTTTCTTGGTACTCAGCAAGATACTTACTTAGAATTTCTAATTCCAAGTGTTTCTCATGCTCTATTTCTCCTCCTTGGCAAGAGTAGGAAGTGCATGGTCCTTCCTCTTCTCTTTCTCCAGTCTTCTCAACCTCCTTGGAGAGGCCTTTGTTGGATATAAAAATCGATGAGAGTAATCTCATCCTCTGCATCATCTTTATCTCTTCTGTCTCTGTAATTTAAACTTCCACAGGCTAGGCCAAGTTCGAAGCTCTGATACCACTATAATATTCCTTTTTAGGAATTTCTGGAAAATGGTCCTCAAGGACGCTGTATAAGGAAGCCTATGCAAAAATAAGCTGAACCAGGACTTGGATCCCTTGGTTTACCCTTCATACATTACTCTTCCATAATATTATCTCAAATAAATAACCCTAGGAGGGTTATTCAGATCCTTCAATCCTATGTATCTCAACAATGCTCAAAAGAGAGAGCTACAACAATAGATGAACTCCGACAAGTAACAGCAGTGAAACACCAATACATATGGAGCAAGAAGAGTGCATAGCTATTATATTATGTGCAGCTATCAATATATGTACAATAACTTGAGGAAATACCTCTCAAGCTAGGCCAAATCAGCCCCAAGGCAATTGTACATTAAAAAGAGAAAATGCCCAGCTACACAACCTAACAACAAGCTATGACTGCGCAATCCATTAGGGAAAATGATTGAAAACTGATATGTATACAATGATATAGCAATAATAGGCTCAAATAAAGTGGGGGAGAAAGATCTCAAGCCCAGAAAACAATACTACAACAATCCTCTAAGGGATTGGGCAAAATACACTAAATGGCAAAATGCCGGAGTTGCTGGGTAGCAACAACAACTAAATAACAATAAAAAAGTGGAAAAGGATGGAAGTGATGAAAATGATGAAGAAGCCTCCTCCAATGATCTCCAGAGTGAAAGGCCACTCCCTTCACTGAAGATTACACCCTCCAATCCACAGTGTGAACCCCTCCCGCAAGTGCCCACTAAGAATAACGCAATATGGAGAATAGACTAAACTGTGAATGAGATGAAACATCTGTCCCAATGCCAAAATCTGCAATGAAGCTTCGGGATCTTCCTCACTAATCTCCCAGAGAAAGAATGAGCTCCTCCTCTGCAAAAATAGCTTCGGAAGTGGGTGATAATGAATCCTCACTGCAACCCCCAGCAACTCAACATTCTTGCCAAGCTGGAAAAAGCTGTAGCTGAAGATGGTTACCTTGGCCTCAAGCCTGGATGTGAGGAGAATGAAGATCAGCTCCTTCAAAATTTCCCAATGAAGGAGAGGAAACTTCTAAACAGAAATGTCCCTTGTGCTAAGCAACACAAGCTATCCCAGTTGAACAACTGGAGAGAGCAGAGCAAATTTGAAATATTCAACATAATGAGAAATGGCTCTCCTTCCCTCTTTTATGCCAAGAGGAGGCTTCCTTACCATGGACCCCACCCATTGGGGTTTCTCTCATCCAATAATATCCCTCCTATGAAAACTGTGCTGTCCCACTTGGTGACTCAATCCCTCCATGCAGCGCTGTTTGACTTGGTCAAACTGGACCTAGTCTTCTTGCATTTTCCCCTTTTCACACTAGGAGATGAAAAATAAGCCACTTAAGTGACCCCTTTGCACATTTGGAGTGTTTATTATGCTTCTTCATGGGCCCCCTTACCCATTTTATTCTTTTTATTAAAAGGAAAGAAAAATTAATGTTCCAATTATCTTAGTGAAAATTTTGGAACATTACATTCTTCTCCTATTTTTTCACACCCATGATAGGAGAAAGCTTCCCCTATTTATACAAAAATATTAGAAGTTATCTCATTAATGAGAGTCCATGGGTCTCTCCCTCTATCTCTAGAGTTACAATCAAAATAGGAAATGATAAGACACATCTTTTTAGAGTTTCAATACAAAATAGGAAATGACACATATATATTCTTAGAGTTTTAATACAAAAACAAAATGAAACACACTTCCTCATGATCCCATGATCTTCTCCACTCAAATTCGAATTTGGTTTTGGTAGGCCACATAAAGGTCTTTTAGAAGCTTCCTTTTGACCTACACATGGCAACAATCTCATCCCACTTGTTAGGTATAAGCATATGCACATTATTTTCTAATTTTTAACCACAAATTCAATTAAAAATGCTGAGAATTAATAAAGTTTGGAAAAACATAAATGTAACCCAATAGTGGTAATGGTAAGGTAAATGTAATGAAATTGAGGTGGAGTAAAGGTGGTAATATGGAAATATAATTGAAAATGTAATGGAAATGAATGATGATTTCAAGGCCCAACACAATCTCTGGTTTTCTGGTTTCTCTTCTCGTAGAAGCCTCTTCAACTAAGCATTCTCTTCTTTAAGGCTCTGGTTGGCCTCCTCATTCGAATGATGAGAAGACGATGAAGGCGATGAATTTTCACTGGAAGATATGGATGGAGCATTTTTTTTTTGTTCTTTCCTTCTCTCGTTCCTCTCTTGCCATATTCTCCTCATAATCAGCATACATTATGTCCTCCTTGAGTGCCATCCTGAGGAGGTTCTCGTAGATCTCTTTTTCAGCCTCCATTGTTTCACTTTCAGTTGCTCACACTTGCAATTCACATCAGCAAGAAGACAACTCTGATACCAAAATTGATCCAGGGTCGTTAGCTACCAAAATTATACAATATATTTTACTTTTGTGATGTTAATAGAATTTCATTTAAAAGAGAATAAAGAACCACATGTGCATGCTTAAATAAGAGGAAACATAAGGGTGATCAACAAATAAAGAAAAAGACACATTTTATTACCGAGTTCACCCAGTGTGGGCTATGTCTCCCGGCCTGTTGTCAAGAGATTGGAGGCCACTTCATATAAAATCTCCAAATGGTGATGGTGTACATGGCATATCATTTTTCAAAATAAGGAAAAATACCCTCAATAAGAGTGGCTTGTCTCTCCAGGAGATGTTCTCCCTATAGGAACCCTCACTCTGTTAGCCACCTATAAATTTTTGTCAAGAAAACAGGTGGCTAAATATGTGTCTGAGCCTTCAAGAGAGACATTTTCTCTGAAAATCTATCATTCTTGAAGCCTCTATATGTATTTTTCCTTTGAAGAGATCTTCAATGTTTTTTGCATTTGATTAGCCTCACTGTTTGTGAAAGAAGAAGCTTCAGAAAGCCTCCATCTACTCCATTTTATCCCTTCAAATTCCCCATTTTCAACCCTTTTTCCCCTCGCAAGATTCCTCCAAAAACCCTCAAAAGATCCCCATTTAACCTCCAAACCTTCCTAAATCCCTTTTTAAACCTCATATCATCCTTTATCTGGTTTAAAAATGCCTTTTTTCCTCTATCGGAACCCTTTTCTTGGCCTTAAAAACACTGATTTTGGCCTAAAAATAACCTTTTTTCATGGAGGCCTTAAGCCCCTTTCGGCCTAGCCCTTAGCCCCTTTTCCACATGTGACCTGCGCCTAAGACCAGGCACTAGGCCCATCGCGCAACCGTAATCGAAGCTTTCCTGTTGGCCTTTTTCCTTTTTTCTTCAAAAATTTCTGATTGCGATGAGTCTTATTCTACCGAGTGCTGACTCAATCTGGACCGTTGATCTCACCCGATCCAACTACTGAGATCATAGCGCAATCCATCATGAGACTTCCACCTTTATCCCTTCTGACTAATCCCGACTGTTGATCATCCGCAGATCCAACAGCCGAACGCCAATAGCAAATCGGCAATCGCAACTTCTGTGTCCCCTGCCTCCTCCGATGTCGATCCCGCGATTAGATCCTGACCGTTGAATCCACAAGAACCAACGGTCAGGATCACGTTGCACTCCGCCCATGTTTCAATATTATCACCTCGCTGATTAAATCCCGACCATCCATCCATATAGATCCGATGGTGAGACACCATCGCACTCCGCTCCTAAACCTAACATCATCACTCCGCCGATTTAATCTAGACCGTTGAATCCACAAGAACCAACATCCTAGATTTAATTGTGCTCCGCTCATGCGCCCTCCGTCATTTCCCCCAGTTAAATCTCGATCGTCGATCTTCCAGTAATCTGACGGTCCGCGCTAAATCGCAGATCGCAAAATCAAAAGACTTCAGAGTTTTGGCCCACTACCTTTCTCCGATGTGATTAAATCCTAGCCATCGATTCCTCCAGATCTAACGGTCCAGATTTCATCGCACTTTGCTTTCCCCTTCCTTCGTTCCACTGTTCCGCCGATCCTCGATCAAATCTTGGCCATCCATTCCAAAGATCCAACGGTCAGGATTCAAACCGCCGCTGACTATTCCCACTTTACTGCCCGTGCATCTTTCCATATCACTCTGTCATCCCCACCGTCAGATCTTCCCACCCATAATCCAACGGCTAATATGGATTTCACGTAATTTTTGTGTCCGAGGTTTAATGTTTCAAATTTATGCGATAGAAGTGGTTTTAGAAGGGACACGTATAAGGCGGCGAGGCATATCGCATTTTTTTTGGAAAAATTTCAAAACCACTCAGAGCCACGTGATCGCCACTGTTGGTTTTCCTCTGAATGCTCTCCACAGTATAATCCTTCATTTAATCTCAACCATTCATTTGATCTAGATCAACGACTCATATTATATTTTGTCCCATCCTTATTTCTTTCATCAGACCTTCCAAAGGACCTCATTGGAAGATCTCCACCATTGATCTCTTCCAATGATCCAACGGTCCACGTTCAATCTTCCTCCACCCTTCCGGTCCCACCACCAAATGCCTCGATTTCCTTCATTTTAACCTTTTTCCTTTGTATTCTCCCAAACGTTAAACTTTTATGTTTAACACTAAAAGTTAGTTGTTTCCGTCTAATGCAGTCTAACTCTTCTAAACAACTTTTCCGGTGAATCCCAACCATTGATTGCCACTGTCTAATCTAATCCAATGGTCCAAAACCGTCCTCACACCAGACCTCCATCACATCATTTTTTCACCATTACACAACAATTTTTAGCCATTTTTCCACTGCATCCACCAGTTCCATCACTGTGCCACCATCTCCACCGGCCTTTGCAGCAAGCCTCACCCACTCCCACAGGTTTTTATAACAGGTTTATCGTGTTTTTTCAGGTTTTAAAGGGGCGTGAATCCACTCTGATTCATAGTCACAGACAGTGTTTTTTAGAGCACAGGAAGATATTTTTAGAGCCAGAGATCGCAGAGGAAGGTGCCTGAGAAGGTTTAAACGTGATTTTCAATAAATATCAAGTTATTAACTCTGTTTCAAACCCTCCAGTGCCATTGCAACCTTTGTATCCACAGATAAGACAGAATGAAGTGGCAAAGAGTATCAGTGACAGTTTAAAGGGATTAAAGGCTATTATTGAATATTAATGCCATAATATAATGTTCAAAGGACGAAGATACAGATTGAAGACCTTATAAATGATCCAGAAGGATAATAAGGCCTAAAGCACATGAAACAAGCCATATCAGTATTTCACATCAGCATAATGTTCTTTCCCAAGAAAGGACAAGTTCCCATAGTGTTTTTTATTCTCCATCGAGTTCCTGAGAAGATCACCACCCTGACAGAAAGTCCTAAGATTTACAGAGCATTAGTTGCAAAGTATGGAAGGCCTGAAGTCATTTATCTGCCTTACTTGTCCCAGAGTACTAACAGAGTACAAAATAGCTGAAAAGTACATCAAGGAACATACCTCTAGAGTTATTATCAGCCTATCGAAGACCCCTAGCTCATCCGAAGAGTACTGAAAGTCAATACAGAGATATTAAGACAGAATGGGCTGCAGAAACATTTCTCTCTCTTTTTTAATGAACCATTTAAAGTTATATCTACCACTATTGCCTCTCTTTCAGCTATAAGAACTCATGAAAAATACATTGTAAAGGTTGTTGGTTGGATTACCGTGGATTGTAAGCTGTTTCTTTGAGATAGAGTTCTGTGTGTATTAGTTGTAAAATAGGATGGGAGATGATTTCAGATTGATATCAAGCTGTTGGACAATGATGTATGTGATTGGTGTTGCTCTTCTAATATGACAAGCATGTTCATTAGATCCTGATCCAAATCAGTGGTGATGTGTTCTATCTTTGTCAATGTTTTCCCTCTTTTATTCATCATATTTCATTTCTCTGATAGGAATCAGTAATCTAGCTTAAGATATACTGCTGTAAAGTACCCTAATTCTTCGTGCTCTTCTTATCTTTGATGTTTTCTACTAATTGTGTGATCTGAGAACAAATTCAAGATTTTTTTTACCAGTATAGTAGTTGGTTCTCCCTGCTTACTGATGTATGAATTTAAAGTTTTTTTTTAGATGTTCTTGTCTGGTTTTAGCTGAAAGAATTGGGATAATGGGAGATTAGAGTTAGTTCTATCTCACTAGGGTCCTTTTCCAACAGTTAGCCTTTCTAAGATCCCTTAAGTTGAATGTCAAAAGAGTTGAAAGTTAAAAGTCTTTCTCTGATCTTAGGCTTCACTTTGTGTCAAATCTTAAATTTTTTCTATTGTCTGAAGAGTTAGCATCATAGGAGTGTGATCATAGCATTGAAAGTTAAAAGTCTTTCTCTGAAATCATAAATGTTTTCTATTGTCTGAAGAGTTAGCCTCATAGGAGTGTGATCATAGACAGTTAAGGCATGCCCTGTCCCTAGATTTTCTCCTAGGTGGTCACCTTGGATGGTTTCCTTGTCATTCACCTTCATTTCCTTATTGTTTCATCCCATACTATCATCTTTAGAGATCCTCTGTTTTAGATGACTAGCCCATTTGAAAGCCTTGGATATTGAATTGCAAGTAAACCCTTTTATGACCCAATTGCCCAATGGACTTGAGTTTTCTTTGAATTATCTCCCCATTGCCAAAAATCCTTCTTTTCTCACTTTTTGTCTTACATTGAACCCTTCTTTCATGTTTCCCAACAACCAAACAAACAAACAAACAAAACAACAACCCTTGTGCCCTATAACTAGACTAATACCTTAAAATTGAACTTCAAAGATATATTTTTCTTTGCCTTTTATAGAGAGATCCCTCTTTGGATCTAGGAGGGCTAGATTCTGAGATCCCAAAGTGGTTTGATGTTGTCTTGTCTTTTGGTATTTCCAAACTTGCCAAAACACAGGAACCCCAACATAATGGCAACTCCACGGGGGAGATTTGAGTAAAACACTCCCTGAAACATTTCTAAGAACTCAAAGATGACCAGATTAGCCTTGGTTTGGTAGTTAATCACTGTGGTGGACAATAAATCTCCTTGAAACATTCTAAAACTTCCACCTGGTGACTCCACTAAAGGAATCCACTGGTGATCAGTAGGCCTGCTGATCATCTTTGTTTTCACAAGACTCCACTGGGAGACCATTTTTCATTACAACATCATCCATATTAGAAGAAACACATAGGATTAAGATTCTTTGTTGAGATACAGACATACTGGCTTCAAGAATAGTCCATACTAGAGCTTATCCTAATCCAAACCCCCCTGAAATAGTTGACAATCCAGAGAGCATTCTTAGGAAGTCTCCCACCCCTAGAAAGCCAACTATTATCAGACCCAGTCATAGAGCTAACTCAGCACCTGAAAAATTTGCAGCTCTATCAGATACTCATTTTGACTTAGACTTACCAAGAAGTTTACCAAGAGCTAAGTCATTTAGTAGTCTAGGTCAGACAGACCTCGAGCCTCCAAGTTCACCATCTTGTAGTGGTCAACATATTAGGAACAGAGAGACCCCTCCATCAACACCTCTTGATATTCATTTCATTCAAAACTTGGGCCTCTATCACCCTAAATCAGCTCAACAATGTTTTGCTGGTCCTAGCATTTCTGCCATCCATATACCTGCTGCTCAAACCAATTATTTACCTCCACAAAACACCATCATGGTAGCATGGTATGCTCCCTTGGTATTACCACAGCCTTTGGCTCCACTACCCAATGATTACCAATCAAAGATCCCTCATTTCATTGGAAAATAGTCTACCATAGCTCAACATCATGTAGATAGGATGGAATATGCCTTTGACTATATGGAAATTGAAGATGAAACCATTAAGATGAGAATATTTTCTCAGAGTTTAGGAGGAGAAGTGAAGAAGTGGTTTAAAGGATTACCCCCCAATAGTATCAATGACCTTCCTTCTTTGCATCAAACTTTCATAAACAAATTGGAGGTCAAAAGTAACCCTCTCCAAATACTAGCAAAATATAAAAATATGAAAAGAAATCAGGGAGAGAGTGTTCATGACTATTCCACCAGATTCAACAGTGTCTACAATGCTCTTCCAACCCATATGAAACCTCACCAAGGAATGGCATTAGTGAAATACCTTGAAGGATTTGATTATGACATGGCCTATCAACTTAGGGAGAGAGATTACAACACACTAGAAGACATGCAAAAAGGAGCAGTAAGTGTAGAAGAAAACCTGATTGAAAAAAGAGCTAGAATGAGGGCTGAGAAGAAGGTAACCTATAGGGATGACACATCAGCCTCCACATCTGATCCCAAATATGACAGTCTAGCCAAAAACATGGAGAGGCTAGAAAAAATGATGGAGAAAATGGTTGTCCAAGTTAGTAATCAGAATAGAAACCAAAATCAAAACCAGAGCCAAAACTTTAGGAGAAACAATCCCCCAAATAGACAAAGAGACTCTGATCAACAAGTCATACCCCCATTTCAAGAAAATTTCCTTGATGAGGATAAGGGAATAATAGAAGAGTCAGAGGGAACTACAATAAACATGGTGGAAGTAGAGAACCAAATTCACACCTTTTCCACGGAAAATAATCAGACCTCATACTTACATTGGGATGAGGAAGGGTTAGAATCTAAGTACTATAGGTTGGGATTCGAAAATGCCATCATGCAGGTCCGAGAACAATATGATCTCAGAAGCAATAAAAGCCTAGATATTCCCAAACCAAAAGCCTCTGAAATCACCATTAAGAAAATACCTGAAAATACTCCTAAAGTGACTGCTCAAAGTAACAAATCAGCAGTGGAGAGTCTTGGGAAAAACAAAGACAAAGACATCCAAAATACTGATAAACCAAGTCAAGAAACTAGCAGCACTAGCATTGCAGCTAATGCTCCTGATAAAACAGCTTCAAACATTGTACATAATGAGAATCAGTAAGCTGATTCTTCCATTAAAACAGTGGCCAATAAAATAGAATTAAACCTTTCAAAGAGTCAGTCTCCTTTCAATTTGGAAAGTGAGATAGCCAAAATCAAAATTTCCGTTCCTGTCACTGAGTTGGCCACCCAAGATGTGTATAAAGGTCAAATTTTGAAAGCTTTAAATCTAGGAGAAAACAGTGACACTATCAATTTAAATGATGATCAACCAGCTCTTTTGTTTGGTCCAAAAATTGAAGGGAAATTTCAGGAAGGGGTAGTACCTCCTTTTTATATCAGCCTCAATATCCATGAAAAAATCTTGCATAATGCCATGCATGATTCTGGGGCTTCACACAACCTTATGCCAAAGGTGATTATGGAGAAGTTAGGCCTAGAGATAACCAGACCTTATAAGGATTTATATTCCTTTGACTCTAGCAGAGTGAAGTGCCTTGGCCTAATCAAAGATCTCTGTGTGAATTTGACCCAAATCCTAGCCAAGTGCATGGTAATGGATTTTGTAGTGGCAGATGTGCCTCCTAAGTATGGAATGTTGTTGTCAAGGTCATGGGGTGCCAAGCTACAAGGTACAATGCAGATGGACATGACATATGCCACAATCCCTATCTTTAGCCAGCTTAGAAGACTGTATAGAGAGGCACACATGAATTTTATGGTTAGCAGCCTTGAGAAACCTGAAAATTAACCTCTGTACTTTGTCCATACAGATTTGGACTCCTTTATCCTTTACAATGATGAATTTATAGATGAGCCGGAGCTGGAAAACAGAAATTTGAACAACAAAGTAGAGCCCACAGATCTTAACATGATGGCAGCTCTAGATATAGAGGAAAAAAAGGGAGAAACCTTTGGACAGTGTGCTGAATCAAAAAATCAGAGTGAACAAAACCAAGACTACAAACAGTAGATTACTCATCACCCTGAACTCCACGCAAATCCCAAAGAACAAAACATTACACACCACGGTGCAAACCCCATAATACAACACAATGGTGAACACGACATTAGGGATGAAAATGATAATAAGTCTAAAAAAAATCCCTTATGGAGAATGAAATTTGATGGGTCTTGCACTAGAAAGAATTCAGGAGTTTGAGTGTGGTTGCACAATACTGAAAGTAACTATACTGAGAGTCATGCCTTCAAGCTAGATTTTAAATGTACAAACAACATTGCAGAGTATGAGGCTCTCATCCTAGGATTGAATCTATTGAAAAAACTAGGAGCCCAAAGGATAGTTGTACATGGAGACTTTGAGTTAGTCATCAAAAAAGTAAATGGAAAGTACACTACAAAGCATCCAAGATTGAGGGCATACAGAAATGATGCCTTGGATTTGTTGAAAACCTTTATAGAATATGAGCTTGTGTTTGTTCCTAGGAGTCAAAACATTATTGCAAATGGATTAGCCTGTGCTGCTCATTCATAAAATAAATCAACTAGTGACAAACAGATCATTATTCAAACAAAATATAGACCTGCAGTGCTAGATAATGAGAAATATTGGCAGGTCTTTGAGGGTGACAAGCAGATAGAGGATTTCTTGCTTTGCAGGGGTGAGTTTGAATGACCTGATTCAAAATCTAAATCCGATGAAAATTGTTTGGACAAAGAGCCTCTTGATGAAGAAAAACCATCCTATTCTGCAGAGATAAACATGTTAGCTGAAGAAATTGGAACTCAAACTGAAGAATACATGAATGCATAAAAAGAAGACATAGAGGTGCTGCAGTCCAAAGACAAAAACATACCCAGAGGGATGGCACCCCTTGAGGACCTTTTTGATTTTAATGATGTAGCAAAGAAGCCCACTATAGAACACACAAAATCTGATGTTGAGGAATGAAATATAGGCACTGAGGATAAGCCTAAGATGATTAAATTAGCTAAATCCTTGCCAGCACACATCAAGTAGAAATACATTGATTTATTTAAAGATTTTGCAGATGTGTTTGCTTGGAGCTATGAGGACTTAAAAGCCTATGACACAGAGATCATCCAGCACAAGATCCCATTGAAAGAAAACAAAAAACCCTTTAGGCAGAAACTACACAGAATTAACCCAGTACAACTGCCTCTTGTAGAAAAGGAAATCAAGAAAATGTATGAGGCAGGAATCATAGTGCCTGTGAGGTTTTCTGATTGGGTATCCAACCTTGTAGCTGTGAGGAAAAATACAGGGGAGATTAGACTGTGCATTGATTTTAGAAACCTTAACAGAGCTTCACTTAAGGACAATTACCCCTTACCCAAAATGGAACACATCCTACAAAGGGTAGTTGGTTCAAAGAGGATATCCTTGTTAGATGGCTTTTCGGGGTATAACCAGGTCTTAGTACTCCTAGAAGATTAACTCAAGACAGCCTTCACCACTCCATGGGGCACTTTCATGTATGTGAAAATTCCCTTTGGACTAATAAATGCTGGCGCAAACTTCCAAAGAGCTATGGAAATAGCATTTTCAGAGGAAATTGGGCACTTCACTGTAATTTATCTTGATGACATAACAGATTATTCCAAAACTGATGAAGAGCACCTTAAACATATGAGAAAAGTATTTGAGAAATGTAGAAGGTTCGGGCTATCTTTAAATCCCAAGAAGATTGTATTTGGCCTTCAAGAAGGTAAGCTTCTTGGCCATATTATATCAGAAAAGGGAATTAAAATAAACCCAAAAAGAGTTGAGGGAATACTGCAGATTAGCCACCCAAGAAACATAAAAGAATTGCAGTCCTTTATTGGGAAAATTAACTTCTTAAGGAGGTTTATTCCCAACTTAGTAGAACTCCTCAGAGATATGACAAACATGCTGAAAAAAGAAGTAGGAGTCAAATGGACTCTAGAGGCCAAAAAATCTTTTGAATTAGTTAAACATGCACTCACCCGGGCACCAGTCCTAATCAGCCCTGATTTTTCAAAAGATTTCCTTATATTCTCCTTTGCATCAGAGCATACAGTGGCTGCTGTCCTGTTGTAGAAAAATCGAGAGGGACAGGAGCAGCCTATTGCTTTTTTTAGCAAAGCACCTAGGGATGCATCCTTGAAATATAATATAATGGGGAAACAGGCTTATGCTTTAGTAAAGGCCTTGAAAGACTTTAGGGTATATATTCTGCATTCTCACATCATATCCTACTTGCCTAACATAGTGGTAAAAGAAATTTTGTCCCAAGATCCAGATGGAAAGAGGGGCAAATGGATTGTTGTAATACTAGAGTATGATTTGGAGATCAAACCCACAAAACTTATCAAGGGTCAAGGCTTGGCTCAACTAATGGCTGAATCTAACTTGCAAGCCCTTTATGTAAACATGGTAGATGCCTTGGACGAACATGAAGGATTACCTGCTCCTACTGTTGAAGAACAATTCCAAAACTCTCCTTGGTATGCAGACATCTTGTATGTGCTTACAAATATTAATACTCCTCCTAATTTATCAAAGACTAAGGCAAGGTTTCTAAAGTTAAAAGCTAGAAATTATTGCATTTTAAATGAATGTCTATACTGGAAAAATGAAAATGGTTTGCTGCTTAAATGTCTGCCTGAAGTTCATGTAGAGAGGATAAAACATGAATTCCATGCAGGAGAGTGTGGAGGTCATCTCAACTGGAAAACCACCACTAACAAAATCCTTAGGGCTAGCTATTACTGGCCTACCCTTTTCCATGATATCCACAAAATGATAGTTTCCTGCCATAAGTGCCAGATCTTTGAAGGCAAAAGAAAACTCCTCCCTTTACCATTACAACTGATCCATGTTGAAGCTCCCTTTCAACAGTGGGGCCTAGATTTCATAGGGGAAAACCATCCTACTTCATCATCCCAACACAAATGGATTCTCATAGCCACTGACTATTTCAAAAAATATATAGAGGCTATCCCTTCCAGGAATTCCACAGACTCTGTTATCATTAAATTCCTTGAAGACCATATCCTATCTAGATTTGGCTGCCCTAGGAAGATTATCACTGATAATGTTGCTACTTTTGGTTCCAAAAAGATGATTGATTTTTTTCACAGGTATCAGATTGCACTTGATCATTCTATTGCTTATTATCCTCAAGGTAATGGGCTAGCAGAATCATCAAACAAGAGTCTGGTGACCATCATCAAGAAGCTGCTAGAAGAGAACAAAAAATCATGGCATAACAAGTTAGTGCATGCTTTGTGGGCAGACAGATTGACTACAAAGAAATCCATTGGAATGTCCCCATATCAGTTAGTCTATGGAGCAGATGCAGTGTTCCCTACCAGCCTAGGGGTACTAGTGATAAAATTGGTCCAAGAAATATAGTCAGAAGAGGACAGCATGGTAAGAAGGATTAATCAAACTATACATCTCCAGCAGACAAGAGAAGAAGTCTACAACAGAGCTCAAAAAGTGAAAGATAACATTAAAAGGTTGTTTGATAAGAGAACAAAGGATTGTGACTTCAAAATTGGAGACAAGGTACTTAAGTGGGACTCTAGGAGAGAGGACAAGGGAAAGCATGGCAAATTTGACAGTTTGTGGCAAGGTCCTCACATCATCCAATCCACCATTGGTCCCAATGCCTTTCTTCTGTAAGAACTAGATGGTACAGATCTGTTTGGGGGTTTTGTCAATGGCAGGATGCTCAAGCATTACTACTGCTGAGTTCTGGTTTAAATTTTTCACTTCCATTGTAAATACCATTACTGTATTTTGTTTTAAAAAAAGAGAGAAAAAATGTTTCAAAAAGAAAGAAAAGAAAGGTTCAGAAAAGCTCAAAACTTGAACCTCTGAAGTTCCAAAAGAATGGCTCAAACAAGCTCAAAACCTGAGCCGAAAAGAGTGAGATGCTGGTTCTAACATGCTCAAAACCTGAACCAGTGGAGAAAGGAAGAAAAACCAACTCTAACATGATCAAAAACAGAGCTAAAATGAAGAAATAAGAGTTAATCTAATAGGCTCAAAACTTGAGTCACGAGGAAAAGAAGGATGCTCCAAAGTTTCAGAGTTACAAATCCTTCACATTTTGGTTTCAAGTTCCTATAGAGTTTAGTTCATGTGCAGATGTCTTTATGCCATGGACCCACAGCAAACCAGACAGTCTAATCCTAGTTTGACTATTTTTAAATTTCTGTTTTAGAATGTAGAGAAAGAAATCTGTTAGACAGTTTAATCCTAGCAGATATTAGTGTAGGTAGATAAGCTATGAGACCAAATACTTAATCTGGTCTCATGGAGGAATAAGGGTAGAATTAGATTAGTTTGTTTTTCTACTTTCAATAAAAAAACGATGAAGAAGGTTTGCAAGTCTAAATGCACCTTGAAGAAAAAATGTTAGGACTGCAGGATGGGTAGGTAGATTGTTTGGGAGAATATTACTGCTGATATGATGTTTTCATGATTTATATCAGCTGATCAAAGAAGAAAAAGATGGCTAAGGATCAGGCATCTGGCCTACTTCCAAAGATTATATTATGAGATTCTTGACACCTTCAAGAAGATGCCATCCCCATGTGGAGCCACTATTAGCCACCTATAATTTTTTGTCAAGCAAATAGGTGGCTAAATATGTGTCTAAGCCTTCAAGAGAGACATTTTCTCTGAAAATATATCATTCTTAAAGCCTCTATGTGTCTTTTTCCTTTGAAGAGATCTTCAATGCTGTTTCCATTTGATTAGCCTCATTGTTTGTGAAAGAAGAAGCTTCAGAAAGCCTCCATCTGCTCCATTTTATCCCTTCAAATTCCCCATTTTCACCCCTTTTTCCCCTCGCAAAATTCCCCTAAAAACCCTCAAAGGATCCCCATTTAACCTCCAAACCTTCCTAAATCCCTGTTTAAACATCATATCATCCTTTATCTGGTTTAAAAATGCCTTTTTTCCTCTACCGGAACCCTTTTCTTGGCCTTAAAAACACTAATTTTGGCCTAAAAATAGCCTTTTTTCATGGAGGCCTTAAGCCCCTTTCGGCCTAGCCCTTAGCCCCTTTTGCGCATGTGACCCACTCCCAAGACCAGGCACTAAGCTCGTCATGCAATCGCAATCGGAGCTTTCCTATTGGCCTTTTTCATTTGTTCTTCAAAAATTTCCTATTGCGATGAGTCTTATTCTACCTAGCGCCGACTCAATCTGGACCATTGATCTCACCCGATCCAACGGCTAAGATCATAGTGTACTCCATCGCGAGACTTCCACCTTTTCCCCTTCTGACTAATCCTGACCGTTGATCATCCGCAGATCCAATGGCCAAACGCCAATTGCAAATCGGCAATCACAACTTCTGTTTTTCATGTCCCCTACCTCCTTCGATGCCGATCCCGCAACTAGATCCTGACTGTTGAATCCATAAGAACCAACTATCAGAATCGCGTCGCACTTTGCCCATGTTTCAATATTACCACCCCGCCGATTAAATCCCGACCATCCATCCATACAGATTCGACGGCTGAGACACAATCGCACTCCGCTCCTGAACCTAACATCATCGCTCCGCCGATTTAATCTGGACCCTTGAATCCACAAGAACCAATGGCCCAGATTTAATCGCGCTCTGCTCATGTGCCCTCCATCATTTCCCCCTAGTCAAATCTTGACCGTCGATCTTCCAGTGATCTGACGGTCCACGCTAAATCACAGATCGCAAAATCAAAAGACTTCTGAGTTTTGGCCCACTACCTTTCTTCGATGTGATTAAATCCTAGCCATCCATTCTGCAAGATCTGACGGTCCATCAACAATCTTTACTAAACAAACAAAACACCATCGACATTGCAGGTCCCTACCTAATGGTTATGGAAGTTATGAAAAGTAGGTGAAGGGAAGAATTAGACTTTTTAAAATGATACATGGACTACCACCACAAGAATCCCCCAAGAGAGATCCAGTGGGAGAATCTCTTGAATCAGATTCAATGGAAAATGAAGGACTAGATGAAAGAGAAAGGCCTCAGCAAGATGGGGAATCCACCACCTCGATTCAAGGAAAAGAAGAGGTCCTAAAAAATTCTTACAACACTTTGAAATAGAGCTAAGGGTAGAATATCTACTTAATATCTACTTATGAAGATTGCTTATGTACAATAACTCAAATAGACAAGAAAATCCACAATTATAAAGTGATTATTTGGCATTTCAATCACTAATTTCAGGGCCAAGAACCTAAATAACCTAAAACAACGTGTGAAATAAAGAAAAAGAAAAAGAGAATATGTTATCTAACAATAATACAAAACAAGGACAAAGAGAATATGTTCTAAAACAATAATACAAAACACATCCAACATTTTGAAGTATTTGACTTGTCTTGGTGAACATGTGTCCTTAGCAAATACAATGTAGCAATACCTTCCCCACAAAAGAGAAGACATGTCAAAATAGTATGTTTAACACGGACAATCATAAAGATGACAAAATAGCTACTCCATTCAACACATGCACAGACAATACAACTTAGATGTTGATGGCAAAGTATGGGATAGAAACAAATATCCTAGATGCTAGTTGTCTCACAACAATTAATTCAGATTTTACATATTGGTATGATGTTGTGGTGAAGTTCCCAGTTTCTAACCAAAAGAAAAAGTAATAGCTCAACATAACATACACTGCCAACATGTAACCTAGCCAATGGCTTCATCATATGCCTCATGCAAGGAATTGGATTTTTCATACTAGACCAGCGATAGTTAGGTTCTAAATTTCAACCTGATTATTTCAGACAGCGTATGAGCAGCAGTAGAGAAGTCCTATAATATAACTTCCATCACAATTTAGTGATTTTTTTGTAACATTTGTTTTAGTTTTAGGGCTCATGTTTCAAACAATTTTAACATGGTTTTAAGGTTCCAAAAATATCATGGGAAAGTCTCCCTTATTGTAGTATTTGTAGTAATTGGTGGTAGCCTCCATGAACAGTTTGACATCAATAATCTGGTTATAATACAACCGTTTTTAGTAGCATGTTGTCATCCTCCATGGTCTCCAAACAAAGCAAACAGGTCACCATCCAAGCATAAATATAACTCGGCATATAAGATCAACTTTTGCTAGGAGGATGTGAGGTCATGTAACATACTCTTGTCGGATTATAAGGAAATATGAAGATGATATATAGAAGAAAATGACCGCAGATTCGATGGCAGCATGTGAAGAGCCCTAAATAGAAGATACAACAATAGATATATCCTTGGATTGGTGGTTCTCTGGAACCCAATAGTGTTGGTCTTTCCAATGGTTGATACCTCCAACTGTGGTAAATTTTCACCACCAAATAGAACTAGGGTTAATGACAGCACGATTATGGCTCTGATACCAATGTTTGGACAGATAGGGTAGCATGAAAACAAGTATAAAAATACAGGTGTAATCAACAAATGTTTTCAACAATGATGTGGGGTTTTTGGGAAGCTTGTTGTGGGATAATTTGAGGGATTTCAAACAAATTTTCAGCCTTGTGAACAACAATAATCTTTATTACTTGCTTGTGACTACATCTAGGGTCATTGTAAGAAAATTATAGCCAACAATAAAACTCTAAATACCCATCAATCAGAACAGTTCATCTTTCCTTCAAGCAGGAACCAATTTAAATCTTCATGTGTCTTCACCTTACAAAAATTTTGTGGCAGAAATGGTGGTGGTAAAAAATATCATAAGGGCTGTTAATATCTAGTGAAAGTTTTTTTTTTGAAACCCTTGGAAACATACAATGAACCCTTGAAAAAAGGCACTAGAACCTTTGTGAAATCCTTAGGTAGCATTTGAATTGGACATCAGTATGTCATTATAAACATTGGAGTGCTTGGTATTCTGAGGCATTTCAAGAGCCCTTTTCATATCTTACTTGGAGTGGTTTGTGGATATACCTCTCATTGTTGGGTGTTCCTAGACTAGATCCTAGCAATCTAAAGAATGTATCTAATCCTAGTAATCTATTGGGTGTTCCTAGTAACTTGTTGGTTGTATCAGATCCTAGACCAGCAGGTGTTCCTCCTTGGCAACATACATTCCTTAATTCATAGAGAATAACGTGAGGAAAATGAGACCTTGAACCACATGTATATGCATACACTTATGTTTGACCGTTAGCTTGAGTACAACAGCCTGAAATAGGTACAACCTCCTCTTCTTAGATATTATCTAGGCTTCACTCAGACAGTTCAATTAATAAATGGGTTTCAACTGACCAATAGTTTACACCCAACAATGCAATTTGAACTTAGTTCAGGCTAGCAATGGAAAAATTGGATCTTCTAATCATCCAAAAGGTTATATAATTTCAACATTCTAACTGCCCCATGGCCAGGAAAAGCCAATTCTTTTAGTGTAGGAACCTCTTTTTTTTATAAAAAGGCAAGGTTATACATGTGATAGAAAATTACTTGGTTATATAGGTGATAGAAAGGTCAGAAAGGAATTTGGCCAGCGCAACTTTAGAAATGGCATCCAAAAAACAATGTTGCATTAGTTTAGGTCCTTCAATCTACAAACAACAAAAATGTATTGCACTAGGGTTTTTTCAAGGTGTTGAATCCATATATGTAGTAAAAATTCCATTTTAAATAACAAAATTAAGATTTGGCCAAAAACATATTTGGGGTAATGAGACAAAAACTCAAAAATGTAACATGTTTAGATTCCAAAGATTACATTTTTTGGTAGCCACAGTGCATGGGTTGTCTATAGTTGCACACAATCCATGTTATGTCTTACACCATGACCTTATCTTAAGGCATACGGACACACCCTAGTCTAGTATTGACTATGTGAGTCTCTCTATATATATCATTGAATGTTCTGCTTTAGCTTATCCATCCATCCCTTGATCAGTCAATCAATCGATGATGGTGAAAGTGTCATCCATTCTCTTGCATTTTTGGTGCATTCAGGTTTTCATTCACCTCTACAAATTCCATGCTAGTAGTCAAGGGCACAAATGGGAATTGAATCTAATAAATTTGGAAGGGAATGGCAATTTGGCTCATTATGGTCATCCCTACAAAAATATCAATGCCCCAATTTTCTTTCAACTTCGCAGAGGCGACCTGTATATAAATCTAACCAACTGGGGAGCTACCCTCGTCTCCCTCGCTCTCCTTGATGCTAAAGGTAATCATCCCTAAACCCTACCCTTCAGCTGCTTTACCATCATTTACTCAGAGGGAGCTAGCTCATTAAGTATTGGTATTTATGCATTCAGGCCATCTAGCAGACGTACTTCTTGGCTATGACAATATTTCCTCATACATGGTATGTATTTGCATTTCCCTTTGGAAATTATTACTGCCATCATATGCTAGAATTTTAAGATAAATTTACAGTTTTTACTCACATATTGGAATGGATCTCAAATGTATGTGTTACCATGGGGAATATGAGATTGTTTATTAATGCAGAACATGAGCTCCAGTAGACCTTACTTTGGTGCCTTGGTGGGTCATGTAGCCAACCGTATCAAGGATGGAGAATTCACACTAAATGGAAAAACATATCAGCTGCCTAAGAATGATGGCAACAACACACTCCATCGTGAAAATCTGCCTTTTCTATTCTGCATGCATGTTTTATCCAGCTAACTAGAGCCCTATAATGACCACTACTCAAGAATAAAATCTCTCTTTTTCTGTATATGTATGTTTGTTTGTGGAGGTCTAGAGCACTACTATTTTAGGTAACATATGTGTAGTTTGGTGTTTTGAATGAATGTAGGAGGGCTGAGAGGCTTTGACAATGTCCTGTGGGAAGTGAAGGAATAGAGAGGCTTTGACATGTAGAATTTTATATCACAAAAAGAATCTTTGAGCCACAAAGGAGGGATCTAACATAATTTTGTTGATCCCCTACAACTATCAAGTGTTCAGCAAAGGAGGTGTTAAAATAGATCTACACGACAACATAAGATATAATAAGTACCGCTATATTGTATGGTGTTCCTATCAAGCGCTGAGGCCCAGAATTAACCATAAAATTGCCCCCCTGTATCAGTCTTAAAATTGGTTTAAATAAATGCCAAAAATGATGCACAAATCGGCTCAAATCAGTATGTTGGCTCCTTAATCAAAAGACATGACTGTTCAGTTCATACAAAAACAACTATAAATAACTAGTCATGCTCATCATTTTCGAATGAAAATTTCGGTGAAAAATACAGTGAGAATTCAGAGATAAAATAGGAGGCCAAGGAGATTAAAAGGGAGATCATAATTACAACATTTTGGGCTAGAAGAATATATATCTTGCAGACCTATTTTCACCTGTGGAAATAATTTTTTTCGGAACTGAATTCAGGCCTGAAATTTTAGCCCTATCAAAGCCTAAAATTTCGTCCCTAACAGGCCTGTAACTTCAGCCTTTCCAGAAGCTCGGACCTGAGACTCTTCTTTGAAACTCATACCCTTCTAATTCGGACCTATGGTGAAATATGGGACCTTGCAACAATATTGTAATTCGGATCTATAGTGGCAGTTTTGAAGACAAATTCAGACCTGCAGATCTCTGTTTTTGGAATAAAATTACAGAGAAGTATTGAGAGGAACAATATTGAGTTTATTTTATAGTGAATATATATAGCAGACCTATTGAAGAACATCTATTTCACACGACATCCGTTTGACTTCGTTCAAGCATCGTTGGAAGGTCTAGTTGGAAGGTCTTGCAATCTGGACATGGTTGGAAGGTCTTGTTGTTGAATGCTTGATTATTTCTTGAATTACCACCATGGAATCTCCAATTACCACCAATGTTTTTAGCTACCTTGCACATAATGTAGGACCTTAAAACAATGCTAGGGTTTTAGTGTGATTTTTGAATGTCTCTCCCAATCCCCCAGCATAAGTAAATTATTGTGGTCCTCTAGGGTTGTAAATAGCCACCCCTGCACTTGCCACTCCTAAGTCACTATGGTGACTTTATTGCACATCAAAATTTATATTCTATCACTACTGTACTGTCCACAGACTCTAAGTGATAACATTCAAGTGACCATCCTTTTGGAAACGAATCGATGGCTTTTAAATTTTAATGCTTAGTAAGAATTTATTTTAGTTGTCCAAGTCTATTACTCTATCTTAATAATCTACTATGGGTGAAATGTTTTGCCAATTTTCATGACCTTGTTATGAGAAACATTTTACATATTGTATGTTGTCTCTGATTTGGAAAGGAAGTCAGTGTTGAAATAAAAGGACACTGAAAATGGAATTTTTTAAGAGACCACTTTCAAGATTTAGGCATATATGGCACAATATTCCATTATGCTATGAATCCTACTTTATTCCATCACTATGGTGACTTTATTCCACATCAAACTTTATATTCTAGCACTACTGTACTGTCCATAGACTCTAAGTGATAACATTCAAGTGACCATCCTTTTGGAAACGAATCGATGGATTTTAAATTTTAATGCTTAATAAGAATTTCTTTTAGTTGTCCAAGTCTGTTACTCTGTCTTAATAATCTACTATGGGTGAAATTTTTTGCCATTTTTCATGATTCTGAAACCAATTCTGTACATGCATCTATTCTTCTGCATACTAGGATACCAACTATTTCCATTTATCAATTTAGTATATATTAGTTATTTCGATTTCTATCATTTAACTTAGCCTTTCTTTATCTATAGTTAATATAGTTTGTGATGCTATGATCTGGTGAAGTCGATTGGATTTATCTCAACCATTATAACCCATTAAAGCTGGTTATCAATGATTAAATCTTGTTGCTATTTGACAAGACATTTTCCCCTATCAATATGGCATATTACCAATCCACTAAGAAATAAATGAGTCCAAGGAGATACCCAACCTTATCCAAATTTAGCAATATCTAAAACTTAAATCAATTATAATATATGCTTGAGCTACTTCCATCTAGTCAAATATAACACCTACCAACAACGACGGATTTCCACTCCTGATATTTATCTCATTTAGTTGATAACAACCATAGGATATCTTATTTCTTCATAGCATACAATATTAAAGCTCCCTACAGAGACATATGGGGTAAGACAAATCTCTTATTTAACCAATGGTTCTTATAGTGGCATCTTTAGTTTAACTAGCTTTAAAGTAGCCATTCAATAATGTGTTTTAGAAGCTAGCTACAATCTACATGTTAATTCATCTATAATTTACTTGGTTTAAAAGTAATCTTGACAACCTTTTATAAATACATTTTGAACTTCAAGCACTATTGGATAATTTTCACAATGATGTAGACTACAAATTAGGTAGATGGAATGTAGAAATACCAAAGTAATCCATAAACAAACGAAACAAATAAATGACAGACTTTAATATATGGTCATCTTACTGATGATTTCTCAGACAATGCAAAATTTTGACAGCACAATAGGAAAGTTTGACTACAACACAAGGTGTTATAAACCTAGTAGGTTGGGCAATTGAAAACCATGCAAGCCAAGGAATTAGCCTGCCAAAAAACTGTGTAAAGAAATTATTGTGGAAACTTTTGTGAGCATGGTTATTAATAATAAGGCTAAAAAGGGGATTGGAAATGGGTGGCAACAAGAGGCAAAGGTTTCTCCCAATCCACAGTTTCTTCAACTACTCATCCATGGTACTAGAATTTCATTTCCAGTCATTTCAAACTAAAATCCAGTCATTTTGTTTGAGATATTTTGGCTTCTCCCATTTGGAAAGTGTTTCTAAAAACCCACAAGCAAACCTCTTTGAGTGCTTGTCAATAGCTAAGAAATAAGAAAAAACCCCCACTCAAGACGGAGGAGTGTTTACATATTTCCTAATAAACAAGGTGAAGACATCTACAAATGTGCAGCCTATGGAGGATTCCTGTTCACAAGCTCCTAATTTGGGCTCTCCGTAAATGGTTGTTTAGAGAGGGGTGCAATGAATAATAGTGGCATCAAAGACAACAATGGCTTGTTGAGTCAATGAAAGCAGAGTTTTAATATTTCCCCCACAAGGTTGAAGCCTCTCCAACGATATGCTTCTACTTGTGCTCATCCTCATATTTGTGCCAATGCAAGTGAAAACAGTTGGAGTTGGGCATTGGGTCAAATATAACACCTACCAACAATGATGTATTTCCACTCTTGATATTTATCTCATTTAGTTGATAACAACCACAGGATATCTTATTTCTTCATAGCATACAATATTAAAGCTCCCTACAGAGACATATGGGGTAAGACAGATCTCTTATTTAACCAATGGTTCTTATAGTGGCATCTTTAGTTTAACTAGTTTTAAAGTAGCCATTCAATAATGTGTTTTATAAGCTATCTACAATCTACATGTTAATTCAACTATAATTTACTTGGTTTAAAAGTAATCTTGACAACCTTTTAGAAATACATTTTGAACTTCAAGCACTATTGGATAATCTTCACAATGATGTAGACTACAAATTAGGTAGATGGAATGTAAAAATACCAAAGTAATCCATAAACAAACAAAACAAATAAATGACAGACTTTAATAGATGGTCATCTTAATGATGATTGCTCAGACAATGCAAAAGTTTTACAGCACAATAGGAAAGTTTGACTACAACATAAGGTGTTATAAACCTAGTAGGTTGGGCAATTGAAAACCATGCAAGACAAGGAATTAGCCTACCAAAATACTGTGTAAAGAAATTATTGTGGAAAATTTTGTGAGCATGGTTATTAATCATAAGGCTAAAAAGGGGATTGGCAATGGGTGGCAGCAAGAGGCAAAGGTTTCTCCCAATCCACAGTTTCTTCAACTACTCATCCATGGTACTAGAATTTCATTTCCAGTCATTTCAAACTAAAATCCAGTCATTTTGTTTGAGATCTTTTGGCTTCTCCCATTTGGCAAGTGTTTCTAAAAACCCACAAGAAAACCTCTTTGAGTGCCTATCAATAGCTAAGAAAGAAGAAAAAACCCCCACTCAAGACGGAGGAGTGTTTACATATTTCCTAATAAACAAGGTGAAGACATCTACAAATGCGCAGCCTATGGAGGATTCCTGTTCACAAGCTCCTAATTTGGGCTCTCCATAAGTGGTTGTTTAGAGAGGGGTGCAATGAATAACAGTGGCTTCAAAGACAACAGTGGCTTGTTGAGTCAATGAAAGTGGAGTTTTAATATTTCCCCCACAAGGTTGAAGCCTCTCCAACGATACGCTTCTACTTGTACTCATCCTCGTGTTTGTGACAATGCAAGTGAAAATAGTTGGAGTTGGGCATTGGGTAACATTGCCGAAAATAGATACCCCTCATTCATGGCTACTTGGCCAACAGAAGCTTGAGTAGTTGAATGCTGTATTCTGAATTTGATTCGACAAATAATTTTCTTATATCTAAAAGGTGCATGCTTGCCACATTAGGATATAAGAAACATTTATAAAAAAAAATCTCATCAACAACCAGCATTTTTCTTGTAGCAATCGGTATGGTGCATGGCACGAGAAGGGGACCTATTGAGCCCCATGTTGGAGGATTTGTAAATTTCTCAACACATTTAAGGTCATTTAGAGATGTGGAAAATCATAGTGAAGGCCATTCTCACCTTTGGAAGTCGTCTAAAAATGTGTCTTGCAAAAGAAGTTTTAGGACAATCGTATATTCAAACGATGTTCTAGAATCCTTGGAGGATCACAAGGAAAATGCATTGATTTGCAAATTTAATAGAACTGGGAAGCCTTCAAGGGCTCTAATAAAATGGATAAAACATTGAAGATGAGAACATCTTAGAATGACCCTAATTCTAGGTGGACTCTTTGCAGCCCTAGTTTCCATAATTCAATCCCGAAAGACACACATACTACCAATCTAGTACGATCAAGACCTCCAAATCTATCCATTCATTTGTTGAAGACAAATGGGATTCCTCTCTTAATCCAGATTATGTGCAAGATGGGATCTAAGTAAATGGTTGCCAAAGAGGGTGATCTTGAGCATAGGATATTATAATTGTAAATAGATTTTGGATTAACACCTTCAAATGCAAAGTTTGATTTGAACCGAACTTATAGTTGCAAGTTTGCAACTTTCCATGTGATGATCAAGCAATTAAAAGAAGAGAGAAGCTTAGTGCTAACCAACATTGTCGCTCCACCAAAGCCAAAAGTCATGTCTCAAGTTGGTTTCCAAAAAGCTAGTAGGAAAAAGCCAAACTCACATAGAAATCAACCAAAGAACGAGATAGTTATTTTGTCAACAAAAAAAATAAAAAATAGGTATTGAAAAGATTGCAAACCTGAAGAGAAAAAGACATTTCAAGAGAAAGAAAAGCAAGATAAACAAAACCTAAATTTATCATACAAGCCAAAACAAAAGGGGGCAATCTTTCTACCTAAGCCTAGTCCGCAATCACAAAATGCAATCTTTGATGAAGCCTTCAAATCTCAAATGCAAAGGGTGTTTGAAAATGTAACTAGTTTCAGTTTTTATCACTTGTATCGAGAAAAGAAAATTATTTTAGTATATAAAAGAGTCTAAAAGACTCCCAAGAATCAAGTCAGCCAACCTAGCTCAAGTCGGCCTTGTGAGGGCTATTCTAGCCCTAAGAAAGGCTATATAAATATGGAGGTTCGAGCCATTAGAAGATACATCAAGCACACACATCTTGGATCTGATATGTAGCTAGGAGAATAAATGCAAAGATATCTTTAGATGACTCGAAAGGCTAATTTTTTGGCTGGAAAGCTCTCATGTGTGAGTAACAATGGAGGCTATCTCAGAAAATCTTGGAGATTAAGTTACTCTAGAATTCTTATGCTAAATACCTTTCTGGTCATGCTTGTTTTTCTCATATTCTAGTTCAAAGAGAATTTCCACAATGAAAAAAAAGCCTTGTTAGATTGGCCAGAACCCCGGAATAAGCCATATAGCCTAAATAGATTCGTATCTCTTGTGTGTCATTCATAGAGACCATTTGAGTGGAATAATTCCAAGTTGTTATAAGTAAGGGGATATTAACCTATTTAGAGAAGAGGTAGGGCGTAGTCAGGTATTGCATGACATTAGTTTTTGGCAATTCAAAGAGGAAACAAATTAAGTTGAGACAAACAAGTTTATTGATAAGATGAGAAAAATTTAGTATACAAGCTTAAATCCTTTGAAATTTTAACAATAAAAATCATAGAAATAAGATCAGAAAAATACCTGTCAAACGTATCCATACAAACTCTCCCTATTGGAGTTCTCTAAGGGTGCAATTTTATCTCCATATGTGGACGATACATGGATCCATGCTAAATTCTAATGGCAGGCAACTGTTGTGAAGCGTAGCTGCAGCAGTGTTGTCCTGTGAAGATAAGTGCAGTGAGAATGGGAAGCCAAAAGCCTCATGTCGCCATTTTTCCCAGTGGAGGAATGGGCCATCTTATCCCATTCACCGAGTTTGCCCAGAGCCTCTCAGCACACCATGGATTCACCGTTGCATTTATTACATGCAAATGGATGTTATCTGGTCCTAAACACATAAATTCCTCATAGGGTCAAGATATCTGCTTCGTCCAGCTCCCTCATGTGGAAATCCAAGAAGATGAGGGACAGTACATGAAGGTGGAAACCCTTGTATCAAAGTTATTGGAGAGCTTGAAATTATTAGCAAGCCAACCTAGTAACATTAACCCCCAATAGATTAAAGCACTGAGGAATGGAAAGGTTAATCCCACCGATGCTAGGCGAATGCCCCTAATTTATCCAGTCGGGCAGCTAACACTCAGGTTGGATGGTTGGATCGGTTGTGCATTAAGATTAATACACTATGGGAAAAATTCCGAAGGCATGAAGAGGTTGTAGCAGAGCTCAAGAAGAGTATGAATGTTCATATGCAGAAGCTATAACATCCAAAAACACAAATAAAATAGATGAAGCTTGACTGCTTACTAATACTTACTAATCAGACCACATTAGAACATCCTCTTTAGCTATTCATTCCTCAATCCATCAATCCTTACCTCATTCATTGGTGAAGCCAGCGATCCCAGCCATCCATCCCATGAAGACCAGTCTATTTTGCTACTTGAATGGTGGGATTTTCACCATAGTGGCAATATAGATCGAGCCTCTTGGATTAAGGCGAGCAGGTAAAGGCTGAAGGAAAATGACAAATTAATATAGTTTACTATAACCAAATTCGGAGTTCTTGAACATGTTTTATGCTCCGAATTACAGCGAAATACCCAAATCAGGAGAAGAAGATTTCAAATAAAGATCAAAAAAGAGTGAACCTAGATCTGATATAATAAATTCGGGTTAAAAATCCAGTAGAGTGGATAGAAGAATTGAATTTCAAAGAAGGGTATGAAATCTGCGGTGAAATCATAAAAATTATGAGCAGAGAAGGAGCACCGAACTCTGTCCCAGAAAGGAGAATATCAGCAGGAAAATAAATTTTAATAGGTCGATTTAAATTTTATAGTAGCCACCAAATTAGATTTTAATAGGTAGTCAAATAAATTTCTATGGTCGGTTAGGTTTTCATCCAGTTTTATTTTTATGTGAGTAAAAATAATGTTAAACTAATTATAGTATTAATCAAAACTATATTATACTTCTCTAATATAAGAATCCTAATTAATCAAAATCATATTATATCTCTCTAATATAAGTAAGAATGTTCATATAAAGAGGGAAAATGAACATGAGCTCGGAAATATCTATCAACCTTTAAGGTAGTGAAAATTATCTTTAAATATATGAATAATGCTATCAATAAATTTAAGCAAGTATAGTTAGTTTCTTATTTTTTAGGAAGTTCATTTAGAGCTTAAAAATACCCAATTAGAAGGCCTTCACATGGGTTGTTAAGAGAGACATGGGATAAATTTTGATTAAAGGAATTAAGGGGTACAATAATATCAATGTATAGCACCTACTCAAATCACCAAGAATATATCCAAACCATCGAGATGACACACTTCTCTGAGAAAACTTATGAAACACCATGGAATAACTCAGATTAAAACTTATAGTCAATCAATCAATAGTTAGAACATAGTGTTTAAGTGAACACAATAAAAATAGTACACATTGGACATAATATCATATACACATGGATCATACATATCCAACTAAATGTGGTAGCTAAAAGAAATTCTTCCTACACATAGTGTCCTAGATGGCTAAGGCAAGGTGTCATCAAATCAATGATACATTCATGAATTACATATAGATCCATATACCTTAGATGAAAAATGATTATTGTGACAGGAATCGTAGGGGTTGAGATGACAATCAAATTTTAAAATATCCTCTAAAAGCCCATATAGAAAATGGGGTAACATATCCTATGACATCCAACTTGTGATATATGGTGGGAAATCCTTAAAGTATATTTGAAGAAATATGTCTCATTGAGGTCTAGGTCAAGAATAGGTACAATTCCTCACTAATTTGGTATCTCGTTGAGGTCTAGATCAAGAAGAGGTACAATGCCTCACTATTTTGGTAGTTGAAGAAGTTTAAATCTTGGTTTGTCAATTTGGCCCTAACTAGCCAGGGCAATATAGGAGGTGACCCCCTTGGAAGAGTTCTAAAGGGGAAGGGCACATAAGGCCTTATATAAATATCTAAATCCAAGTACCTTCCTCATAAAAAGTTCTAGACATGTATTTAAAGAATGTAGATAACAACTTGTCCAAATGTTGATAAAGACAATAGAACATCCCTTGAATCTCATAATAAATGGGGGCATCTACAAATGGAAATGCTAGTAGATGTTATTAAGAAGAGGAAGGTCATTATGATTCGTTTCAACTTGACGCAAATTTAAACCCACTTTGAACGCACCAAGGGAGATATGAAGGGCAGCATCTGATACTCTTGAGTGTATGTGGTTAAACAAAAAGGCCCCCTTTCATTTGCATGAAGTTTTCCTAATAAAAATCCATGTTACAGTCGAGGCCCTAAAAAGATGAAGTCCAAGTACATTGAATGTATTGTCTATAAATAACCTCTCTAACAACCTGACACAAACATATAATGATGTCATTTACATTTGAGGTGTAAATCACTTGAATTGTGTTACAAATTTAATTGCTCCCCTACAAAATTGTGCCATGCTTCCTTGTGATGATGCTTCAACCCTATTGGAGAACAACCTCACAATGTAAAAGGAATTTAAACATTATGTAACTTTAATAGTGCCCCACATTCACCATTTGGCTCACTACCCATGGCTGATTTGAGGTTATTTCAAGCACTGATGTGGATAATATTATTTTATTTTCTCTTATGTATAGTATTCTACATTAACACAATTGAGTTTCTTTAACAAAAAAAATATTTATATTGAGGGTTCACTCCTTGTGCATTAGGGCTAGAAAGACCTTGTCTTTATGAGTGATCTATTCATTTCCAACTCCTTATTCCTTCAAATTTTTCACGTCATTAGGCCCAATACACCTACCCTTCTACTAGTCTTTTTTTCCTTCACAAGCACAAGACTTGGGGCTCTTCTTTGATAGTCAACTAACAAACCTCCAACTGTACTTGGACTACCATTAATTTTCCCAACCATGGTCAATTATTTTACTGATCTAGTGCCCACAACACTGCCCTCATCTATGGATCTTCAAAATTTCCACCTAATAGTGATTTGAGTCCTCTCAAAATCAGTATTTTTGTGTACAAATTTCTTTGTTGTCAAATCTATGAACAAATCTGAACTACTCCTCTTATCATCCTTCTAACACTTTGTATATTCTTGAACTAGGGTCACAAAACATCCACTAAAAGTTGATTGACTAATTATTTATAGGTTGCTTCAGATATCTGTCCAAAACTCTCTGGACAATCCACCAAAATTAACTCCTCTTCATGTCCATCCATTCCTCATAATATGCCACAATTACTCTACCCAATCTTCTACTCAGGTTCCACCTTCCTTTGTATTTTCTATCTTTGCACATACTTCTGCAAACCATCTTCCAAATTTGTGGTATATATTGCAGAGATAAACCTCTCTCCAAGGGTCTCGACCCCTCTTCTTCTACACATATTTGTCATGGTCTTAAGGGCATACCTTATGGATTGAACATGTTAGGAAACCTCCTTAACTACAGCATTATACTTATATTTTAATTGTCTTAGAACAAACCCTATCCACCCATAGAAAAGATAACAACTCTTACCTCCATAACAGACACAAACTAGCTCATATGGACCCATAGATTCTAGGAACTTCTTTAACTGAAATAGTGTTTAAAGGGTTAGGGTTAAGGGTTTAAATGTTTAGGGTTTAAGGGGTTAGGGGTTAAGGGCTTATAGGTTTAGGGTTTAGGGGGTTAAATGGGTTAGGGGTTTACTAGGGGTTTAGGGGGTTAAATGGGTTAGGGGTTCAGGGTTTAGGGATTAGGGGTTAAGGGTTTAGAGGTTTATGGTTCAGGGGTTAAATGGGTCAGGGGTTTAGAGGTTTAGGGGGTTAAATGGGTTAGGGGTTTGGAATTAGTGTTTGAGGGGTTAGTGGTTAAGATGATAGTTTCATTAGTCTCTGTTTGCACACAATAGTTGCTTATTCTTTGCGTCTCAATGTAACAATTTTGTAAGTATTGTTGCTTGTTGCCATGTCTTCTTTATTTATTAATTTATAGTATTTTTTAGCCATTGCTTTACATTTATTAATGAAAATTTCTATTGCAATCAAACCAAATGTATGTTCAATCTCCAGTTTCAAACTCAGCCACAGTGTTGTCACACAATTTAAGTCCAGAGAATGGCCATCTGATGAAGTCTTAATAAACATATTGCACCGCATGACTACTCCAAAAAATCTTAAGTTCGAGTGTCTGACATTCATGAGAAATTTGGATCTTATACTCTTGCTCCACCTGACTGTGTCCTAGAAATACCCTTCTTTATTACAATAACATCCTAATGTTGTCGACCTTGTCCCTTAACAGACCAAGGAAACATATGTGACTGAGAGGAATGGAAAGCACTACAAAGTTGAAGAGAGTACAAAAGACTAAGATGGTTTAAAGGATAAGCTTGAAGAATGTAGCAGTGTTGAAACAAATAAAAGTTGTCCCAAACAAATAGTTGATAATGTGAAACCTTCTTCTGTACCAGTCAAGCAAGACTACACTCATGTGAGAGCAAGAAGAGGCCAAGCAACTGATAGGCATAGCCTGGAAGATAGGGTATGGTTCCCTCTTTTTGATGAAATATTTGATCTACATTTTGTCTGTCGAAGATTAACCATTTTAACCTTGCCAACAAGGCGTAATTAACCCAATCATAGGTCCCAATATGTCATGATATATATTAACTCTAGATATATATTAGAAGGAATAATAAAGACATAGATTGATAGAGATGGCGAGATAAGGGGAGTCACAAGGGAGAGATGGAGATAAACTGAAGGAGAGGGGAGAGAAGGAATGGAGAGAGAGAGAGAGAGGAAGAGGAGTGAGAGAGGTAGAGAAGGGTAAGAGAGGGAGATAGTGACAGAAAGATGGAAGGGGGGCAGAAAGAAGGATAGAGGGAAGGATATATTGGAGGGTCAAGAGAGAGAGAGAGAGGGGAAGAGAGAGCGAGGTAGGAGAGAAAGGGAGAGAGAAGAAGTATAATGTATTAAAACAATAAATATATTAGGCCCACTCTACACAAATCTGCAATCTGAGAATTCAGGATAAAAAGAGCAGGCTCCAACAACAATTGCACAGAAGTCTTTATTACTCAAATAGAAGAATGTCACAGCAAGTTGTCATCTCACAAAAGCTCCTACTACAACCTACAAGCTAACAATACTCACTCTTATTATCTATTTCTACAAATTTCTAACTACTGTGCCCATCCTTTTCATTTATAGGTGAAGAGAAGGTGTTGTTAGAAAATAGGCTAATGATAGCGTTAGTGGTGCATCTCCCTTGAGCATGAACAACTCCCTCATAACTTTGCCTTGTATGCAAGGCTTTTCTTTTAAAGTAGTGCATTATCATAGTAGATATAACTCCTCTCCTGAAGGTGCCTCATTCCATAAGTGTGCACTCGTGAATGCACCTGAGATGATGGTGTTAATCTCCTCAACTAGTGTGCCATACTTGGTGGGTGCGACCCAACAACTAATTCGTCTATCCTAGAAGGTGTCGTTATAAGCTTCTATATATATTTAAGAATCTTTTTGACTGGTGTACCAAAATCTAGCTTTGCAATTCTGGTGCTGCTCAACTTCTCAAGGCTGAGGTGAGACCAACTCGGACCAACTAGGTACTCTAACACTCTTGAGAAAATTTTTTTTTCCAATAACCCAAGATTCTCCCCCAACTTGTCAAACTTCCCCTTTTTCAGGAGCTTTGTCAAACTATTAACCATATGCAACTTTTTCAGAATGTGTTCCAACACTACTAACTCCCTAATGAACTTGGAATCCTAGGAAATTGTATTGAATATCAATGTGTTTAAAATGGTCATGACACATTGGATTTTTATAGAGCTTGATGTCACTTTGATTCTCACAAGAGACAATATTGGGCTTCAACAACTGATTGGTTGACTCTACAATCAAGTTGCAGATCTAGATAGCTTCATAATAAGTATATGAAACTCCCATATACTTTTCTTCAGTGGAATTGAATGCAATTGTTGCTTTCTTCTTGTTGATTTAATAAAAATGATTTATAAAATGATAATAATGATGTTTAAAATGAGCCTTATGATGGTCTATTTATACGCATTGATTGTTCACGAGGTGTAGGGGTATGTTTATAACATCACTTCCCTTGAAAGCTTTGTCTTGAAAGCACAGTAATTAGAATTTTCTTTAGTTAAGCACATTTTTGGGTGGAATGAAGTTTATCAGATATATATTTATACTTTGTAGAGGTTTGACTTTTTTTGTCCTTTGAGTGTTGGTGAGGTTTCTTTGGATTTTTTGCATCATAGTCTAAAGTATTTTGACATGATTGTTTAACATGAAAGCTTTATGCTTATTGGCAATATATTTGAAATACCTACATGATCAAGAAACTGTTATGGTTAATTAAATTACTAATTAGGTACTACAGAAAGAGGATGATGTTAAGAGGGCTTGCTTGGGTGACTCTAGGAGCAACCCGAAGGTGGTCAGACAAAGCTCTTCTAAGTTACAAATCTGAAGAGAAAAAACTAGTGATGTATATGTGGTTGCTCAACCTAGGCTATATGGAAAATCTTGGCTGAGAGTGTTTACCTTTCCGTGTCTTCATGAAAGTAGGTTGTCTGGTCATAAAATAAGATCATGACTACATGTAGGTGATGGTTCTGTAGTAAGTTCTCAGCCTTATCTTCAGAATGGCTAACAGAGAGGATCAGGTTTGAATACAGGATATAATTTGATGAATTTGGAGATTTAGAGTTGAAGAAAAAATTGTGGTGATGTTTGGATGGGTGCTAATTTGTAGGGTTTTCCATTTTTATAATTTTCTTTGTTGTGCTTTCTACCATGCTACCTAGTTGCTTTCATGTTTCCCTAGCATTTTAATTTTTTCAATTTCTATCTCTCTATTGTTTCTTGCCCCATTTCAAATGTCATCCTTATTTGGTAGGTGTTTTCTTCAATATAGTGTGAATATTTTTCCATCACACAACTTCTATGGGGTTTGTCTACGCAAATAGCTTGTAAGGCCCATTCATCAGGGTATTTGATGAAATGAAATGATTATCGATGATCACCAACTAATGGTACCTACAGAGATTTACTCTAACAATTCTACAGTTTTCTTGTGCCAACAATTATACAACATTTTAACCTCATGAATTAGTCTCCTATGTTCTCTTATCTGATTCTATAAGCACTTATTGTTGTTGTCAAAGCTTTTACTCTCTAGTCCCATTGAGCTATTTCATTTATTTGTGGACATTGATCTATTTTCATTTCATTTCTTCAATTTTTATGACTATTATGCATTGCCTTTGGTCAGTGCCTTCTTTCTTACCTATGCTTTTTTTTCTTAAGCATTCCAGCCACCCAGAGCAACAGGGGTAGCAGGAGCCACACAGTCCAGCCAGAGCCCAGCAGGGGCAGCACAGAGGCAGCAGGGGCCATGCAGGGTTGACGCAGTCCCAGTCAGGGCAGTGCAGGGGCAGTGTAAGCCCTTCAGGTGTGACACAGGCCCTTACTGAGCAGCGCAGAGGCCGACGCAGGCCAGTTAGGCTGACATAGAGGGATTCCGAGCAGCGTATTACTGTTGTTTTTATTTCTCTGTTGGGTGAACTAGTTTTGGTCCCCAAGATTGTTGTATTTAGATTTTGCATAATAATGAAAACCCTCCAGAGCTAGCTGCACCGATTTTCCCACATTGGGTTTTTTTCGGGGATATTTGTCTAGAAAATCCATGTGTCACTTTGTCTATGAGCATGTTATTCAGTATTTGATCTGTATGTGTAGGTTGCTAGTTGTATTTACTATTTACTTCGTTAATCTATTGAATATTTCAGAAATTAACTTGTAACTTAATTCAAGTAGGAGAAGTAAATCAAGATACTGCAATAGGGTTTCTTAGATTAAGAAATTTTCACATTCCCTAGGTCTAGCCCCATTAGGTCACCTAGGTCAACAATTTCCCAGGAATCTAGCTAGAGGAAAACTTCTATCTCCTAGAGGCAGCTACATTGCTGGGTGCCCTCACTCTCCTCAGAACATGGACCAATCCTGATGGTGGAATCTTCAGATACCTCAAGCCCTAGCTCTAGGATCAAGTTTTGCCTAGGTTTTCCCAAGGATAGAACCTAGTAGGATCAATTTGACCTATTGAAGTAAAAACACTTGTCTTATCATTTCCTATCACCTTATCCAGGATAGGAACATCATTGGTTGCTAAATTCCATACCCGAACCTGGGTTGGGTTCACTTGGTCCCGTGTGGTCCCATTTGGTGTCAAATGCCTTTCATCAAGGACCATTTTGGAATCCAAGTTCCCAAAGGATTTTAGGGATTGAGAACTTCCTTCATAATTCTCATTCTTCTCCCTCAACCCTTCAATCCCCCTCCTCTCTCCCTAGAAGATAATTCCCTGGCTTAAAAGGAAAGCATGTCCCACTCTTTATTTTATCTTAGGGAAAGGGTTTTGAGGGTCACTTCCCACCTATTCATTGACCTATACTCTACAAGTGACTTCCTAAACTACCGGGACTCCACCCATCGGTGAAAGTCCGTGAAGAGCAAGGAGCCTTCCTTCAGCCTGCCTTGCACACGCAATTCCTATGGAATTATCTCCATATTAATTAGGAAAATCAACCTTCCTTGATTGCGCAATCCGTCATGGCATCCCAATGAATTTATAATTGCACATGGGAAATTTTCTACAAATACAACTAATAGTTATGTTCTTATGAACTATGTTACAATAAGGATCATGGTTCTTTTTATTATTTAAAATAAGATAAAACCCTAAACAACCAAAACCCTATCTTGAGGAGATGTAACACCAAGAGTTTATGGGCCCCGTTGGGGTTAGTTGGGAAGCCAACTTCCCGGGGTCGTAACTTTGTCATATGATATTCGTTTGACACACATGATACCTCGTTAGAGAGATCTCTCCGAGGACTACAACTGCTAATGATTTCTATGAAATCACCAAACCTTTCATGCCCAAAAAATATCGTTTGGGGCCTCAAAATGGCTTCGAAATTTCAAGACCTGAAAAACTGACAAAAATAGTAAGTTGTGCTATAATTAAGGAAACTGAAAAACTGAAAGAGACAATGGCGATGGGCCCAAGTGGAATAGGCGGGTGGCCACCAATATCCACCTCGATCACCTTAAATCGAATTTCTTGAGATAACTCAATCATCATGACTTAGTTAATTAACACAAGTTGTTATGAGATGAAATTAAAATTTATTGTCCAATTTATTTAAGGTAAAAATAAATTAGACACCTCACATTCCTCACTCCTAGTACATCAAAATTCCTCACCAATGTGGGTGCATTTTTTTTTGTCCTTTCTAGTCACCAATTTGACTATTTCTTGTTGCAAATTTCAACACTCCCTGTCAATAAGAAAGGAATTCAATCTATCCCCATCCAGTACCTTTGGAATGTTCTGCATGCTACACTTCTCTAGTGTTGCACCCGCAAATCCTGAAACTGAATAACCTCTGAACAACTGAAGCAGTATAATGCATCTGTCATTAGAGTCTTCTAACTACTGCTAGCTACTGCACCTATCTAGTACTGGATTCTCTGCACTGCTGCTGACATCTGCATCCGTGCCCTTTGAACTATTGCTAACTCTATTTTTGCTCCAGTATTTGACATCTGTCACTATGATTTATGTCTTGCTGACATCTGACTACATCAATCTAACTGATCCTTCCTACTGCTATTGTACTGTGGGCTCCTCTTAGCTAGGTTCGATCCATGAGACATGCCATCTCAATGGACCTTGCCCAAATTTCTTATCTTGGGATTATGTCTACACATAACCCCACCTTACACCTCGAGGTATGGTTGATCCCTCTTCCCATTTGGCTCGAAATTTCCCCCTCATGGAGGTCTCTACTTGAGTGGACACTTCCACTCGGTCTCCTCTCTGATTCTCTAATTGTGGCAACTACGCCACAACCTTCTGAGACTCCTTCTCATGAGAATGCATGTTGAGAGGTAATTTATGCTCCCTCTAAACCACCAAGTCTCTAACTTCTACCTTTCTCCTCAAAGCTTTGCATGCATCCAGTACCTCAAGTGCATATAGGTTCTTGACTCGCACACAGTGTAATTGCCCCGAAGTTACAAAACGTTTCTAAAAAAGAGTTTATTTTAAATTGATGATATCTCCCTCATCCGAGCTCTGATTTGACAGATTTTTTTTTTCCATTTGGGTAGATTTTCGCAAGGAATACAAATATTCTATTTATTTTCAAAAATTTTACACCAAAATATTCAAATATTCTCTACAAACTCGCCGCCCAAAAATTTCCTGCTCTGATACCATGTAGAAAATCTAACCAACGAGATTCAATCTGATCTTGTAATCTACTAAAACAAGATATTGAATCCTTCCTACAATTTACAGAAACAAAACACAATCGCACAATCGTATATAAGTAAGAGAAATAAATTATCAATCGCACAACAACATGATGTATTTGGGGAAAGAAAATAATCAAAACCCCTCTATCTCTATTGTGTATTAAGTCAAGGAATCATGAAACAATAAAGTGTTTAATCTCTCATGAGATTCTCCAGCACTCTGTCAATTGTCTCCGTTGATCTAGGAAAACTCGGTCTAGTACTTAGCCAATTCTCATCCTTACTTTAGCCTACCTTGCTCATGCAATTCCTAGGGAATTAAGTCCTTATTAATTAGGAAAATCATTCTTCCTTGATTGTGCAATCCATCATGGCATCCCAATGAGTTTATAATTGCACATGGGAAACTTTATCTGAATAAAACTGATAGTTATGTTCCCTTCAACCTCTGTCTTAACTAGGTATTCCTTGAAACTGACATGCATGCAACTATTAATAGTGAAATATCAGTTATCTGATTGATCACTCATTGTGAATTAAACCTAATTTAATTCACTGGACCTCTCACTAGCTCATCACTCAGTTAGAACTAGTTAAACTGATTTTAACTCATTTAATTGAGTTAATTACACTTGCACTCCACTAATGCATCAACTTCAACTAGACCCCAAAAATATTAGAATCCCTCTAGATGCCTCATATTAGACCCTCAACTCAAATTTCTTGAGCTAACTCGGTCATCATGACTTAATTAACTGACACAAGTTGTTATGAGATGAAATTACAATTTATTTAAGGGAAAAATAAATTAGACACCCCACAGTCCTCACTCTTGGTGCATCAAAATTCCTCACCAGTGTGGGTGCATTTTTTTTGTCCTTTATGGTTTCCAATATTACTGTTTCTTGTTGCAAATTTCAACATTTCAGAATTTGATGTGGCCTTCACACAAAGACACCATTGAAATCACATGCCCAGATTCTCATGAGAAACCTCTCTTAATCTTGATCTACTAGAAGAGACCCAACAATATGCCATCCTACTTCCTAGCATAAACTGACCATTAAGGTATGCAACACTCTTTTGAACCCTCACATGATGATCTTTCTCTTGGAGGATGATCATGACCTCCCTTTAGCAACCCTTACTCGGCCCTTGTACTTGACCTACTTTAGGACTACATCTCTCTTCACCCCCTTGATGTGCTAGATAGTGGGAATACATGTCAAACATGCTAAGATGTGCCTAGTGATAAGGCATGCCAAGATGTGCAAGGGTGTGTCAATGCACGTCAGGGACTTTCAAGACAACAAAAGGGAGAAAAAAGTTAAACTACAAGGAAATGAACACATAAGAGGGTTAATAAGTCATCAATTTACCTTTTCCAAGAGGGGCATGCTAGGCACACTAACACTAGGTAGCAATAGGTTCCAAGTGCAAAGTCTTAGTGCATTCTAAGTGCCAAGTATTCCTTTGTTGCTTCTCATCTACTTTCCAACAATTGATCATCACAAATAAATTTAATATTAAACCATGCTAAATCATACCAAGGCATCTCAACGTATCTATACATGCTAATACTTTCCAAGTGCCAACACGTGCCAAGTGCCAATATGTGTCAGGGACTAGTGTTATGCATGTTATGAAGTGGAAGGGAATGTTGAAGAGTGCTAAGGTGTGCTAGAGAGTGATAATGCATGTTGATGAGCGTTAAAGAGTACTATGAAAAAACATTAAGGGAGCACTAGGTAAAAATTCATGGAAGTTAATGAATATGAGGAACGTGTATTGCCAGAGACTAGTGTTAATAGTCAGTGTTAGTTTTCATGCCAAGGAGGGAGTGACAAGGTATGCTAAGCATTGGTAAGGCATGCTAGGGAATATCAAGGCATGTTAAGAATTCCCAAAGTGTGCTTGGTAATTCCAAGGTGTGCTAATTATATCATGTGCCAATTAATAGTGCCAAGATATGCCAATACATGCTAGGTGCTAAGGATGTGGCGCAGGGTGCTAGGGTATATCAATATGTGTCAAGGCAAAAAAGGAAGAACTAATAAGAGGGTTAATAAGTCAAGACTTTATCTTTTCGAAAAGGGGAATGCTAGGCACACTAATAATAGGTCACAATACATTCCAAGTGGCATTGTGTGCCAAGTGCTAATGTATGTCAATGCATTCAACCAAGGTGTTCTAGGGCATGCTAGGGACTATATGCAGCATGCCAACACATGCTAGGAGAGTTCCATGTTGTGTTATCGCATGCCACCATGTGCTTGGGCGTCAATGTCATCAAAATATGTTATAGGTACAAATATGTTCCAAGACATGTGGGGTAATAAGAAATGTTAGTGTGTGCCAAAGCATTAATTTAAGGTGTGCCCAGATTGTTGAGGATTGTTAGGTCTTTCTCATTAATAGAATTTTCAGAGCCTGATTATGTATTAAATAATATATTTCCTACACACAATAGTGGAACTTTATCTAAATGGAATTTTCTAGATAATAAACTTAATAGATATGAATCATGTGTTGACTCATATGAAATCTCTATTTGACTAGTCATTACTTGAGGGAAATGATACACGCTGATTACTTCTTAAAAAATTGACTGACCCTAACCACTATGGCCTTGGACATATTATAAAAAATGCTTAACAATAATGGTATTAAATCATTATCTTTTGACAAAAAATATATTAACAAGCACATAGCATCATCAAAAAATCATTGGAATGATCAATGATGATGGACATTTTTTGATCGTCACCAAAAGTAACAAAAAGAGCATTGGTGAGGGTCATTAAAATTTCGTCACTAGAAGTGTCACCAAGGAGAGAATTAGTGATTGGCCTTTAACAACCCTCACCAAAAGTGAACTTTCTTTAGTGACGGACCATAAAGGACCATCACTATATACACTTACAGTGACGGTTTTTAGTGATCAATGATGACGAACATTTTTTGATCGTCACCAAAAGTAACAAAAAGAGCATCGGTGATGGTCATTAAAATTTCGTCACTAGAAGTGTCACCAAAGAGAGAATTAGTGATGGGCCTTTAACGACCGTCACCAAAAGTGTCATTGAAAATGTCTTTGGTGACGGACCATAAAGGACCATCACTATATACACTTATAGTGACGGTTTTTTAATGACCGTCACCATATGTGACATTGGTGACGGACATTAAAGGTCCGTCACAAGCATGACCCTCACCAATGTGCTTTTTTCTTGTAGTGAGAATGAGCTCCTCCTCTGCAAAACTAGCTCTGGAAGTGGGTCATAATGAATCCTCATTGCAACCCCCAGTAACTCAACATTTCTGCACAACTGAAAAACGCTATAGCTGAAGACAGTTAGCTTGGCCTCAAGCCTGGATGTGAGGAGAATGAATAACAAGTCCTCCAAAGCTTCCCAATGAAGGAGAGGAAACTCCTAAACAGGAACCTCCCTTGTGCTAAGCAGCACAGCTATCCTAGTTGAACAACTGGAGAGAGTAGATCAAAATCAAAATCTCAAACATAATGAGCAATGGCTCTCCTTCCCCCTTTTATGCCAAGAGGAGGCTTCCTTGTCATGGAACCCAACCATTATGGTTTCTCTCATCCAATGATATCCCTCCTATTAAAACTGCATTGTCTTCTCATGTAAGCTATACCTCTTTAGGCAGCATTGTTGACTTGGTCAAACTTGATCTAGTCTTCTTGTATTTCCCCCTTTTTAGACTAGGATATGAAAAATAAGCCACTTAGGTGACCCTTCTACATATTAGGAGTGTTTATTATGCCTCTTCATGGACCCCCTTACCCATTTTATTCTTTTTATTAAAAAGAAAGAAAAATTGATGTTCCAATTTTCTTCATGAAAATGTGGGAACATTACAGTCCTCCCCTCCCAAAGTTTGCTTGTCCTCAAGAAAGTGCAAGGGTAGACTGATTCCTCCTCTCCTCTCCTGTAGAATCCATGTATGATGATCTCCTCCAAGAAATAGAATGCTATCTCATCAATTAAGCTCCCACATTGCTCCTCCTCAGCATGTAAATTAGCTACCAAGCTATCCTCATGAAAAAGAGAGGTGCTCAAGAGAGTTACAAGGTGATGTCTAGAGGTCCTCCCAAGGAATGGAGTCTGAAATGTGTTGGGAGACATTCTCCCCATGTCGACCCTCCATCCCCAAGAGATCAACCAAGCAAAATGAGTTACCTTCCAACCAGGCAACTCCTGGAAATCATCCTCCACCTTGGGCTCATGCAGGATAGGTGGGATGCAAATATGAACATGGTAGGCTTCATAGCCTACCCCACGTTGTCCTCTTCTCCACTCATGATAAGTGTGGAGTGAAATCTGAAATTGGGCTACAATAATGTTGCCCTCAAGTGGCAAGATGAAGTCTAGATCTCCAAGGATCTCTCCTCCAACATTGTAAATCAAGCTGGCCCAAATCATCTCATATGTGATGAGTTGGAAGTCATCATCATATGGTATCCAATTATTCATATGGTTAACCTCAGGGAGAAACAAATATCTTGTCATGGTTACCATATCCTCTTCCATACTCCCCTTAGAGCATGTGCTGCAAAGAGTATGGAGGTCTTATTCCCCAAAGGGCACATCCTCCCAATGTGTCTCTCCCTCCTTATGATACATATGGGGCTGCTGCTGATACATGGCTGAAACATAATGTTCCGCAAGAGAAACCCAATCCATCCCATCAAATCCAACACCCATGGGGTGCCTCCCCAAAGAGCTCAAGCTTCCCAAATGGCTCCTCCCATTTGAAAGCAAGAGGTGTAACACAAAAATCAAGGCTGGCCCACTTGTTTTTCTGAAATATGCAGCGTGAGAAGTATGGAGAACCATACTCCCTATGGGCATCCTCAACTCTTATGCCACTCCTCCAATGTTGCTCCCCATGTCCAACGTTCTACTAGCATAATATGGAAGCATAAACCTGTGAGAGCAAGGAGGTGAAACATAGCTCCACACATGGAACCAATACAAGGCATCATTGGCCTGCCTTAATATATAGTGCAACAAGTGTTCTTTCAGCCACTTTTTTGCTGCCACATTCATCCTGCATGATGAGATCATGAAAACATAACTTGGTGCCAATGGTGCACACCGAAAATCCTGTGGCTTTCCCCCGCACTCCACCAATAAGTTGGCCATCATAATTGCTGCAATTGACCATAAGTACAACAAAACATAATGTGCAAGAAGGAAAGATCCTCCTTGATATGATATGCTACTCATAAATATAAGAGAGTGCAAAACATAAAGCAAATAGTTACCTCCCTCATCATGTACTGCGGTCTTTGAGCTGAAATGGTCAAGCGAAAATTCTCCCTTACTGCAACAGAGTAGGGAAGTGGTTGTGCCAACCATCTCATCATATCTCAGGATTTGCATCTATCCATATGCTGATATACATCCATTAGGATTCCCTCCCAAGTGGACTCCTCCATCAATAAATAGTAGGCATAAGAATACATGGAAGGAGAATCCATAAATGTTGCACGTAGGTATCTCCCCTTGTGCTTGTGAACCCAAGCCAAGAAGATCAAAATATAGTAAGGGATGCTTCCATTCATGACTCCCTCATCCTCACCTCCTACATGCCTCCAAGGTACATCACTTGTGAAGTGGTCTTGGGAGCACTTCAACAAGTAACCCCAGCTCTTAAGTGACAGCACCGCTGGCCTGTGGAGTAGGGCCACTGTCATCTCAAATCTCAACTCTTCGACATGGATCTTGTCAAAGACTCTACTCATCATGTTTCTGCACATATAGATTCCCTCCCCTGAAGAAGGTACTTCTTGGGCACCTAATGCCAAGGAGCAGCCCCTTTGCACTATGCTAGTGCCTCCTCCTATTCCTACAACATCCAAATACAATCTAAGCAACAATAATGTATACTGCTCCTCCATACTCCCACCATACCAAATATGTGATGGTGACATAATTAGTGGTAAGAAGAATTCCATCTCATCATAATGCACCCATGCTCTTCTCTACCCATGGTGTAAGTATCCTGATAGTCCTCCTCCTTCTTCACATCATGTGAAAAAAGATAGGTCCTATGCTGGCCAAACTCTCTCAAGAGTAGCCAATGCAGCATTTCCTCTTGCTGCCCTGTGTCATAGATTTGCAAGAGGCTCATCATCCTCTTGCCTTCCATCCACATCCACTCAACTCCTTGTGGATGTCTCCCTTCATATTACATCTTGGTATCCCCCCAAAAACGGCTACCATCCTACCAAAACAAATTTTGGCCTTTGCATTTCATGGGACATTGAAATGCAATCTCTTCCATGAAAAAGTTTCCAAACCCCAACCTTAATGGTGGTGCACAACATATCAATGGTGTATGAAGATGATGGCACAGTGCAGTGAAATTTTCTTGCTCTAGACAATTAGCATGTAAATATGTACAATCCTCCATGAGAGATAAAAAATTAGGCATACCTTGGAGAGATTTGGAAGAACCTTGTGTTGCTGCAAGAGTTTCTTCCTCAATAGTGTTGGCTACCTCAATTACTAGAGATGAAGGTTGCTTCTCCATCACTATGACAGCGCTGGTATGTGCCTTTTCTACTAGTGGTGAGGGCTCCTCCCTCTTTTGATCAAATATCCTGATCAATCTTTGAGAAAAATTATCAAGAGTAGAAACCCTTGCATGACTCCAATGGCTGAACCACCAAGTCTTTACTTCACCCTCAAGGTGCAGCGCTGCAACTTCTACAGCATCTCTGTCTACTACATGATGTAGCAGGAATAAAGCCTCTAGATTATTCATCCAAACTTCTGCTGCACATGTGAGTGATCCATCGAATGTGGACAATAGAAATCTATGGCCTCTCATCATACCATAGCTGTGGGGTGTTCTTTCTTCTTTCTTTTGAATACATTGTGGAAAAGATAGAGTGTCTTGGATGGCTCTAGGGTTTTCTCAGTATTCAGTAAGATACTCACTTAGAATCTCGAATTCCAATTGTTTTCCATGCTCCATTTTTCCTCCTTGGCGTGAGTAGGAAGTGCATGGTCCTTCCCCTTCTCCTCTTTGATTCGAACTTCACAGGTTGAGCCAAGTTCGAAGCTCTGATACCACTGTGATGTTCCCAACTAAGGAATTTTTGCAAAATGGTCCAAGGGGACGATGTATAAGGAATCCAATGCAAAAATAAGTTGAGGGGGGTCTTGGATCCCTTTTTTTACCCTTAATAAATTACACTCCTTGAGTATTAACTCAAAGAAATAACCCTAGGTGGGTTATTCAGATCTCCCACTCTTAGGTATCAGAAACAATGCTCAAAAGGGGGAGCTACAACAATACATGAACTCCAACAAGTAGCAACAATGAAACATCAATAAATATGGTGCAAGAAGAGAGAATAGACATTATATTATATGCAGTTGTAAACAGATATACAAGAACTTGAGGAAAGACCTCTCAAGATAAGCCAAATCAGCCCCAAGACAGATGTATATGCAAAAGTGAAAGTGCACAGCGACACAACCCAGCAACAAGCTATGACTACGTAGTCCATAGAGAGGAATGACTGAAAACTGATGTAGACACAATGATATAGCAATAGAAAGCTCAAATAAAGTGGGGGAGCAAGATCTCAACCCCGAAAAACAATACTACAACAATCCTCCAAGGGATTGACTAAAATGTACAAAATGGAAAAATGCCAGAGTTGATGGGTAGAAATAGCAACTCAATAACAATAAAAAAATGGAGAAGGATGGAAATGCTGCAAATTATGAAGAAACCACCTCAAATTATCTTCAAAGTGAAAGGTTGCTTCCTTCATTGAAGATTACACCCTCCAATCCATAGTGTGAACCCCTCCTGCAAGTGCCCTCTAAAAATAATGCATTATGAGGAAGAGACTGCACTGGAAATGAGATGAAACATATGGCCCAATGCCAAAATCTACAATGAAGCTCTAGGATCTTCCTCACTGATCTCCCAGAGAGAGAATGAGCTCCTCCTCTATAAAACTAGCTCCGGAAGTGGGTGATAATGAATCCTCACTGTAACCCCCAACAACTCAACGTTTCTGCACAGCTAGAAAAAGATATAGCTAAAGATGGTTACCTTGGCCTCAAGCCTAGATGTGAGGAGAATTAAGAACAGGTCCTTCAAATCTTCCCAATGAAGGAGAGGAAACTCCTAAACAAGAACCTCCCTTGTGTTAAGCAGCACAGCTATCCCAGTTGAACAACTGGAGAGAGCAGATCAAAATCGAAATCTCAAACATAATAAGCAATGGTTCTCCTTCCCCCTTTTATGCAAAGAGGAGGCTTCCTTGTCATGGACCCCACCCATTAGGGTTTCTCTCATCCAATGATATCCCCCCTATCAAAACTGTGTTGTCTTCTCATGCAAGATATACCTCTTTAGGCAACGTTGTTGACTTGGTCAAACTTGACCTAGTCTTCTTGTATTTTCCCCTTTTCACACTAGGAGATGACAAATAAGCCACTTAGGTGACCCTTATGCATATTAGGAGTGTTTATTATGCCTCTTCATGGGCCCCCTTACCCATTTTATTCTTTTTATTAAAATGAAAGGAAAATTAATGTTCCAATTTTCTTCATGAAAATGTGGTAACATTACACTTTATCAAAGACAAAAGCTATATTATTGAAACAAAAAGCTTTAAATTACTACATTTTAGATGGATTTCTATATTGTAAACTTTTTTTGGCATATTTCTTAAATGTTTGCTTAAGAATGATGCAAGAAAAAACATGCATGAGCTGCATGAGGGAGAATGTGGAGGTCACCTTTATTGGAAAACCACTGCAAAAAAGATTCTTAGAGCTGGTTATTATTGGCCCACCATTTTTTCTGATACTCAAAAACTAGTCATGACTTTCCATAAATGCCAAATTTCTGATGGCAAGAGAAAAATCCTACCTTTACCTTTGCATCCCATATGTATTGAGGCTCCTTTCCAACAATGCGGTTTGGAATTTATTGGAGAAATTCACCCCACCTCATCTACCCAGCACAAGTGGATCCTTACTGCCACTAATTATTTCACTAAATGGAAAGAGGTCATCCCTTCTAGGAATGTTACTAATTCAGTTATTATCAAATTGCTTGAGACCAACATCTTATCCCAATTTGGTTGTCCTAGAAATATCATTACAGATAATGATGTTGCTTTCAAATCCAAAAGAATGGCTAATTTTTTCTATAAATATCATATCACATTGGGGCATTCCAAAGCTTACTACCCCCAAGGAATGGGCTAGTTGAATCCTCCAACAAAAGTCTAATCAACAATATCAAGAGACTGCTAGAACAGAACCAAAAATCATGGCATAGTAAGCTAGTTCATGCATTATGGGCTAATAGACTAACCAACAAGAAATCAATCAGTATATCTCCCTATCAGTTGGTATATGGCATGGATGCAATCTTCCCAACATCCTTGGGAGTTCTAGTTATGAAACTCCTCCAAGAAGTACAATCAGAAGAAAATGACATGCAAAGAAGGTTGAATCAAACCATTCATCTACAGTAGTCAAGAGAGAAAGTTTACAAAAGAACACAAGCAGTACAAGAAAGCATCAAGAAGGTCTTTGACAGAAGGACCAAAGCCAATAATTTCAAAATTGGAGACACGGTTTTGAAATGGGATTGTAGGAGGGAAGACAAAAGTAAACATGGTAAATTTTAGAATTCGTGGAAAAGGCCTTATATCATTCATTCAATCAGGGGTCATAATGCTTTCTTTTTACAAGGGCTGAATGGAGAAGAGTTATTTGGAGTTCCTGTCAATGGTAGGATGCTCAAACACTATTTTTATCAAGATTCCTAGCTTCAAAGTTTTCATTCATTATACATAACACTGCATGATAAGAGATCCTAAAAAAAAAAAATCAGAGAACAGAAAAGGAAAAGAGCGCATATTTGAAAAGAGGTACAACCCCATACCCAAAAAATAGTACTGCTAAAAGTGTGCAAGTGTAAATGCCACTACTTATTCAAAAAACAAGATCTTGTTCATTAATCTAGCCTAATCATGGTTGAACATGTTTTAAATTTATGTTGATAAGTTAGTGTAAAAATGATTGTCAAAGTTATTCAAGATTGACTTATCAGAAAAGATAGCTTAGGAATGAAAGATACTAGTTCCACATGCTCAAAACAAAACCAAAGAGAAAGATGGGGATGCATAGAAAATGATAGATCACAACCCTTATTTTTCTAGTTACTATTTGTGAAAAATAATGTTTGTGTGCAGCTTGTTCCAATTCCACAAACCATGGTAAGTCAGATTGCCTAATCCTGATTTGAACCATGCTTTCAATTTCATGTCAATAGTTTAATCAAGTCTGTCAAACAGCTTAATCTTGGCAGTCAAAAAGTCTAGGTAGAAAATAAAAGAGTTCACTAGCATAATTTGAACCCTTGGAAGCAATAAAGATAGAAGTACATAGTGTGTTTCTGTTTTTAGAAATAAAAGAATGTCAAGATTTTGTCAATTCAAATGCACTCAAAGAAGAAAAAAACGTTAGGCCAAGTAGTTTGGGTAGGTAGAAATAAAGTTGAAGTAATCGTGTTTTTCAGATTATTGAGATCACAACTTCAAAGAAACATCAGCAAATTAAAAGAAGGAAAAATATTCCCAATGGAAAAGGCACTGGTCTTTATAAACTTAGAGATTTGATATCTGAAAGTTTTGGACACCTCCAATAAGGGAGCTACCCTCCCCAATTGGAGCCACTGTTAGTCATCAATATTTTTACTGTTCTGGAGATGACTAAGTAATGGTCATAGATTTCTAAAAACAAGATTTCAGAAATATTGTGAGTTTTAGAAATATCACTGCCTTCATTATACTAAATCAAACTATTTCACTATATTTTTCCCTCTCTGCCTTCTAAATTTCACCTCACTGCTCCAAAGGGACTTCATTTTTGGGACTATTGATCTCATTTTTCACTCCCCTACCCACACTCTCATTCACTCCCTTTTTCCTCTGAAAAACCCATTCTTCCCTTCATAAACCTTCCTAAAAGAAAAGTCCTATTCCTCATTTTCCTTTGTATTTATTAAACAATGTAAATGTCCCCTTTTACATTGTTTTAAAACTAAACCTTAAGCCTGTCAGGTCTCTTTATTCTATATAAAAAACTCTATTTTTTACATTATAGGCCCGACCTTATTATATATAGGCCTAAGCCCCTTTTTCCTCTAACCCCATCTCCCTTGCACTCATATAACCATGACTATGCCTATCCATAAGCCCCTTCCCCTAAAATAATCCTATTCCGCCCTTTCCATTGTATCAAACCCACCTTAAAACCTTATAAAAAGGCTTCATAAACCTTTGATATATTAAATATGGGCCCCTCTCTCCACCTTGCCCAACGCCCATCCAAAACATTATAAATTAATGCATTTTCGTTAAATTATTAAATGCCCTCGGCCCATTCTCCATTCAACCCTGCAATCCAATAAACATGCGCCACCTATCCTCCACTCCACTGACTTGACCGCCCAGTCACCACCCCCAGAGCATGTGACAACCGTTGATCTCCTTCCCCGAGATCCGACGGTCCCTAGCGCATATCACATATATAATCACACGGGGGTTAACCTTCAGTGACCCATGAAAAATCAGAGGTTTTTCCCTGCCACGCATCAAGCTCTGAACCATATTGCGTGCCCCCTCCCGAAAACCACTTACCGCCTTTTTTTCAGGCAATAAACCACTTTCGGTTCCTTGAAACCGTTTATCCCTCCGCACCATTTTTAAAACCCTCCCGCTCTTATTCAAACTTATGCCTTGTTCCACCTTCGTAACCCTACCTCCCATGCCATTTCCTCCTCTACAAAACCTCTGATAAGCCAAAAACCACAGAAAAATGTAGTCAGCGCCCTCCCCACAGGTTTTTAAACTAACAAGTTGTTTCGGTGTGCAGGTTTAATGGCGGAATGCCTAAAAAGAATTTCGACAGTCCAAAAATGACCAAATTATCCTCTGGGTGATGGTCCAGAAGGTTAATTCAAATCACTGGTGGCCAGAGGCCTTGTATCAATATTTTCCATCGATGAAACATGATCATCAATGGTCATAAGACCCTTCTACCATGAATAAAAAGCATTCCCTGCATGTAGCAAACAAATACAATCAGAGAGATAGTAAAGAAAAGGAGATTAATGTATGAAAATTCTAATCACTGATCAAAAGAAAAAAATAGAAGATTAGCTAGCTAAAGCAGATATTAAAGGATAAAGACAAAAGATTAGAAAGATTAATCAAAAGGATTAATGAACAGGTAGAGATAAATCAAATTAAAGAGAAACATAATATAAATAGACAATTAGAGTTTAAAGACAGAGTTTAAAAGACTAAATACAGAGATTGAAGACAAAACAAGAGGCAGATTAACCAAAGCATATTCGAATTAACTGCACCTATAGGCAGTTGCTTCTTTCAAAGATATTTTGCCACCTAATGCTTTATTTCCTTCAATAAAGCATTAAACAATTATTGCACTCAGTCAGAGATATTTTCTATCTACCAAACAGTTATTGTAAAGTTATTAATAGTCCTTAAAGTAAAACATTTCACAAATATTCTCTCAGAAGTTAATATAGAAGTTATTATTTAGAGAAATACCTTTAGATATTCCTACCTTGAGCCTTGCATGGTCTTCAAGGTAAAGAATTCATTAACTCTATAATAAATGACACCCAAACCCTAAACTCAGCTTCACCTCCTCATTTGCAAATAAATACTGCATTTGAGCTCATTATTTTGTTGGAATTTGATGACCCTTTAAAGTAATACATAGTCTTTTGGAGGTTGAAAAGAAATTGATGTCTTGGAGCTTGTGAATGGCTTGATTTGTTTGTTGATGGAGGAGGCTTGCTTGTAGGATCCCTGAGCTTGGTTAAATGGTGAAGTGCTTCTATTCTGTTATTTTTTTTCCTGTATCATTATGTTTCCATATTTATATATTGTAGTAGAACAAAGGATTTAGACTAAGAAATGTTTTCAAAGGCACATTAGCTCTATTTTTTCTTCACTGCCTTTATATTTTCCTCTGCTAGGACATTTTAGAGAATTCTTAATTTCTTTCTAGACCCCCTAAGATTGTTTATTTATTAAATGGTTTGATACAGTAGGTATCAAAAATGATTTATGGTTAGCCCTACTTATTTGATGTCACTAAAACATTTTTTTTAAGGTCTCTCTCTAAAGTACCATTATTTAAGTCTGCCAAAGATGTTTTGTTTCGATCATACCCTTTGTACTTGCTTAAATAATTGTTTTGGAGATCTTCATAGCTATAATCAAAGATGTTTCGATGTTCCCTCTTCTTTGATTATAGTTATATGTGTGTCTTGAATGTTTTCTATCCTTAAAGGTGAAATCACTAGAAGTTATATGAGTTTCTCGCCTTCTATATTTCATTGGAATCTTTGTCTTGAATAATTATCTGCTTAAGTTTGAATCGAAGAATTTATGGTTTTCCCTATCTATTGATTTCTTCTTTATGCTTATGATACTTAAGTCCCTTCTTATTAAAGGTACATGATAAAGGATTCTTAATTTCCCTTTGTCCTACTTTTATTCTCACAATTGATGTCCATCTCATTACCCTTAAAAACCTTGAAGATCCATTGACCAAGTTAGATTTGCCCTGTGATTCGCTCTGATCTATTGATGAAATTTTCATAACTTTATACACTCCATTGCCCAATGAATTGAATATTTCCTCATTATATCTATTCTACTAGATCATCTTACCCAACCAAAACAAACAACAAACCCTACACTTAATAACTAGCCTAAAATCAACCATCTAAAGCAAACAAATTCATATTCTTTGCAAAAAAATAGAGAGAACCCTCTCTGAGTCTAGGAAGGATAGGTCCTAGGACTGCAAAGACAAGTTTGATGTTATCGTATGCATTTGGTCTACCAATCTACTAAATCAAGGGATCCTAACAACGTGTTCCAACGTTGTTAAACCTAGTAGTTTTCGTTAGCCATATGGCTTCAGACAGCACTAGTACGAACTTGTTCTCCCCTTATCATCGTGTATATAAAGGGAGGCCCTCATAGGTTGCAATCCTTTATCCATAGGAAATCAAATTTGCTGCCCCTTAACCGTGATACATCGAACACAGCATTCGGGGAGACTACCTACATGTACGTTAGGTCCTTGGTCATTTCTCTTTCATTTGATCACCATGGTGTATATGGCAGTTCATGGAAACTTGGTACACCCTCTTGCTTAGATTACCTCAGTAGTCATTTCAATCCTTTCATGACTCCTTAAAAAGAGAAGAGATCATCAAGCCCTTGTCCTTTCACGCTCGTTCAATCTGAATGTGATAGAGTCACCTTTTGCCTATTTCTCGACTCTTAAAATATGAAACGACAGAGTTTTGTTTCAATGTCTTAAAATATTACTTGCCCATGAAATATTCCTAGTTAAAGTTATCTTCCTTAGTGTGTTGTTTCTGATGGAAATATTTCTGGAGCTTACCAATCAAGGAATCCCTTTCGAAGGTAATCTCTATCCTTTTCATGCTTTTGGGAATGTTGGTGCCCCTTATATGCAACATTGCCCCTTCCTGGGTTAACTGTCGGGTTTCCTATTTGGTTATTCTCCACCTCTATGATCTCGAGCACTCCATCCTCTGTACAACCATATCCTCCGCCTGAACAACACCATGTTGATTCTAAGGTGGAACTCTCCCCTTCTTCGCCTACTTCTTCATCCTCCTCTTCTACTTCACCTGGTGGATCGATCGATCTAATCCCACCTATGGCTCATCAGGTCTTTTTCGTCGAGAGTGGATCTCATCCCCCTCACGTTCTTCTTGTTTCTTCAAATTACATAGACTTGGAGAAAAATCCTCTCGCCCCTGTGACTCAAGAGGTTGCTCTACATGCTCCCATGTCTGCGGTCCATGAAGATGCTCGTCTTGCTCCTGTAACACTAGGGGATGACCATCTCATTTCTATGGTACCCCCTCCAAGTAGTTTGGTCGCTTCTTTCGATTGGAGTTGATTTGCGAGATATCGCCTTCCTTTTTATGTGCCTTTTGAGATCACGGTAGAGACCCTTGATGTGGCCACACATAGAACAATTATAGATGAAGGTGAATTTTTTAGTGTTCTATCTTCAACTACTTGGCAAGCTTTTGGTTCTCCACCGCTTGTGTCTGTTACACAGAATATGTTGGCATTTAACGGAGGAACCAGTTAACTGTTAGGGATCCTTTCGAAGTTGCATATTACTATGGGAGGGAAAACCATCTATATAGGTGTGATGGTTGTTCCAAGACCCTTGGATTTAAATTACTCTTGGGGTGTGTTAGTCATCAATAATTTTTGCTTCTCATGGATGACTAAAATACTTATCCTAGATTTCTAGAAACAAAGTTCATGAACATTGTGAGTTCTAGAAATCTCACTGCCTTCATTATCGTCAGGATAAATTTTCGCTAGTTTATCATCCTTTCATCTCAAGGTCATCTTGCTACTCCCAAAAGACCCATCATGGGCTCATGATATTCATTTCCACCATGTCTGGTCACCTTTGGCCTCAAGTCCACTGTTCTTGTGTTGCCCAACCCCTCCACTACTACCTAAGGTCACCAACAATCAACTCTCTTATGTCTCCAAAATGCCTCAAGCATTGATGATCTCAAAACTATCTCTGTAGGCTCTTTAGATAAATCAAGTACATTGGATTTTGGATCTTCAATACATCAGTTTGTCCAAAACTCTGTTTTACACATAATAATCCCAAGTCAAGTTTTCAAGTAGAGACCAAGTCCAAAGAGCCTCCCACTGGGTCATTTAGGGTTTCATAGGTTGTGGGGTTGTTTTGATGATGTAATTCACTATTTTTCATATGCCAAAAAAGTAAAATCAAAGAGGAGCAAGATCAGCAAGTGGTTTTCCAAAGGAGATCAGAAAATCTTCCAAGGAAGGCCTCTTTGGCCAAGCACAAAGTCTGCAAAGGAAAACTACCCATTTTGAAATTTCTATAAGAGGTGTCAAGGTGGATATTAGTAGAGAACTAGGTAAGGTAAGATGCCAACTCATCACTAAAGACACTTACAACAAAGGAGAGGCAGCATGCCTATTTTTAGAGAAAACTAGGGTTTTTAAGGGAAATTTTCTTGGTTTCATGACCTCCATGGATTAATCATCAACAAGGCTTATATCCTGATGCTATTACACCTCCTCCTATCCTTAATATACCTTCATAAACACGTCCCATCACTCCTATCCCTCAAAACATCATTTTTCTACAAAACCTAGTCTATTGCCACAATTTGACACTTTTTGAGACTAGGCCTGTGTTTTTCCCTTTTGGACCCCTCACCCTCACTCAATTCTTGAAATTCCACTTTACCCTAATCTCTAACATCTATCCCTATCCCCAAAAATTTCCACAAGAATTTAGACACCCCTTAACCCCTTCATTCCCCTCCCTCTACAAGGCAGTCCTAAATCCGGTCACCAAACCCTAATTTCCTCTTCCAACTAAGCTAGGGTTTGCCATGGAAAAGAGGCATAGGAGAAAAGGATCCATTTGATAGATCATATCCGCAAGTATAAGTGTAATTTTCCCACATTTTTGCAGCTACTGGGAATATAACTTTTTCTTTTTAGTTTTCCTAACTTATGAATAAAAGTGTAAAGGAGGAACTCTAAAACTCCAAAACAGCAAAATAAATCAAGCCCAATGTGAACAGAGTCAAATCAAGGCTTACTTAATTAAATCCACTTGTATGTGAAATAGGTTCAAGCTATTTGAATGGGTCAACAAGACCAAATCATAACGCAGTCCAGATACAATGGACCTACTAGATGATCAGCGCAGTCCTATGAGGAGGTCCTCCATGTGAAAGGGGAGAAATGAATGAAGATGGTTTAGGGTTTTGCAAACCCTAATATTATTTAAGGAAGGGAAATACTCAAGGAAAGGGTTTTTGAGTAGATTATCATTCTTGAGAATTATTCTCTAGGCTGTTTAGCAAAAGGATAGAGAGGGTTTCTTGGTGAGGAACCCTCCCTCCTTCCTAGAGAGTCTCTTGGAGGAGATTGTGTTGCATTGATCCAATATCTGGGATTTTTGCCAAGCCTCTTCTTACATCTATAGCACAGTCCTGTTTTGGTTGAGCTGTCTATGTAGGTTGCAACAAGTGGAGTTCTAGATCTGCATTGATCTAGTTTGTTTTGGGTGTCTCTTCTCACGGAGTGTGTCATTTAACCTCTTGGAAGAGTGCCTCTTCAGTTTTAGTTGCAGATCCACACATTGGCATTAGACCATAGTCCATTCAGAGCTATAGCACAATATCCCCTCCATGACTGCGTTAGTTTGGTGAGAAAAATTGCAGAGCATCTTAGCACTATCATTTGAGGAGAGATCTCCGGTGATAGTACTCATCCTTCACTGTGGTGATCCATAGATTGGCCAACCAATCTATGTCCCATTCAGATCTGATATTCTACAAGTACATGATTCAGTAATTTTCTAAATATATTTTGCAAATCTATAAAGTAGATGTCAGATCTACTCTTTGTTTTTCATCTTTTGCTAATATCCCTAAGGGGAATGTAAAGAGGGGCATTTTTGAATCCAAATATATAATAGATCTATGTTTTTATGTAGAGATCTGTCATAGATCTGATTTCTAAATTAATAAGCTTCATTCTTCATAAATTTACGCTGAATACTTTTTTGTTCCATTATAGTGCTGCAGCTTCTCAATATTGAGGGATTCTTCACGTAAATTCACTGTATTTCTCATGTAAAGTTCTATGTACATGTATTAGTTGTGTTTCAATGATTTTCATACTCCATATGCATAAAAAACTTTAGAAAATTATGCTCCTGTGTTTTAGTAAATTTATGCATACTCTAGGTCATGGGAAATCAGGGTTTTCTAGCCTAGTTAGGAAAGGAGGAACTGTTTAACATAGTAAAATGTATTTTTTTTGGCCGAAATTTGACATGGGAGTTCCTCATAACCATAGCTATCATATCCAACCACTTTTCCACCTTATTTTTATGCAAATATCTGAATACATCCGTTTTAGGGCCTAAATCATCATTTTTCGCCACCTTTTGGTCTATAAAACGTTGTATAAGGTTTTTGCTGCATATTTAACTGAAGTTTAAGTGATTTTACATATTTTATAATACATATTTTTTTAGCTCCACATTGGTAATAACTCATATTATTCCCAATAGTGTAGTTGTTACAATTTTGGGAACATTATAGTGGTATCAGAGCATGATCTCTGGCACAGCTTGAGAGATCAAGCTATCAGAGGAAAATAGAAGATCATAATGATGGAGAGGATGGGATTACTCTCATCATTTTTCAGATCTAAGGAAGGCCTCTCCTAAGAGTTAAATCGGAAGAGAGAAAGAGGATGCACCTAGACTCCTAGAGGGTTTCGAGAAGAAGAAAGCTACAGTGAGATATTTATGAGGATTCAAGAAGAAGGAGGAAGCCCCAGTACTTCATATCAGCAAATCCGAAGACCGGATAACCCTAGATCTCCTCATAGATCCACTATTCCTACTTTCTTTGAAGAAGGTGAGAGGTATAGCAATGAAGAAGAGAGATGCAAAGAAACTCCTAAAGGGTTTCAAGATGAAGAGGAAGGAATATACACTTCCTATCATCAAAAAGCAGGGATAATGACTAAAGGAGATATTTCATTTCTTCTTTTCCAAACATTGAAGGGTATTGAAGAAGATCTCCAAGAGTTTGAGGAGAAGAGGAAAAATATGAGCCACAAAGAGACATCTCCCAAGGAAACCAAGGAGGATGTCAATCTTGTCACTTTGGGCAAGAGATCTCCATTTTCATCCCCTGTTGCTAAAGTACTTGCATCTAGAGGAGAGGAACTTTCATTTTTGCAAGGTAGCTTTGAGCTCTTAACATATGGACTCCCATGCATGAATTAGGAGATGCATTAGGAAGAGGAAGATACCAGCGCTGGTATACTTGAAGGAAGGAAGCCATCATTCTTGCCAGCAGTTGGAGACATCTTTGATCTGGGTGAAGGAACTCTTGTGTTATGTCAAGAGGCTCCCACATATCAGTTGATCCAAGGTATGCATAAAATTTCAGCACATATTATTCAAGACCAATGCATAGCCAAGGATTAGATCAAGTTGCTGATTTGAAGCAAAGACCTATCACAGCGCAGAGGAACCTTGATCTAATCAAGGAGGAGACTAGAAAATATCCATGTGCATCATTTTTAAGCTACATTCAATCTCTTGAGTTGATATGTAGAGTTTCAAAAAAGGGGATTAGTACTATCCTGTTATCTCAAAATCAGACCCTGATAGGCTACGGATCAAGAAGACTTTGAGTAACTATTTCAAACCAGACTTTTAGATGAGGCTTAGCCTCCTCAACCTGAGAGGCCTCTCTCAATAGGTTTATGATTTTAAAATAAGGATTAGATGGCTAACTATATGAGTAAAATTGATAAAATGGATAATTGGTTGTACTACTAATCTACAAACATCTATTGGGCTTATGGAGTCAAGTGTAGTTTCACAAAACATGAGTATCAGCTTCAATTGGAAGTTAGGGCATTTTAGGGTTTAGATGCATCAAAAGAATAGTAAGACAGAAAATAACACAGTTCATGAACATATGAAGGAAGTTAGAGCACCTTCAGTGAATTCTAAGTAACATACATTCATGCCACTACAAGTAATTGAAAGAGGAAAAGCATAAGAATATCAAACATCCATAACCCTTTTTGAATCCTAAGTGATGAAACCAATATCTTTGTATTAATATGAAAACACAGTTTCTTGCTACAACAAAATAGTATGCTTGTTAATGAAAATTTCCAACCCTATGCAATTTGACTTCTTGTCTCTTATAGAGTCACTATTAAATTTCTTGGATTCTCTCCAAACACTTGAGAAAATTCAAATTTTCTAGCTTGAAACCTATCAACTATTAAAACAAACTTTAATTACATTTGACAATTAAACTATCTGTTCTAGAGTCCCAACACAACTAGGATTAAAACTCTTTATTATAGATTAACAACCTTATCTAAACATTAAATCTTCTATCTGACAGATGCTCCTCCTAAACTTTGACCTTGATGATGTCCATCTCCTTGTTTTTAAACTGTAATGATTTGCTTCTTATCTGCCCTGAAAAATAGGAACATGCTCCCTACAAAATAGGTATAGTGCTTCATTTATGTTTCTTCAAACCATCTGCTAACCAACTTGTGCTCAAAAACATGTGGCAATGTCATATTAAACTCATATGAATTCACCCTTCCAGCTGTGCCCAAAACAAACCTTTGAAGAAGTGCCAAAAACTGTTAACATTGCTACGCTATGAAACTGTCTGCTGTTTTCATAGCGCAGAACTTCACCTTTGAAAACCTTACTTGGAATCTTCCTTTTTCTTTGTTTTGATATTGGATCTTCACTTATGGTCATTATACATTATTCAACAACATCAAGGTTTAAAAAACATACCCTTTCACCCTTTGAAAACTTGCAAAATTGATCAAACTGCATCCTATAGCAGTTTCATAGCGCACTACGAAACTACTGTGTCTATCTTTTCACAGCCTTTTTCCAAAGCTTTAAGCTTTAAACCTTTACTGCCATCCTTCAATTTATATATAAGCCATCAAAATCAATAAAAATCAACTCTGAACTACTTTCAAAAATGAAAAATTTCCACATAACTCCAAAAATGTGATAGGAGATGTCACTTACTGTTTACACTCATTTTGGCTGTGGTTGATATTCAGGCTTTGCTAGCTGTATTTCAAGGTCTTCACCCTGCCTTTTAAGCCTTCTAGTATTAGCTTTTAGTTTGGTACTAACCATCCAAATGAACTTTGCTTCCTTGATTGCAGGGACGGTCCACATGTAGAATTGATCCTCACTGCTGATTGACTCAATGTTTGAAACCTTTTCTAACTCCCACAGGCCTTTCAACCTCTCAAAATTTGACCTTTCTACATCATGCATTCTCACTTTCTTCCTCAATTTATCAATTTCAATGTTTGCAAGTCTGATTTTGTCTTTAACCTCCTCATAACTACTCCTTTCTCTCTGAGTATTAAAAACTTTGTTTCTGTCTTCTTCAAGTATTTGAGATGATGTATTAACGGGTTCCTCAAAAACATTTGCATCCTCAACTCCTATTTGGTATGTCTCCATGTCTGGTTTCTGCATTTTCTTAGACTACCTAGTTAATGTTTTTCTAGGCTTAAAAACAAACTCTGACACCTCATCCTCAAAATCTAATTTTTTAGATGTTTTCAATTTCTTTGATCTGCCACCTGTATCCAGTTTGATGAAATCTACTTGAACCAGGGGAGACTCTTCAATGTCAATAGCTTGTAATATATCATTCAAGTCACCTACTAACTACAAATTTTCATTTGTGACCATAGCCTTACCTTTCTTCTTTGACCTTTGACTCCTAGTCAACTTCTTCTGAGTTGTTTTACTAGTTGATTGTTTCTAAATTGTCTCTTTAACCTGAGTTCTCTTCTTCTGTGCAGATTGATGATTCCTTTGGATATTCAGTGATGTCTTTATCATAGGTTCCTTAACCTTTTTCCTGGGCTTAAGCTGACAAACCTCCTTGATTTTGTTTCTGTAGGTTTAGTAGTCTTTAATGAAGATGTTTCTTTGACTTGAGGGCTAGCACCTGTTCCTTCAACCCCTATTCCACTCAAAAATAGAAATGCAGACCATTCTCTATTCACTTTCTGAAGCTCATGCAAAAATATTAACTTGACTAGACCATGATGAAATAATGAGGTTTCACATGCTTGAGTTTTCATCTGTACTTTGTCTACCATCTTGGCCAGACTTCGCAATAGATAGAAAGGTAATTCTAGAGAGATTATTCTTGTGAAATGAAATAAGAGTTTAAAGTGGTAAGTGTACACGTTGTGGTATCTCCCTTCGCAAGTGAAGTATCTTTGTGTGTTTTAGAGCATATGGGAAAATTCATCCTTGACATAACTTCTTGGCACAGCTTTGTTCAAATTAGTATCTATAAACTCTGGTTTTAAAATTATTTTGCAGGGTTGCATTTCAAACCTAAAATTCTTAAACCATCTATCTTCCCCTCTTGGAATTTCTGTGACTGCTAATATAGCTTTAGGAGAAATTGGTAAATTGAGAAAACCAACCTTTGTTTTTGACCCTGTGAAGTTAGTAGCAAATTCTTTGGTAACCTGATTATGTCCTCCTTGAAGCTTTTCACAGAACCTCCAACACCCTACCTTCTTGAAAGCTTCTTCAATAGATTCATCTCTTGTGAGAGTTTATAAACCTTCAGGTTCTATCCTCAGGTAGTAACATACCAGTGATTTTTTTTTCTTCTGTCGTCTTCTTCCTCAAAACCCTGTGTCTTCAGAAAATCTGTAATCAACCTCCTTGTTGGATGAACTAGCTCGCTTGAAAATTTGTTTTAGCCTCGCTTGATTGAAGTTCTGCCTGGCTTGATTAGAAACCCTATTTCAGCCAGTAATCTTTTTCAAAATCACTATATTAGCAAGTACCGAAACTGCTAACAGAACATCAATTGGGTTCAGCCTCACTTGAAAACTTAAGGATAGCTCAGGTTTCTTATCACGAGCTTCTCTTTCAGCAATAGATATGCATGCATTGTTTTCTTTGCATGAGATAAAATCAACGATAACCAACCCCTTTTCAAATTTGTAAAGGACCAATGATAAATGAACCCTAATGAATCTCATAATGATTTCATAACTACTTTGGATGGTTGGATGCATGAAGGAGGATTCATGGACTAACACCATAATCATGAAAATTTAACCCCACGTTGATGGATGTGATAGCCAAATGGAAAATTTCGAAATCCCGATTTCGTAGCATTGGTAGAATGATTTTGAGATTTTTTGCTATGAAAAGACCAGCGTTTTCGTAGCGCAGAAGCAATTTTTTACACTGAGCATGCTACGAAAAACTGGTTTCGTGGCTTCTTCGATTTTTTTTTTAAAAAGACTTAAAATATGGTTTTCAAAACGTGGCATGAGACTTTTAACGAGTAAAACAAGGCTTATGAACTTCATTTCGTGATGAAATGATACTTTTAACCTATGAATTAGACCCTATAAAACATTTAAAATGACTCAAACCCTATCTAATACCATGACTTAGGAGCAAGTATGAATTGACTGAGTTTAGAAACCTTTAATAGTGATAACATATCCTATGTTCAATGGCTGATTATGAGATCAATAATGTAACTTGCTTTGAGATAGTGCATGCATCACTCTATAGACCTATAGCACAGTCACTTAGTGACTATGACAAAGAGGCTTCAACTCTCTTGAAACATTCTAGAGGTAGCTTCAACCTTGAAGCAGTGGAGAAGAAGAAGAGAAAGAGTAGACATCTTGAGATGAGAAGCATTTTCTCCCCTCTAGATGACACTCTCTCGATGAGCATGCTACAGCTCAAAGAGAGACTTCTACTTGTAGCATATCTAAGGCCTCACTGGTTTTGGAAGGTCATGAAGAAAAAAGAGGTCTCTTTAGGAGGTCTCATAAAAGGTGTACTTCAACATCTCATGGAGTACAATACTCTTCATCGGTTTGAAGAAGATGGTGTTCTACAGAGTGAGGATGCCATGATTATGTAGTACATCACTCAACTTCCATATCTGAGTGAGTGGATGAGGATGGTGATCAAGAGGTCACATGATCACTTGCAGACTTATATGGACTAGCAAGCTTGGTTACACTGGTTTCCCTTGGGAGACTCCTATCACTCTCCAAAGGCACCTATTTCTTTGATCTATGCCTTAAAGAATAGTTATGAAATGAATAAGGAGGCATGGCAATGCTAGTTGCTTTGGGGTAAGCATGATCACCACCCAAGGATTCTCATTTTCTCATCTCATGCTTTATACATCACTAATAGGGTGTATGAAAAGGAGGCATGGTTGATGTGGTTGTTAAAAAGAGAATTTGGACATCACATGTTAAATCTCATGTCCATGTATTCATCCATGTTTGAAGTATGTCTCATATGTCTACCTGTATTTCTGTTTGAGGAATATTTCATGCATGTAATTTGGTTCAGGAGAAGGGATAACTCTCACATGATGTGGTATGAGGGAGCTTGCTTGTACTATGTTGATGAGACATTTCACATGTCCATCATTGTGTTATTGCTCCATGATCCACATGTTGATAAGGCAAGAAGGCTGCAAAATTCCTTATTGCTATGGCTGCTCTTGGGTGAGTATGGTTACTACCCAATAGCTCATCCTTTTCTGAATCATGCCTTGGATTTCCATGATATGTTGCAGCAAGAGAAGGCATGCACAATTTTGAATCACTTGAGAGAGTATGGCCACCACATGACATCTCCTATGTCTATGTGTTTTGCATTGTATAAAATTTGGCCTAATGATATCATGATGTGCATGGACAATGATACTTTGTATTGGGCTGATATGACCTATCATATGTCCATTAGTATGATTTTTTTTCATGATTCACATGAGGAGGAAAGAAAGTAGCAAGACCTCTTGTTGCTTTGGTTGCTTTTAAATGAGTATGGTGACCACCCCATAGCTCATCATTTTCTTATTCATGCCTTATGTATCAAAGATAAATGGCAGCAAAGAAAGGCATGTACATCATCTTTTGGGAAGCTTGGCTTATCCATCTTGCATGGAAAAGATGGAGGATGGTAGCAAAGGTCCTTGCTCCGGTGGTTATTATTAGGAGAATATGGTTTGGCAACTTTGTCCACCCATGCTGCTCCTTCCCTTCTTCTTTTGCATAATGCTAGAATGATGGAGTTTGGATCCAACAAGGCCAACAGGGCTCAGAATGAAAGAATAAAAATGCTTAATCAATTTCATAAAACATGGATGGAGGAATGTTTTGCATGATGGAGCTTTTCCTTTATTGAAGGAGCTACTTTGTTTCATGTCTCTCATGTATTTATGATGGTGTTGGACATCATGTAATTGTCATTTTTTACTTCATGATAGAAAGAGGACATCTAACCTTACAGTTGGAAGTCATCTCATGAATTTGTGGGAGACAACTATGGAACCAAACATACATAAACTATTGCAGCAAATGGGAGGAAGCCTTCCTTATGTGGATTCCATTTGGAGGGGAGTAGATGATTTTCATCTACAATAAGAGTTGATTGAGGGCAAGCAACATTTTGCCGGGGGAGACGGTAATGTTCCCACATTTTTGCAGCTACTGAGAATATAACTTTTTATTTTCAGTTTTCCTAACTTATGAATAAAAGTGTAAAGGAGGAACTCTAAAACTCAAAAATAGCAAAATAAATCAATGCCCAGTGTGAACAGAGTCAAATCGGGGCTTACTTAATTAAATCCACTTGTGTGTGGAACAGGTTCAATCTGTTTGAATGGGTCAATAGGACCAAATCATAATGCAATCCAGATACAATGGACCTACTAGATGATCAACGCAGTCCTATGAGGAGGTCCTCCATGTGAAATGGGACAAATGAATGAAGATGGTTTAGGGTTTTGCAAACCGTAATCTTATTTAGGGAAGGGAAAGACTCAAGGAAAGTGTTGTTGAGTATATTATCATTCTTGAGAATTATTCTTTGGGTTGTTTAGCAATAGGATAGAGAGGTTTTCCTCATTAGGAACCCTCCCTCCTCCCTAGAGAGTCCCTTGGAGGAGATTGTGCTACATTGATACTATCTGGAATTTTTTCCAAGCCTCTTCTTACATCTACAGTGCAGTCCTATTTGGGGTGAGTTGTCTATGTAGGTTGCAATAAGTGGAGTTCTACATCTACAGAGATCTAGTTTTTTTTGGGTGTCTCTTCTCACGGAGTGTGTCATTTAACCTCCTGGAAGAGTGTCTCTTCAGTTTGAGCTGTAGATCCACACATTGACATCAGGCTATAGTCCATTCAGAGCTACAACACAGTATCCCCTCCATGACTGTGTTAGTTTGGTGAGCAGAATTACAGAGCATCTTAGCACTATCATTTGAGGAGAGATCTCCAATGATTGTACTCATCCTTCACTATGGTGATCCATAGATTGGTAAACCAATCTATGTCCCATTCAATAATATTCTAAATATATTTTGCTTATTTGTAAATTAGATCTCAGATCTAGTCCTTGTTCTTCATCTTTTGCTAAGATCCCTAAGGGGAATGTAAAAAGGGGAATTTTTGTATCTAGATCTGTAAGAGATATGTGTTTTTATGTAGAAATCTATCATAGATCTGATTTCTAAATAAAATAAGCTTCAGCCTTCAGAAATTTATGTTGAAGACTTTTATGTTACATTATAGTGCTGCAGCTCCTCAATATTGAGGGATTATTCATGTAAATTCACTATATTTCTCATGTAAAGCGCTATGGTCATGTCTTAGTTGTGTTTCACTGATGTTCATACTCCATATTCACTAAACCCTTTAGAAAATTATGCTCCTTTGCTTCAGTAAATTTCTGCATACTCCAGGTCATGGGAAATCGGGGTTTTCTAGCCTAGTTAGGAAAGGAGGAACTGTTTAACATAGAAAAACGCATTTTTTTTTTTGTTGAAATTTGACATGGGAGTTCCTCATAACCCTAGATATAAGATCCAACCACTTTCCCACCTTATTTGTACACATATCTCTGAATACATCCGTTTTAGGGCCTAAATCATCATGTTTCCCCACCTTTTGGTCTATAAAACGCTATATAAGGTTGTTGCTGCATATTTAACTAAAGGTTAAGTGCTTTGACATATGTTATAAGACATATTTTTGTAGCTCCACATTGGTAATAACTCAGATTATTCCCAATACTGTAGTTTTTCCAATTTTGGCAACATTACAATAAGTCCATACCAACTCATAAACATCATGCCTCCATCATTTTCCAAAAATTCATTCCAAGGGCCAAGTCATTTGCCACACCTAGGGCTATTTTTTAAAAAAAATATGTTTCTGACCAAACAGAGATGAATTTATGAAATGTGGGAGAGGTTTTTGTCCATAATAGGTCCAAGAAGAAAAACCTCCTTCAGTTTTTACATAGGTATCATGGTTTGGGAGAAATGTCAAAATATAGGTGTCATGGGAGAATTTCTGCACTACTAGAGTGACCTTAGGAAAATCAATTTTTCTCTATGCTGGAGTGTCCAAATGACTTTCTTGATGGATCCAAAGACAACTCGACTTAAAGCTCTTTCCAATAAGCTATCGTGAGCTAAATTGGGAATTTTGGAAGGCATCCAAAAGTGGTATGCACCAGCACTGTGCATTTCTGCACCATCTTTCAGGACTTTTTGACTAGTCTTGGGAAAATCAACTTTTGACTAGGCAAATCAACTCCAAACAGGAAAAAAATGGTATATTTGCAAAGTAGAAAAGTCACGATTTCCAAAGAGCTCTCACGGGCCCAAATCTAACTTCAGGAAGGTCATAAAAACTTGCCTGCAAGTTAACCCTTTTTGGGCACTGCGCAAACAAGTGGCTCTGCACAAAATCCATGGGTAGGACTGCCCGGCACTGCGCAAATGCCTGGGAAAGACTGCTTGGTGCTGCGCGAATCCTAGGAAGGTGAAAATTTTCAAAATATCCCTTCCTAATGCCTAAATTTATCATCTGAGACACCTCCAAGGTTGAAGAGAGTCTAAAACGTTGGTAAGTGTTATATTCTCTTGATCCCTAAGCAAAATTGCAAATTCATTTTGGTTTTTTAGTTGTTGAGCTAAAAACCCTAGGTCATGTACACAAAGGGACCTTGTACTTATAATCCTTCTTGTACTAATTTGATGGCATGGGTGGGTAAGGGATTTTAATTTGTTACCATACTCTCATGATAAAACCTCCTCAAGCTACAAAGCCACTTAAACCCTAAGAGCCCTAGCCTCCACACCTCTCATTCTCCAAAGTTGACTCCATCATCATCTTGACCTTGTTTCATCAAGCCCTAATTTACAAACCAGCATCTCCTATCAACATGTCAAGAGATGACAACAACAATGGTGGTGATAAAGGTCAAAAGCCTTTGAGACCAAACATAAAGGAGGAAATGATGGTGAAGAAGAGGAAAGTGAGCACAGCAGTGGTGAATACAAAGATAGTGATAAATCAGAGGGAGGCAATGATGATAGTGATGCAAATGAGTCAGCCCAAAGTGCAAAAAGGGATGATGCAGATGAACAAAGTGAGGACCAAGAAGATGTTGAGGAAGATAAAGAGGGTGTTGAAGGTCAAAAGGGTAGTAATCAAACAGAGCATGTAATCACTAAAGAAGATCATGGTAAAGGTAAGGGAGATGATGACAACACCAAAGGTCATAGGCATGATTAAGACACCACCAAAACCTCCATCACTCCTCTTACTTGCACATATCAAAGAGGGTCATGGAAAGTGTTTGCTGCCTCCAAAAGGCAAGGGACCTTTTCATCTACATCAACTCAAAGACTTGAAAATGGCGAGGAAAATATGGGCAAAGGTAAGAAATGAAAGAAAGGCAAGAAAACTACACAAAATCCCAAATGCATTGACCTAGACAATGACAATGAAGATAAGGAGATGGCCACTAGCTTGCTACTTCAAACCAAAAATGCACAATCAAAGAGTTAGAGAGGGAATTTGGCATGGCATAATACATCATTCAGCATTACAAAAGTGAACATAATGTTTTCAAGAAGATCAAGAGAGGCCTTTCTCTCCAAAAGAAAATGACCAAGCATTACGCAAAGAAGAGCAGTCTTGCTTGTGGCAAACTCAAGGAGGCTCTCCTTGAGGTAAAAAGCCTAAAAGAGGAAAATGAGCATAACAGCATTGGAATTTTGGCTGACGCTTCTCAGCAGTTGTCTAAAAACATCTAAGGAAGGTCTCCACCAATTTTGAAGGAATTTGGAGAAAATTTTGTATTTTGAGAATTTTTGGCCTAGTTTGCGCAGCACCACTGGTGCTCCACAAAAAACTAGAGCATCTTCAGGAGGAAAGCTTTAAATTTTTTGGTTCTTCCTAGCCCACACATCATCCACACCAAATTTCAAAAGATTTAGAGAAGTTTTGACCCCTCAAAAGGTCAAAAAACACCTCAAAAATCACCTTTCTGCCTCTGTTTTAGGCCTGGTGCTGCGCAAATGATAGTCTGAGGGTTTTTGAATTTTTTAATAAGTTATATGAGCTGGATTAGAAACCCACAAGAATTTTTGGAAATTTGACTCTTCAGGCTTTCCAATGAGCCATCACGGGGCCCAATCCGACATCGGGAAGTGGTCCAAAACTTGGTTTCAATATAGCCTATTTTCTGCAAAAGTGGCACTGCGCAAATGCACTGTCTTTTGCCAAAAAGTCAACACAACACATAAATTAATCGAAAAATGGTTTTTTAAAATTTTCTTGGGCAAATCACTCTATATTTTATTGAGAAGTTATATTATGTTATTTTTCATTTATTAGCTTAGATATTATGTGTCTTGGGCCTTGCATGGTCATTAAGCACATAAATGACATTTATGACAAAATTAGGGTTTCTGGAAGCCTCTTATGGTTTCAACCTCCTCACTTGCTCCATAAATAGAGCATGAGGCTCTTATGTATTTGGTTGGATTTTGATGACTAATTCTCAAGTAATACATAGTCCCTTGGAATTTGAAAAGAACTTGATGTCTTGGAGTTTATGAATGCTCTAGTTTGTTTATTGATGGAGGAGGACTGGTTGCAGGATCCATGATCCTGGTTGATGGTTAAGTGTTTCTTTTTGTTCATTTTTTCTAGTTTATCATTGTGTTTCCATATTTCTATGTTTCAGTAGGACAAATAATTTAGACTAAGAAATGTTTGCTAATGGCACCTTAGGTCTGTTTGTTCTTCACTGCCTTAATGTTTTCTTCTGCTAGGACTTGCTAGAGAATCCTTCTTTTCTCTCTAAGGATATCCTAAGCTTTTTTATTTCTTGAGTGGTTTAAAATAGATGGTATCCAGCATGATTTATGGCTAGCCCTACTTCTTGTTGCCACTAAGAACACTATTCTTGAAGTCATCTATTTAAAGCATCATTACTTAGGTTTGTCAAAGAAGTTTGTTTCAATCTTGCTCTTTGCATTTACTTAACTAATTGTTTTAAAGGACCTTCATAGCTATGATCTTGGATGTCTAGGGTTTCTCTCCTTCTCTGATTATAGTTATTTATGCATCTTATATGTTTTATGTCTTTGATGACGAAATCACTGAAAGTTAAATAAGTTTCTTGCCTTTCTGTATTTCATTTGAATGTTTGTCTTGGATAATTATTCACTTTAAGTCTGAATCAAAGATTTTAGGGTTTTCTCTGCCTTTTATTTTCTCTCTATGCATATGATTATTCCAAATCCCTTTGTTTAAGTATATGATAGATAATTCTTTACTGCTCTTTGTAAAACCTTTTTTCTCAAAATTAATGTCCATCTCATGATCCTTCAAACCTCAAAGATCCACCAACCAAGCTAGATTTTCCCTACAATACTCCCTAATCCATTATTGAACCTATCATGACCTTGTTAGACTCCATTTCCCAATGACTTGAAGTTCTCCTTATTTCTATCTATTCTATCGAAGCATCATACTCAACCAAAAAACAATCAACAAACCCAATATTTCATAAATATCCTAAAGTCAACCCTAATGACCAAACAAGTTCACATATTTGCACCTAATAGAGAGATCCCTCTCTGAATCCAGGAAGGCTAGGTCCTTGGATTCCAAAGTCAGGTTTGATGTTACCCCTGTCCATTTGTATCTCAATCAACCTAGCAAATTACGGGGATCTAATGTAATGGTGATCACAGTGGGACTTCTGAGTATATTGTTGCCTTAACACCTCTTAAGACTCTTTATACCCTAAGTTTGACTTAGAAAATCTAGTGAATTTCCACCTCATCGCCACACTAACATAATGGTGATCATAGTGGGACCCTCAGAGTAAATTACATCTTAGAAATCCTTAAGAGCTCAGAAAACCCACAAAAATCCTCAGATTGGTATTCAGTTACTGATGGTGGACAAAAACCTACCTTAAAATATTTGAAATCATCTGCCTGGTGACTCCACAACTCTCAATAGACCTAAAGAATCCACTGGAGGAAGAACCTGAAACATGACCAATCATCCTAGAAAGAAAGAGCACTCAGGCCTAAGTTGGATTCAAGAAATTATTGTTTCTATCTATAACTATGTTCTATCCTACTTTAAGCCTGACCAATAATACAAAGATGAGATCTACATTTATCATTGGAAATATCTCAAGCCTCGAAAAGCTAAGCCTCAAAATGAGCAGAATTATACACCTGTGCTTACCCCAGATTCACCTGTGGAATACCTAGTGAAACATGAGCCTCATGTCACCTTTATCGCTCTTTCTAAAACCTCAAACAACCATAAATATCTTTTTACAGTACCTATACCCACAAAGGTCCCAGAAAGATGCAAGCCTCTGATTTTACCTCCTATCTTCCAAGCCCTCCCTACAAATCTTGAAAATAAACTACCCAGATTTGATGGAGAAAGCTCAAAAGTCACCGCTGAAGAACACATTCAAAATCTTGACAATTTACTTGACATTTTTGAAATAGAAGAAGATGATGTGCGTATTAGAATGTTTGTCTTATCATTACAAGGAAAAATTAAGAGTTGGTTTAAGGACCTTCCAGCTGCAAGAATTATCAATTTTCATCAATTCACTCAAGTCTTCCTAGATAGGTCGGTGATCATGGCAAAATGAAGTTCTCATCATAGAGGAATACAAGCATTTAAACAGAGAACTAGGGGAGATAGTACAAGACTTTTCAGCCAGGTTCAATAAGGTATACATTGCCATACCTGCTAAGATAAAGCCACCTTCAGGGTGGGATCTATTGCACTACCCAAGTACTTTTGACCCAAAGATGGAATTCCAGATAAGAGAAAAAGACCCTTCAAACCTGGAAGAAATGAAAAATATGGAAATTACTGTGGAATTAAACATACTAGAAAGAGAGGAAAAGTCAAGAGAAATAAGGAAGGACAAAGTAGCTCAAGAGAAACTGACTTCTTCAGAGGTAAAGCTATAGATGTTAACAGATACAATTACCAAAATGATGCATATACTTGGCAAAAAAGAGGAAGAGTACAAGGTTGAGGTTGGTGTTGATTATTTAGAGCAGTCAGTACCATTTTCTTGGGAGGAACCAAATCAGTCATTTTAATGCAAAGACAGCTATCAAAACATACTAGTTGACCAAGGTTGTAAAGAAGAAAATGCGGAAAGTTGTCAAGTAAGTACTATATGCCTTCCTACATCTTGTGCTTCATTATTAAGAGAGTATTACAAGAAAATTGAAAATAGAAACAAGGTAGAACACTTTAAAGAATCAGTAAGGAAGGAAATGGATAATACAAACCCTTTTTCAAATCCAGAAGTTCTCCCCTCAAATCATCTTGGTATGACTGTTTGGATTACAAAACCAGAAATGGAAGATGAGCCAGCACCTCTTGAGTCCCTACCCTTGTGCTTCGAGTCATTTCAAATGGCTAAAAGAGAAGATATTGTCCATGAATACTCTCCTTTTCATATGATGGAACAATCTGCTGATTAAGTATGCATAATGGATGACATTCCTCCTATGAATAAGCTGCCCAAATATGATCAATATGATGATGATTATGTTCTCCAGACTCAAGATAACACTACAAAACAATCAATGATTATTTTGTGGGACAACGATAGTCATTTTCAACAGCTCAAATACAGTGATCAGCAAATACCACTCAGCTATGACAGTGAAGAAGAAAGTGCAGAAATTTTGGGAGAAAGGGAAGGGTCTTTACCTCTTTGTTGTACTTCCTTTTAGTTCATCAAAGAAAACCTTAATGCAATCAAAAGTTAGCAATATTTGGGTATTGATTTCAACAACAAAGAACGCATTCAACCCTATGTCCAGCCTTCACAAGAGAAAGAGAAAAACTATGGATCTTTTCAACCAGGTTTACTAGAGGACAACATGGCAATATATGATGAGTTTGACAATGTAGATGATCATGAGGAAGAGAAGGAGTTTCTTTCCGAAAAAATTCCCAAGCTTAGCCAAGTGGAGGAAAGAGCAGTCCTAGATCAAGCTTCTCACATTCAAGTATTGTTTCAAGATCCCTTTGCTGATTTATTAGACGAATATGAAAGAAGAGCATGTTATGTCAAGAGCAGTTTGTTGCAAAGTGTAAGAAAAATTTTAAGCACTATTGTTCAAACACAAGTGAGGTGGGAGTGGCCTTTTAATTTTGTCAGCACCCTCAATAAGCTAAACCAAGATCCCTCCTGGAATCATCTACTTGATTGGATGTATTGGAAAAGAGAGTTCACCAGCTGAATGTATATCATGTATAGGTTAGATTAGGATAGATAGGAAAACAAATAAGCTCAACACTATGAGCATCTTTCTACCTTAGTTTTATATTGTTTTTGACCAAGAAGAGAGAAAAAAGTTAAAAACAAACAAAACAAAACAAAACAAAAATGAAAAAGAGGGCAGATGAAAAGAAGAGGTACAACCCCATACCCAAAAAATAGTGACGCTAAAAGTGTGCAAGTCTAAATGCCACTACTTGTTTTTGAAAAAGAAGTCTTGTTCAGTCATCTAGCCTAATCATGGCTGAATATGTTTTCAGTTTATTTGCTGATAGGTTAGTGAAAGAAAAACTTTTCAAATCATGTAAAATTGACCTGTAAAAAGAGAATAGATTAGGAATGAAGAATGTTGGTTCCACATGCTTAAAACTGAACCAAATATAAAGATAGGACATCTTAGAAAATGATAAATCACAGCCCTTGTTTTTCTAGTTTTGTTTATACAAAAATAAAATTTGTGTGTAGCTTGTTCTTATGCCACAACTCATGGAAAGTAAGATTGCCTAATCCTGATTTCCCATGCTTTCAATTTCATGTCAGTAGCTTAGTGAATGAATCCTATCAAATAGCTTAATCTTCACAATTGAGTAGTCCAGGTAGAAAATAAAAGGGTTTGCTAGCATAATCTAAACCCTTGGAAGTGATAAGGGTACTATTTTTTCTTTCAAAGGAAAAGAAAAAATGTCAAAGGGTTTTCCAATTCAAGTGCACCCGAGGAAGAAAAAATGTTAGGCAAGTAGGTTGGGTAGGTAGAGCTGATGTTGATGTTAATCATGTTTTTTCAGATTACTAAGATCACAACTTCAAGCAAGCATCAACAAATGAAAAGAGGTAAAAATCTACCTAATGGATGAGGCACTGGTCACCATAAAGCCAGAGATTTGAATTTTTGAACACCTCCTGAAAAGGAGCTGCCCTCCCCAAGTGGAGCCACTCTTAGTCATCAGTAATTTTTGCTTCTCATGGATGACTAAAATACTTATCCTAGATTTCTAGAAACAAAGTTCATGAACATTGTGAGTTCTAGAAATCTCATTGCCTTCATTATCCTTAGGATAAATTTTCACTAGTTTATCATCCTTTCATGTCAAGGTCAGCCTGCTACTCCCAAAAGACCATCATGGGTTCATGCTATTCATTTTCACCATGTCTGGTAACCTTTGGCCTCAAGCCCACTATTCTTGTGTTTCCCAACCCCTCCAATACTACCTAAGGTCACCAACCAATCAACTCTCTTATGTATCCTAAATGCCTCAAGCATTGATGATCTCAAAACTATCTTTGTAGGCTCTTTAGATAAATCAAGTACATTGGATTTTGGATCTTCAATACATTAGTTTGTCCAAAACTATGTTTTACACCTAATAATCCCAAGTCAAGTTTTCAAGCAGAGACCAAGTCCAAAGAGCCTCCCACTAGGTCATTTAGGGTTTCATAGGTTGTAGGGTTGTTTTGATGATCTAATTCACTATTTTTCATATGCCAAAAAAATAAAATCAAAGAGGAGGAAGATTAACAAGTGGTTGTCCAAAGGAGATTAGAAAATCTTCCAAGGAAGGCCTCTTTGGCCAAGCACAAAGTATGCAAAGGAAAACTACACATTTTGACATTTCTGCAAGAGGTTTCAAGATTTTTATCAGTAGAGAATTAGGTAAGGTAAGAGGCCAACTCATCACTAACGACACCTACAGCAAAGGAGAGGTAGCATGCCTATTTTCAAAGAAAAATAGGGTTTTTAAGGGAAATTTTCTTGGTTTCATGACCTTCATGGATTAATCATCAACACGACTTATATCCTGATGCTCTTACACCTCCTCCTATCCTTACGATACCTTCATAAACACTTCCAATCACTCCTATCCCTCAAAATCATCATTTTTCTACAAAACCTAGTCTATTGCCACAATTTGACACTTTTTGAGACTAGGCATGTTTTTTTCCCTTTTGGACCCCTTACTGTTACACCATTTTTTGGTCATCTAACCTATTATTATTAGATGGACCTAAGTACACCATGTAAGACCAATTTTACCCTAAGTAAAATTGCTTTCACTATGATAAATAACTTAATAAACCACATTTATTAGGTTATTTATGGTCTAAACAGGAAACCCCAGTCATGTTTAACCCAAAAACAAAGAAATTAATTAGATAAGCCTTTGTTTATCTTATTAGTTTCTAGGAATAATTATTTAACTCTTATTTAGATGATATTCCTTGTTAAATATGACCAAATCACCCACAAATAATTAAATAAATCATTATTCATTTGATTATCTTCTAACCACATCCTTAAAAAGATAAATAAATCATTTATTTATTTATTTTTGACTAATCAAGGGATTTGACCCAAGTCAAATACCTTTTCCCTCCAACAAATATAATAAAATATTCCATAAAAGGTGGATCTAGATTTGGTTAACATTATTTTAATCATGCACCAATATCTAGAATGACCCAATATTTTGTTATAAATAGGAGGGTTTTTCCCATCATTCTTCACCTTTTGTTGCCTATTGGATCACTTTGGATCTATACACTTGGTCACCTTTTTCTACCATTTTCTGTGTGAGCTCCCTTTGAGTTCCATTCTTTGTGTGGGTATTCTACACCAACAAGAGAGAGATATTTTAGATCTGAAGTGCTAAGGACTTCCAAGAACCCATCCCACTTAGGAGAATTGGATACGCCTTCTTGTTTTCCTCCCAGGTGCCCGATTAATACAAAAATTCTTTCAAAAACTCTTCTTGTCTTGTCTATTGGTATATGGAGAAAACCCTTGTTTTTATTGCTTAATGTCTTTCCATGCATAGATCTGGTTTTTGCAGCTCTTTTCTTGTTCAACTAACCGTAGATCTGAAGATATTGGCAACCACTTTTGTTGTTAGGGCTATTAGTTATGCGTAGTTAAAGTGGTCCTTTTTCGTACACTTCGACAAAGGATTCATACTAACACTTACCCTCACTCAATTCTTGAAATTTCACTTTCCCCTACTCTCTAACATCTATCCCTATCCCCCAAAATTTCCCCAAGAATTCCTGGCACTGCGCAAATCCTAGGCAGGTGAAAATTTTCAAAATATCCCTTCCTAATGCCTAAATTTATCATCTGAGGCACCTACAAGGTTGAAGAGAGTCTAAAAAGTTGGTAAGTGTTATATTCTCCTGATCCCTAAGAAAAATTACAAGTTTATTTTTCCTTTTTAGATGTTGAGCTAAAAACCCTAGGTCATGTACACAAAGGGACCTTTTTCTTATAATCCTTCTTGGACCAATTTGATGCCATGGCCGAGTAAGGGATTTTAAGCTGCTACCATACTCTCATGATAAAACCTCCTCAAGCTACAAAGCCACTTAAACCCTAAGAGCCCTAGCCTCCACGTCTCTCATTCTCCAAAGCTGACTCCATCATAATCTTGACCTTGTTTCATCAAGCCCTAATTTTCAAACCAGCATCTCCTATCAACATGTCAAGAGTTGACAACAATAGTGGTGGTGATAAAGGTCAAAAGCCTTTGAGACCAAACATAAAGGAGGAAATGATAGTGAAGAAGAGGAAAGTGAGCACAGCAGTGGTGAAGACAAAGAAAGTGATAAATCAGAGGGAGGCAGTGATGATAGTGATGCAAATGAGTCAGCCCAAAGTGAAAAAAGGGATGATGCAGATGAAAAAAGTGAGGACCAAGAAGATGTTGAGGAAGATAAAGAGGGTGTTGAAGGTAAAAAGGGCAGTAATCAAACAGAGCATGTAATCACTAAAGAAGATCATGGTAAAGGTAAGGGAAATGATGACAACACCAAAGTTCATATCCATGATGAAGACACCACCAAAACCTCCCTCACTCCTCTTACATGCACATATCAAAGAGGGTCAAGGCAAGTGTTTGCTGCCTCTAAAAGGAAAGGGACCTTGTCATCTACATCAGCTTAAAGACTTGACAATTGAAAGGAAAATATGGGCAAAGGTAAGAAAGGAAAGAAAGGCAAGAAAGCTACACAAAAGCCCAAATGCATTGACCAAGACAATGACAATGAAGATAAGGATATGGCCACTAGGTTTCTACTTCAAACCAAAGATGCACAATCAAAGAGCTAGAGAGGGAATTTGGCATGGCATAATACATCACTCAGCATTACAAAAGTGAGCATAAGGTTTTCAATAAGATCAAGAGAGGCCTTTCTCTCCAAAAGAAAAAGACCGAGCATTACACAAAGAAGAGCAAGCTTGCTTGTGCAAAACTCAAGGAGGCTCTCCTTGAGGTAAAAAAACCTAAAAGAGGAAAATGAGCATAACAGCCTTGGAATTTTGGTTGAGGCTTCTTATTAGTTGTCTGAAAACATCTAAGGAAGGCCTCCACCAATTTTTAAGGAATTTGGAGAAAATTTTATTTTTTGAGAATTTTTGGCCTAGTTTGCGCAGAGCCAGTGGCGCTCCGCAAAAATATGGAGCATATTCAAGAGGAAAGCTTGAAATTTTTGGGTTTTTCCTAGCCTGCAAATCATCCACACCAAGTTTTAGAATATTTGGAGCAGTTTTGACCCCTCAAAAGGTCAAAAAACACCTCAAAAATCACCTTTCTGCCTCTGTTTTAGGCCTGGCGTTGTGCAAATGATAGTCTGAGGCTTTTTGCATTTTTTACTAGGTTACAGGACCCGGATCAGAAAAAAACAAGATTTTTTTGAAATTAGAATCTTTAGGCTTTCCAACGAACCATCACGGGGCCAAATCCAACATCGGGAAGTGATCCAAAACTTGGTTTCAAAATAGCCTATTTTCTGCAAAAGTGGCGCTGCGCAAATGCACTGTCTTTTGCCAAAAAGTAAAAAAAACAGACAAATTAATGGCAAAATGGTTTTTTAATATTTTCTTGGGAAAATCACTCTAGATTTGATTGAGAATTTATATTATGTTATTTTTCATTTATTAGCTTAGATATTATGTGTCTTGGGCCTTGCATGGTCATTAAGCACATAAATGACATTTATGACAGAATTAGGGTTTCTAGAAGCCTCTTATGGTTTCCACCTCCTCACTTGCTCCATAAATAGAGCATGAGGCTCTTATTTATTTGGTTGGATTTTGATGACTGATTCTCAAGTAATACATAGTCCCTTGGAATTTGAAAAGAACTTGATGTCTTGGAGTTTATGAATGCCCTGGTTTGTTTGTTGATGGAGGAGGATTGGTTGCAGGATCCATGAGCCTAGTTGATGGTGAAGTGTTTATTTTTTTTCATTTTTTTTAGTTTATCATTGTGTTTCCATATTTCTATGTTGAATTAGGACAAAGAATTTAGACTAAGAAATTTTTGGTAATGGCACCTTAGGTCTATTTGTTCTTCACTGCCTTAATGTTTTCTTCTGCTAGGACTTGTTAGAGAACACTCTTTTACTCTCTAAGGATATCCTAAGCTTGTTTATTTCTTGAATGGTTTAAAAAAGATGGTATCTAGCATGATTTATGGCTAGCCCTACTTCTTGTTGCCACTAATAACACTATTCATGAAGTCATCTATTTAAAGCATCATTACTTAGGTTTGTCAAAGAAGTTTGTTTCAATCCTACTCTTTGCATTTACTTAAGTAATTGTTTTAAAGGAGCTTCATAGCTATGATCTTGGATGTTCAGGGTTTCTCTCTTTCTCTGATTATAGTTATTTGTGCATCTTAAATGTTTTCTGTCTTTTATGATGAAATCACTGAAAGTTAAATAAGTTTCTTGGCTTTTTGTATTTCATTTGAATGTTTGTCTTGGATAATTATCTAATTTAAGTCTAAATCAAAGAGTTTAGGGTTTTATCTGCCTTTGATTTTCTCTCTATGCTTATGATTCTACCAAATCCCTTTGTTTAAGTATATGATAGAGAATTATTTATTGCTCTTTGTCAAACTTTTTTTCTCAAAATTAATGTCCATCTCATGATCCTTCAAACCTCAAAGATCCACCAACCAAGCTAGATTTTCCCTACAATATTCCCTAATCCATTAATGAACTTATCATGACCTTGTTAAACTCCATTTCCCAATGACTTGAAGTTTTCCTTGTTTCTATCTAATTTATCTAAGAATTATACCTAACCAAAAACCAATCAGCAAAGCCATTGTTTCATAACTAGCCTAAAGTCAACCCTAATCAGCAAACAAGTTCACATCTTGCACCTAATATAGAGATCCCTCTCTGAATCCAGGAAGGCTAGGTCCTTGGATTCCAAAGTCTGGTTTGACTTTACCCCTGTCCATTTGTATCTCAATCAATCTAGCAAATTACGGGGAGATAATAGGGCACAGCTATGCTTATTCCATGGGTGCACTTGTCTCCTCCCTCTTTCTTGTGATTTGTTTTGCACATGAAGGTCGGATCGTGACCATTGATTAGCTTCCATTCTTTGGTCTTGAGGTGGCAGCTAATCTGCCATTATCCCTGCCAGATCTTTCTTCGCTAGTTGTATCTTCCTCGTCATGGGTTAATTATGTGACCACTTGCTCGTTGCCCTCTTCGAGTGATAGTGCCATCGATTACCATCTACTGGGGGCATTCGATCTTGTTTTCCAAGACTTTTTTCTCCCATCAAATGTGAAAATCTTGGAAGCCATGACCTCTTATTCGTTATGGTAAAATATCGTCGAAGCAGAGTTCGTTTTCTTGTGTCAAGCTCCTTAAAAAATGGAACAAAGGGTCACGAGGATGGTTCATCTTCTATGTCAACCTTGTTAAAAAATGAATTAGGCCTTGAGGATAGTTCTTTTAATGTTTTAACATCGTTAAAACAATGAAACACATTCCCGTTCAATTCGAGTCTTTGATCAGATCTCGTAAAATCCCAGTTGAGTCTTGCTCTGATCTCGTCATTTGAACCTTCACTCCATCTGCTTTTTGTTCATTACAGCTGGACTAAAGCTTGGGGGCATGTACCTCAAATTGAGTCACCATGTTGCGAGCATGCCCATTTTTCAAGCATAGTTTACCTTTGTTTCAAGCTTGCATAAAAATGAAACCAATCTCAAGCATAGTTTACTTTTGTTTTCAAGCTTGTGTAAAAATGAAATCTTTTTTGGCTTGGCGTATTTTGTGAACGTTTTCCTTTCTTTTTGGTCGTTACTTATTATGCGATTATTTAACCGATACATTAGCTAACATTGTATTAGATAAAAAAATTCATAATTTGTAAAAATCATCATCACATGAAAAATATCCATATATGAAAATAGATGTATATATATATAATGTTTTCATCAGTGTGCATCATAAGTTCAAAAAATATGTGTGTTTCTATTACATCCTTAGACATCATGTCTCTAAAAAATATGCAGGAATAAATCTGAGGTGTCTAATCGGCATGATGCTCATGATAGCATGTCACTGCCCGTACAAGCTGTTAGCCACCTATAAATTTTTTACAAGAAAACAGGTGGCTAAATATGTTTCCGAGCCTTCAAGAGAAACGTTTTCTCTGAAAATCTATCATTCTTGAAGCCTCTATGTGTCTTTGCCTTACAAAATATCTTCACTTATGTTTCCATTGAAATGCTCTGCTGTTTTGTGAAATAAAATGCTCAAAAAGGCCTCCATTTTCCGTATTTCATCCTCATAAAACCTCCATTTTTCATCACTTTTTCCCCTTTTCAAATCCCACAATATCCCCTCCTTAACCCTCCATCCCATCCTAAAACCATTTTAAAACCTCATAAAATCCTTTGTCTGGTTTAAAACTCCCCTTTTCTACCTACCGGAACCCCTTTCTAAGCCTTAAAAACCTTCGTTTCGGCTTAAAAACACCCCTTTTTACATTTAGGACTTAAGCCCCTTTCGGCTTAGCCCTTAGCCCCTTTCCCTGCATATAACCCAGTGCCAGAACCATGCGCTATGCCCTTAGGTGCTAATCGCAATCATAACTGTCTATTAATGCTTTTTCCTTTGTTTCTTCCAAAATCTCCAATGTGATTAATCTTCATCTTTCGACCTCTGCTACAATCTCCACCATCGATGTTTCAGATCTAACAGTCAGTGCTAATTGCATCGCATCCCATCACCTCTCTTCATTACCATGCCGATGTAGTTTCCATCATCGATCTTGTTCCAGATCAGATGGCTTGCGCTCAATCACGGATTGAAAAATCTTAAGTGCCATCCTTTCGCCTCTGCCGATTTGCGATCCCGGATTAAATATTAACCGTTCACCCATTTCGATCTGACATTCAAGATCATTTCCACATCCATATAACAACCCATTTCCTTTGTAACAATGGTGCTCCTACTTTGATCCTGACTGTCCATTCTGAAGATCTGACGGCTCACAACTAACTCGATGGCCCAACTCATCTCTACCTCACCTTTCGATCATCGCCGTCCATCCACATAATCCAACGGTTGTCAGTGAACCCGATGGCCCACTTTCACCCGTGCATCTTTCCATATCGCACACTATTCTACACCGTTAGATCTCCCTGTCCTACATCCAATGGCTGAGGTGCATATCACGTGATTTTAGCGTCCAACAGTTAAAGTTTCAAAATTACGCGATGAAATTGGTTTTGGGGGGGACACGTGTCAGGCGGTGAGGCGTATCGCATTTTTTTTGGAATATTTTCAAACCCACTTTAGAGCTGCAAGAAAATAGCAGTTTTCTTCTAAAAACCACCCCTCCCCGATATAATCCTTCGTTTAATCTCGACCATTCATTTTATCTACATCAACGGTTCGCGTTCAATCTCCCTTCGCCCTCCTGGTCCCACCACCAAATGTGCCTGATCTCCTTCATTTTTTCCTTTTTTCCTTTGTAGTCGCCAAACATTAGACTTTTGTGTTTTAACACTAAAATTTATTTTCTTCCGCCTAACCTTTTGAAACAACTCTAGCGGTAAATCCTGACCATTGATCACCATCCATCAGTCTAATCCAATGGTCCAGAATCCTCCTTGCACCAAACCTTCATCAGCTCAGTTTTTCACCATTCCGCAGCGATTTTCAACCGTTTTTCCACTACATCCACAATTTCCACCACTGCACCTCCATCCTCCATGGCCCTCTAGGGCAATCCTCCTCCACTCCCATTGTTTTTATTAACATGTTTATTGGGTTTTTTTGCAGGGTAACAGATGGTGAAAAATCAATCCCTATCTTAGATATTTTTTGAGTCAAAGAACACAGAGGAAGGTGCCTGTTTAATTCTATAAAGATCAGAGTTATTAATTCTGTTTCAAATCCTCCGGCGCTTTTGCAGCCTGTGTATCCACAGACAAGATAGAAGAGAAGCGGAAAATAGTATCAGCGAAATATTAAAGGGATTAAAGGCCCATTATTGAAGATTAGATGCCTTAATCCAGCGTTTAAAGGATGGAGACATAGATGAAGACTATAAGAACAATCAAGAACACTTAATAAATCCTAAATCACATAAACAATCCATATCAGTGCTTTCATATCAGCAGAACATTCTTTTCCCTAAGAAGGATGAACCCCTACAACATCCTCCATACCTCATCAAGCTTATAACATTTATTATTCTGATAGGAAAGTCCCTGGGACTATCAGTGCATTAGTTATGAGGCATGGAAGACCTGAAAGACCCTTCAGTCACCTTACTGACAGAACAGAGTAATACAGTTAGAAGGGTACGACATAGAACATACCTGAAGTTATTAACAAAGACTTCTAGACCATACTTCAAAGTACACATAGTTAATGAAGAGCCATTTTGCATAATGGGCACTCGACCTTCTTCTCCTCTGTCATAATGAAACAATTAAGTTTACATCTACTCCTGCTATCACTCATTCTCCTATAAGAACTCCTGAAGAATACATTGTAAAGTTGTTGTTGGTTGATACGGATTTTATTGACTGTTAGAACTGTTATTGGGGGAAATAGCTCAGTAGTTTGTAAATAGTAGGCTGGGAGGAGAAGTTTGGAATGTAAAGAGCCATTGAGCTCAAAGTATGTGACTGGTTTTTCACATCAATTAATCGAGAAAATTTCACAAGATCCTGGTCTATATTACAGGTGATGTTTTCCTTACTATGATTGTCTCATTTCGTGTCGTTCACACTGTCCATTATTCTCTGATAAGAATCAGAAATACAACTTAGGATATACTACTGCAAAGTACCCTAATGCTTCTTGCTCTTCTTATCTTTGATTTTTTCTGCTATTTATGTATCTAAGAACAAATTCACATAATTTAACCAGTCAAAGACGTTGGTTTTCCCATGCTTATTGATGTATGAATTTGGAGTTTGTTTCCTAGATGTTCTTGTTTGGTTTTAGCTGGAAGAATTGGGATACTAGGGATTCAGAGTTAGCCCTGTCCACTAGGGTCCTTTTCCAACAGTTTTCCTTTCTAAGATCCCTTTGAGTTGGTGTCAAAGCAGAGAAGGTTAAAAGTCTTTCTCCGATCTATAGACCCTACTCTATGTTTCATCTTAAATGTTTTATACTATTCTGAAAGTGGTTATGAGGACTACTGGATTGTCTTCCTTAAGAGTATGCTGAAAGCAGGCATGGATTTTAATGAAATCTGACCTAATCTTAAGCTGCCCTTTGTGTCTTTTATTGAGAGTTTCCTTTGAAGTATGTCAAAGCAGGATAGGTTCAAAGTCCTTACCTGATCTATAGATTGCACTTTGGTTTCTTTCATTCACCAACTTCTTAATGTTCCATCTCACCATCTATCTAAAAAGATCCTTTAGTATAGATGACTTGCCCTATGGAAACCCTTGGATAGTTTTTATGCAAGTAATCCCCTTTCATGACTCCATAGCCCAATGGATTAACCTTTCTCTTGACCTATCTTCCCATGCTGAAACATCCTTCTACTTTATTTTTTTTCACTTCCATAGCCTTCTTAGTTAATGATCTCCAACTAATCCAACCAAACAAACTTAAAAAAACCCTTGTGCTTCATCGCTAGCCTAACACCTCATTTTGAGCCATAAAGATATATCATTCTTTACATTTATAGAGAGATCCCTCTCTGGATCCAAGAGGGCTAGATCCTAAGATCTAAAAGTGGTTTGATGTTGTCTCATCATTTGGTATTGCCAAATCTGCCAAATCATGGGAACCACAACATAATGGCGACTCTGCTGGGGAGTTCTGAGTGAATTTCATCTTATATATCCTTTGGACCTTAGAAAGACCCAAAATATTTGGTTGATTTTGTATTCAATTGCTGATGGTGGAAAGCAACCCTCATTTAAACATTGAAAATCCTCCACCTGGCGACTCCACAATTCCTAATAGACCTAATGACTCCACTGGTAGAAGACCCTGAATTGGTTGAGAAGATACAGTGACCCCTTTCCTGATTTACAAACATGCTTCCACATATACAACGAAGATATGCCCCAATGAGTAGGGATCATATCCCTGGATTCCCACACAAAATGCCTGAAGTAGATTGGTTAAAAAACCTACCTACCTTTTAGGGTGAAAATGTTGAGGACCCCTTGTTACATCTCATTAAGTTTCATATACATGTGTGGAGGCTCAAATTTGAATGGCATGAAGACTGTCTTATGAAAATTTTCATGGAAACATTAGAAGATAAGGCAAGACACTGTTATGAATGGTTAGAAACTGGGAGTTTGTTTTCTTTGAAAGACATGCACCAAGTATTTTATGAGAGATACAAAGAAAACTCTCCATCTTTATCATGGGATTGTTGAGATAAATATCAGAACTTCATACAATACCTTTTAGACATGGATGAGGATCCAGTTCACATGCATCCTAAAGATCTGTTAGAAGCCATTCAAGAATTTCATATGCATCATGATTACCACAAGAACCTAGATGAATCAGTTGAGGAAGAGAATAGTCAAGAGACAACAGACATTCCTCAAGATATTCCTGAAATCTTAGACGCTGACTCATCATCCCTTGTAGTTGAGGCTCAAGATGACATCGAGCCTCAAATCTAGCCTTCACAAGAAACAGAGAGTTGTTGCACTTCTGCTCAAATAAACACAAGAACATCTTCCCCTTTGACAAAACAAGAAATAGATCAGATCATCAATAGACATCCAACCTCTGAAATTTTTTGCAGAACAAAAATTCTTGCCCATTCATCTGATGAGCCTTGTTGTACAAAGTTGGAAAGCTCCCATGTAATTCAGAATGAAGAAAGACTTGCTGATAATCCAGTATGTCTAATTGGTAGCATTACTTACATTCATGATTTTCCTAAGTTTGATCTATCTGATGATGATGTTCCCCAAATAGATTTTGATCTTGTAGGGCCATCATCAGTAGACTTGTGGGAGGAAAATCAATTCCATCAACTTCAAGAAAGTAATGAGCCAAGTCAAGCTATTTACGATACTGATGAGGAAAGCTTTAAAAGAGCAAAAGAGGGTGAAGAATCTCTGGATCTTTGCTTCACTTCATTACAACTCATCAGTAATGGTTTTCATGTGATTGGTAATCAGCAGCCTTTCATCTCAAAGGATGAGAAGGAAGAAACTGAAGAAGTTCTTGAGCCAAATGAAATTGAAGAACCTTCTCCTGAAAGGGTTGAGGTAATCGAAGAAGCCACTGCTCAAGAATATGTTAGTCTTTTCACAAAGCTCAGCCCACCAGATTAGAATATCTCAGAGCTACAAGAGGACAAAGCTACAATATATGATGAGTCCTCCAGTTCAGATGATGATGAAGATGAGGGAGATTTTGTTTCTCAAGAGAGTCTTGTTCTTGATCTAGTGGAAGAAGAAGCAATCCTGGTTGAAGCCTACTTGCCAAATATTCACAACTAGGTATTATTTCAAGATCCTTATGCTCATTTCCTGCAGACATTCGAAGAAGGATCAAACGTCATTTTGAACAGCTTGTTGCAGATAACAAGAAACATTTTAAAAGCTGTTGTTAAAAAACAAAGAGAATGGGAGTGGCCTTGCCTATCCAGCATGCTCAAAGAGATGAGCAGAAAATACCAGTCATGGGATCATCTGATTGATTGGATGTATTGGAAAAGAGAGTTTGTAAGCTAGACATGTAAATATCTCAAGTTAGAGTAGGGTAGGTAGGAAATCTCAATAAAGCTCAGCCTATGAGCATTTAGTTAGTTGTTTTTAATTTCTGCAAATTCCAGCAAACCAGATAGTCTAATCCCGGTTTAGATGTTTTTCAATTTCTGTTTTAGAATGTAGAGAAAGAAATTTGCTAGACAGTTTAATCCTAGCAGATATTAGTTTAGGTAGAGAAGTTATGAGGCCAACTGTTTAATATAGTGTCATGGAGTAATAAGGGTAGTAGTAGATAGGTTTATTTTCATGTTTGTAAAATTTGATGATGTAAAAGGTCTGCAAGTCTAAATGCACCTTGAAGAAAAAATGTTAGGATAGTAGGATGGGTAGGTAGTTGTTTGGGAAAATGTTTTCTGCTGATTTAATATCCATCATGTTTGTGGTAGCTGATCAAAGAATAAAATATGTGTCAAGGAGCAGGCATCTGGCCTACTTCCAAAGATTATTTTTTGAGATTCTTCACACCTTCAAGAAGATGCCATCCCCATGTGGAGCCACTATTAGCCACCTATAAATTTTTGACAAGCAAACAGGTGGTTAAATATGATTTTGAGCCTTCAAGAGAGACATTTTCTTTGAAAATCTATCATTCTTGAAGCCTCTATGTGTCTTTTCCTTTGAAAAGATCTTCACTGCTGTTTCCATTGAAAATCCTTGCTGTTTTGTGAAAGAAAATGCTCAAAAATGCCTCCATTTGCCCTATTTCATCATCACAAAACCTCCATTTTTCACCACTTTTTCCCCTTTTCAAATCCCACAAAATCCCCTCCTTAACCCTCCATCCTATCCTAAAACCCTTTTTAAACCTCATAATATCCTTTGTCTGGTTTTAAAATCCCCTTTTTTGCCTACTGGAACCCCTTTCTAAGCCTTTAAAACCTTCGTTTCGGCTTAAAAACACCGCTTTTTACATTTAGGACTTAAGCCCCTTTCGGCTTAGCCCTTAGCCCCTTTCCCTGCATATAACCTGGCGCCAGAACCATGCGCTATGCCCTCAGGCGCAAGTCACAATTGGAACTCTTTATTAACGCTTTTTCCTTTGTTTCTTCCAAAATATCTGATGCGATTAATCTTCATCTTTCGACCTCCGCTGCAATCTCCACTGTCGATCTTTCAAATCCAATGGTCAGCGCTAATCGCATCGCGCCCCATTGCCTCTCTTCATTACCCTACTGATTTAGTTTCCACCATCGATCTTGTTCCAGATCAGACAGCTGGCACTCAATCGTGCATCGCAAAATCTTAAGTGCCATCCTTTCACCTCTGTCGATTTGCGATCCCCGATTAAATCTTAACCGTTCACCCATTTAGATCCGATGGTCCAGATCATTTCCGGATCCATATAACATCCCACTGCCTTTGTAACACTGGCACTCCTGTTTTGATCCTGACCGTCCATTCCAAAGATCTGACGGCTCACAACTAACCCAATGGCCCAACTCATCTGTGCCTCACCTTTCGATCATGACCATCCATCCACATAATCCAACGGTCCATAGTGAACCCGATGGCCCACTTCCACCCATGCATCTTTCCATATCGCGCACTATCCTACACCGTCAAATCTCCCCGTCCTACATCCAACGGCTGAGGTGCATATCACGTGATTTTAGTGTCCGACAGTTAAAGTTTCAAAATTACGCGATGAAAGTGGTTTTGGGGGGGACACGTGTCAGGTGGCGAGGCATATCGCGTTTTTTTTGGAAGTTTTTCAAACCCACTTCAGAGCTGTGCGAAACCAGCAGTTTTCTTCTAAAAACCACCCCTCCCTGATATAATCCTTTGTTTAATACCGACCGTTCATTTGATCTACATCAATGGTCCATGTTCAATCTCCCTCCACCCTCTTGATCCCACCACCAAATGCACCCGATCTCCTTCATTTTTGCCTTTTTCCCTTTGTATTCACCAAACATTAGACTTTCGTGTTTTAACACTAAAATTTATTTTCTTCCACCTAACCTTCTGAAACATCTCCACCAGTAAATCTAGATCATTGATCACCATCCATTAGTCTAATCCAACGGTCCAAAATCCTCCTTGCACCAAACCTTCATCAGCTCAATTTTTCACCATTCTGCAGTGATTATCAGCCATTTTTCCACTACATCCATCATTCCCATCACTACACTTCCATCCTCCACCGCCCTCTAGGGCAATCCTCCTCCACTCCCATTGTTTTTCTTAACATGTTTATTGGGTTTTTTGTAGGGTAATAGATGGTGAAAAATCGATCCCTGTCTTATAGTAACAGACAGAGAAAAATAGAGCATAGGAAGATATTTTTTGAGTCAAAGATCGCAGAGGAAGGTGCTTGTTTAATTTCGTAAAGATCAGAGTTATTAATTCTGTTTCAAATCCTCCGGCACTTTTGTAGCCTGTGTATCCATAGAAAACACAAAAGAGAAGCAGCAAAGAGTATCAGCAAAAGATTAAAGGGATTAAAGGCCCATTATTGAAGATTAGATGCCTTAATCCAGTGTTTAGAGGACGGAGACACAGATGAAGACCATAAGAACGATCAATAAGACTTAATGAAGCCTAAAGCACATAAACAAGCCATATCAATTCTTTCATATCAGTAGAACATTCTTTTCCCTTAGAAGGACGAACCCCTATAGCATCTTCCATACCTCATCAAGCCTATAATAGTTATGATTCTGACAGGAAAGTCCCTGGGACTCTCAGTGCATTAGTTATGAGGCATGGAAGACCTGAAAGACCCTTCAGTCACCTTACTGATAGAATAGAGTATTGCAATAAAAAGGGTACTACATAGAACATACCTGAAGTTATTAACAAATACTTCTAGACCATAGTTCAGAGTACACATAGTTAATGAAGAGCCATTTTGCAGAATGGGCACTCGACCTTCTTCTCCTCTACCATAATGAAACAATTAAGTTTACATCTACTCCTGCTATCACTCATTCTCCTATAATAACTCCTAAAGAATACACTATAAAGTTGTTGTTGGTTGATAGGGATTTTATCGACTATTAGAACTGTTATTGGGGGAAGTAGCTTAGTAGTTTGTAAATAGTAGGCTAGGAGGAGAAGTTTGGAATGTAAAGAGCCATTGAGCTCGAAGTATGTGACTGGTTTTGCGCATTAATTAATCAAGAAAATTTCACAGGATCCTGGTCTATATTACGGGTGATGTTTTCCTTACTATGATTGTCTCATTTCATGACTTTCACATTGTCCATTATTCTATGATAAGAATCAGTAATACAGCTTAGGATATACTGCTACAAAGTACCCTAATGCTTCTTTATCTTCTTATCTTTGATGTTTTCTTCTATTTGTGTATCTAAGAACAAATTCACATAATTTAACCAGTCAGAGACATTGGTTTTCCCATGCTTACTAATGTATGAATTTGGAGTTTGTTTCCTAGATGTTCTTTTTTGGTTTTAGCTTGAAGAATTGGGATACTGGGGATTCAGAGTTAGCCCTGTCCACTAGGGTCCTTTTCCAACAGTTTTCCTTTCTAAGATCCCTTTGAGTTGGTGTCAAAGCAGAGAAGGTTAAAAGTCTCTCCGATCTATAGACCCTGCTCTATGTTTCATCTTAAATGTTTTCTACTATTCTGAAAGTGGTTATGAAGACTGTTGGATTGTCTTCCTTAAGAATATGTTGAAAGCAGGCCTGGATTTTAATGACATCTGACCTGATCTTAAGCTGCCCTTTGTGCCTTTTATTGAGAGTTTCCTTTGAAGTATGTCAAATCAGGATAGGTTCAAAGTCCTTACCTGATCTATAGACTGCACTTTGGTTTCTTTCCTTCACCCACTTCTTAATGTTCCATCTCACTATCTATCTAAAAAGATCCTTTAGTATAGATGACTTGCCCTATGGAAACCCTTGGATAGTTGTTATGCAAGTAATCCCCTTTCATGACTCCATAGCCCAATGGATTAACCTTTCTCTTGACCTATCTTCCCATGCTGAAACATCCTTCTACTCTATTCTTTTTTCATTTCCATAGCCTTCTCAGTTAATGATCTCCAACCAATCCAACCAAACAAACAATCAAAAAACCCTTGTGCTTCATAACTAGCCTAACACCTCATTTTGAGCCCTAACGATATATCATTCTTTACATTTATAGAGAGATCCCTCTCTGGATCCAGGAGGGCTAGATCCTGAGATCTAAAAGTGGTTTGATGTTGTCTCATCATTTGGTATTGCCAAATCTGCCAAATCATGGGACCCACAACACAAGTTGCCTCAGCAAGCGGGGAACTTGGTTTGACAAACCTACAGTGTGTCTTTGGTATGCATGAGGAACATCGTCGAATCATGCATAGTCTGGGACCCCGCGAGAGATTCCATCCAGGTTGCGCACAATTTCTCCTCCTCGCCCCCCTCACCAAGAGGGGAAATATCAAAGTCACTAGGGACTCGCCTAGCTATCGGAGACATGCCTATGGGTTTTTCTTGTCCAACATCTACATAACACATGGGTTTAATGTCAGAACATACATAACAAAAAAAATCATAATACTCATGAAAATAAAAATTGAGTCTTACCAAGTGATTCATCCCAATCCTCTCCTTCTGGGAGTGGGAGATCTGGATCACCAGTAAAATTTGTGCCAGAGTAGGGACAGTCCTCCACGACAGTAAGTTATCGGCAGAGACAATCAAAGAACTTTGGTCTCCAGGACATCTGTTGACCACTCCTTGACCTTGGCATCAGTGATGCCCAACGGGCCATCCGTGGCTCCTCTGCTAGTGGTGTCAGAACTATCACTTCCTGCCGCTGGAAAATTTTTATTTGTTCAAGGAAGAACGATATTAGGATGGATCCATATTCGAACTACTTTAGTTTGGTCTTCTTGCATTTCGTTAGTTGACATTTCATATTGATCATCACTACCTCTGCCCAGTTGTAGAGGGTCGGTGTTAGATAGTCTACTACAAGAAGTAGTGTTTTTGTTGCTTCGTGCGGTGCTTGTGATCCTGCAACTCGCATGATGGTGTGTAGCAATAATTTTAGTGCCAAGTCTGGGATAGTCTGGATGTCCACTTTCCTGCTTCCTTATCCTTTATGTGCCCCTCAACATACCCTATCGATCACCATGCTCATGTTCTCCATGGTGGGCTGGGTGTCAGTCAAGACTAGTATTCCCCCCCTCAGCGATAGTTTTGTTATGAAGTAAATGTCTAAAACATCAATTTCGAGTTCTTGATCACAAAGAATGAATTTTTCCTGATCCTCATCCTAGATATTGATCAAGCATTGCAGCGGCTCCGGTTGAGCTCTGAGGCATAGTGTCATGAATAATTTTTTCAGTCCACAGTCTCTGAGAGCTTCCATGCATCTCTCATTTTCCATGGCAAGCTCACCTTCTTCACTGTGTTCTCGTTCTTTCCATTTGATCACCATTTTTCCGCTTTACGCCTGCAACCATGTTCATATGAACATTATTAGCCAAATTAAAAGCTTTTAATTTGTGAAAAATGGACCTGTTTGCTTGCATTGTAAGCTTAAAAAGGTTTGCGTGATTGGCGCGACTATCTGGGAAAAAATCACGCCAATGGGTGTGCCCCAGTTCATAAATCTGGGCGATTGGCGTGAGTTCATGCCCAATAATCACGCCAACCACCGTGCCTTATTTTTTATCCCAATCCGTGCTTCATCCCAATCCTCTCCTTCTAGGAGTGGGAGATCTGGATCACCAGTAAAATCTATGCCAGAGTAAGGCCTGTCCTCCATGAAAATTAGCTGTCGGTGGAGCCAATCAAAGAACTTCGGTCTTCAGGACATCTTTTGACCGCCCCCTAACCTTGGCATTAGTGCTTTCCAACAAGCCATCCATGGCTCCTATGTTGGTGGTGTCGGAACTATCACTTCCTGTTGCTGGAAAATTGGTAGTCGTTCTAGGAAGAACAATACTAGGATGGATCCATATCCGAACTGCTTTAGTTTGGTATTCTTGCATTTCACAAGTTGACGTTTCATATTGATCATAACTACCTCTTCCCAGTTGTATAGGGTTGGTGTCAGATAGTCTACTACAAGAAGTAGTTGTGTTTTTGTTGCTTCGTGAGGTGCTTGTGATCCTCCAGCTCACGTTATGGTTTGTAGCATGAATTTTAGTGCCAAGTCTAAGATAGTCTGGATGTCCACTTTCCCACTTCCTGATCCTTTTCGTGCCCCTCGACATACCCTATTGATCACCATGCTCATGTTCTCCATGGTGGGCCGGGTTCTGATCAAGACTAGTATTTCCCCCCTCCGCGATAGTCTTGTTATGAGGTAAATGTCTAAAACATCAATTTTGAGTTCCTGATCACGAAGAATGAATTTTTCCTAATCCTCATCCCAGATACTGATCAAGTATTGCAGTAGCTCTGGTTGAGCTCTGAGGCATGGTGTCATGAAGAATTTTTTCAGTCCACAGTCTCTGAGGGCTTCCATGCATCTCTCATTTTCCATGGCAAGCTCGTCTTCTTCACTGTGTTCCCATTCTTTCCAGTCAATCACCATTTTTCCGCTTTACACCTGCAAACATGTTCATGTGAAAATTACTAGCCACATTAAAAGATTTAAATTTGTGAAAAATGGACTTTCTTGCTTGCATTATAAGCTTAAAATGGTTTGCACGGTTGGCACGACTGTTTTGGAAACATTTGCGCCAATGGGTGCACCCCAGTTTAGAAATCTGGGTAATTAGCGTGAGTCTGTGCCCAATATTTGTGCCAACCACTGTGCCCCATTTTTTACAAATCGCCCCCTTCCCCCCCCCCCCCCCCCACAGCCCCCCCCACAGGATTCCAAATTGGGGTTGTAGGTAATGAAAGAGGAATCAAAATGCTGGGAAGGATGTCAGCTCTTAACTGGAACTAACAGATTCGAGATTGATCTGTTGGATCGCCCGCTATCATCACAGCAAAATCACAGTATAAAATGGGTAACTATTGCTCCACAAGTGGTAAAAGTGAAAAGTAATTTTTTTTTACCATTTTTGGCATTTTATAAATTTTAAGAACCCTAATTAGGTTTTAAGATGTGTTTTTCGATTATTACATTATGTTATTTCAAGAAATGGGTTTTACGTTTGTCTCTTGTGCAATGATAGGTTTTTAATGAAATAGCGATGAAGTAACGAGTTGTATTTTATAATTTTTCAGACTCGGTAAAAACACGAAAAAATCACTGTAGGAGTCATCTTTCAACTCTTTTTTGACTCTCTAAAACTGAAAATATTGCCGAGACTCTTGTCTTTTTGAAATCGTTAAATGGGTGCGAAACAATATCTACCCAGTATACGTTTACCCCTTTTTCTGGCTTGGATAGATTATTTACAAAAAAGGAATACCATAGCCTATTGTGACTAAGAGTTTCTCTCAGATATATTTTCTACCTTTTCATAATTGAGGGACTATTTATGAAAAGGGCCATGCTGAAGTTTTATTTTCCACCTCTTTTCAAACTCTCTAAATATGAAAATACGTTGAGTTCTTCCTTTGTCAGAATCGTTAAACTTTGATGACATCGGAAATCGTCACGATGACATTACCCGAGTTCCTCCTTCTTAGTGCTCGTAAAATGTACTAGGATGGATTTGTCCGAAGGAAAAACTTACAAAAAAATCATATGTTATCCCCTTCAAGCTGATTTTCAAAAATAATTGGGGTACTCACCAGAAATGGTGGGGGAAAATGGAACCAGCTTCTAGTTGTGTTGGTAGTATGTCACTCTTGAACATGACACTCGTCTGCATTCGTGTCGGGTTTGGGACATCCCATTTTGTCATTTTTTGCTTGCATGGGTTTGGGTAATATTTTTTGACCTCTCATCCACTCTTTTCCTCGTTATCATGACCTTAGATCCCTTGATGTCAAATACTGCCAAATCTAGAGTCGTGTCGTTGATATGTTCAAGAGAAGTTTGCCTCTGCAGTTTTCAACCTCCCTCTGATCCTCTGTTCAGTCTTGATTCACTATCATCATGTTCCTCTATCTCGTGTCGATGATGTATGAAAAAGTATGGCACTCCTTTGACTGGATCACTTCCTGTCAGCTTCAGCTCATTATCTGGGAAGTTGATCTAGAGAATCCTTTCCAATACCTTAGAGCTTGCATGCCTCAATGGCAAGTTCTTCACATTTGACGACAGGTCCACATCATTGACCTTCGATCGAGTGATTCTATGGGTGTTCGATGCCAGTTCACTGTTCACATTATGTGGATTGCACTTGTTGTACCTTGAGATACATTGTCATTATTGGTGGTTTCTCTCATGCTTGTTAATAGCTTTCATCATTAGCTGGTAATCAGGTGACTTTCATGCATGTTCGACTTCAGCTCACATATTCGCATGCTTGAATTTGTACTTGTTCAGGTCGAGATGGAGTGCAAGACCCTGGGTTTTTTCTGATAAGATCCAGGTTGTGGGATATTGTGGTTTATCGTGACCTTATGCATGACTCTTTTTATTGGATGGTTCCGACCATACCTAATTCTATTTGTTGATCACTACTGCTATATGGCTGCGTCCATACCTCGAATCTCAGTTCATATATGCACTCTATTATGGATGGCTATGCCCATGCCACATGTTCATGTATAAGATATATCAGTTGTATTTTTACTTGCAGTTCTTCAGAAATTGGTGTTTGGTTCAAACGCATTCTCGTAAAGCATTTCACCCCTCCCTCTCTCTCAGACCTCATGCTTTAGGGAGCATATCTTACACAAAATTTTGTCACTGTCCCTACAATCCCCATCCTGCATATTGGAGGATCATTTCTGTGACTAAAAAAAAGTGTCATGCCTTGCAAAGACCATCATTGTATCCCTTTCCATGAGGAAAAAATTCCTTCTGTTGACAATTTCCTGAGCAGACCATCAGAAACACATGTTTTTGTTGTGGCGCTAGTAGACCATTATGCCCATGCACCAATGAGGAAGATTAACACTGGGCCCAATGCCAATTGGCACTTTTTCCTAGTGAGCTACCTATGGCAACCTATTTATGGAATTTTTTTTAAAAATAGAGGCAAAGTTTCCATCCTAACAACTTTGTGGGCAAGTCATCTGAAGTGGTTCGACTAAACAACCACGGCCTCCCTCCTTTGGCCTCTTGTTTCCACCTTTTGGGGAAACCTCCCAAGGGATAAGGCCTCCCTTCCACCATTGTAGGGATCCCAACCTCCTCCTCTCCCTCTATAAATAAATCCATCTTCTATTGATGAGCTAGCTGAACATATTATAGTTGAAACACTGAAGAGAATTCCTGAACATTTCGCTAGAAAGGTAGAACGGAAAGAGAACTTTTTTGGTAGAGCTTAGGCTTATTTCCTCACCCCATCTGAATTCCTTGATGATCCTTTGAGATGCACTTCGACTAAACCCAGCTGAAGGAGGCTGTGACGTCAAGGCTTCAGTTGTAACTATTTATTCTATTTATACATATATGTGACTATTATCTGGTTCCCATCTTGTGTTAATGTGTTTTATTTGATGCAATATGCTTAACCCTCCTTGACTGGTTAGTTGATTATGAATGAAATCATTGTTTTGTATGTTTCTCTTTTTTGTTGATCTTCATACAGGTATGTCGAGACAGAGATCAAGAGGCCACCACCACTACAACGATGATAGTGTTGGACTCCAGGGAGGTCAATCTACCTTGTCCTTTTCATTCATTAATTAAGGAACCTACACTTTATCTTGTCCCTTTGTTGCTAGACCCACTCTAGGGCTAGAGGGATCATATTTTTCCATAGAGAGGATTTACCTTCCCAACACCCTCCCCCCTACCACGTGGTGATCCCACGTTCTATCGCATTCCCCAATCCAAAACTGTCAAACCGCTTCTGCACTATGGAAATAACCGCCAAACCATTTGCGCAATGCAATGAAGCCCCTATGCAATAAACCATACATTGTTTAAATTCCACTCTGCATTGTACGATGAAGCCATGTGTCAACCCTGTGTGCAATAAACTCCGGACTGTTTCATTCAATTTCCCATTTTTGTTTGAATTATGAAAGAAACAAGCCATTTCCAAATAGAACTAAAAATTTGCGTTTCTGTCCATTTCACTTATCTCTGCGAAAATTACAGAATGGACTAAAGGGCCATTTGCCACTAGAATTCAAACCTCCACAGTCGATATTTTTTCCATAGACTTCTAAATTCCATAAAACCCTTGCTCACCTCACTGCACACCTGTGTTTACATTTAACAAATTGTTTTATTTTTGCAGGTTATTAGCAAAATAGAAGCTTGAGGAAACAGTTTTATTACTAGTTAAAAACCTCTTTCTTCCAGACTCTCGAGATTTCAATTCAAAGGTTTATTTTGACTCAGCAGAAGATACATCCGACAACATTTATGCACAGAAATAAAATCAAGTTTACACTGGGAACAAAGAAGAAGGAGACAATTTACATAGTAATGGTTAAACAGAGATGAAAAAATTTACGTCAGCAACAAAGTTTATTCAAAGTAACTCTCCAATAAATATTTTACATGAAGTTACAAATGTCTTTTAGTAAAAATTAATTTTTACTAAAAACAAAGAAACATAGGAAAGTTAATGTGATTTATTATAGATGAAAGACAGAAGAAGAAGAAAGCATGAGAGAAAGAAACAAATCACAACAATCAAATAAAATAGGGACAACTTTCAGTCAATTGAAAGATGTCACTACCTTTTAGCATCCAGATATTTTATTTCCAAGAATAATTCCTAAATCAGTTTTAGGATATTTTGTATTAATTTTTTAATAAATACTTCATCCATTTGAAGTATTGAGTGTGGATTCCTGAAAATTTCTATAGTTGTACTGATTTACAACCTAAGGGTTTACTTTACTTTTCCTAGTTGACAGATAGGACAGATAATAGAAGCATTTCTTTACAGGATTCATGTGTTGGGATAAATCGGTGAAGTATATTTCAATTGTTCATGTTCATTTTCTTAAATATTCCATAAACTTGCATGTTTTCTAAATTTAAATGTGATAACAGGAATATTATTGCAGAATATGTTTAATTACACTCTGTTCTGAATTGTTATTCATTTTAATGTTTTCTTATGATATTCAGATCTAATAATCCTTAATTTCTCTCCCATATCTATTGACCTTTTTCACATTCCTCATTATATAGTTTAAGGAATCCTTAACTGCTCCTTGATCCTGATTGAAATTAGTTCACCATTCAACCTAAAATATTTGATTTTTCTCAGGTACCTTGCCCTGTAACACTGCTTTTATCATTTTTTTCTGTGTTGTTTTCTTGATATATTGACTCCATATCCCAATGGAAAATAGACAATAATCTATCAATATAAATCAGTAATTCCACCAAAAAATCAAAATCAACCAAATCAAACATACATAACTAGCCTAAAATTAATTAAACACTACAAAGTTAAATCATTAAGAGAGAGCCCTCTCCAATCATTAGGAAGGTTCGATCCTAATCTCAAAAGTATGTTTGTTGTTACCTCAGTGATTTCTTTCTTTAGCCTTGAGAAATTACTGAGTGATAACATATTGGCGACCATACTAGGGAAGAACATTTTTTTCCAGAAAGATTATACAAGTATTAGATCTGATCTATGATGGTTGACAGTGATCAGACACACAAAGGTTAAAATCATCCACCTAGTGACTCCAAATTAATCTCCAAATCAAGACTCCACTAGAGGAATGAACCTGAAAGAACAGTATGGGAAAATCAAGTTTCTAACTTGGATCTTAATCCAAGACATCATGTTCTTTCTCATCAAGAAAGTTTTTCAATGTATATTGTATTTTAGAGAAGATCTTAGATTCATTTTTAATTATTTTCCTTTGAAAATTGTAAATATAAAATATCCTTATCCTTTTGAGAAGTTTTCTTCTGAAACTTATGATGATCATTTTCTGATTGTTAAGCCTCAATTAATCAAGACTAATCTTGCAATCCATGTACATATTATTGTACTATGTAAAGTTCTATATAGATATAAGCCACTCATATTACCTCTTATACTCCATGATTTTCCTGATAACTATTACAAATATCTCCCTAAGTTTGATGGAGAAAATGGTAAAATCACTGCCCAAAAACATATTCAAGGTTTTGATAATTATATGGACTTATTTGAGATTGATGAATATGATGCTAGAATCAGACTTTTTGCTCTTTCGTTGCAGAATAAAGTAAAAATTTGGTTCAAGAATCTGTCTATTGCAAGCATCTCAAATTTCCAATAGTTTGTCAAATTTTTCCTTGATAGATAGATAATCAAAGTCAATATTTTTTTGATCATAGAAGAATATAATTAGTTGAAAAGACAACCAAATGAGTCAATACAACAATTTTTTGACAGATTTAATCAAGTTTATTATTCGATGCCATCAAATATAAGACTTCCTCCTGATTCAGCTCTCTTGCATTATCCAAAAGCATTTTACCCAGAAATAGAATTTGAGCTAAGAGAAAGAAACCCCTCAACACTTGAATAGATGCAAAACATTGCAGTAGATGTAGAAGTTAATCTGCTAATTAGAAGGGAAAAGTTGAAAGAAGAAGAAGAGAAGAACAACATTGCAGAGGTTAAACTCAACATTTTCGTAAGAAAAATAGAGGAAATAATACAAAAGATCACCATGAAAGATGAAATTTTCATTCAATATCACCATGACCCACTTATTGCAAGAAAAGAAGTGGTGGTTGGTCATAAACACTTCCCTGTTAATCACAACTACCATAGATCGGAAAATGGATTTATAGATCAATATGTGGAGGATAAATCTGCTGATATAATGTGTATGTTTGATGATATTCCTTATTTTAATGATTTGCCTAAGCATTATCCACATGATGATAATTATGTTCGTTAACTTCAAGATAACTTTACAGATGAATCAATAGCTAGTTTGTGGGATGAGCAAATTCAACTTCAGCATCTTGAATACAGTGATTAGCCTATACATATTAGCTATGAGAGTGAGGAAGAAAGTGCAAAAAATTTGGAAATAAGTGAAGGATATTTGCCTCTTTGTTTTGATTCATTTCAGTTCATAAGAGCCAACTTTCATGAAATCAAAAATCAATAGTCTTTAGGTATTGTTATTGACAAAAAAGAAGACAATAAAAATTTTGATCAAGATTCTTCAGTTTCACAATTGCAGTTATCAAATTCCATTGAAATGCCTTATCAAATGATACAGGAGAGTTCTATACCACTATGTTTTGAATCATTTCAGTTTTTAAAGGAAATGTGGTATAATATATCAAAAGCAAAGGATGACCAGCCTGCAGAAATCCATGAAGTCCCATTGAAACCCATATGTAATAGGTTGTAGCAATCCTTCAAAGTTTGTCATGATACAATAGCTAATGTGTTGGATGATTAATTCATTCAAAACCTTTCTCCATTAACTAACCATGAGATTTAGAATCAAGATAATAAAGGTTTCATCATACATACATTTCTAGTAGTAGAAATATCATCACAAATATTATCTGAAAATCTGCAAGGAAATAAAAATTTAGTTTCATGGCATGGAGGCTATCCAGAATAGTTGTACAGTTTCTTGGATCAGTTAAAAATTAGTGCATATATCTTGGAAGATCCTTTTGTACAGTTTCTAGAGTCAACAAAGGAAATTAGATATTTCCTTATAAAATTTATATTTGTTGACAAGTTTCTAATGGGTTCTATAACTTCAGTTTTGATCACAAACAAGAAAATGTAGCAAAACTCATCAATGTACATAATTCTTGAATGGTTGCATTGGTTGTTTCATTTTACCTAATTAGAAGTTGTACAACTAGTTAGAGTAAGTAGGTAGAATTTCAATTTGATTGGATTTTCATTTTCAGTAGCTAGTTTATTTCTGATAAGATTTCATTTCAGCATGTGTCAGATTTCAGTTTGCAGAAAAGGGCTTGATTTCAGTTCAAGATTTTCATTATAGATTATACAACAAAGCTTGTGCAGGCTTGGGATTGGCCCAATGGATCAGGCCATTAGTCAATGGTGTTCTTAACATATCACAAGGAGATTTCATCCCCAAGTGGAGCCATTGTTAGTGTCCTATAATAATAGGGTTCATAATTTTGAATTGACCATGTAAGCCTTATAATATTGTACATACCTTTTCTTTCTGCAATTTTTTTCCAATATTTAAAAAAATTAAAAGAGGGTAAGTCCTAAAAGAAAAATCAAAGGACTAAAAAAAGAGAACAAAAAATAATATAAAATATAAACCCCACAAAAAGAAACAAGAATATATTCAGAACGTTTTGCACATTCAAATGCCACTACCCTTAGTTTAGTTACTTTTGCAAATAAAATTGTGTGCATCTTGTCCAAAATGCCACAATTCACGATAATCATACAATTTAATCTTGATTATTCATGCTTTTCAATTTCAAGTAATGAAACTTAGTGAATAAAGATCTGGCCAAAACCATTTAATCTTGGCAGATCAGTAGTTAGGTAGAGAATAAATGAACTCATCAGTTTAATCTGAGCCATTGGAATTTATAAGGATTAGAAGTAGCTAGTTTTCTTATTAAAATAAAATAAAAGGGTCAGCAAGCTCAAATGCACCCAATAAAGGAAATAAAATGTTAGGATAAAATAAGGGTAGGTAGAATACTTTCACAAGTTATGGAAAGCATAATTTTGGTTTATCGCATGTCACTAAGGCCATTTCTAACATTTTCCCTTATCCCAAACTCTTTTCCCAAGCAAAAACACATTCCCCTTGCTAATATCCCTTTCCTTTCTCGGAAATCATTATCCTTTGTAAAATCCTTTTCCCTAGCTAAAACCCCTTTTCCCTAGCTAAAATCCCTTTCCCTAGCTTAAAACCTATTTTCATTAAATAATACCCCTTCCCTTTCACTAACTTCCCTTTTCCATTAAAAAAATGTAAAACCCACTTTTACATAGTTTTTAAATATTTAAAATATGTTAGGCCCATTTCATTTAAAACCCTTCCCCGATATTATTTTAACCCCCCCTCCTAATGTATTTATAATATCCCATTATCATATTTCCTGACCTTCCCTTTGTATTTATAAGCCCGCATAGCTAATATCCCGACCCATCGTTATATTAGCAAGCACCCTTTATATATTACCCATTCATATATATTTCCTAACCCTTCATATATTACATCCCCCATATCATTTAAACCCACTTATATTATTATCTCTCCATGTTAAACCCTTTCCTGACCCTACTTACATTTAAACCTCCATCTTTTAATTCCAGGTCCCACCTATCCGAAACTTGCAGAGCTATTTTCCCCCTGATCTCCTTAAAACTGATCAGACAGCCCTCATGCCATTTCGCACCCCCGACAATCCATTGTTTAACACCTCGAGGGTTGTGAAATGAGTGGTTTCACAGCCCCTCCCCCCTGTCACATGGCAATCCCACGTTCTATCACATTCCCCAATCCAAAACCACCAAACCGCTTCTACACTATGTGAAAACCACCAACCCGTTTGCGCAATGCGATGAAACCCTTCTACTATGCGATAAACCATATATTGTTTAAATTCCACTCTCCATTGTCTGATGAAACCACCTGTCAACGCTGCATGCAATAAACTCCCAAATATTTAATTAAATTTCCTATCTTTGTTTGAATTACAAAAGAAACCATAGCCATTGCCAAATAGAACTAAAAATCTACTCTTATGTCCATTTCGCTTATCTCTGCGAAACTTAGGGAAAGGACTAAGTGGAAATTTGCCACTAGAATTCAAACCTCCACAGTCTAGATTTCTTCCATAGACTTCTCAGCTCCATAAATCCCTTGCTCACCTCATTGCAAACTTGTGTTTACATTTAACAAATTGTTTTATTTTTGCAGGTTATTAACAAAACAAAAGCTTGAAGAAAAAATTTTAATACTAGTTAAAAACATCTTTCTTCCAGACTCTCGAGATTTCAATTTGAAGGTTTCTTTTGACTCAGTAGAAGATACATTCAACAACATTTATGCATGCAAATAAAATCAAGTTTAAACTAGAGACAGAGCAGAAGGAGAAAATTTACACAACAATGGTTAAACATAGATGAAAACATTTACATTAGCAGCAAAGTTTATGCAATGTAACTCTCCAGGTCATGTTTTACATGAAGTTACAAATGTCTTTTTAGTAAAAATCCATTTTTACTAAAAACACAAAAACACAGGAAAGTCAATGTGATTTACTACAAATGAAATACAGAAGAAGAAGAAAGTGTGAGAGACAAGCTAGCATGAGAGAAATAAAGAGATGACAACCATCAAATAAAATAGGGACAACTTCAGTCAGTTGAAAGGTGTCACTACCTTTTAGCATCCAGATATTTTATTTCCAGGAATAAATCCTAAATAATTTTTAGGATATTTTGTATTAATTTTTGTATAAATACTTCATCCATTTGAAGTATTGAGTGTCGATTCCTAAATATTTCTATATTTGTATTGATCTATGACCTAAGGGTTTACTGGAATTTTTCCAATTGACAAACAGGACAGATAATAGAAGCATTTCTTTACAGGATTCATGTGTTGGGCTAAATCAGTGAAGTATATTTCAATTCTTCATGTTCATTTTCTTAATTATTCCATAAACTTGCATGTTTTCTAAATTTAAATGTGATAACAGGAATATTATTGCAGGATATGTTTAATTACACTTTGTTTTGAACTATCATTCATTTTAATGTTTTCTTCTAATATCCGAATTTGAGAATCCTTAATTTCTCTCCCATCTCGATTAAACTCTTTCACATTTCTCATTATCTGGTTTAAGGAATACTTAACTGCTCCTTGATCCCGATTGAAAAATACTTCACCATTTAGCCTAAAATATCTAATTTTGCTCAGCTACCTTTCCCTGTAACACTTCTTTTATCATTTGTTTCTATGTTATTTTCTTGATATATTGACTCCATAGCCCAATGGAAAATAGACAATCACCTATCCATCTAAATCAGTAATTCCACCAACAAATCAAAATCAACCAAATCAAACATACATAACTAGCCTAAAATCAATTAAAAACTACAAAGTTAAATAATTAAGAGAGAGCCCTCTTTGAGAATTAGGAAGGCTAGATCCTAATCTCAAAAGTAGGTTTGTGGTTACCTCAGTGATTTCTTTCTTTAGCCTTGAGAAATTGCTGAGTGATAACAGCTGGAGCTCCTTCAAAAATGCCTTCCAGGTCATTCCTTTGACCTATAGCTCCTTAACCAGAATCGTGATCATCCCATGATGGTATAGTTTGCATGCGACATGACTCGCCTTCCCCTTCTAAACACCTTTCGCCATCTTTTCCAAGCTTTTGAGTAGGAAATAGGGAAAATTGATGAGTTTCCCTTACTCAAAGTGCAACAACAAACGTATATGGTATAGGAATGTTAATGAATAACGTCCCTCATAGGTAAGAAATTTTTGCAGTATGTACAGGAGGTCTCACCATTTCCTAAGTATGGCGCTATGCGGAAGCCCTTTCTTCCAATCAACTTTTAGCTTCTGGTGGACCAAAAATCTATGCCACATTTTATTCTATATTTTCTCCTTTTTAAACCATTGTTCTCCTGTGGTCAATAAACCTGTATAATAAGCTATGGATTCTTCTGTGACCTCAAACTCTAGTGACCCAACCTTGGCTTAGCCTCCCTGAAACATCTTTGTGAATTTTAATACCACAGCTATATTGAATCCATCAAACTTTTTCATAAATGGGAGAAATCCTGATTCTTGCAACAGTGAAAGATTGTTCCGATAATCACATGTCTGCTCTATTTCCTCCATAGAAGATGGTTCATTTCTCATGGGAACCATCTCTTTCTGAATTCACCCCAATTCTCTGTCGAAAATATCACACTGAGAAGATCAAAGGGTCGTCAAGAATTTTATGATGATGTAGTCATTCACCCACTACCTTATTGGCCTCTTCCATCCAATCACACTCCATCATTATTCCTTCGGGACTAATGTACACATGAATCAGTCCACTACAGGTAGGTGATGATGATTGGAAGAGATAGAGGTTTTAGTGATAACACACTGTAATGGTCATGCATGGTTAGATTATGAGGTAAGGCCATCATTCATAGGTGATGAAAACTCTTCTCAAAAAGAGGTAAGTGTTGGGTTTCAGATGGGTTTGTACTATCCCACATTTGCTTCATAATTTCTCATAACTTGTACTTCATTACTCATTAAAAAGATAAGAATTCATGACCTAAAATATCTTGTACTTAAAATTATTTCTTCCTACATCAATAAATGACAAAGAAAAGTCATAACCATAATTCAAATAATTAGATGCTATGGTCCATTGATGGGGCAGCCCATATGTCTGCAAAAATATTAAGAGATATACTTTCTAATGCACATATTTTCATCAGGCATCCCTGCATTACGTAAATCATTCTTGCATGTGTTTCCTCCATCGGGCACGTGCCTGCACTAATCATGCTTACACTGAACCCTGCTTGCACAAAACCCGCCTAGACTGCAACGTGCCTGCACTGAAATTTGCCTGCACTAAAATATTCCTGCACTGAAATGTGCCTACACCAGGGATCTCTGTAAAATCGAAGAGAAAAAGGGACAAAGATAAATTATTATAGAGTACAATTCATTGGCCAGGAAAAAAAAAATCATGATTATACAAGGAAATTTTTATCCTCCATTCTTTGGTGTCTAGCATGCCTTCTGATCTGACTTAAAAAATCTTATCAGATCCTATAATTGATCCATGAGGGAAAAAAAAGTGGGAAAGGGTAATTTCTAGAATGGGAAGGAATATCATGGCAAGAATTCTAAGAATGAAGCCACTAAGAGGGATAAATGAATAAGGGACTTTGGGGAAAACATTCAGGGGGGAAATAGGGAAGTATGAAATCGGATAGGGATAGTTTTATTAGAAGAAAAAGGAAGGTAATTCATTACAGGATTAGAAGAAGAAAAATAGTAGGAAATTACAAAACGAGAAATAGAAGAAGGGTAGAATTTATCTTTAAAATCTGCCAGCACTAGTGCCAGAAAAAGTAAATGCAGCAGGAATTGAGCATTGTTTGAATAAATATTTCCATGCTAGCTACCCCAAACTTGAGTAAGGGCTTGGTTCCCATTTGAACCTTCTTCTTCTTGGTGACAACCAACACATCTAAAATCAAACAACATTCTCTTTTTATTGAAATTTTTATCTTCCTGCCAGCATGCTGGTTTTCAGGTTGATCCTTTTGCAATCATGTCCGTCAACTGGTTTTCATAATTACAGGAAAAAAAAAAAATTTCCTTTTTTCTTTTTGTTTTTTTATTTTTGTCATTTTTTTTCTTTTATTATATAGACTCCCATCATGAGTCTATTAACTCGGCTGTGATTAATAGAGGTTCTTCTCTTTCTCATTCGTCGTCGATGAACAACGAGTCCCTGGATTCCTTGGTTATTTGGTCCTAAAATTCTCATGTGATTTCCCGAAAGATTTATAATCTAATATGTTATGGATCACAGAAGCTTGCACTCTCAAGAATCATATTTTCAATAGGTTGGTGTTTCCACCTACCATCTCCTTCTCATATTGTTGTTGGACTTGCTGCATAAAATTTCCTTTAGTGAGGGGCTGAAAATATACCTTTAATCTATGCCCATTCACCAGGAACACTGAATTTTGTCCATCAATAGTTTTTATTTCTACCGCCCCATTTTCAAACACTTTTACCACCTCATAAATTCCCATCCATAGTGTATGGAATTTTCCTTTAAAATATTTAAATCTGGAATCGTAAAGGAGTGCCCAATCACCTAGTTGGAACTAGTTCTTTCAGATGGACTTGTCATGCCACTTTTATGTAATTGTTGAACCAATATATTTTGTTGAACAACATCCCTTTGAAATTCATCTAAATCATTTAGTTGTAGGAGACGCTGATGTTGTGCTTCATAGAGGTCTAGTCCCAATTGGATTCCAGTCCGGAAGGTATTCATCTAGAATTCTATCAGCAAAAGGACTTGTTTCCCGTATACCAGCTCATATGGTGTATGTCCCGTGTTTTTCCTCTAAGTGGTTCAGTATGCCCACAAGGCTTATGGTAATCTATTAGCCCAATCATTTCTATGCATGTTCACTGTCTTCGTGAGGATGGACCCAATTACCTTGTTTTTGGACTCCACTTGACCATTTTCTTGCGGGTGATACAGTGTGGATTTCCTATGCCAAATTTTGTACTGCTCCATCACACCCTGTACTATATTAGAAATAAACGGTGGACCATTGTTAGAAAAAATAATCTAGGCACACAAAATCTAGTAAATATTTCAGTAAAAAGAAAATCAACAACAACTCTTTCAGTAGCAAAAGAAACAACTTTAGCCTCTACCCATTTTGTAATGAAATTTGTACAAATGAGAATATGATTTTTATTTGATGATGTCGGATTTATTGGTCCCACAAACACAATAGCCCATTTTTCAAAAGTCTCAATAATAACTTGAGGACATAAAGGCATTTCATTGGTTTGATTGGATTGGCCCATTCGCTAAAAGCTATCACATTGCTTGACATATTGTTTGGCATCCTTAAATAAGGAGGGCCAAAAATAGCCAGCTCGTAAAAAAATTTATGCAATCCGCTTATCAGCGAAGTGACCTCCACAAGGTTTGTCATGAACAAATTTTAAGATTTAAAACACTTTATCCTCTCTTACACACCTTCAGATAATGAGGTCCGGCCTAGTGTAAAAGAGGTCTCCTTGAACCCAAAAATATGCAGCACTTTTCTGTATAGTATTCCACTTTTCACGAGCAAATGAGGTGGTGTCTTTCCGGTTTCTAAATAGTTAAATGTGTCAGCAAACCATAGATCTTTTGTTGACACGACAAAAGTATGTTCGTTAGGGAAACCATCATCAACAGGAATTACTTTACTAGAATTATTTAATCTTGAAATATAATCTGCTACTATGTTATATTTTCATGGTCTATAAACAATAGTAATATTGAATTCCTGTAGTAATAAAAACCACCTAGTCACCCTATTGATAGTTAATGGTTTATTCATCAAATATTTTGTTGTGGAATGATTATTATGCATAGATACTTCATATCGTGTAATGTAGTATATGAATTTATTAATAGAAAAAATTACGGCTAAAAAATCTTTCTTAGTAACTGTGTAGTTTAGTTCAGTGGGTGAGAATTTTTTGATGATGAAGTAGATAGCATAGTATTGTTTGTATTCTTCATGTCCTAAATTTATGCCAATGGAAGTGTTTGAGGCATTGGAGGAAATATGAAATGGCAGGGACCAGTTCGGCCCTCTCAAAACTAGTGCCTATACTAGTTTTTCCTTCAATGTCTCAAACAATTGTTGGCAAGTTGTGGACCAAGAAAACTCACTATCCTTAGCTAAAAGTCAGAAAAGGGGGGTAGCTATCCTAGAAAAGTTCTCAATGAATCTCCTATAGTAGCCTAAATGACCTACGAAACATCTCACTTCCCTTTGAGTTTTGGGTGCAAGAAGACTCAGAATAATTTCTATCTTTGCGGGGTCAACCTAGATACCTTTGCCGAAAATATATGGCCAAGAACTACACCTACCTTGCACATTAATCTGCACTTTTTATCACTCAAGGCAAGATGAGCTTCTTGGAAATGAAGAAGAACCTTTTCTATATTTTTTAGGCCCCCCTAAAATGAATCACCAAACACAAAAAAGTCATCCATATAGATTTCCACACACTTAAGGTTAGAAAAAATAGCCAGGACTACCCTTTGAAAGGTAGACAGGGCATCACATAGCCCAAAGGGGAGAAATCGGTAAGAAAATGTACCCCATGGACATGTAAAGGTGGTTTTGTCTTGATCCTTGGGTGTGATCTGTATCTAGTTATAACCACTACATCCATCTAGAAAAGAGAAGTAATTCCTACCAGCAAGGGTATCAAGCACCTGATCGATGAAAGGAAGGAGGAAGTAATCCTTAAGAGTGGATTTGTTCAATTCTCTATAATCAATTCAAATGCAGCATATCCCATCTTTTTTTGGGACTAACACCAATGGGGAGACCCACTAGCTGTCGGAAATAGGATAGATAAAATCAACATCTAAGATTTTTTGCAATTCTTCTTTTAGAACATCTCTTAGAACTGGTTTCATACGACTTTGGGGTTGTCAGAAAGGTCAGGATCCATCCTATATATAAATATGATGAGTACAGGTTTCAGAGGGGATGCCTCTCATATATTCGTAACCCCATGCAAAGGCATCAAGATGGTTTCTCAACAAATTCACAAGCTTCTCTTGCTGGGATAAATCCAAGTCTGAACTAATATGCAAAGATTTGCCTAGGTTGATCTCAACAAGAGCGGTATCAGGATCAAGAGTACACATAGGCGGTGCTAGAGATGGTGGTGAGGGAGGTTGAGAATTGTGATTTTCTTGAAAATATAGACTAAAAATTTGGCTCAATGAATCAAAATTAGGCATGGTGTCTAGATTGTTCAGGAAATCATGTATCTCACCCTCTTGTGAGGACTCAGCACAATGACGTAACATAGAGACAGATTGAGTCTCCTCGTCACTACTGTAATCTAACCACAATGTGTCTCAAATCTCTTGAATGGATCTAGCAAGTGGATATAAGGTGAAATTTTTCCTAGAATCTCCATGGGAAATATACATGTCACCAGAATGACATCCAATGTAAGCATCGATCGTAGCAAGCCATGGTCATCCCAAGATCAAGGGATGTCCTCCCACAGGTTTCTTTGGCTGAAACATAATGAATTATGTGGGATATTCCCAAGAATCTAATGAAATGATCACATCATCCAACATCCCTTCTGGCTTGATTTTAGATCTGTCTGCCAATTCAAGCATGATGGGAGTAGGATGAATATGGACCAATCCAAGTTGATCCATGGTTTTCTTGGTCATAAAATTAATGGATGCCCCAAGTATATAATCACATTAGAGACAAGGACATACCTATCTAAACATAGACAAAAGGGTTTCCGAGGTCAGTGTATTTTTCCATGTGCATACATCTCGTCATTAACTCTGCTGCTCTTCCAACAAATTGAATGGTTTGGGGTTCCAATATTCTCCTTCCTAGCTTATTGAGACAGAGATCCATAATTATTTTTGTACATATGGGGATCTCTTTGATAGCTTGGAGAAAAGGTACCTTTATAAAAATCTTCCTAAGCTCAGAAACCAAGCTAGACTCGAGAATAGGGTCATTCCTCTCCACAACTAGCCTCTCTGGATCGGGAGGCTAGTTTGAAGAGGATGGAAAAGGCTCTAAAGGTATGGGGATTGACTGAATGGTGACATCTATCATAGAATGTTCAGGAGTTTCCTCTCACCTTGTAATATTCCAAATCTGGAAAATTCTACTCCATCGGGAATATCTTAAGATATTCCAATCCCTCGTTCAGTGAGCTATCATAAGTCCATTTTAGAGATTGACTACTAGGGAATTTACAGGATATGAATTCTTCCAAAGAAGGGAGAAATCCTAAGGCTATTTGGCCCTTCACAGACTCTGCCTATGGATATGCAATATTCCACTTCGGGAATTTCTGCTACAGAGTCCTTGAGGACACTATATAAGGAAGCTACTACAAAAATAAGACAATCCAATGTTGGGATGCCTTAGTACATATAAAATATAGCTCCCTTGCAGAAAATGAGCTCAAAGAAATAATACTAGATGGGTTATTCAAATCTCCCCAATCTAGGTCTCTAAAACAATGCTCAAAGAGTGAGCTACAACAATATACAAAACATTAATCTGAAACTCTGCAAATCTAAATGTATCATGAGATGGTAAATACTGCAGCCATCATCATATTAATATATCATCAATATTATACAGAAATATCATGAGGAACAAGGCCCGCAAGCTTTTAGAACCAACCTCCAATGAATACACAATGTAATTTCGGAGTAGCTGCAACTACACAGAATGTCGGAAAACCATAACTGTGTAGTATCTATGAGAGATGTAGCTGCTAAATACATACAAAATGATAATGTAGCTAAAATATACAAGGAAAATGGCCCAAGAGAGGAAAATGGGCTCAATCGTGACAAACAAATTATCACTACAACTGAAACCAAATGAATATGAGATTGTGGCTAATCTGAAATGTTGATGCCCTCCTCTGATAATGCCCTCAAAGGAAAAGGGGTCGATCCCCTTTTACTCAAAATCACTCCTCCTTATGAGCACAATAAACTCCCTCAACACTGCCCTCATTGAATAACGCAGTTTCTCCAAGTGACTGCGCAGTGGGAGATGGTGAATGAGTGGCTTGATGCCACAAATATGAAATTAAGTCCAAGAGCCCTCTCTACAGTTGTTCCCATGAATAAATCACTCCTCCACTAAAAATCAAGTAGGGAAAGACTCAATGAGTTCCTCTGCTGCTACCCCAGCTACACAGCACCATTTTGCTACAAAAATAACACTGCAACTGAAGGAGTGAGCTTGGCCAAATGTCGGAATGAGGAAATGTAGCTCAAATCCTCTCCTCCCATGAGGAAGAGGTGGGGGATCCCTTCCCGAGAACACCCCTAGTTCTCAAGAGCACTGAAATCCTGCTAAATAGCCTAGATATGCAAGTCCTTGGCCTCACTACGAAATTTCTGAATCAAAGCATAAAACCAAATGAGTTTCTCCTTCTTTCTTATAAAGAAAATGAACTCTCTTTCACCATGGGTCCCACAATTAGGGTTTCCATTCACTTTTGAATGCTTTCCCTCCAAAAATTGCGTTGTCTTCTAAGACAAGCCACCCCTCTAAGGCAGCGCTATTGACTTGGTCAAAGATGGCCAACTCAAGGTGATCCTCATCATGTTCACACCATTAGGTGTTTATTTCAGCTTCTTTATTATCTCTCCTTTCATACAAGGAGTGTTATTTTCCATCAAAAGGGGTTAAGGGGTCTCCTTACCCATTTTATTAAGAAAAATAAAAATATTCCACTATAATGTTTCATTTTAGCTTGAGGCTAAAATTGGGAACATTACAGTCCTCCCCTCCCACATGTTGCTTGTCCTCAAGCAACTGCATAGAGAGAACAAAATTTCTCCCCCTTCTTCTCCTTGGCCTCCTCATCAACAATGCTCCTTCCCAAGTATGCAAACCGGAATGGTGTACACCCTGAAAAGATAGAAGGTGTAGGTGGAAATATCCCTGCAAAACCATGGCCTCCTCATGGTAGGAGTGATGACATGCATGGGAAAATATAGTACCACTAGTGATCCACTCACCCATGCTATCATCCAAATGAGAATCTTGTCCCCGGGTTTGTGAAATGTAGTGGGTTTGAATGGATAATTTTGCTGCTTCATCCCAATAAGCTCTTCTCACCCTCTGTAGTACATATGGAGCTGCCTCTATCCTTAGGCTGAAATGGTATGGCCTCCAAGAGTGGCCCAAGCTACCCCATCAAAATATTCAGCCATGAAATGCCTCTTCAAATTCTCCAAGTGGTTTGCCCCACAAGAAGAGAAATGTAGCAATATGGAAATCATGGTTTGCCTATGGTATCTCCTGCAATATAGAACATGTGTAACGAGGAGAATAGTGCTCCCAATGGGCTATCCCAACATATAAGTCACTCTCCAATTAGTGCTCCCTGTGAATAAATAAGCATCATCAATACAAGGTAGCATAATACAATGAAAACAAGCTGTCACGATACAACTAGAGAGTGGGTCACTACTCCTCTCATGGGACCAATGTAGTGAGCCTCTTGCCTTCATCAAGGATATACATAACAAGTTCTTTCCCAGCCACTTTTTTTCTGCCACAACATCTCATGATATGGAATCATGAAAGTACAAATAGGTGCCAATGGTGCACACCAAGAAGTATGTGGCCTCCTCCACAACCCACCATAATATTGGCGAATTTCTCCACTAAAAATTGCTACAATTACATCCTCATATAATATTCAAGAAGGTACAAGACCTCTTGATACATAATCCTGCTCAAACAAGGAAAATAAGTACAATAAAAAATATGAAATTATACCTTCTCCCTCATGCACTTGAGCTCTTGAGCTGGAATGGCTCAACTGAAAATTATCCCTCACCTCCAATGAGTAGGGAAGTGGTTGTGATGTCCTCTCCATCATCCATTGAGCTATGCATATCTCCATATGCTGTTGTATGCCATGATGAACGCCATCCAAGTGAACTCCTCTAGCTAATCAAAGTATTCCTCCAAATGCATGGCTAGGATGTCCTCACATGCTGCATGCAAATAATTTCTCCTTGAGACTAGAAACTCTAGTCAACAAGAGTCTGTCATGATGACAGATGATCATGTCATCCACTGAGTCCTTTCCATCTCCATCAAGGCCATCCAAGAATCATGCATGCTTCAAGATCCTGGGGAATACTCAACCAAAGCTAAGTCCTTCATCCTGGATCAATCGTCCACATAGACAGTGCTAGTATTCTGCAATGTGGTGCTCCATCACGCTGCTGCCTGCTACCTTGACATCCCCTCATGCCAAATTAATCCTCCAAGTTGTTGCCATGCACATCATGTAGCTTCTCATGCTCAAAAGAAATGATGATCTCTAGAAATAAGCCTCCCATGAGAGACTATCATCTCCAAAGAATCTCCCGATCCTGGGAAAAGTAAGCATGAGTGGCCTCCATCTACTCTAAAGCATGAAAGAGTGCTCCCTCAAAGGAATTATCCTCTCCCACCAAATCCATGGAGCAACCATCCTGCATCATGAAGATGCTATCCCCCATCCATGCAACAAACTCTGTCTACGCAGTATAGCTGATGAGAGTGAGTGAGACTAAAAATGAGAGGGTGTATCCCTCCTCCTTGTGCTTATCCCCAACTCACTACGCTATAATGGACTCCTCTAATGTCTCCACCCCTCCGGAATCCAATGAGTGGTGAACCAAATACCATGATGCCTCTCATCATCTCAAGATCATGTGACCTCCCAAATGGGAAGCCTCCAAAAGTGATACATCAAGATCTGAAATAGACTGCATGTATGGGTGGACTAATTTGTCCTTCTCTCCTCTACACAATGTAGTCTATTTCCCTTGTGTATAAAGTTTCTGAAATGGATATGGGTGAATGCCCATCATCCCTCCATGCTGATCCTTCTCTTCCCCTTCCATTTGACAATCCCTAGTAAAATGCTACATAGGGCTCTGAAATTGTGTCTTGGTACCCACATGCAAAATATTTGGAACTCCTTGCAAAGACACAAGGACTCCTCTAATGGAAGAAATGGCTCCCCTTTCACCTCCATGTGGTGATGGATCTCCTCCTAATGTGACAGTGCTGTTGGTTCTCTCCAGTGGATGCAATGTGTTTGTGTTTATGACACAATGAGTTTCACCAAGTTTTCTCCATCAAACCCTTAGTGAATGCATCACATTTTTTTGCATTTGCATGACAATGAAAAATGAAACACTCAAACCAAGAATCATGTGCCATACCTTGAGTTGCAGTGCTCCTCCTCCTATGGCCTTATTTCTTCCTCCACTCCTTTGCAATGCAAATGAACAAAGAACTGCACTATGGATCTGCATGTGTGGCTGAATGCTCACACCCTTCATGAAGTATCTATGATTTGTCTCATCAACAAACCCTTCTCAGAAAATTTCTCCAAATTTCCCTTTCCTCAAGATTTTCAATAATCTCCTCAACGGTCTAGAAAAGAAGAAGGGAAACCTCCTCTTCCTTCATTCCTCTTTCCTTGTTTCCTCTTTCAATCTCCTCTCCTTGGAGAGAAGCTCCTCTTTTTGATAGCCTTGGATCTTGGGCACAAGCTGAGCCAAGATCATGCTCTAATACCACTGTAATATTCCAAATCTTGAAAATTATGCTCCATCAGGAATATCTTAAGATATTCCAATTCCTCCTTTAGTGAGCTATCATAATTCCATTTCAGAGATTGACTGCTGGGGCATTTATAGGATATGAATCCTTCCAAAGAAGGGAGAAATCCTGAGGCTAGCTGGCCCTTCACAGACTCTGCCTCTGGATATGCAATATTCCACTTCAGGAATTTCTGCTACAGGGTCCTTGAGGACGCTGTATAAGGATGCTGCTGCAAAAATAAGACAATCCAATGTTGGGATGCCGTAGTACATATAAATTATATCTCCCTTGTAGAAAATGAGCTCAAAGAAATAAGACTGGATGTTACACCATTTTTTGGTCATCTAACCTATTATTATTAGATGAACCCAAGTACACCATGTAAGACCAATTTTACCTAAAGTAAAATTGCTTTCACCACATTTGTTTATATTGCACGGTCATATTTAACCCAAAACAAGGATATCAATTAAATAAATCATTATTTATTTGATTATTTCCTAAGAATAAGTTATTTAAATCATATTCTTAGTTAAATTTGACTAAATCATATATAAATAATTAAATAAACCATTATTTATTTAATTATATTCCCCTAATTTCCCTTAAATAATAAATAAATCATTTATTTATTTGTTATTTATAAATAAAGGAATTGACCCAAGTCAAAAACCCTTTTCCCTCCAACAAATATAATAAAATATTCCTAAAGGGTGATTCTAGAATATGATTAATAATATTTTATTCATGCACCAAGTTCTAGAACACCCCAATATTTTGTTATAAATAGGAGGGTTTTCCCCATTCATTAGTCACCTCCATTGCATTAGATCACACTAGATCTACTCTTGGTCACCATTTTCATTTGTTTGCATTTTGAACTCCCATTGAGTTCCATGTTTGTTAGGGTTTTCCACATTAACCAAAGAGAGGAATTTTAGATCTGAAACACTGAGGACTTCCAAGAACCCATCCCACTGAGGAGAACCGGAAAACACCTTTCTTGTTTTCCTCACAGGTGCCCCATTCTTTAATATAATATAAAGATTCTTTTAAACACATTGTTCTTGTCTTATATATTGGATGTATGGAGCTATCTTGTATTTTATCTGCTTAATGTCTTTTTGTGCTTAGATCTGGATTGTTGCAGCAAACTTAAAGATATTTTTCAGCCATAATTGATGTTAGGGATATTTTTTATGCGTAGCTAAAGTGAATTTTTACGACGAATATTCATGCTAACACTCATTTATTCAGATCTCCCCAATCTAGGTCTCTAAAACAATGCTCAAAGAGTGAGCTACAACAATATACAAAACATTAATCTGAAAATCTGAAAATCTGAATGTATCATGAAAGGGTAAATATTACAGCCATCATCATATTAATATATCAGCAAGATTATACAGAAATATCATGAGGAACAAGGCCCTCAAGCTTTTAGAACCAACCTCCAATGAATATACAATGTAATTTCAGAGTAGCTGTAGCTACATAGACTACCGAAAAACCATAACTGCGCAGTCTCTATGAGAGATGCAGCTGCTGAATACATAAAAAATGATAATTTAGCTCAAATATACAAGGAAAATGGCCCAAGAGAGGAAAATGGGCTCAATATGGGATTTCTAGCCAATCTCAGGGAGATCGCTAGAAATGCCGGATAAAATACAATAGTGACAAACAAATTGTCACTTCAACTGAAACCAAATGAATATGAGGCCATGGCCGATCTAAAATTCTGATGCCCTCCTTTGATAATTCCCTCAAAGGAAAAGGGGCTGATCCCCTTTTACTCAAAATCACTCGTCCTGATGAGCACAAAAATCTCCCTCAACACTGCCCTCATGGAATAACGCAGTTTTTCCAAATGACTGTGAAATGGGAGATGGTGAATGAGTGGCATGATGACACAGATATGAAATGAAGTCCAAGATCCCTCTCTACATCTCTTCCCATGAAGAAATCACTCCTCCACTGAAAAGCAAGTAGGGAAAGACTCAATGAGTTCCTCTGCTACTACCCCAGCTACACAACACTATTCTGCTACAAAAATAACGCTACAACTGAAGGAGTGATCTTGGCCAAATGTCGGAATGAGTAAATTCAGCTCAAATCCTCTCCTCCCATGAGGAAGAGGTGGGGGATCCCTTCTTGGGAACACCCCCAATGCTCAAGAGCACTGCAATCCTGCTGAACAACCCGAATATGCAAGTCCTTGGCCTCACTACGAAATTTCTGAATCAAAGCATAAAACCAAATGAGCTACTCCTTCTTTCTTATAAATAAAATTAACTCTCTTTCACCATGGGTCCCATAATTATGGTTTCCATTCACTTTTGAATGCTTTCCCTCCAAAAATTGCGTTGTCTTCTAAGACAAGCCACCCCTCTAAGGCGGCGTTGTTGACTTGGTCAAAGATGGCCAACTCAAGGTGATCCTCATCGTGTTCACACCATTAGGTGTTTATTTCAACTGCTTTATTATTTCTCCTTTCACACAAGGAGTGTTATTTTCCATCAAAAGGTTTTAAGGGGTCTCCTTACCCATTTTATTAAGAAAACTAAAAATATGCCACTATAATGTTCCATTTTAGCTTGAGGCTAAAATTGGGAACATTACACACCTTTCTCTTCAATAATCAGCATAGGATGCTTCTGCTTTTCTAAGGTTACTATCTTCCTCGATATAAATTGGAGATCATTGACTCCAACTGGCATAGACTGATATCTGGATGGAAAAAGTGGGTTCATATAATGGATCAATTTTAATGCTTTTTTATTGGGATTTGATATAGGTTGGGCAGGTAGTTGAGGAGGTCGAAATGATGGAGGCAAAGGTAATGGTGGCATAGGTTGACTCAGCTGGGGAAATGATGGTTGTGGAATTAGGTAAGGTGCATATGTAGGCGGGTATGATTGCATAGGTGCAAGATAGGAATGGTGTGAATGGTTTGGCTCTCTCCATCCTTGTTGCCAAGATTGGGAGGGCTATCCAATATGATATTGGCTCTCATGGGGCCAATGCTAATAGTGACTAGTGTTAGGATAAGAATACAGATGTTCATTATAACCAAAAAAATGCGGTGGAAGTTTAGGAGCCATACCTAAACTTACCTAAGGCCAGTTTCTTCGTGCTCCCATAGTATGCAATGATTCGGCTTGAGGTTGTCCTCCCTCAAATACAGATTTCAGCCCAGGTATGGAAGTACATTTCTCCATGGCATGGTTCTCTACACAAATTTCACATTTATTATTTTCTTTAACATCAAGAGGACACTCTCTTAAAAGATGTTTTTTCCTACATTTTGCACAAAAAATAGGTAATGACTCTTGTTCCTTTACAAGTTTTTGCTGAAATTTCAATGTGTCTATTTGTTTGCTAACAGTATTCATTATTTAAATTTTCATATTATACATTTTTTTCTCCAATCCAACGATCATAGAATCAGTAGATTCAGTTTTCTTATTTCTGTTTCAAATTCCTTTATCGGATCTATATTGATTCCTTGAGAATTTCCTGCACAAGTCACATATTTGATCAAAAGGTTTCTGGGCAATATCTCCTTGTCGTAAAAAATTTAAATTATTCCTAGCATCATCAGTAAGTCCACGTAAGAAAAAGGTCCTAATGGTACTTAGATCAAATTTTTGCTTTGACCTTTAGAGGATATTCAGGAATCTCTCTAAGTAGTCCTCTAGGGTCTCATCGTCATTTTGCACAATAGTAAAGATTTCATCTTCAATATCTCTAGTTTTACAATATTCCTGATATTTTGACAAGAACACTCCCTATATCTGTTCCCAAGAAGCTATAGTGTTTCCCCCTAGTCCCATGAACCAGCGTAATGTTGCATCCTTTAAATTTTCAAGAAACAACTTTAATTTATGAGCATCAGATGAATAATCATATCTCCTACACAAAATTTCAAACTCAAATAGAAAAGAGTCTAGGTCTTCATGTGTTCATCAGTGGTTGTCATTGATGTCAGCCCAAGCAGCACCAGAGGCTACCCTGATCTTGCATGGTAATTTTTACCTACCAAATTATTATATTCAGAGTCAAGGATATTATTGACACTTTCTACTTGTCGATATGTTTCCGTTGATATATGGTAGGCCATGTAATTCTTCACGGTTTGAGAGATATTCATGTTTGAAGTTAGTAACCCTAGTTAGTGGGCTAAAACCCCATGGGGTTGTAGCATGAAACTTATCATTGGTTGTGGTCACTGAATAGACAATATTTAATAATTTTTAAGCTCCTAAAATCCCTCCCATATTCACTTTTTGAAGACCCTCTCAACCTAAGAATTTATATAAATTGTGATCCTCATATCCTCCTCATGTAGGGATTTTGCTACTTGAAAAAGTCATCTTGGAATTTTCAATATAAAAATTTTTCTACGAATTTTTAGAAGCTGTAATGTTTATGACACGAAGAAGCAATCCTGAGGAAGTTAGTGTAAAAATTTCAGATCATGTTTCGCAATATTTTCGGAGATATGATATGTGGAAGTTAGGGTTTTTGTAGGCTTCTGAACTTTACCTCAAAGAGGAAACCTTGGGAAAATTGTCATAACTCTCTCTCTCTGAGCATTGGATTGGAATTCTATAAAAAATAGAGGATAGTGTAGGGACTTCAGTTTCATTTATATCAATTTCAGAGCTGAAGGAGGAAACAGGAACATGTGGCAGGCCATACAATTCCGCTCTACTGAACTAGTCCATAATTAGGTCATTGTGAAATATTGGGCATAACTTTGTATTGAAGAATCCAAATTGGGTAAAACTTGTGGCATTGGAAATAATACCCAGTATGATACAATAGGACCGAAAATATAGGGATATGAAATAACAGAGATACATCAAATTCAATATCGAGCTCCTAGAAGGCAAGAAAAAGCTAGATCATGTGATGTCAAGGGCTGCAAAGGACCAGACTTTCTAGGGCAACAAAGCAAAGAAAGGTGCATCAAAATGATGCAATAGAGGTAAACTCAAGGTAATTTTATTCTGTATATGCATGTTCATATCTTAATTGCATTATGTTCTTTGTATTCTAATTTTTATTTTTATTTTAGCACTACCATATGCTTTGCAGGATGAGGTAAGTTTTGTTATTATCATGTCATTGGTATTTCCTTGAAGACTTTTTGCAGGTATTATACATTCATCAAGATAAGACTCAATTCATGATCTAATGTTCTGAAGAGTGAGAAAGGGTAGCATGACGAGAGAAGCAATCAAGGTGCATAACAGCAGCAAGAAGTTCACCACATGAAGACTTCAAGTGGGCATCACTGCATGTAGTCATTGTAAAGGTATCATTGTACTGAGTCATTGTAAAATTTGTACAAGTTTCTATCTAACAAGAATTGAAGAGGAGGTGTCGAGAGTTCTAGGATCATTATTAGGTGGTTGTGTCATAGTTGGGGTTATGGTCTGGTGTGTCTTCTTCTTCTACATCATTCTATATCATTGCAAATTGACCATTTTCCCTGGTACGAGATTCCATTCTTCTTTTATTCTTCTATAGGGTGGTAGGGTGGTGCTAGGCTAGTGCATGAAGTCACCAACAGGTTCAAGCTTGTAAAAAATTCAAGGTGGTAGGGTGGTGCTAGGGTGAGTTTTAGCTCATTGGGTGTTGGGGCATCCATTCAGTTGACTACTGAAGAATCTTGGGCATTGGAGCGTCCATCCAGTGGGAGTTAGAGAAGAATGCTTTTCTAGATTCTAGGAAGTTGGATCTTTCTTTTCAATTGGAGTTGAATATTAAATATTATTAGAAAATAATTTAGGTGGTTTTTGTCCTAGAGGGGGTTTCCACCTTAAAAACTGTGTGCATTTGTGTTCCTTTTCTTTATTGTTATCATTGTACAAACACTGATAATAATTGAAGATTAACTAATGCTCTGAAAGACTAATAATAATACTAATTGAAAGGAATATTGATTCACCCCCCCCTGTTAGTATTTCCAACATCATGTACCTTACCATAGAAATGAGGAAGAGTTGATGGTGGAATATTCTTCATTTTCACAATTACTTCAAGATCCACAATTGGGAATCCAAAAGTGGATTGTTCCTCATTTACCTAATTTTCGTGAGATCCCTCTGCATGGTCCTCATGATCTACCATTCTTGTTCCTCCTATCGAACTGCTCTCAACAGGCTATGAAGGTTGACTATGGTTCTAATTGTCTCCTTCTTCCCCTTCATGGGTTGTGTCACCCCTCAAATACTATTGCCAGAGTCTAAGTGGATAGTTCCTACATGATGATTCTATGTTTGTTTGGAATTTTTGCATGCAAAAGAAGGCTCAATGTGAGAATTGTTTTTAGATTTACCATTATTTCCTCGACCCTTAGTGGGCTTCTGACCCCTACCCCTTTTAGGCATTCATTTCAAAAAATGACAAAACTAAAACTCAATAAAATGCTGCAATTAAAAAAATAACTTAACACCTATAAATTACTTCAATCAATAGAAGAAAATTGCAAAAAAAATAATAGCAGACTTACCTCTATTGCAAAAAATGGAAAACTCTTACCAAGTCAAATCGCCTCCCTTGAAATGGCACCAAAATGTTGGGTGCGGGAATCGCAGTTAAGAAAACTCCTTTCAACACTTAATTGTCAACCCGGGGTTTGTAAACTTAGAAACGAAGCATGGGAAATGCCAGAAGTGGTATGGAATTTTCCTATCTATTCCTCCTTCTTAAATCCAGATCTTGTAGAATTGAAAAGAACATTCACATAGCAATTTATACCAAAGAATTTCTAGTGCCGAAATGTGAAAGAAAGTAATTTGCCAAGAAACAAAATAAAGAAACTTTCACACTTGTTGTAAACAATCTTGATTGCTGAAATTAAATTCTATGTTTATCTCCAGTATGGGTGTGGCAAGCTCACATGTGGGCCCTAGGAAAGATCTTCCTTCTTAAGGATTTTCCTTCCGGCACCAAGTTTTTATTCATGTACTCCTGCAATATGCTTGCACTAGTACAGGTACAGGACATAGGTGTGGGAAGTATATTTTACACTTGCACTGGAGATTTATGTCTTTGTATCGGGGCTCTAAGCTTCAGGCTTTGAGCACTCTATTCATGTAACAAAAGATTGGTTCCTGTACTGGAACAGAGATTCCTGCACCAAGCTTTCCAATTTCTTTTGGGAAAGGAAAGGGTGTGTTAATCTATGAAAATAATTGCAAATGAAAATAAAAGTTCTGAAATAACTTGCACACGCAAAAAAATGCTTCAACCAAATTGAATCTTGCAATGAAAATAAACTTTGAAATAAAACAAACTTAAAATTAAAGTACACTTTCTTCAATGCAGTGAAAGAAATAACTCAAGTATGACAACAAGATTTTATCCCTATGATAGTTACTCACATAAACCAGATCTACCTTTAATCCCTGTTAACTTGGAAAGGTTCACTTGACTATTCAGATTTAAGTTTTAATTCTTTCCTTTTAAAATATGAAGTGCAGGCACATATCAACTAATCGTAACAACGTTCATTCATCAGTTAACAAAGCATCTTTCAATTCCTAGGATTTTAACTCTTGGTATTAAAAAGACTTCTATTTTCTAATGAACATTCACTTGAAGAAATAAATCGAATTCTTGTAAAGGAAAGGAATGAAACAATCTTGCTGTAATGAACTGAAAAACCAAGTTGCAAAAATTATAAATGTACTAGTGTAGGAATGACGTTCTTGCATGATTCTAGGTGGAAATAAGCTAAGATTCGTAAAAAGGAACTAACTGAAAGTAAATCAAAATTAATTAATAAAAACCCCACAGATCTGTCACATTTGTTTGTCAATGAAATACAACCAGAATTATTATGAAGAGATAAATCATAAACTGAATCCACACTTTGCATAAATAAAATCAACACACACCTCTAACTAAATGAAAGCACAAGAGGGAAAATGAGCTGGGTGGGTTGGGCCCTAGCCAACCAACTTGTTTCCCGTTTTAGGAAACTTGAAGCTTCAACACTCAAAGATGCAACAGTAACACATTAAAACACAGAATGTAAACACCATGGCGTAGCTCCTTGTATTAATTTGAATCAATAAAAATACATCATAAGTATGGATCCAGCCCAGAAAGAGGGCGACAACACATAATTACAAATTTTCCAAAGCTACAATAGCATGGCTATCGCTCCCTAATTTCTATTTGAAACCTATATTTATACAATCCTTTCGACCTATGGCCATAACGAAATTACATACAATCATTCTAATTCCAGCCTTTCGGCTGAAACGAAATAATAATTAGCATTGTAAAATAAGCCAGCAACTATAAAAAAATGCTAATCTACTCATTTTTTTGGCGACCCAATATTCGATCATATCCCTTGTTATCACTCAGTAATTTCCCAAGGTTAAAGAAAGAACTCACCGAGGTAACCACAAACCTACTTTTAAGCCTTAGGATCTAGCCTTCCTAATGCTCAGAGAGGGCTCTCTCTATAAGATTTAACTTTGTTTTTATATATGATTTTAGGCTAGTTATATGGGGAAAATTGGTTTTGAGATTTTGATTTGGTTTGGTGGGGAAATCACTTACTTAGATGGATAGCTATAGATTTGTATCCCATTGGGCAGATGGAGTCAATATGTCAAGCAGATAGACTAAGATTGAGGTCTAAAGGCAAATATTCACAGGGCAAGATAGCAGAGTCACTTCAGATCTTCAGAGGCTGATGGTGAAGTGATTTTGATCGGGATAAAGAGAAATTAAGGGTTCTTAAATCCGGATTAGGAGTGAAAAGGTATAGGTCAACCGAAATCAGGGAGAAATTAAGGGTTCCCTAGTCTGGATATCGGTAGAAAACATTTAAATGAAAATCAGTCAATAACAGAGTGCTTTTAACAAATTCTGAAATAAAAATTCATGATTTCACATTAAAATTTAAAACACATTCATGAATGGATGGAAAAAATAAGAAAATTTACAAATAACATGAGAAAATACTTCACTTTAGTGGCCCAACACATGAATCCTGTAATATGATGCTTTATTTCCTGTTATCTAGTCTTCTGACTTAACCTTGATACAAAAACACTTTAGGTTCAAAAAATCTGACTATAGAAATGTTCAACAATTAATCCACTCAATACTTCAAATGATGTAGTATTTATAAAAATTCTAAACTAGAATATCTTGAAAAAATATAAAGATTGGTTTACAAATATCTAAAACGGTACTAGATAAATAGAACTTAAATAAAGTAAACTCAAAAGTAATGAATCTATTTGGCACTATATTTATGGATTGATGGTGAAAAAGAAGAAAAAATCGAATTTTATAGAAACTCTTGGTTGATGATGAGGCTTCCAAGTCACTAACTATCTCCTTCCTTTGTGTGTTTTTCTCCAGAAATTCTGCAAAATTAGGGTCCAGTGACACCTCTTTATATCTCAATTCGAGATAGATATGTAAAAATTAAAAGAGGTTATTGTAGATAAATATGTTATTGAGATAAACCTCTCTCATTTTCCTAAACTTACACTCTCGTTTTTCACAATAAGCTCTGCATGTAAAACAAAACTTTGTACAGTCCAAAAAATAGGCAGTGAAGATGTGCATGTATCTCTCATTCTGTAATACATGTGTAAAATGTGAGATATATTTTGTATATTGGACTCTTAGAAACAAAAACCTCCTCCAGTTTTTGAAAATTCATCTTGTATTGGCCACAATAGTTTCTAAAAAACTATGACTTAAATAGGAAATTCCTGGAAAATGTCCCTTCTTGCTCTGTTTTCATCTTTTAACCTTATTGTTCTTTTCACTATTTTGAATTTTACTTCAGATAAAATTCATTGTTGTTGGTAAAAGTGTTTTCATCTTAGTTTAACCATTATTGCCTCCGTGTTTACTTTTACTGTTTTACCTTGACTTCTCTGTTTCCTTTTCACTTTTACCTTTTACAGTAAGAGTGAGAAAAATATGTCCTGGAGAGTTGCTGATGGAAATGTTTTCATCCTTTGTTCTAACCACTTGTGAAAATTTGTCTCTCTTTGAGTAAATGATTTCTTTCTGTTCTATTGCTTGGAATATTTAGTTTAAGTAAAATCATTTGAATTCATTTCCTTGTGAGTTTTTTGGAATAAACAATTTGAACTAGTATCAACTGTTTTTCCAAATTCTCTTTTTGCTAATAACCTGCAAAACAAAACAACAATTAATGAAATAGAGGCTTGAAGGGAAGAAAATAGTGCCTTTAGGGAACCGGAAATTCAGTGAAATGAGTTCTAGACACAGCAGGGGGATTTTGACTCGAGCGACAATGATATTTCAGGTCTTTCTGCTGCAAATTCGAAATTTAAATAGAATAGGTTATGGACAAAATAGTGGGTTTTAGATGACACAGTAGATTCATTATAATTGTTTTACCACATAGTGCAGGGTGCAAATAGGTTTTAACATAGTGGCATCATGGGTTTTTATATTGGCTTATGTCCTTTAGCGCAGAACAGAATGGTAGCTTGTTGCAGTGGATGAGTTATTTAATGCACTGTGGATGGGGTAAACCAGTGGTTTATCACACAACGAAATGGTGGTTTTCGCATCGAGCAAAGATGGTAAGTGGAATTGGAAGGTTTGATGTGATCCAACAAAAATATTGCGCGGAGGTGAGAGAAACCTTGAAAACCATGTTTTTCACAAGCATTGGGGTTGGTTAACCATCGTGCAATGAAACGTGTGATAGGCAATATCCACCATTAGATCTAGTGGGTGAAAGAGAATAGTTAGGATGATGCGATGAAGTTGCAATGTCAAATGGCATCGGGCCATGTGATTTCAATGGTGCGGGAGATTATTATGTATTAAATTAATTTTTAATACATAATCGGGGTTTATTATGATAGGCGTAGGTTAATGTATTAACAAAGGGGATGCGGGTAAATAGGATATTAGAACTCGCGGGGATTATATATAGTGGGACCGAGATATATAACATGTGGGGAATATTACACCATATGTTAAAATTATGGATTGGGAATATTATATATGGGGGAATTATATTAATACGGGATAAAAGGTATATAAAACGAGTTAATACGTTATGTTAGTGTTAAAAAATGAAATGAATGCGGGAAATAAAATACACTTAGGATAGTGTTAAAACATGATTTTAGGCGAGATTTTCATAGTGGGGGCCCAATGTTAACATTTTAGACTTGAAAAGTTAGGACAAGTGCATTTTTAGGGGTTTTTTACTTTTCCAAAGGTGAATATGCATTTTGACTTAGGAAAAGGGGTTTTAGTAGGGTAAAATGAGTGATGTTAAGGGAAAAGGGTTTTTTATAAAGGGGAAGGGTTTCAATGAGGTGGAATCCAATACCTTGGTGCCAAGCAATCATTAAGACATGGGTCTGGTCCCACAAAAAGTCAGAGATATGCTCTAAGTCTTTATGATTGAAGAATTTAGTACTGGAACACATTGTGGAGAGGGAAATTAGTAATATACCAAATGATGTTTATTCATGCCTTGTGAAACTGCTTTCTTCCTACCCATCAACTACCTTAACATTTTTTCTTCATTTACATGGGTGCATTTGATCTTACAAATGCTTATTCATTTTTCTTTTAAAATAGCAAACTAACTATTAGTATGAATCTTAATTCCAAGCGTATGAAAAAAGACCACTTTAGTTGCGCATAACAAACAGCCCTAACAACAAATATAGCTACAAATATTCTCAGATATGCAGTTAGGTGACCAAGATAAATGCTGCAAAAATCTATACCTATGCATTAGAAGACATTAAGCAGTAGAAAAAACAAGATTTACTCCATGCATCCAATAGACAAGATAAGAATATGTTAATGAATTTTGTATTAATGGCACCTGGGAGGAAAACATAAGAGGGTGTTCCCTGTTATTCTCAATGGGATGGGTTATTGTAAGTCCTCATCACTTCAGATCTACAATTCCTCTCTCTTGATGGTGTAGAAAACCCAGACAAAAATGGAACTCAAAGGGAGCTCACAAGCAAAATGCTAGAAAAATATGACAATGATGGTGGATCAAAGTCAGACCAAAAGTATAGATCCAAAGTGATATTTAGGTAACAAAAGGTGATAAATTAATGGGAAAACCCTTCTATTTATAACAAAATATTGAGTTATTCTAGATATTGGTGCATAGTTAAAATATTATTAACCAAATCAAGATCCAACTTTTATGGAATATTTTACTATATTTGTTGGAGGGAAAAGGAATTTGACTTGGGTCAAATCCCTTTATTTGTAAATAATAAATAAATAAATGATTTATTTATCATTTTAAGGATGTGGTTGAGTAATAATAAAATAAATAATTATTTATTTAATTATTTAAGGGTTATTTAGTAATATTTAACAAAGAATATTATGTAAATAAGGTTTAAATAATTATTCTTAGAAAATAATAAGATAAATAATAATTTATCAAATTAATTTCCTTGTTTTGGGTTAAATATAACCAGGAATATTAATTAAACTATTGTTTAACTAATTATTCCTTGAGGAAAATCAAACAAATGTATATTTGTTTAATATTTCCTAATGGGGTTTCCTGTTTAGACCATAAACAAATTAATAAAGGTGGTTTACCTATTTATTTTCATAGTGAAAGCAATTTTACTTAGGGTAAAATTGGTCTTACGTGGTGTACTTAGGTCCATCTAATGATAATAGGTTAGATGACCAAAAAATGGTGTAACAGATTTCCCCCCAGTGTGCGAGCGTTAGGAGCTAATCGTATGACCAAAGTACGTTGTAAGAACTCAATCACTAGACATCGAAGGGGAAGTCAAAGAGAGAGAAGTATAAGGTAGACCAAAGTGCTGAAAGAACTAGACCCTGAGGAGGCGAGACTTATAGGTGCGACAAGTCTCTTTGATGAGTAAGTACCTATGCTATAGGCGGTGAGGGAGCATACCTATGCCCACTGAGGCAAAGTACAAACAATAAGGCGTCCAGTAAACCACAAAACTGGCCAATATAGTACATGCTGGCATAAACATGAGCCAGATAAACAACACGATAATGAATCACACATACATATTGTGCCTGGGATAACAGCTAGGACTTGTATGATAATATCTGAGTACATGAGATATAAATGAAACCTAGATGCCCCTGAAAACAGGAAAGGGCTCTGAAAATCTGACTGATATATGCAAACAAAAAGGCGTTGCAAGTAGCTAAGGCCGACATCATCAAATGTATGGAGCTACATCAAAGGTTGTGATGAAGAGGTCATCCGGGTATGTGGGGGGCTACCTGTAGGGCCACCCCCTCATGAGGGCTGAGACATCTCACACACACTCGGGAATCACTGATATCAACTGCTGCATCACTGAACCATTAGGTATACTGATCTCGATAATTTTGAAAGGAGCTGGAGTTGAGAAACAATCAAGTCAAAGGGAAATAAGGAGTCCCTTTGCCTGATTAGAGGCACAGAACAAGAGTGGAATCTGGAACCAAGGAACACCGCCCTCTAGACCTATCTTCTAGAATGAATGAGTTGATGTAGACAGAAGGAGGTCCGCCATAGGTGAGGCAATAACGGATCCTCAACTAAGGCACGAGAGAAAATAGTAGAGAAACTGAAAAACTAACACCAATGATGATGATGGAATGGGGGTACTGACTAGCGAAAGGACGACTTCCCTTGTTAGGGCATAAAGGGCATGGATGACCTAGCAGTGACTGACACAATATCATGAGGGATAGGAGACAGAGAGACTAAAGGCCATAATGAGCGACACGAGAGAAGGACCAAGCACTGAAGGATGGATTACTATAATGGGATTCAATGGGAGTTGGGATATACTCCATGAATTCAATAATTACTCAACTTGGATGCTCTAAACAAGGGTGACTCAATGGTGCTACCACACAGAAAAGTTCCAATGGGGACCATGAAAACATGAGTACAAGATGGTAACTCACGAAGAAAGTCAACACGAGCGTGGATAAGTATGGAGGCAAAGTGGTGTCCCCAGTACGAGTGTTGTAAGTGAATAAATTCGATTTTGAGGAGGGGTGAAGTGACGCCTCTTGGAAAAAAAAGTGTCCTGGTGAAGTATCAAATCACTAAAAACTAACAGATACCCATTTGAGGGCTCGGTGAGAGCTCTCCAATAGTACATACGGTTCATCAAACTGAGCTATGATTTGGCCGCAATAGGCGAAAGAAAAATCAAGGATTTTCTTTTAATAAGGCATTTTCCCTCCAAATTCACTCATTTACATGTGGATCTATGGTGAATGTAGTGAGGAGAGAAGGCCCTAAATCTTGCGGCGATCGTAGCAGACAAACCAACCGTTGGAATTGAGATTCGTCAGTTGCAGGTAAGAGGCCTAGTCCTACTCTTTCATTTCAGTGGATTGAAAATTCGGTTCAGGTACCTCGAGCTCCTGAACAGGCCAGGCCACACTTTTTGGGGTCTGTTCTATGACCTGGGTAGTTGGTACTAGGCAGAAAACTGCAACCTATCCCAAGAAATGACCTAAAAAGTGTGACCTATCGGAGAAAGGGAGTTTTAGTGTTGTTTTTGGCTTAGATCTGGGATTTTATGGTTGAGGGGCATAGGTACTCCCAAGCGTGTTCTGTTCATGCCAAAATGTATTTAGAAAAAGGGGAATCTAAACACAATTTAATGATGTGGTGTGCCATTTGTTTTTGTTATGGTTATGTAGTTTGAGAAAGGGAATGGAGGATTACCAATCTCTTTTGGTATTGCATATATGAATCAAATGGACTTTAAGTTTCCAAGTTGGCATACATGGTGTCACTATCCCAAAGAAAGGATTTTGAGATAATGAACTGGTGCTCTTCTAGAAAGCCCACAGGTTGGTCAACAATAATGTCGAAGGGACTTGGTTGTTGATGTAATATGAAGGAATGATGAGGGGTATCATCCCTAGAGTGATCTGAAGTGATATGGGACTCTAGAGGTTCTTCTAAATGGGGAAGCATAATGGTACTAGAGTCAACACGACTAGATACATTAGGAGAGTGGTGGAGAATTACTTCTCCTGGTCTCTTAAATATGGGTGCCCCCTTACCCAAACATTGGGTGTCAATGTAATGGCCATGACGTGAATGTGGTTTGAATGCATGGGTTTGATGTAAGGGGGGAAAGATAAAGTCACGGGTGGTAAATACTTCCATAATGTCGTCATCGTAATAGAATATGGGGTGAGTGGTGGAAGAACGACCACCTGATGGGGCGAAGCTACCTAACTCGTTATCATGAGAAAAGAGGTTCACATGTGCATCATCGCAAGGGGTGATAGAAGAGTAAGAATATAAAGGATCTACTGATGTTGAACCCAGGGTGATCACTGGAGGGAGATCAAGCGAAACATCAGGGGAAGTCTCCAAGGGGACTTCCATCGAGGGTCTCATTGATGATGATAGGTAGAAAATGGTGGACGAAGGCTCCATCATCTCGACATCAGGAAGGAGAATGTCAATGGGATAATTTGTGTCCTCTGGTTTTTCCAAAGAAAAACGCGCAAATAAGGGAGCGGTGGACTCGTTGCACTTGGCCTCAAATTGGCGAATTGCCACTAGAGAGGTGCGGAAGTTCTCAAGGCAGGGACAGAGGTGGGTATAATGGCCATGGAGATCACACAAAGCATAGGGGTGGTTGGTGTGAATATTCTTTGGGTTCCTGGCTGCAGTTGAGGAAGGAAAAGAGGTTTTAGAGACCGTAGACTCAGGGGACATGACATTAACCATGGGCTTGAGATGAGGCAACTCCGGAAAATTATGGGTGGCATGACCGAAAACATCACACAAAGCACATTGGATGGTATGCTTTGGAGTCCAACGGGTAGGGTTTGTCAGGGCAGCCTTGTCTTTTGATTCCTTCTTGTGAGCTTTTCCCTTCTTACCTGAAGTGGCCACACCAGGACGCGGTTCCTACTGAGGTGGTTGAGGCACTGTTGCAGTGAGAGAAGTCGTGGGGACTGGTTGAACCAGGGTCAAAGCATGATAAGGTTGGGGTTGACCAGGCGGGGTAGTGGCTGGAGGATAAAGGTACCAGACGGGAAACCAAAGGGTCAAGTTAGGAAGAAAGAGGGTGGCCATGATAGGTACCGTGTACACTCCTGGGGGAGGAGCTAGGAACAGTATCTAACCAAAGGGGTAATGGCCAGGTGAGACCGCTCCTAAATGGTTAAGGCCTGGAGGAATTGTTCCAGTAGGGTAAAGAGGCTCATGGATACCAATTGAAGGGACAGGAGGAGGAGTTCCAGAAGGCTAAATCGAAGGGATAGGAGTAGGCTGCAGAGGGCGAGGAAACTGCTGACTAACCGAGGTGGGTCGCTTGAGGGAAGCCTGAGACGATTGCATCATGCAAACATTCAATGAGCTGGGATCAAAGACAGGAGGGGGAAGACCAGGAAATGTACCAAGAAATGAGGAATATTTTTAGACTCCAAGTGAGACACTGGTCAAAGAATCAACGGTTTGCTTATTGGCCACCAAAGAGATGGTGGACTCAAAGGAGGTCTGAGACTTCGGTTCGTAATATGTCAACTGTTCAATGGTGACTATCTTTACATTATGAGGGAATAACATCCTACGATGAACCACAGATGGGATAGTAGAAATCGCATAGGTGTATCTACAACCTAATAGAATGTTGTAATCTAAGGGAGAATCTATGACTTCTACATCAATGCAAACAGTCTTGCCCGCAAGAGTAATAGGACAATTGTAGAATAAGACAATGGGCTGGGAGGCGTGGCCATCCCATGCTCCAAGAGTGATCGTGGAAGGAGCCAAATCAGGTGATTTGAGTTGCTTCCAAACCAAAGTAGACATCACACAGGTGGATGCCCCCTCATCAATAATGCACAGAGAAACATTGGCATTCCGGATCTTGACTGGGATTTGGAAGGAGACAGAAGCAGGGAGAGGAGGATTTGCAGACCAGTCAACATCAAAGACAATCAATTGATTTTCGGAAGGATCTATAGCACCCATGGTAGATAGTAGAGCTTTTCTTTGTGAAAGGCACAACTGGAGGAGTTCCAGCATTGAAATGGTATTAGGAGATTGCACCAAATCATATACTATGCTATACGAATGGGAAGCTTTGCCAGAAGCAGCATTTCGGCATAGTAGTCCTTTAGGGATCTTGGTATGAACCTCCGCCCTAGGCTGAGGGATCTGCAAGGGACCATTAGGTGTCAAAAGAGCCTCTATAAAGACCGAAGGAGGTAGCTCACAGACAGACGTAGCAGGAGGCTTTTTGTAATGACGAGACCGAGTCTGAAGATTGATGTCTATAGTTAGAGGTTGAGCAAAGTTCATCTTGAGAACCTGGTAATCGGAGGTACCAGATGGAAGAGTTTGAGTGGCCACCTATCCTTTAGGTGGTTGCATTAGGGGAATTTTGAGGTCTAAAATGGGCCTCCTAAGGAAATTATAAAATAATAGTGGAAAAAATCAAATAAGATTTGATGACATCATCAAATTTTAGAGGGAAAAGTGAAAAAAACTACTTTTTCAACTCATATTTTCAACTTATCTCCCAAATTTTTTACTCAAATTTCGAGTGGGAGTACTCATTGGATGTGAAATTTAATTCCCCATCCAAGGAGTACCCATGTTGCATACTTTAGATGGGTTCTGTTATGTCCTAAATCTACCTCAGGCTGAAGGAAGGCAGAGTTTAGGGTAACATCAAACCACGCTCAGTCTGGTAGCTAGCCCCACCAGATCAGGAGAGGGCTCTCTCCGGGTCAATCTCAGCAAAGATAAAAAATAAGGCTTGAGATGATTGAATTAAAATCTAATTTTAGGCTAGGTATATAAGTTAATTGGTTTGATTTGATTTTGGGGGTTTTGTTGGAATCAAAGGGAAAGGCAGTTTTGGGCTCGGGGATAAGGCCTATTTTTTGCAGAGTTCTGAATGGGGAAAGGATGGAAATTGTTTTAATGCTTTGGATTGAATGAATGGATAGCTAAGAGTGGTGAGAAGATGAAGAGGGCAAGAGGCTCTCAAGAATCCTCTTCAAACAGATGAAAACATGGAAAATTAAACAAAACCTCAAGGCAGAGCAAAGCAATCTAATGAATTCCACCTTTCTGACTTTTTTGTTTAATTTAAAAAGAAATAAGTAGGAAAATGGTGCACATGAAACAATATTCAACTTACAATTATAGAGAGAGACACACCATCAAAACATAGAGCCACATGGATCCCAAATAGTGCTACAAACCCTGGTCTATTCCTTTGCCAAAATTGCAAAGATGAAATGTACAATGAAGTGCCAAGCAATCCCAAGTGTCCAACCCTGAAAATGACTGAGAAAGTACATTATATAGACAAGCCTAACTCATTCCCATGCCTCTAGGGGTCTAGCTCATCATTCTAGGAGTTGTTTCAACCATATCTAAACAAGGAACTAAAAAATAGGCAATGAAACAACTTGCCTCTATATGATAGGAAACTGATTCATTCAATTACATTTCACTTTTTAGTGAACGAATCTACATGGATGACTAAAAATGTGCCAAAAATAAATCAAAGCCATGAAATTACATCAAGTTACATCAAGAGTTACATGAAAAAGTCAAACTAGCCAAAACTAGGCGAAAATCTGAGCTGCTGAGTGAAAATGAGACCAAAACTCCCAATGTGTCGCGCCTGAAATCTGTATGCGTCGCACCACTTTGAGGCTGATTTTGAAAGACTTCTTGAAGTCCAAATTGAGTGTAGAATATCTCGTTGGAAATCCCTACCTATCTATTCACCAACCCAAGTGGAATTTCTAGATTTGGTTGCCATTTTCCCCTCCAAAAATCAAATCGCCCAACACTGCTTCCTGTGTGTGCAAAAAGTGGCAGAAAGGACATTTTTAAGGTGTTTTTGACTCTTTAGGCAACCCAAAACTCATCAAAATCCTTAGGTAATTCATGGGTATGCACAATGTTTTATGAAAAATCCAAAAATACAAAGTTTTCCTCCAGAGGAGCTCCCAATTGTAAGCGCTCATCAAGTGGCGCAACGCGTCGGGCAGAAAAACCTGTTTTAAGACCAAAAATTTCAAAATTGACAAAATGTTTCCCAAATTTCTTTAAAATTGGGCTAAGTGTCCTCCATCATGTACCATGCTGGGCCAAAGAAGCTTCAGCCAAAATTTGGAGTCTATCATGCCTGTTACGACGCTTTGGTGCCCTCTTTAGTCTTGCCTTCAGAATTTTCATTTGCGCTTTGCAAACACGAGTTCGCGCCCAGTAATGGTTTTTCATGTGCCTCAACATGTTCTTTTCCTTGTTGGCCTTCTCCAACAACTTTTTGTCTCCTTTGGTGCATGAAATTTGGTTGTAGAATCATTGTTTCAGTCATAAAATGTATCGGTATCTATCTCCATAATGTTGAAGGTCTATGCCAAGTATGTGCTGATTTGTATGAGATGAAAATGAGAATTTCGGTGGCTTTTTCTTGATTGCCAAAATATGTGCCAAAGAGGAAGGGAATGTGGGAAATAGAGCAGTGAGGATAATGGGGTTTAATCAAGTGAGATTTGCCTCTTTTGAAAACTTATGATTTGGTTATTTTTAGGGATAAGGGACAACCAATTGACTGTTTGGGAAAATTGGGGTTTGTAAAGTTTTACAAGTGAAATGGGAAATTTTGTAAATGGGATAGGGATAATGGGAATGAAATGGGTATTAGTAGCTTTAGGGATGTAAGGGGATAGGGGGATAGACTGTAATGATAGTATAACAGTGAGAGGGCGGAAAAAGCAAGGTGAGAAATGGAGTATGTGGCACAAAATTACTTTTGAAACACCAATTTCAAAACCCTAAGGAAAAAATTCTTAACAAGAGAATAGGATTTTTTTTGTGTGTAGCAAATTCTCATAATCCATCTTCAAACATTTGTAAATGGAAACTAGAGAGTCATATGAACTTACTTGAGCAGAAAAAACCGAGTCAATTGGATTTTTTTGGAAGAAATAATCAAAAATTTGTGTCTCCACCCTGTGCACCACGACCACTGCCCAGTGCATCGTGCCCTTTCTATGCACCGCGCCAGTGTATTTTTTACACTGCGGAGGCCGACCCAATGCGCCGCGCCTGACTGATGCGCCGTGTCACCCAACTGATGCGCCGCGCACTGAAACTTGCACAAATTTTCCTTCAAGTTGCTTCCTTCATTCTTCAGGGTTTTTCCTTTGATCAATCTCTCCTTTTCACACCACAGATTTGAGCACATTTGGAAATTTTGGAGAAGTTTATGGTGAAATTGGGCTTGCAGCTCTATGCATTGCGCCACAAACCCAACGCGTTGCGCCCTTTTGCAGGAGACTTTTGGAAACCTTCCCGATGTCAATATTGGGCACGGGATAGCTCGTTGGAAATCTTATTGAGGAAAATTTCCAACCCAAGTGGAATTGTTCAATTTAGAGTTCATTTACCTTGTAAAAAATCAAATCTCCCAAGACTGGTCAAAATGTGCAAAATGAGGATGCCTCAAGGCCGAGTGCTGTTGCAGTCAACTTTTGAAGGTCTTCCTCATCTCCAAATTCAGCTCATGATAGCTCATTGGAAAGATATTTGTGTCTAGTTAGAATTTGACTCATCAAGAAAGTAATTTGGCCAACCAAGCTAGGAGAAATATGGATTTTCCCAAGGTCACTTCAGAGGTGCATCAATTCTCCCAAGGCAACTGTATTTTTGACATTTCTCTAAAACCATGACACCTGTGTAAAAAGTGAAGGATTTTTTCTTACTTGGCCTATTTTGGACAAAAACCTCTCTCATTTTTCTGAAATTCATCTTTTATTGCTCAGAAACATCATTGGAGTAAAACCTATCCCGATATGTGGAACAAGGGATTTGTCGAAATGAAGTGAAATGAAGGGGATAAGCGGCTTCTAAATTCTTGAGAAAATTTTGGCAAGTAGGGAGGGATGTTAGGAAGTAGGGGAAAGTGGAATTTCAGAGATTGAGTGAGGGGAAGGGGTCCAAAAGGGAAAAACATAGGCCTAGCCTAGAAAATTGTCAAGTTGTAGCAAGAAACTAGGGTTTGTGCGAAAATGAGGAATTTAGGGGATATCAGTGATGGGAAGTGTTTAATAAGGTACATTAAGGATAGGGGAATGTGTATGAACATTAGGATACAAGTGTTTCTAATGATTTGACCATCTAAGATAAATTACATTCAAAACCCTAGGAGAGGGAAATGAACCTTACCTAGGCACAACTGAAGTATGAACAAGGTGTAAAATGACCCAGTGGAACTTGAAATGATGATGACAACCCTCGAAATTATGGTACACTCAGCTGAATGATGACATGGACTGACATTTGGACAAATTTGACAGGAGTAAAAGCAAACCCTAGACCTAATACCTAGTGACCAAATTTTACTTGAAGGCTCACTGAAATGACAAAATTTGACCTTGACATCTTAAAATCACTTTTTAAGAGCATGTTTGATCACTGGAGGAAGGCTGCAAAGACTGACACTAACATTGGCTCCAATGGGGATGGTAGCTCCTTGGAGGTGCCAAGACCTACAGATCTTTGGAAAGCAGACAGTGCCTTCATCCATTGGGCAATGGAGTCAAAAACTCAAGCTGAAATGCATGACTGAAAACTGATGACTTGAAGACACAAATTGACTCTCACTCAACTAAAACTGACTCGAAAATGACTCAAACAACTGACACACCAAAACTGAAATCGAACCTTCAGTTTTATAGCCTTCACTTCGGGCCCCACACTGAAACTATGTTGAAACTGACTAAAACAAAAATGACTCAAGACCTACTTAATTGAAATTAGTACTTACAAATATTTTTAATGGCAGCAGTCCATCAAGATTTTAGGGCTTCAAATCATGATGACAACCAACTGCCTATTGATGGAATATGTACAATCATGTCTAGTGAGTCTTCCAATGTAACCAATCCAACATATGGCTACATACCAAAATTCTGCTCTCACTTTTCTCGAGCAGGTAGAACGATGTACATGTAGGCAACTCACAATAACCACTGAAACCAAGGCTTATGATAACGAACCAAGCAACATTTATCTTTTCTGATGCTTGCAAAATAATGCCGAAGGGATCTTGAAAATCTTGAAGCACTAGTTGGTCTTGAGATCTAGCAACAAAATTACAACTACTCACTTCATTCTGATCTGAAAGAACAATTGATTGCCGAGTGACAGGAAGGCACAGAGAGGTATAAGCTTCTGTCATCTGAGTGTTAGCTATAATTTCCTTGACCATGGGAAATCCTGGCATATTGTCTCTCTCAAGCTCATATTCCTCAACTTCATGGTCTAGGTCATTCTTAAACAGAAAACAATCTTCAAGATTATCAAACATGACAACCTTATCATCTTCATAAAAGAAAATATTATCTGTTTTCTAATCTATAAAGCTAATTACAAGACCATCATCATTTTCAAAAGAGGAAGAAGTTTCACCAACACTTTCTTGACAATCTGGGCACTGCAAATCTGCTTTAGCTTGGGCTGTAACATGACCTTTCAAGAGTTGATCTATCTCATCTTCAGACAAAGGAGATAATGCTTTTTGTTTTATTTTTCTCAAACAGTGATTGTCTTCATTAAATAACATTTTAAAACATGAAAAACCTGAATGACAGTCCTTAATTCCCTGATCTTCTGAAATTTGAAAACAGTGTTGATCATCTTCATATGACATGGCAATCAAATTATCATTTATCACTGAGTTATTGAAAGAAGATTTTTCACTTACTTGAACAAAGATCTCATCTTGTTTTTCATGAACTGACTGGATTACCTCCTCATGAAGGCTTTGTTCTAATGAAATGAGAACATTTGGATCAATAATTTTGTCTTCTTCATTTCAGATGATCTCAACAGCAGAGCTCTCCTTCATGGGATTCAGCACAAGGTATTCTTGATCATCATGATCTGAATATAGATCTGAAATAGCTAACTTGACTTTATCACATTCTGAAATTGAAACTTGACTTTCCTGCATATTGTCTTCTTCTATGGACAGATTTGAAACAAAACCTTCTCTTTCATCATTTTCCGTTGTACTAAGATCTTGATCCTGCTGCAAAGTTTCCTGAGCATCTTGATGGGTAGCCTCTAAGTTCTCTTTATGCTGCTGAAATGGATTTTCATATAGAGCCTCCATGATCTCATCGTCCATGAAGTCATCATCTTCATAAACTTTTTCAATATTTTCAATAAAACTATGAACATGGCTACAATAGTTCTGAACTAAAGTCAAGGATGGATAAGATTCTTTATACTTTTCAAAGAACATGGTATGAAAATCCTTTAAATAGTAAATACAAGTAGGCGGCAAAATTTCATACCAAGATCGGGCTTCACCTTCCAGAGTGCCCATGAATATCTTCATCAAGCAATCTTCAGGAAAATCAACCTTCAAATTGCGAATATGTATGTGAAATCTAACCAGATGTAAAGCAACATTCTTCCTATCATCATCTTTAAACGTAGGCAAATTTCCTTGCCAATCTACCTTAGTAATTTTATTTGGAAAACCTGGAATATGATCTCGGCTCATGGGAGCATAATTTTGATCCAACGAAACCATTTTGATAACAATTAATTCACCAAGAAATTCCTCAGGCTACTGATTCTTGAAGAGTAGAGTCGCCATAAAAATTATGAACCTTAGGATTCTTCGACACTGGAGTCGCTAGGTGAATGATTTCAGCCTTCCTATGTCTGACCATTGTCCACAATCAACCATCAGATCTAACTTGATACATGTACTAGGGAAATTTACAATTTAGATGTTACGTTTATAAAACTAGACCGGAGATTGACTGAAGCAGCGTTTATCTACTTTCGCTAATGCAAATCAAGAGCGTCTCTAAGGCTACTTGGCATAACTTTAGGCTCCATCTGTAGTTTATAAAACAAATAACACTAACAAGAAAACAATTTTATCCCCATTATGGTCACCACTATGTTATGGCCTAAATCTACCTTAGGCTGAAGGAAGGCAGAGTTCAGGGTAACATCAAACCATGCTCAGTCTAGTACCTAGCCCTACCAGATCAGGAGAGGGCTCTCTCCGGCTCAATCTCAGCAAAGATAATCAATAAGGCTTGATATGACTGAATTAAAAGCTAATTTTAGGCTAGGTATATAAGTAAAAGGGTTTGATTTGATTTTGAGGGTTTTGTTGGAATCAAAGGGAAAGGCAATTTTGGGCTCAGGGATAAGGCCTAGTTTTTGTGGAGTTATGAATGGGGCAAGGATGGAAATTTTTTGATGCTTTGGATTGAATGAATGGATAGCTAAGAGCGGTGAGAATCTGAAGAGGGCAAGAGGCTCTCAAGAATCCTCTTCAAACATATGAAAACATGGAAAATTAAACAAAACCACAAGGCAGAGCAAAGGAATCTAATGAATTCCACCTTTCTGAATTTTTTGTTTAATTTAAGAAGAAATAAGTAGGAAAATGGTGCACATGAAACATCAGTAAACTTAAAATTACAGAGAGAGACACACCATCAAAACAAAGAGCCACATGGATCCCAAATAGTGCTGCAAACCCTGGTCTATTCCTTTGCCAAAATTGCAGAGATGAAATGTACAATGAAGTGCCAAGAAATCCCAAGTGTCCAACCCTGAAAATGACTGAGAAATTACATGATATAGACAAGCCTAACTCATTCCCATGCCTCTAGGGGTCAGAGTGAAAATGAGACCAAAACTCCCAATGCGCCGCGCCTGAAATCTGTATGCATCACGCCACTTTGAGGCTGATTTTGAGGGCCTTCCCGAAGTCCAAATTGAGTGCAGGATAGCTCGTTGGAAAGCCCTGCCCATATAATCACCAATCCAAGTGGAATTTATGGATTTTTTTTCCATTTTCCCCTCCAAAAATCAAATCAACAAACACTGCTTCCTGTGTGTGCAAAAAGTGGCAAAAAGGCCATTTTTAAGGTGTTTTTGACCCTTTAGGCAACCCAAAACTCATCAAAATACTTAGGTAATTCATGGGTATGCACAATTTTTGATGAAAAATCCAAAAATACAAATTTTTCCTCCAGAGGAGCTCCCAATTGTAAACGCACATCAAGTGGCGCAACGCGTCAGGCGGAAAAACCTGTTTTAAGACCAAAAATTTCAAAATTGACAAAATGTTTCCCAAATTTCTTGAAATTTGGGCTAAGTGTCCTCCATCATGTACCATGCTGGGCCAAAGAAGATTCAGCCAAAATTTGGATTCTATCATGCCTTTTGCGACACTTTGGTGCCCTCTTTAGTCTTGCCTTCAGAATTTTCATTCGCGCTTTGCAAACATCAGTTCGCGCCCAATAATGGTTTTTCATGTGCCTCAACATGTTCTTTTCCTTATTGGCCTTCTCCAAAAACTTTTGGTATCCTTTGGTGCATGCAATTCGGTTGTAGAATCATTGTCTTGGTCATAAAATGTATCGGTATCTGTCTCCATAATGTTGAAGGTCTATGCCAAGTATGTGCTGATTTGTATGAGATGAAAATGAGAATTTGGGTGCCTTTGTCTTGATTGCCAAAATATGTGCCAAAGAGGAAGGGAATGTGGGAAATAGAGCAGTGAGGATAATGGGGTTTAATCAAGTGAGATTTGCCTCTTTTGAAAACTTATGATTTGATTATTTTTAGGGATAAGGGACAGCCAATTGACTGTTTGGGAAACTTGGGGTTTGTAAAGTTTTACAAGTGAAATGGGAAATTTTGTAAATGGGATAGGGATAATGGGAATGAAATGGGTATTAGTAGCTTTAGGGATGTAAGGGGATAGGGGGATAGACTGTAATGATAGTATAACAGTGAGAGGGCAGAAAAAGCAAGGTGAGAAATGCAGTGTGTGGCACAAAATTACTTTTGAAACACCAATTTCAAAACCGTAAGTAAAAAATTCTTAACAAGAGAATAGGGTTTTTTTTTTGTGTATCAAATTCTCATAATCCATCTTCAAACATTTGTAAATGGAAACTAGAGGGTCATATGAACTTACTTGAGCAGAAAAAACCGAGTCAATTGCAGTTTTTTGGAAGAAATAATCAAAAATTTGTGTCTCTGCCATATGCGCCGTGACCAATACCCAGTGCATTACGCCCTTTATATGTGCCACGCCAGTCTATTTTTTACACTGCGGAGGCCAGCCCAATGTGCTGCACCTGCCCAATGCGCCGTGTCACCCAGCCGATGCGCCGCGCACTGAAAGTTGCACAAATTTTCCTTCAATTTGCTTCCTTCATTATTTAGGGTTTTTCCTTTGGTCAATCTCTCCCTTTCACACCACAGATTTGAGCACATTTGGAAATTTTGGAGAATTTTATGGTGAAATTGGGCTTGCAACTCTATGCGTCGCGCCACAAACCCAATGTGTCGCGCCCTTTTGCAGGAGACGTTTGGAGACCTTCCTGGTGTCCAAATTGGGCACAGGATAGCTCGTTGAAAGCATTATTGAGTATAATTTCCAACCCAAGTGGAATATTTCAATTTTTGGTTCATTTACCCTATCAAAAATCAAATCTCCGAATACTGGTCAAAATGTGCAAAATGAGGCTGCCTCAAGGCAGAGTGCTGTTGCAGTCAACTTTTGAAGGTCTTCCTCATCTCCAAATTGAGCTCATGATAGCTCATTGAAAATATCTTTGTGTATAGTTAGCATTTTACTCATCAAGAAAGTAATTTGGCCAACCAAGCTAGGAGAAATATTGATTTTCCCAAGGTCACTTCAGAGGTGCATCAATTCTCCCGAGGCAACTGTATTTTTGACATTTCTCTAAAATCATGACACCTGTGTAAAAAGTGAAGGAGGTTTTTCTTCCTTGACCTATTTGGGACAAAAATCTCTCTCATGTTTCCAAAATTCATCTTTTCTTGCTCAGAAACATCATTGGAGTAAAACCTATCCCGATATGTGGAACAAGGGATTTGTCGAAATGAAGCGAAATGAAGGGGATAAGGGGCTTCTAAATTCTTGAGAAAAATTTTGGAAGTAGGGAGGGATGTTAGGAAGCAAGGAAAAGTGTAATTTCAGATATTGAGTGAGGGGAAGGGGTCCAAAAGGGAAAAACACAAGCCTAGCCTAGAAAATTGTCAAGTTGTAGCAAGAAACTAGGGTTTGTGCGAAAATGAGGAATTTAGGGGATATCAGTGATGGGAAGTATTTAATAAGGTACATTAAGGATAGGGGAAGGTGTATGAACATCAGGATACAATTTTTTCTGATGATTTGACCATCCAAGAGAAATTACCTTCAAAACCCTAGGAGAGGGAAATGAACCTTACCTAGGCACAACTGAAGTATGAACAAGGTGTAAAATGACCTAGTGGAACTTGACATGATGATGAAAAATCTCTGAATGATGGTACACTCGGCTGAATGATGAGATGGACCGACATTTGGACAACTTTGACAGGAGTAAAAGAAAACCCTAGACCTAATACCTAGTGACCAAATTTTACTTGAAGGCTCACTGAAATGACAAAATTTGACCTTGACATCTTAAAATCACCTTGTAAGAACATGTTTGATCACTGGAGGAAGGCTGCAAAGACTGACACTAACAGGTTCTACTACACGAAAAAATGAGAAATACATAAAAAAACGTGATTACAATCACATTTTTTATGTATTTCTCATTTTTCGTGTAGTAGAGTTCATGGGAGTTCATGGAAAGTATGCAACATGGGTACTCCTTGGATGAGGAATTAAATTTTTCATCCAACGAGTACTCCCACTCGAAATTTGAGTAAAAATTTTGGGAGATAAGTTGATAATATGAGTTGAAAAAGTAGTTTTATTATTTTATTATTTTTTAATATTTTTACCCTTTTATTTAAAAAATGGTAAATCATCCCCCATGGTTGACATCATCATCTTGAATCCTATTGGTTGTTATAAAGTTTATTTTTGTTGTACATTTTTCTTAGGAGGCCCATTTTAGAGCTCAAAATTCCCCTAATGGGTAGCCACAAATCCCTGCTGTGTCTACACCTACTCCTGAGGGGGCGATGGCTGCTGTTGCGGGGGTTGAGAAGGCAAGGGAGGCGGAGGTGATAATGCTAGAGGAGTTGGAGCACCAAGCTATGGATATGGATAATAAGGAGGTTGGGTAACATTGTGGTAAACAAAAGAATGGGAAAAAAGAGCAGGCATGTTGTATCCTAAATACGTGCTATCGGGAGGGGGAAATGTGCAGGAGGTGCTGCCCCCCCCATAGGAAAACCATAGCCCATGGGAGGTTGAGCATATGGATTAGAGAGAGCTCCAACGCTACCGTCGGCGGCAGGACATGCCCTCGATGCGTTGGCACCACCGGGTCTGGGAAGATCAGGTAGAATGGTATAAACATAACCCAACTGAGCATAGTTCAGGTCATATTTTAATGCCATTTGGAGGGTGGCTTCTTCAGTTTGAGGAAAATGCGATGTGAAATCTTTCCCGATAGGAGGAAAGAGAGATCTAAGGAACCAGTCCATGTAGACATGGTCTTCGAAGGTAGGGTATTGACATAGGCTCTTTCTTCTCTTCCATTCCTAGACATGATCGGATAGACAGGTTGTAGGTGATTGACATAAAGAAGTCAAAAGTTTGATACCAGTGTCATAACGAAGGGGAAGATTTAAGTAAGAAAAAATCCCGGGAAAGAGTCGCAAAGGTGGTATGAGAGGAAGTGGCCTGATCAACATACCACATAGAAGCTTCACCTGTAAGCGTTCACTGGAAAAATCGAAGACAGATAGAGTCATCGGTAATGGAGTTAGATGAACACCACATGAGGAAAGATTGAACATGATTTGAAGGATCTTCTCCAGCAAGGCCTTCAAAATTTGGGATGTCGGAAGGGAGCTTTGTCGGCATAGCAGGCAAACTAGCATCATGGTGTATAGGGTCATTTATCAACTGGTCAAAATCGGGGAGGCTGAGGCCCGCCATGAAGGGGACCAAAGGCGCAACTGGGGTAGTGTCCGTTGTGGTCCCACTAGCGGTATTCCCGGCATGAGGTTTGGGGTTACCACCAGCAATAGGTCCTGCACTAGACATGGTTAAGGTGTTAGGGGGAGAACCAAAGGCGGACTTGGTGGAGGCCTAACTCGAATCCTATGCGGAGGATTAAGCCTTCCTACAAAAAACTAAGGATGAAGGCCAAGAATTCTCTGAGATAAATGACTTGGTGGTGCAATGATGATGTCACAAACATCACACAAAGGAAAAAGAAACCGACAAGGGTAGGGAGGTGCAGGATCAACTGATTACAATGTCTCAAAAAGGGCATAGAGGTGCAGGATCAATTGATTTCAATGTTTTAGAGTCTTTGCTTGGTGGTGTTAACCAAGTCCTTTTTCTCTTAGGGTATGTGTGCAAAAGTGTGTAAATTTTAATTTTTAAACCCAAACGTTTGTCGAGAAAAAGAAAAAGTGTGTTGTATAGCTATAAATAAACTTGCAAATGATAGTATATAGACCTGCAAAAATAGAAAATAAACAGCTAATAATGGAATAATCTAAACCTAGGGAGGCAAGTCTCTCAACAACTAGTCTATAGGTGAGTAAAAACTAAGAAAAACACACTAAAAAATCCAATAGATATAAGGTCAAGAGGGACAGGGATCTAAAAGACAATATCTGTTGGAAAGTGGTGTAGAAAACAACATCAAATCAGATGAAAATTTGTTGTAAAAGAGGTGGCGAAAGGCTATCTCCTGAAGGGAAACAGAGTGAACCCTAGAGGAAAACCCAAACAAAGCTAGATAAGGTGATTTGGATGGATAACAAGCCAATCTAAAGAGGATCTGAAGGTGAGGTATCAGATCTGAAAAAATGGCTGAAGACTCTGAAATTTCATACAACATGCAACAACAAAAACTCTTCCACAAAAAGTGGAGGGTACTAAAGCCCTTGGGGTCTAGGTTCCCACTTAGTTGAGAAAAATATAACAATTACAGGTCCAAAAAGGGCAGAGATGGAGGTTAGAAAACCTTGAATAGAGGCTCAGACAAACCTAGAAAACTTTTAGAAACATCACTGCAAAAAGTCCAGGTCACAGTTTCTGACCTGTTTTCAGCATAGGTCGCATTTTTTGGGTTGAAAGGTGCATCTTGAGGGTCCAAATCGCATTTTTTGGGCCAAAAAGTGCAACCTACAATTCCGACACACTTGGCAGTAGATTTCAGAAAAATTTGTCGTCTTAGCTGCAGCTGATGTCTATCACCTGCGCAATAGGTCCAAAAACACGGGGAAGTTAGAATTTTTATCATTTTAGGGTTTTATAGGTTAAAAAAAATATCAAGAAAATAAAAAACAAGGGGTTGAAGAGAAATCCTAGGGTTTGAAGCAGCTGGATATGCAAGGATCAGAAAAACGACAACGGTCGTAATCATAAACCCATGTGAAGTTCCCAATTCTTAGTATGAATCTTAATTCCAAGCGTACGAAAAAATACCACTTTAGCTGTGCATAAAAAACAGCCCTAACAGAAAATATGGCTACCAATATCCTCAGATCTGCAGTTAGGTGATCAAGATAAATGCTACAAAAATATAGATCTATGCATTAGAAGACATTAAGCAGTAGAAAAAACAAGATTTACTACATGCATCCAATAGACAAGACAAGAATATGTTGATGAATTTTTTATTAATGGCACCTGGGAGGAAAACACAAGAGGGTGTTCCTTGTTCTCCTCAATGGGATGGGTTCTTGTAAGTCCTCAACACTTCAGATCTAAAATTCCTCTCTCTTGATGGTGTAGAAAACCTAGACAAAAATGGAATTGAAAGGGAGCTCAAAAGCAAAAAGCTAGAAAAATATGACAATGATGGTGGATCAAAGTCAGACCAAAAATATAGATCCAAAGTGATCTTTAGGCAACAAAAGGTGATAAATGAATGGAAAAACCCTTCTATTTATAACAAAATATTGAGTTAGTCTAGATATTGGTGCATAATTAAAATATTATTAATCAAATCAAGATCCAACTTTTATGGAATATTTTATTATATTTTTTGGAGGGAAAAAGAATTTGACTTGGGTCAAATCCATTTATTTGTAAATAATAAATAAATAAATGATTTATTTATCATTTTAAGGATGCGGTTGAGTAATAATAAAATAAATAATGATTTATTTAATTATTTAAGGGTGATTTAGTCATATTTAACAAAGAACATTATTTAAATAAGGTTTAAATAATTATTCTTAGAAAATAATAAGATAAATAATGATTTATCTAATTAATTCCTTGTTTTGGGTTAAATATAACCAGGAATACTAATTAAAATGTTGTTTAACTAATTATTCCTGGAGGAAAATCAAACAAATGTATATTTATTTAATATTTCCTCATGGGGTTTCCTGTTTAGACCATGAACAACTTAATAAAGGTGGTTTACTAAGTTATTTTCATAGTGAAAGCAATTTTACTTAGGGTTAAATTGGTCTTACATGGTGTACTTGGGTCCATCTAATGATAATAGGTTAGATGACCAAAAAATGGTGTAACACTAACTAATTCTATCCTTATTTCTTCCAAGGGCTCAGATTAAACTATTGAGATCCTTATTATTTCTCTACCTAACTAGTGATCTGCCAAGCTTAGACTGTTTGGATAGATATTTATTCTCTCTCTAACAACATGAAATTTAAAGCATGAGAGGTCAAGTTTAAGTTGTTTTACCCACATGGTTTGTGGAATTTAGGGCAAGCTGCACACAATCTTATTTGAAAAAGTAAACTAATAGTAGTGGCATTTGAATGTGCAACACTTTCATGATCCATTTTAGTGGGGTTCATATTTAATATTCTTTCTTAATCTTTGTTTCTTTTTTTCCTTTGATTGTTCTTTTAGGACTTTTACCCTCTTTACATTTATTTTATTTTATTTTTCTGATATGGGAAAACATTTGCAGAAAGCAAAGGTATGTACAATATTTCAAGATTTTAACAGAGTCAAATCAAAATTATGAATCCTATATTTATAGGACCCTAGCAACAGCTTCACATGGGGATGGCATCTCCTTATGAGATGTCAAGAACATCGTCGCCTAATAGCCTGATCCATTGGGCCAATCCCAAACATGCATATGATGTGGCTGAAAATTCTTGAACTAAATTTACACCTTTTTCTGCAAACTGAAATCTGATCTGAGACTAAAAGGTGCTACAAATTTCAAACCAAACTACTAAATCATCAAGACATTAGGGCCTTTTCCTCGGCTTCAAATCTTAATGAATTATTTCAAACTAGCTGAAAACTAAAAACTGAAATAAGATGAAATCCTACCTACTTACTCTAATCAGTTGTTCAACTGCTGGTTAGGTAAAATGAAACAGTCGATGCAACCATTCAAGCATTATGTACTTTGATATATTTTGTTGCATTTGCTTGTTGATTATCAAAAATGTAATTCCGCAACCTATTATAAACTTGTCAACAAATGAGAGAATAAGGAAATACTTTATTTTCTTTGTTGACTCTAGAAACTTTTCAAAAGGATCTTCCAAGATATATACACTAATGTTTAACTGACCTAAAAAACTGTACATATGTTCTAGATGGCTTCCATGCCATGAAACTGAAATGTTATTTTCATATTTATCTCCCTGTAAACTTTCAGATAAACTTTGTGATGATATTTCTACTGATGGAAATGTCTGTTTGAGGAAACTTTATCATCTTTATCTTGAAGCTCAAAGTCAATAAATGGAGAAAGGCTTTGAATGCATTCATTTTCCAACATATCCACTATTGGATCATGAAAAACTTGTGAGGATGGTTGCAACCTATGGCATATAGGATTCCATGGGACTTCATAAACTTCAACAATTTTCTCATCCTTTTCTTTAAAGATGTTATACGACATTTCCTTTAAAAGCTGAAATGATTCAAAACATAGTGATATGGAACTTTCTTGTGTCATTTGATCATATGTTTCAATAAAATTTGATAACTATACTTGTGAAACTGAAAAATATAGATCTAGGGTTTCATTATCTTCTTTTTTGTCAATCACAATACCTAAATACTGGTGATTATTGATGGCTTTAAAGTTGTTCCTAATAAACTGAAATGAATCAAAACAAAGAGGTAGAGAACCTTCACTTATTTCCAAATTTTCTGCACTTTCTTCTTCACTATCATGGCTGATCTGTATTAGCTGATCACTGTATTCTGGTTGTTGAAACTGAGTTTTGTCATCCCAAAAACTAGCTTCTGATTGCTCTGTAAAGTTAGTTTGAGTTTGAGGAACACAATTGTCATCGTATTGATCATATTTAGGAAAATAATTGAATGAATGAATGTCATCAAACATACACATTAAATATGTAGATTCATCTTCCACACATTGATCTGTAAATCCATTTTTTGATTTATGATAATTGGAATTAGCCGGAATTTGTTCATTTCTATCAAATTCTTCTATTCCTTCATGATGATTTTGAAAAAAAAACTCATCTTTCATAGTGATCTTCTATATGATTTCATCTATTTTTCTTACCAAAAGGCTGAGTTTTACCTTTGCAATTTTTTTCTTCTCTTCTTCGGCTTTCAAATTTTCCTTTCTGATTTTCAAATTAACTTCTACATCAACTGCAATGTTCTTCATTTGTACAATTGTTTCTAAATCTCTTTATCTTAACTGAAATTCTATTTCTGGATCAAAGGCACTTGGATAATGCAAAAGAGTTGAATCATGAGAAGGTCTTATATTTTTTGGCATTGAACAATAAAATTGATTAAATATGTCAGAAAATTGTTGTATTGTTTCATTTGGATGTCTTTTTAACTGATTATATTCTTCTATGATCATAAAAAGATTGACTTTAATTATCCATTTGTCAAGAAATTTTTTGAAAAACAACTGGAAATTTGAGATGCTTTCATTAGGCAGATTTTTGAACCAAATCTTTATTCTATTTTGCAAAGAAAGAGAAAAAAGTTTGATTCTAACATCATCTTAATCAATATAAAATAAGTCCATATAATTCTCAAAACCTTTAATATTTTTTTGGGCAGTGATGTTATTATTTTCTCTATCAAACCTGGGAAGAAATTTGAAATATTTTTCAAGGAAATCATGGAGTATAGGAGGTAAAATGAGGGGCTTATATTTATCATGAACTTTACAAGGTACAGGAATATGCACATGGATTGTAAGATCAGTCTTGATTATTTGAGGCTTCTTAATTATAAACTGATCATCATGAGATTCAGAAGAAAGCTACTCGAAGGGATTAGGAGAATTAGTATTTACAATCTTTAAAGGAAAATAATTAAAAACTAATCTAAGGTCAATATTGAAAAAATTTCTTAATAAGAAATAACATGATGTCTTGGATTGTAATCCAAGTTAAAATCCTGATCTTTCCATATTTTTCTTTCAGGTTCATTCCTCCAGTGGATTCTTGATTGTGAAATTGATTTGGAGTCGCTAGGTGGATGATTTTAACCTTTGTGTGTCTGATCACTATCCACCATCATAGATCAGATCTAAACCTGTAAAATTTTTCTGAAGAAAATGTTAGTCTTCCCTAGTATGGTCGCCAATATGTTATCACTCAGTAATTTCCCAAGGTTAAAGAAAGAACTCATCAAGGTAACCACAAACCTACTTTTAAGCCTTAAGATCTAGCCTTCCTAATGCTCAGAGAGGGATCTCTCTATAGGATTTAACTTTGTTTTTATATCTGATTTTAGGCTAGTTATATGGGGCAAATTGGTTTTGAGATTTTTATTTGGTTTGGTGGGGAAATCACTTACCTAGTTGGATAGCTATAGATCTATATCCCATTGGGGATATGGAGTCAATGTGTCAAGAAGACAGATCAGGATCAAGGTCTAAAGCCAAATATTCACAGGGCAACATAGCAGAGTCACTTCAGATCTTCAAAGGCTGATGGTGAAATGATTTTGATTGGGATAAAGAGAAATTAAGGGTTCTTAAATCTAGAATAAGAGTGAAAAGGTAGAGATCAATCGAAATCAGGGAGCAATTAAGGGTTCCCTAGTCTTGATATCAGTAGAAAACATTTAAATGAAAATCAGTCAATAATAGAGTTATATTAACAAATTATGAAATAAAAATTCCTGATTTCACATTAAAATTTAGAACACATTCATGAATGGATGGAAAACATAAGAAAATTGACAAATAATATGAGAAAATACTTCACTTCAGTGGCCCAACACATGAATCCTGTAATATGATGCTTTATTTCCTGTGATCCAATCTCTTGACTTGACCTTGATACAAAAACTGATCCAGGTGGATATTGGTGGCCACCTGCCTATTCCGCTTGGGGCCCCACCATTGTCTCTTTTAGTTTTTTTCACAACTTACTATTTTTAGCATTTTTTCAGGTCATGAACTTTTGGAGCCGTTTTGAAGCCCCAAACAGAGATAGTATGCCCAAGTTACATCCCTGGGAAGTTGAAACACCAATTTACCCAAACAAGGCCCATATTTTTGGCGCTTCATCTCCTAGGGTTAGGTTTTTGGACGTTTAGAGTTCTCCATTGTTTCTCCATAATAAATAGGCCCTCGAGCCTCATTGTAACATAGTTCAGAGGTCTGTAGTCACCACATCTCTTCTCAGAGATTTGCTACCAGTACCCTAGCTATTTTATTTCCATCATGTTTGTAAGCATATTTATGTGATTTCAAATTAATGAAATGAAGCCTTATTTCTGTTGTATTTATATGTTTATGGTTATTTCTATATTTTTTTGCATTCTTGCATAAATCTGGATCAGTGCTATCAGAGCAGTCTGCTTTTTCTCGATCCTTCTTTGCATTTCCCCAACGAGGTCAGGGTATAAGGAGTTAGGGCTTGATCTGGTGGAACCTTTACAAGATCAGCCTCGCAAACCCCAACAGATGCCCATGGGGGATGAAAAGAAAGATGAGGGAGTAGGAGATCCTATCAAAATATTGCTCAAGGAGGCCCTCGAAAACAAAGGAACACGATGATGGATAACTTTTCCCAAATCCTTCAACGACTGCCCACCAGCAGCGCATCTGCATCCAGCAGCCACACTGGAGGCACGACTCCCTTTAAGGTACAAGTAAACTTTGACATTCCCATATTTTAGGGTAAAATAGATGTAGATGCCATAGATAGATGGTTGAATCTATTAGAAGGATATTTCTCTATTCATGACTTTTCCGACCGGGAGAAGATTATTTTTTCACTCCTCAAAGCTACCCCCCATGTTAAGGACTGGTGGGAAACCTATTGTGAGAAAAAGGACGAGATAGAACCCTCTCTGTTATCAACCGTACCCACTTGGAATTCTTTCTGAGATGCCATTAAGGAAAAATACTATCCAGTGGGGAGCTATGAGGACAAGTACATATAATGGACCACACTATGACAACAAAGGCATCAAGATGTGCATGAGCTAATGAATCCATTCCATACCCTGTGCACAAAGTTGGGTATCAAAGATTTAGAGAAACATTTGGTGCTAAAGTATCACGGTTGTCTGCACAGATACATTTAGGAGGAAATGAAGTTCCTCGACATCTCCTCGCTTGGTACGGAAATCCGGTATGCTGCCAAGATTGAGCAGAAATTCAAACAAAATAAGAAATAATTTTGATCTGCGAATCAAAAGCAAGGGAAAGGTGCCCCCAAACTGCAGAACAAAGGACAAAGCCAAGGCATGGTGGCCCAAGAAAACGTGCCAAAGACATAAGCAAAGAACAACACCGTGAAGCCAAAGAAGGACACGGGAAAGTGGTGTGAGTTCCATAAGAGTAACAACACAAGTGAGTGTCGGGCCAAGCAGTCGCAAGTGGCCAAGATGAGGGCTTCTGAATCAAATGCATGCTCTAACTCTGAATCAGAACCTGACAAGTTGAATGAAAAAGGGAAGCATATTATTGATGCGGAGCCCAACATCGTTGTTGCCACTACGAAGATCCTATTAGCCACCTGTGAAACTTGTTATACCAAAAGATGGCTATTGAGGCTGCTTTTTGTCTATTTTTCATTACCTCCTTAGCCCCTTTTTGGCCTAATTTGACACCTATAAACCCTCTTGTCCCTCTCCTAAGTCCCTAAAATGATTAGACCTTCATCAACCACAGTTAAAGGTAAAAGCAGTATAAGTAGAGTTGTTTCCACTATTTTATAGCTAGTATTAGGAATTTTTTTGTAATATGATATTTGTCAACTTATCACTATGGGCAGAACAATCGATATATTGTAGAATGTGTTGATTAGCTTGGAGTAATTTTCAGACAGCCTACAATGGAGGTGCCAACATGGGAAGCTCTAGCTCAAGTCCCTGCTTAGCAATACAACGTCCTTCTAGCACTTTGGCATAGTCAAAACTGGTGGAGGGCCAGCTGGCCATTCTATAGCATAATGGAGTTCGATTCATTCAAAGAATATTTTATATATATATATATATATAGCTGGTATCAATTGTAATCAAAACTATTAGTATGATTTAGATCAGGAAGTGCCAATTTTGTGGATTCCAGATCTCTAGTCTCCAACGCTTGCCATGTCATGGAACTGTTACTAACTTTAAGATGTAAGCATGCCTATAAAGGCAGAGACTCGACTTTTGATGACAGAGGTTAATATAATACATCTTTCATCTGTCCATTTACGTTGTGTTGTGCTTTGGTGTTCTAAAGCAGAAATCGATTTGAAATGCCGGTGTGTTCTTGATTGCTTGAAGATTGTCGTGGGTGTGATGAGTTTCTGAAGCAGATTACTGTAGGTGTGAACTAAGTTTGTAATCAGCGTTTTCCCGAGTGTGGCAAGCGCCCACCACAGCCGGTTTAGTTTGGTAGAATAGCTAGAGGTAATTCTTAGTCACTGTGTGATTGAATTTGTAGTTGCAGCGTTAATTATTTTTACAGATCGATTTGTTCTAGTTTGCTTTACATTTGCCAGAGTTCAGATTTGAATTACAGAATTGATTTGGATTTACATTTTCCAGAGTTTAAGAGATTTAGATTACACCAGTCAATTAAATAGTGAGAGTCAATTTACGTTTAACAGAGATTACATTTGTTGGGTTTCAAAAATTCGTGGATTTAAAATTGCAGAGTTCATTAAATTGTGGAAATCGATTTTTAGCATATGTCACATTTGCTGAAGTTTCAGGAATCTAGTGATTTAAACTGCAAAGATTCAATTGTGAAAATTGATTTTTGTTTGCTGGATTTACATTTACTGAAGCGTCCAGAATTTGGGTGATTTAAATTGCAGAGCTAATAATTGTGACAGTCGATGTATGCTTGATTTACATTTTCCATAATACCCAATATCTCGTTGATCTGAATGTAGGAATGTAGAATAAATTGAATTACGATTTGGTTTCGACTTAATGTACGTTTTCCAGAATTCCCAAAAATCGTTGTTTCGAATTCTTGATTGCAGAAGTTAATTATTCCTCGAAATCGACTTGTGTCGTGGCTCTAATTCCTGTTGCTATAATCTAAAATCATTGCTAATTAGATGCTCGAGTGCCCAGTTGTTTGATCGATGTCAGCATTGAGTTTACATTGCCATAGCAGAGTAATTTTATATCCCCAGGATCATATTGGAATGTCCTCTTAAAAACCCTATGATTATAGTTGAAGGTGTGTTCGATTTCTCCCATAGAGACTACATTCCATTTGTCACCACATGTGCATCGTTTTTACTTGAGCATTGCCCAGAAACATAGTTGAGAAAAAAATCTGTCCTCTCCCTAAACAAAAAAATTGGTGACTGTATTTCCGCATGGATGAACAAAGCTTGATTGTATACATTTGATTCAATCCTTTGATGAGAACATTTTGCTAAACCAATTCCAATAGCAGAGCACATCTCGGATTGCAATTAAGATTCAATGGTTCACTATTCTGTGTGTTGAATGACCCTATGCATTAAGTAATCGATGACCTATAGATGTGCATATCCTAGATTGATGCCACTGTGATAGCAGAGAATTGTCATGATTGTGTTTGGATCCTTTTCATTTTGATTTAAAGAAGCAGTGTTGGATTTCATTTGAATTCTAGCTTACTGTTACTTAAAATATCAACATAGAAGTATGAAATAGAGAGTGAAAAATTCTTTTGAGATCTCAGAAAACAAGACATTTTGTGTCTAGTGTGTTGATTAGGTGGAAGAAAATGGATGATGTATAGAGTAGTTTCGAGCAGAGAAATTTTCCCATTCCTTTAGCATATTTAAATTGGTAATTGCAATTTGTTTTTTTGTAGTTGCATTAGTGAGATCCCTTAGTGAAAATGGTATTCCTTGAAAACAGAGTTCTAATTAGCTTGGACTGATGTTTGGATTGGTGTCTTAGGTTTCACAATTTCAATCCACAAAAGTTAACTCTTGCAGCCTGATTAGAAAGGCAATCATTTGTTGAGCATTGAAACCTTCTTGCAAATCCCAGGGAATGATTATATAATTGCCATGATAGTGTCAACTATGAAAACCAAGAGTTAAATTCATCTTTGTCTCTATTTTACACCTTGATGTGACATGTGTTGATTAAATTCATTATCTTATTGCAGAATGACTATCATAATGGAAGCCTAAGTAATCTTACCTAAGCGCGATTGGAAAATTGTAATTCGAAACTCATACCCAAAGAACAGTTGCACACTCTGATAGCTTGATTCTAATGTAATTTGGTTTGCCAAGAAGAAATTAAAATTTCCAAGAGTAAGTGACATATGTATACATTGGAGGATTGGAGGCTGTCATGACTAGAGTCTGTGTGGGAAATTGATATCCAAACCAGTGTGATGCTCCACTTTTCCACTTAACCCTAGTATAGTGAAGTTGGCATGGAGTATTGTTATCAGAAATAATTTGAGATATCATTTGTAATTACAAGTTTGTTGTGTGAAGTGTGAGATCATTTATCGGTTTACTCAGATTAGAAATTCCTTTCAAAGTGTGACCTCTGAAAATCAGAATTAGGGTTTTTAAGGTTTCTCTTGAAGCAATGAGTCATTATTGTTGTTGATGAGTAATGGTTTTGATTCCAGATTTAGATAGATAGAACGAATATTTCCAACCAGTATTTTCTATGAATTGATTGATTTTCAAGGTGTGTGTTTATCGATGTTTTTTTGTGCCTCCATTCTTGAATTAAACATCATAAGGAATCATGAAAACTTCAACTCTAAGAGATAAATCTTGAGAGCACAGTACAGCTCGTGTTTACGAGCCTGGGTTGATACATAAATATTGATGAATTATTTCGACAGTTATTTCACACAACATTTTGGCGCCATTGCCGGGGAGGCTGTAATTTCAAGATTCAGGTAATAATTATTGTTTGAAGTTTCAGAGATCTTGCAGGACTGTCAAAGGGCGGAGAGAGTACGGTAAGACGTGAGTGAAGAGCCACGCATCCACTTTTGTGGGGTTGCTCCAAAGTCTAACCGATTACTGCTTGTTCTCAACTTTATTCTTATTTCCTTATGCGTAGAAGTAGACCTAGGGATAATAAAGGTAGATTTATTTCCAGTTCTCAATTTCCTAAAAATTTTGGTCCAATAAAAACTCCATTAACTAACCCCATTGATCATTACGCAGGTACTAAAAATGAAAAAGGGAGTACCAGTGGGAAGGAGATTTTGGAAGGGGAGCTTGCAAACCAAGAAGAAATAAGGTTGTCCATTGGCTCTCTCTCCACCAAAATCAGCGTCAATATGGCAAAAAATGAAAGTGAGAACAAAAAAAACAAGGGTAATCATCGAGAAGAGGAAGGACCCACTTTCTTTGGAGGAAACAGGAATGGCCGAAGGGAAGAAAACATTGATGGACCATGAGGGGGACCAGACGACGAGGATGAAGAAACTACCTTTGGGTTTCCTATCCTCGACATCACCAGGAATATCACAATGAAGAGCATTCCAATGACCTCCCTGCCGCTCTTTTATGGTAAGTCCTCCGAGTATCCTGATGCTTTTCTTTTCGAATTTGATATTTTGTGTAGAAGCTATAATTACTACGATGATGCACACAAACTGAAACTGTTTCCAGCCACCCTGAAGGATTCCGCACTTCGATGGTTTATGAGCTTAGGGAAAAACACCATATACACTTGGGATGACATGAAATCTATATTCCTTAATAAATATCAGGATTTCTGCAAAACTAGGGACCTAAATGATATTATGAGAATGCAACAACTAGATGACGAGAGCCTAGAAGAATATCCTGAGCGCTTCCTGTATCATTTTCAAAAATCTCGAGGAGCCCATCTAGAGGAAAAAATGGTCAGAACAATCTTTATAAAGGGATTAAGAGACAAATGCATCGAGACTCTAAATCTCTTAAGTGATGGGGATATTTACAAAAAGTGTTTTGCTGAAATAGCCGAACTTTTTCAAACCTATTCTAGAAGCTAGGCTAAAGTAGGTAGGAAGCTACATGATAGTCTTCGAGACACTGCACCTAAACACCAGAAACCTACTTCTGCTACCGTCACTAGGGTCGAACTAGGGAACCTACTAGAAGACTTCAAAATTGACATCTTAAACACCATTGGCAACCAGCTCGACACAATGAAACATAAGAAGAAACAAGAAGATGAAAGGGCTGCTATGGCAATCTTTTGTCCCAGATGTAGGCAAAAGCATATGGAAAGAGAGTGTCCCATCAACAGTATTGAGGTTTGTGGAATTTTTTCCTTAGAACACGCTACCAGTAAATGCCCTTCTCTTCCCAGTCTGCAGGCCATCTATAAAGGGAATGCTGAAACAAATGATCCATCACAAGAAAGTAAAAAGCCCTTTTGGAGAGGCCCCAATCAGAACATGTTCCTAGAACCTAGTTCCCAAGGGTATAGTCAAACGCAACCCTGGAACTTCCAACTAGCATATCCTCCTTGGGCTTCTCCTCAAACCCAAAACACCCCATGGAACCAGAACTGGAGGACAAACCCTTATACCAACCCCTATCATCCACAGAGCCAGTTCTATGCGCCCTACCCGAATATGCCAAGCACCCCGACATATCAGCAAGGGTATAATCCTCACACCTATCAAGGGTACAAACCAACCATGCAATCCTATCAGCCAGGGTATAACCCTCCCACATATCAACAACCATTTCTTTCATCCCCTCCCTTGCATCAACTTTTACCTGCACCATCTGACCCATCATCATCTTCGTAGGCACCTCCAAACCCACCTCACCCTACATCATTGCCTGCGCAACCCATACCTAACCCAAACCACAATAGATTACCTCAACCTGCACAGAACATAAACATCTAGCCCTTCCCTACATACATGATCACTACCATCCCCTTGAACGAAATTCAGTTATGATCAGGGAAAACAATTAATAACGGGAAATCAGTTGTTTTCATAGAGGAGGTCCCATCCACATCATCCAAAAACCATATGCAAAATGAAAAACAAAAACAAATACAAGAATAAGAATCAAATGAACCACCCTTCCCAGAAAGACTCCTTGTAAAGAAGGAAGAGACTCCTTTGGAATATAACCTAGAAGATGAATTAAGGAATGTCTGCAATAAAATTCCACTCTTGCAAGCTATCAGAGGCATCCCTATTTATACCAAAATTGTCAAGGATATCTGCATCAAGAAGCCAGGTAGGAAAGGGCATAAGAACCAGAGCGTAAAAATCATGAGCCAAATTTCCACCATGATTTCTGACTTACCTGCGAAGTATCAGGACCCTAGGAATCCCATTGTCACCATTGAAATAAACGGAGTACTTCTGCCAAACACACTTGTATACATAGGGGCGGCAATCAATGCCATGACATATGAGACTATGACATCTTTGCAGTTGCCAGGGCTTAAACCCACCCCCATCATTTTGGAAATGGCAGACAAATCCATCATCAAACCAATAGGAACCCTAGAAGACGTAGTGGTCACTATAGCTTCCTGGCAATACCCTATAGATTTTATCATTATTTCTCCAAAAACCTCGAGCCCTGGACATCCTGTAGTTCTGGGACGCCCTTGGTTGGCAACTATTGATGCCATCATAGGGTGCAGAAATGGAGAAATGATCATTTCCAATGATTCCACTAGCCAAGCCTTGTCTATTTTCCCCCCTGCCTAGATAGCTGCAGAAGCACCATTATGGCTCGAAAGCCCCTACGGAGATGAAGACTGTATGTTTCCTTTGCTTACATTAGAACAGTCTAAAGGTCTCTAGGAACAGTCCGATGAACATATCTTGCACCAGTTTTTATCCCACAGTTCTTGTATTGATTATCCAATTTCTTTTAATGGTTACCACCATGTTTTTAGTGATGAGTTCCAGGAAGCCTACCATCTAGCCGTGTTCGCATCTTTTGCCGCAATAGAGGAGAGCCGTGAACTCACTACAGAGCCTGTCGAAATTACTGAAGGAAGAACCTTACACATCGGTGCCAAATTGACCACGGAACAAAAGCAACAATTGATGGATATGATTCGTAAGCAATCTGGAGCATTCGCTTGGGATTACCTTGACATGCGAGGCATCCATCCAGACGCATGCATCCATTACATTTACACTAACGAAGAGATGAGACCTGTCCGACAGACACAAAGATGAATGAACCTAGCATTGAAAGAGATTGTCAAGGAAGAGCTCCAGAAACTCCTAGTTGTGGGCTTCATCTATCCTATTTCAGACAATATATGGGTGTCACCTCTGGTGATGGTGCCGAAAAAGAATAGTAAGTGGTGTATCTGCGTTGACTACAGAGAACTAAACAAGGCCACATTGCGCGACTACTTCCCTCTGCCCTTCATCGATCAAGTACTTGACACACTCTCAAGTAAGAAATATTTCTCTTTTTTAGATGGGTATAGTGGATAAAATCAAATCCAGATAGCTGAAGAAGATCAGGAAAAGAACACATTTACAAGCCCTTGGGGCACCTATGCATATAGATTCCTCCCTTTTGGTATTTGTAATGCCCCAGCTATGTTTCAAAGAGCTGTACTTTCCATTTTCTCCAATTTGGTCCATGAATGTGTAGAAGTCTACATGGATGACTTCACAATCTATGGAGATTATTTCGGTCAAGCCTTGGCCAATTTAGAAAAAGTATTGATTCGCTGTCAAGAAGCAAACTTGGCCCTTAGCAGTGAAAAGTGCAGAATGATGCAAATAAAGGGAATCGTTCTGGGTCATCATGTGTCATTAGAAGGAATTAAAGTTGATCTGGCAAAAATTGAGTTAATCTCACATATTCCCATTCCTAGTTCACAAAAAGAGGTAAGAATTTTTCTGGGCCATGCAGGTTATTATCGTCATTTTATCGAGAATTTTACTAATATTTCAACACCATTATTTAAGTTATTAACTAAAGATGTTGAATTTGTATGGAATGTCAACTATCAACAGGCCTTTCAAATACTAAAAGACAGATTGTCTACCGCTCCAGTGTTGAGAGGACCAAACTAGTCCCTACCATTTCACATATGTACCGACGCTTCAAACACTGCGCTAGGAGCAGTTTTGGGACAAAGGGAAGATCGCTATCCTTATGCTATCTATTTTATTAGCAAAAATATTTCACCTGCCGAATTAAATTATACAGTCACTGAGAAAGAATTGTTAGCAGTTGTTAGTATGAATTCTTCGTCGAAGTGTACGAAAAAGAACCACTTTAGCTACGCATAACTAATAGCCCTAACAACAATAGAGGCTGCCAAACATCTTCAGATCTGTGATTAGTAGTTAAAATGTTGCAACAAACAGATCTATAAATGGAAAGACATTAAGCAGTAAAGTAAAGAGTTTGCTCCATGCATCCAACAGACAAGACAAGAACACGATTTTTGAATGAATTTTTATATTACAAGGCACCTGGGAGGAAAACAAGAAGGTGTATCCAGATCTCCTCAATGGGATGGGTTCTTTGTAGTCCTCAGCACTTCAGATCTAAGCTTTCTCTCTCTTGTAGGTGTAGAAAACCCAATGCAGAAAATAGAGCTCAATGGGAGCAAATGATGGAAAATGAGACCAAGTGTATAGATCCAGAGTGATCTAGTAGGCAACAAAAGGTGAGGAATGATGGAGAAGAACCCTCCTATTTATAACAAAATATTGGGTCATTCTAGATCTTGGTGCATGATTAAAATAATGTTAACCAAATCTAGATCCACCTTTATGGAATATTTTATTATATTTGTTGGAGGAAAGGGTGTTTGACTTGGGTCAAATCCCTTGATTACTGAAAAATAAATAAATAAATGATTTATTTATCTTTTTAAGGAAGTGGTTGTGAGATAATCAAATAAATAATGATTTATTTGATTAATGGTGGGTGATTTGGTCATATTTAACAAGGAATATTATCTAAATAAGATTTAAATAATTATTCCTAGGAAATAACAAGATAACTAAGGGTTTATCTCATTAATTTCTTTGTTTTTGGGTTAAACATGACTGGGAATAATAATTAAATTATGGTTTAATTAATTATTCCATGAGGAAAATCAAACAAATATAGGTTTGTTTAATATTTCCTTTTGGGGTTTCCTATTTTAACATAGTGAAAGCAGTTTTACTTAGGGTAAAACCGGTCTTACATGGTGTACTTGGGTCCATCTAATGATAAAAGGTTAGATGACCAAAAAATGGTGTAACAGATTGCCCCCCAGCGTGCGAGTGTCAGGAGAAAATCGTATGACCGAAGTACGTTGTAAGAACACAATCACTAGACAACAAAAGGGGTGTCAGAGAGAGAAATGTGAGGTAGAGAGTGTGCTGAAGGACTAGACCCTGAGGAGACGAGACTCGCAGGTGCAACAAGTCTCTTTTTATGAGAGGGTACCTGTGCTGAAGGCGGCGGGGGAGGCATACCTATGCCCACCGAGACAAAGTACAAAAGAATAGTGTGTCCAGTAAACAAGGGACCGAACCATAGAGTACGGTATCGTAATCGGGGCAGGATAAAAATACAATGAAAAGGGAGTCTCACATACATGCGCGTGCAGGATAACGGCCAGGACTAAATCTGAGAATATACGAGTACATGAGATAAATACAACCCAAATGCCCCTGTAAATGGGGAAGGGCTCACAAAATCGGGTGATGCAAATCAAAGAGGCGCGAAGTGGCTAAGGCCAACATCATCAAAATCTGGAGCGGCATCGAAGGCTGCAAAGAAGAGGTCATCCGGGAATGTGGGGGGCTACCTGCAGGGCCACCCCCTCATGAGGGCTGAGACATCTCACACACACCCGGGAATCATCAAGAGCTGCTGCTGGATCACTGAACCATCGAGTATACGGATCTCGATCATGCTGAAAGGAGCTGGAGAAACAATCAAGTCAAAGGGGAAGAAGAGAGCCCTTAGCCTGATCCGAGGCACCGAACAATAGTGGAAGCTGGAACCAAGGTACACCGCCCTCTAGACCTGGCTTCTGGAATGAATGAGCTGATGTCGACAGAAGGAGGTCCGCCATAGGTGAGGCAATGAGAGATCCTCAACTAAGGCACGAGAGAGAATAGTAGAGTGACGGACAGACTGACACTAATGATGATGGCGGAATGGAAAGGGTGGGGTGGCGAGTGAACGACTTCCCTTGTTAGAGCATAAAGGACATGAATGACATGGCAGCGACTGACACAATATCAGAAGGGATAGGGGACAGTGAGGCTGAAGGTCATGATATGCGACACAAGAGAGGAACCAAGCAATAACGGAAGGAGGGTTATGGTGGGGTACAAAGGTACGCCGGATAGACTCCATGAATGCAATGATGACTCAACTTGGATGCTCTAAACAAGGGCGACACGATAGTGCTGCCACACAATAAAGGCCCCAATGGGGGACCAAGGAAACATGAGTACAAGGTGGGCACTCATGACGAAAATCGTCACGAACATGGACAAGTAAGGGGACAGTATGGTGCCCCAAGTACAAGTGTCGTAAGTGAGGAAATTTGATTTTAAGGAGCGGTAAAGTGACCCTTCTTGGACAAAATGTGTCCGTGTGAAGTATCAAATCACCAAAAACTAATGGAAACCCATTTGAGACCTCGGTGAGATCTTTCTAGCGGTTCTGACGGTTCGTCGAACGGGGCTACGGTGTGATCGCAGCAGTCGAAAGAAGAAATAGGGGTTCTCTTTTAATAAGGCAGTTTTCCCTCCAAAATAATTCATTTGCTATTGTTGCTGTGGTGAATGTGGAGAGGAGGGAAGGCCCTAAATCTTGCGGCGAACGTAGCGGACAAACCGACCGTTAGAATCGAGATCTGTCAGTTGGAGGTAAGAGGCCTAACCTTGCTCTTGCATTTTGATGGATTACTTTTGCAGTTTAGGGCCCAACCTTCCAGAAACAGCCCCTCCTGCATCTCTACAGTCGGGTCGCACTTTTTGGGGCAAGAAGTGCGACCCAGGACGCAGGTTTGAGGGCAAAAAGTGTGACCTGGTCCAGAAAATGGCAGAAAACTGCGACCTGGGAGATGAGGGGGTTTTGGTGCTGTTTGATGGCTGGAAGCTGGGTTTTGGTATTTGGTTATGGTTTGCCCGATCTGAACGCTGACAAATGTGATGTGTTTGTGCAGGTATGGCAGAGTTACGGGTCAACTGGAGAGAGAGAGATCTGGGGACACTTCGGACAGAGATCCAGGCGGATCAGGGCGTCCGTCGTATGTTGGCCAGATTTGGGGTTCTTAAGTTTGTGGAGAACCCATTGATGAGAGCAGGGGAACTGTTACTGGCCCGGATTATCAATTATTGGGATCCAGATCAGGAGATCTTTGTGGTGCAGGGGCACAGGATCGAACTGACGGTCCAGGATGTGTACTTCCTGACCGGTCTTCCGCCACTGGGGATGGTGGGAAACACACAGCCAGTGTTGCCGCGTGGGCGACATATCATGGAGTTTGTGGAACGCCATGGTCGACCGGGTCTCCAAGTCAAGGGGACTCGAATATCGATCGAGGATCTAGAGAGGCTAGAAACTCGTGCAGTGCCCGCAGCTGTGCTGCGAATCCTGGGCAGCCAGGCGTTCCATCACATCACTCGGGGGCAGATGATGTTAATGGAAAGTGTATTGGGTGGGACCTACTATGGGTGGGCCCAAATGTTGTTGGTGTCGCTAAAGCGACAATTGTCACTATGCAGGCGGCAGGTGAACCATGACTGTGCATATGGGACTTTGTTGTGCGCCTTCTTCTTTGAGAAGATCCCGACCTTGAGGCCTCATGTACAGCTTCCAAATGGGGGCCCGAGAGAGCCCAGGATGCGCCGTTGGGGACGGCTACTGTGCAGAGGAGGAGGAGGGGCGGTCGGGCGAGTATTTCGACCAGATTTTTTTGCCCATTGGGATCAGATGCCTTTGTACATAGACGACTATCCTTATAGTGGGATGAGTTATTGTGGGGATCCGGACCTGCCACTTCCGCCTGGTCGAGTCTGGGGACCCGATGGTAAGTGACAGATTGCTATTCTTGTATGGGCATGTTAAAGTATTTTGAATAGTAGAGTAAGGTACTGATTCATGTACTTTTGGTATGCAGATATAGCACCGGTGAAACCGGACGGATATATGGGACGACCGGCAGCGTCTGGGGCTACAGGTCCAAGTGGTTCGAGAGCAGCGCAAAATGAGGATGCAGCTGCCCGGCTGGAGGATATCCGATGTAGATGCGAACGGTTGTTGACCGGAGTATCAGAGCGCGGGTGGCAGGATTTGGACGACCAGTTCATAGAGCCGTGTGTTGGTGTACCCTCGGAGTGGCGAGGTGTCATGCGGCGCATGGCGATAGCCGGTCAGGCGATGCGCGATCTACAGGCTGCAGGGGCAGAGCCATTGGCTCGAGATCCTCCAGATAGTGATTAGGGGTGGGGCATGTGGTGCCCCCTTTGATGTATGTAGGGGCAGGTGGTGCCCCCTATGATGTATGTAGGGGCAGGTGGTGCCCCCAATTTTTGGCTTTTTGTTTGTAACATGCTATGGGCATGTCATATGTATTGGAGTATATGGACTCTAAATGTATGCTTTGCGACACATATTATGGATATGTATCGTCTTTTGATGGTTGATTTAATGTTATTTTCTTGTATGAAATGTGTGTGATAAATGCCAATCTAGAACATGGTTTGCAATACTATCTACGTAGCGATTCTGGTCTCGGGGTACATGGTTGAAAGTTATGGTTTCAAACGCACGTATTAAGAATTTCACTTGTAAATAGCGTCTAAACAGCACAAGGTTATGCACACGATAAACACCATTTAGTTGCATTACAAGAAGCAGGGAATCCAAACGAACGTGCAGATGGAGGATGCGATGAAAGAGGGCATCGGCTAATAGGCCACGCACTGCATCATATTCGGCCTGATTGTTGGTGGCAGAACCAATGCATACCTTGTTAGAAAGAACGAGGTCATGCAAGGGGGTGAAGATGACCCAACTTGCCGAGGCAAGATTCCTGGAGTAGCGACTTGCACCGTCGGCATAACCGATAAAAGGTGTGGATGGGGGGTCCTGCAAAATGGTGTGACAAGACAATAAACGAGGGGATGAAAGGAAATGACGGCAGCGTGAGGGTATAGAAGTCATCGAGTGGCAATGGCAGGAGGAGGGGGAAGTGGCAGGATGAGCAAGCCTCAAACAAGGTGGTGTATGAGAGCTATCGGAAACATGGTGAGGACTCGGGCTGCAGAGGTCAACAGAGACACAAGTGGAGTGATCTCGAGTATGAGGAGGAATAGAGTGATCAAGGGACACAATAGGGGAGGATGCAGACGGGCTAGGCTCCGAGTGTCTTGCAGAGGAGGATAGGTAAAGGATGGTTACCGTAGACTCCGTCATCTGGACATCGGGGGGAGGAATGACAATGGGAGCGGGAGGATCCTCGGGTTGGCCTGAAGCATACTGCGCGAGGATGGGAGAGGCAGATTGATTCTGTTCAACCTCGTACTCTCGAATGACCTCTAAAGAGGCGCGATAATGCGTCAGGTGAGGACAGCGGTGGGAGTAGTGGCCATGGACACCGCACAAGGTGCACGGTTTGTTGGTGCGGAGAGTCTTGGGGTTCTTGGTTACGGACGAAGAGGAGGCTTCAGGGGCCGTAGATTCGGGGAACGCGACTTTAACCATGGGTTGGATACGGGGCAACTCGGGACAAGCATGGGTGGCATGACCGGTGACATCGCACAAGGCACAGGGCTTGGCAGGTTGGGGAGGGGTCGGGTCAGTCGTGGTGGTCTTATCTTTTGGTGCCCCCTTACGGGCTTTGCATTTCTTCTCGGGAGCTGTCACGATAGGAGAGGGATCCTGCGGAGGTGCTGGAGGCACAGTAGCAACGGAAGAAGCGAGGGGGACCGGTTGGACCGGTGTCAAAGCCATGTAGGGTTTGGGGTGACCAGGATGGGTGGCGGCTGGGGGATCAAGGTACCAGACCGGAATGCCCAAGGTCAGGTTAGGAAGGGAGAGGGTGGCCATGATGGGGACAGAATATACGCCGGGAGGGGGAGCCAGGAAGGGGATCTGTCCAGCAGGGTAATGGCCGGGAGGGACAGCTCCGAGATGGTTAAGGCCAGGGGGAACCGAGCCAGGGGGGTAAAGGGGTTCAGGGATACCAGCTGTAGGAGGAAGGCCAGAAGGAGGAGGTCCGGTTGGCAGAGAAGTATGGCTAGGAGCGGGTTGCGGAGGGCGGGGAGGAGGTGGCTGACTAGCCGAGGCAGGCCGTTTATGGGCAGCCTGAGACGATTGCATCATGCAAACATTTGACAAGCTGGGATCAGTAACAGGAGGGGGGGGAAGATGAGGAAAAGTACCAAGCAGGGTGGAATCTTTATAGACGCCGGGGGAGACACTGGTCAAAGAATCGACGGTTTGCTTATTGGCTAGAGAAGAGATGGTCGTCTCGGAGGAGGTCTGAGACGGCGGCTCATGATAAGATAGCTGGTCGATGGTGACTATCTTCCCATTATGTGGGAAAGACATCTTGCGGAAAACCGCGGATGGGACAACAGACATGGCATAGGTGTAGCTTCGCCCCAATAGAATGTTGTAGTCTAGTGGGGCGTCAATGACTTCGATGTCAACGCAAACAGTCTTACCGGCGAGGGTGATAGGGCAATTACGAAACAAGCCAATGGGCTGGGAGGCGTGACCGTCCCACGCTCTAAGGGTGATCGTGGAAGGGGCCAGCTCAGGGGATCCGAGTTGCTTCCAAACCGAAGCGGACATCACGCAGGTGGATTCCCCCTCGTCAATTATACACCGGGAAACGATGGCGTTCCGTATCTTGACTGGGATTTGGAAGGCGACGGAAGGAGGGAGGGGAGGGTGATCCGATTGAGTGGCGTCGAAAACAATCATTTGGTCGTCAGCAGGATCTATAGCGCCCACGGCAGATAGTAGAGCCTTCTTTTGGGAAGGGCATGACTGGAGGAGTTCCAGCGTGGAAATGGCAGCAGGGGACTGTGCCAAATCATCTACTATGCTATACGACTGAGCGGCTCGACCACAAGAAGCATTTCGGCATAATGGTCCCTTTGGAATCTTTGGATGAACCTCAACTTTGGGTTGAGGGATGTGTAAGGGACCATTGGATGTCGAAAGAGGCTCTGTAGAACCTGAAGAGGGAGACTCGGGAGCAGACTGAGCAGGAGGCTTGGGGTACTGGCGAGACCAAGTTTGAAGGTGAAGGTCGACGGATGGGGAAGGATCGGAGTGCATCATAAGGATCTGGTAGTCAGAGGAACCAGAAATGGAAGGGGGGGTGGCTACCTGGCTGTCGGGCGGTTGGGTGGCCACGAATCCCTGTTGAGGGAAAGGATCAGTGAACACAGCCGGCTGGGTAGTGGCCACGTTGGGAGGAGCATGAGGGGAAGTATGCTGTCCGCGCAATGTGGCTTGAGACTCCCACATCTGCCGCATCTGGGGTAAGAGAGGACAATCGTGCGTGTAATGGCCATAAACACCGCAACATGAACAGGGTTTGTTTGTACGAAGCAGCCTGTTCGGCTTGGGCGGAATGCCCTGTTGCTGGTTGTTAGTGTTAGAGTCCATACCAGAATTGGGTCCTCGGTTACCAGGGGCAGATTGGTTCTGGTTGCCTCTCCGCCTTCTTTGAGAAGAAGGGGGATTAGTCGCGCCCTGCTGTGCAAATACTTGCCCTGGAGGAGGCTGTAGGTGTTGTTGCTGGGGTTGAGGAGGCAAGGGAGGAGGAAGCGCATATGCTGAAGAAGCTGGCGCACCAGGCTGCGGATAAGGGTAATGGGTAGGGTGGGCAACATTAGGGTAAGCAGGAGGTTGGGCAAAAGGAGGAGGCATGCCGTATCCTGGATGCATGTTACCGGGAGGGGGAAAAGTGCTGGAGGAGCTGGCCCCTCCTTGAGGGAGACCATAGCCCATAGGAGGTTGGGCGTATGGATGGGAAATGGCTCCAACGATACCGTCAGCGGAATGAGATGCCCCTGGGGCGTTAGCACCACCGGGCCTGGGGATGTCAAGAAGGACGGTATAAACGTAACCAGACTGAGCATAGATCAGGTCATATTTCAAAGCTATTTGGAGGGCGGCTTCTTCAGTTTGAGGGAAATGGGAGGCGACATCTTTGCCAATGGGAGCGGGAAGGGTGCGCAGGAACCAGTCCATGTAAACCCGATCTTCGAAGGGAGGGGCTCGACATAAGCTCCGTCTTCGTCGCCATTCCTGAACATGTGCGGAAAGGCGTGTTGAAGAGGCTTGCTTAAAGGAAGTCAAGAGCTCCGTGCCAGTATCGTATCGGAGGGGGAGCTGGAAGTACGACAAAAAGGCTTGGGCAAGAGTCTCAAAGGTGGTATGGGTAGAGGTGGCTTGTTCAACATACCATTTAGAAGCTTTGCCGGTAAGCGTGCGTTGGAACAAACGAAGACGGATGGAGTCATCGGTAATGGAATTGGAGGAGCACCACATATGGAAAGATCGGACGTGATTGGTTGGATCTTCTCCATTAAGGCCCTCAAACTTAGGGATGTCTGAGGGGAGCTTGGTTGGCATAGCGGGCCAGTTAGCATTGTGGTGAATGGGGTCGTTGATCAACTGATGGAAATTGGGGAGGCTGAGGCCTGCAATGTACGGCAGCACAGGGGTGGCCGGGGTAGTTCCTATGGTGGTTCCGCTAGTAGTAGGGCCGGCATTGGGGCCGGGAGAACCACTAGCGTTAGGCCCTGGACCAGACATGGTGAAGGGGGCAGGAGAACCGGGAGGAGAAGGAGGACCCGAGGAATCAGGGGAGGAGTCGGAGTGCGGACTCGAAGGTGGACTGGCTCGACGACGGCGGTGCGGAGCAGGTCGATCAACCGGAAACTGAGGGTGAAGGCCAAGAAGTCTTCGGGAAAGGCGCCTTGGGGGCGCAATGATGACAGGAAGAAGGAAACCGACAAGGGCAGAAAGGGACAGAATCAAGTAATGTCAAGGGCAGATAAGGTGCAGTGACAATTGATTTTAGAGTCTTTGCCAGGCGGTGTTAACCAAGCGCTTCTTCACTTAGGGTCAGTGTGTGGCGTGCGTTAATTTTAATTTTTAAACCCTTTCCGTTGTTGAGAGCAAGAAAAAGTGTGCTGCGTAGCTGAAAATAAACCTACAGAGAACATAATATAATGCTGAAATAACAGAAAAATAACAGCTACGTGTGCATCTATCTAACCCAAGAAGGTGGGTCTCTCACAACTATGCTGAAAAGAAAGGGAAAAACTACGTAAAACACACATAAAGGGAGCTCAACAGATCTAGGGTCGAAAGGGACAGGGATCTGGAGGATAAAGCTGCAGGCAAGAGGTGCAGGCAGGTCACAGCCAAGAGACAGAGGCAAGGTGGCTGGAAAAAGGGAAGGAAATCAGCAAAAAACCGGAGGGGCGAGGCGGAGGCCTTCGGGGGAGGTCCAAACAAAACGACAAGAGGTGATTTGAAAGGAAAAAGAGGCTGATTTCAATGGATACGGCAGGAGGTAACGGTCTACCGGAAAAAGGAAGTGAAGCTGCGAAACCAACGATTTGGAAAGCTTGACTAAAACTCTTCCACAAAAAGTGGAGGGTACTAAAGCCCTAAGGGGATGGGTTCCCACTTAGATGAGTAAAAATAGGTCAGATCTTGGTCAAGGCGGGCTGAGACAGAGGCTGGAAGGCCCTGACATAAGCTGCAGCAGAACCCAGAAAAATTGCAGAAAAATCACTGAAAAACTGGCAGGTCGCAGTTTCTGACCTGTTTTCAGTGCAGGTCGCAGAAAAGGGGCAGAAAAGTGCGACCTGGAGGTCCAGGTCGCAGTTTATGGGCCAAAAAGTGCGACCCCCCGTTTCGGTTGTCTCGGCGGCAGATTTTCAGAAAAGTTGCCGTCTCAGTTGCGGCTGGTGTCGCTTACCTGCGCAATAGGGCCAGAAACACACGGAAGTTAGAAATTTTAAGTTTTTAGGGTTTTATGTGAGAAAAATGACATAAAAAGAGGAAAACTAAGCAGCTGAAAAGAAGCCCTAGGGCCTGAAGTAGCTGGATATGCAGGAATATGAAAAACGACGGCGGTCGTAATTTAAAACCCGTGTGGAGTCGCCATTTGTTAGTATGAATTCTTCGTCGAAGTGTACGAAAAGGAACCACTTTAGCTACGCATAACTAATAGCCCTAACAACAATAATGGCTGCAAAACATCTTCAGATCTGCAATTAGTAGTTAAAGTGCTGCAACAAGCAGATCTATAAATGGAAAGATATTAAGCAGTGAAGTAAAGAGTTTGCTCCATGCATCCAACAGACAAGACAAGAACACGATTTTTGAATGAATTTTTATATTACGGGGCACCTGGGAGGAAACAAGAAGGTGTATCCAGATCTCCTCAATGGGATGGGTTCTTTGTAGTCCTCAGCACTTCAGATCTAAGCTTTCTCTCTCTTGTAGATGTAGAAAACCCAATGTAGAAGGTAGAGCTCAATGGGAGCAAAATGGCAGAAATGAGACCAAGTGTATAGATCCCGAGTGATCTAATATGCAACAAAAGGTGAAGAATGAAGGGGAAAACCCTCCTATTTATAACAAAATATTGGGTCATTCTAGATCTTGGTGCATGATTAAAATAATGTTAATCAAATCTAGATCCACCTCTACGGAATATTTTATTATTATTTGTTGGAGGGAAAGGGTGTTTGACTTGGGTGAAATCCCTTGATTAGTGAAGAATAAATAAATAAATGATTTATTTATCTTTTTAAGGAAGTGGTTGGGATATAATCAAATAAATAATGATTTATTTAATTAATGGTGGTTGATTTGGTCATATTTAACAAGGAATATTATCTAAATAATATTTAAATAATTATTCCTAGAAAATAATAAGATAACTATGGGTTTATCTCGTTAATTTCTTTGTGTTTGGGTTAAACATGACTGGGAATAATAATTAAATTATGGTTTAATTAATTATTCCTTGAGGAAAATCAAACAAATATAGGTTTGCTTAATATTTCCTTTTGGGGTTTCCTAATTAACATAGTGAAAGCAGTTTTACTTGGGGTAAAACTGGTCTTACATGGTGTACTTGGGTCCATCTAATGATGAAAGGTTAGATGACCAAAAAATGGTGTAACAGCAGTTGTGCATGCCATTGGGAATTTTAGACTTTACATTACCAGTTATGATACTTTTGTCCATACTGATCATTCTGCCATCAAGTTTTTAATAAATAAACCACTTACAAATGGTAGAATAACTATATGGCTATTGCTTTTGCAAGAATTTAATATAACTATCATCGATAGGCCTGGAAGGGATAACATAGCAGCTGAATTTTTGTCTCATTTGAATATTTGACAGGGAAGCACGGCAACTCCGACACCTAATGAATTCCCAGACGAAGCACTATTCGCCATTTCTGCCATCACTCCCTGGTTCGTTGATATTGCATACTATTTGGTATCAGGGAAATTACCACAGAGCATGTCTACCAGAGAAAAACATAACATTATACAATGCATTGATAATTATTCCTGGATTGAGGGAGACTTATTTTACACAGGACCAGACCTGATCATGAGGCGGTGTGTGCGGGAAGATGAAATGTACAATGTCTTGAGAACCTCCCATGACGAGCCTTGCGTGGGGAATTTTGCCGACAAATGAACCCCGTACAGAGTTCTCTGTACAGGGTATTATTGGCCCTCACTCTTTAAAGATGCCAAGAAATTTTTCTCCAGCTGTGATGCTTCCCAGCAGATGGGAAGGCTAGTTTCCTCTGACAAAATTCCTCTTCAAACGCAAATAGCCATTGAACCATTCGAGAAGTGGGCATTGGATTTTGTAGGGCCCATCTCTCCGATGTCGAAGAAAAAGAAATACATTTTGGTATGCACCGATTACGTCACCAAGTGGGTGGAAGCGAAAGCATTGTACACTGCCACGGAGAAGGCAGTAGTAGAGTTTCTGTTTGAAGACATTTTCATGAGATTCGGTGTACCGCGTGAGATTGTCATAGACCAAGGTACACAATTCACATCAAAATTGGTCAAGGCACTCACTAAACAATATCAGATTAAGCATTGTAGATCTACCCCCTACCACCCTCAAGCTAATGAGCAAGTAGAGTCCAAAAATAAAGTCTTGGAGTCCATCCTCACGAAAAATTTTCAATTGCACCATAAGGACTGGGCGGACAAGCTATTGGAAGCCTTATGGGCTTACAGGATTACCTGGAGAAATGTGATGGGACACACCCCGTATGAGCTAGTCTATGGGAAACAGGTACTTCTGCCCATCGAATTCCAAGTGAAGACATTTAGGACGGCTGCCCAATTGGGAATGAATTTGAGTCAAGCTCAAGAGTGGAGATTAATGCAACTAAATGAGCTTTATGAGATTCGACAGGACGCATACTACAAAACCTTGCTGGTACAAGATCAAAGATCCAGATGGCATGATAAATTCATCAAAAAGAAATTCTTCCGTGCCGGCAACTGGTTCCTATTGTACGACAGTAAGTTCAAACACTTCAAGGGTAATTTTTCTACTCACTGGTTGGGACCCTATGAAGTAGTTGAAGTCTTTGATAACGGGTCAGTACGTATTAAAACCATTGATAATGAACAGACTTCCTTCGTGGTGAATGGCCATTGACTAAAATTTTATCATAAACCGCTCTCACATGATTTTTTTTTACAGGACATTCAGAAGGATCCAGGACTAGAGCTGGTTCATGGAAATGACCAGCCTCTTGCTGGATTAGTTGATTGATTTTTTTTATTATCTATTTCTATATATATATATATATATATATATATATATATTTATATATTTATTTATATAGATTAACCAGTGGACTATCAATTTCCATATCTACAGGTGGTTCTCCCCACAGTCCATGTAGAATAAAGGAGAAATTCAGCAGGAGTGGGTTTATTCCTTTATCCAGGCCCGCCGAATTACTTATGGAAAAGGAACAGTTGGAGTCTTCTTTAGATGTCTTCAGACTCTCGAAAAATGAAGCTCTCGAGCACCGACTGATCTAGGCTCGTAAAATTTATGGACCAGTGGAAGTTTAGGAATTCTTTGGGCATAGAATTATTCTTTTCCAGGCCCAAGGAAATATCTACAGAAAAGAAACCCCCTGGAGTCTTCTATGGGCAACTTAGACTCCTTAAACATGAATGCCCTGAGCAAGAACTACCTTAGGCTCGATAAAACAATAAGGTGGTGGTAGTGTAGGGATCCAATGGGCATTGAATTATTCTTTTCCGGGCCCACTGCAATTTTTACAGAAAATAAATCCCCACAGAGCCTTCTTTCAGGACATTTCAAGCTCCCTAAACAGAAATGCCCCAGGCAGTTATCATCTCTGGCCTAGATAAAATCCATGAGATGGTGAACAGGTTCCAGCCCCACCTCACAAAACTTGGTGGCACTTTGTCAGAGAGATTAGAGGTTCTATGTTCTATCCTGCACAATAACCAGTTCCATGCTTTAGTCATCTTTGTACTTGGACATTCACTGTTGGACCAAAATCTTCACTCGGCAATCTATTCTCCAGAAGCTACAGCATGATCATAAATGATCTATGGTACAAGTGAGCTGTGCAGAGTTCTATTTTTGAAAGTAGTAAAAGCCCTGGAATTGCAGCCCAAGTCTAAAAATCTGATTGATCTGGACATTATTACTTATTATAAATTTTACTGTTAAGCATGATCATCATGGTAGCAGAAGCTACAACTCAAACAGCAGACCGACTATTGTATTAACAAAAGGTGATGCTATGTCCATTCCCAATATCATTTAAGTGACAAGGTATGTGCTTAAATCTGCTTAATCTAGTTATAGGTAGTGTAAATAATTACTACAAGTACATGTTGTTTACCATGTTGCCTTGCACCTCATCCTCGTATTTGCTACTCCCTCTCCCTCATCTTCTCCCCAATTTCCTTCATCTCCCTCATCTTCACATCAGTTTTAGCTCCCAGATAATATTTCCCAAGATATACATGCTTTTACCCCTACCCCTACTTCTATAAGCCCAGAACAGCAAGGTCCTTTTCCAATGCAGGGTATGGTCCACATGCCAGATAAAGGTCATCCTCAGCAGTCAACAGTCCCAGCAGAGATATCAGTCCCTGTCAATAAATAAATAAATAAATATAATAATATATATATATATATATATATATATATAATTCAGGGAGAAGGACATGTGCTAAAAGACTAGCTACACAGTTCACAAATGCTCAGCTTCATTCAGGAAGAGTCTGGAGACGTTGGCCCAAGCAACTAATTTCTTTTTACTGGACAATGATGACTTGGAGGCATGAGGGCATGCCTCAACTCAACTATGGGGGAGATGTTGAGGCTGCTTTTTGTCTATTTTTCATCACCTCCTTATCCCCTTTTTGGCCTAATTTGACACCTGTAAACCCTCTTGTCCCTTTCCTAAGTCCCTAAAATGACCAGACCTTCATCAACCACAGTTAAAGGTAAAAGCAGTATAAGTAGAGTTGTTTCCACTATTTTATAGCTAGTATTAGGCATTTTTTGTAATATGATATTTGTCAACTTATCACTATGGGCAGAACAATGGATATATTGCAGAATGTGTTGATTAGCTTGGAGGAATTTTCAGACAGCCTACAATGGAGGTGCCAACATGGGAAGCTCCAGCTCAAGCCCCTGCTCAGCAATTCAACGTCCTTCTAGCACTTTGGCATAGTCAAAACTAGTGGAGGGCCAGCTGACCATTCTACAGCATAGTGGAGTTCGATTCATTCAAAGAAGATTTTTTTTTTTATATATATAGCTGCAATCAGTTGTAATCAAAACTATTAGTATGATTTAGATCAGGAAGTGCCAATTTTGTGGATTCCAGATCTCCGATCTCCAACGCTTTCCTTGTCATGGAATTGTTACTAAATTTAAGATGTAATCATGCCTATAAAGGTAGAGACTCGAATTTTGATGACAGAGGTTAATATACTACATCTTTCAGCTGTCCATTTATGTTGTGTTGTGCTTTGGTGTTCTAAAGCAGAAATCGATTTGAAATGCCGATGTGTTCTTGATTGCTTGAAGATTGTCGTGGGTGTGATGATTTTCTGAAGTAGATTACTGTAGGTGTGAACTAATTTTGTAATCAGCATTTTCCCGGGTGTGGCAAGGGACCACCACAGCCGGTTCAGTTCGGTAGAATAGCTAGAGGTAATTCTTAGTCACTGTGTGGTTGAATTTGTAGTTGCAGCGTTAATTATTTTTACAGATCGATTTGTTCTAGTTTGATTTACATTTGCCAAAGTTCATATTTGAATTGCAGAATTGATTTGTGAAAATCGATTTGGATTCACATTTTCTGGAGTTTAAGATATTTAGATTACACCAGTTAATTAAATTGTGAGAGTCAATTTATGTTTAACAAAGTTTACATTTGTTGGGTTTCAAAAATTCGTGGATTTAAAATTGCAGAGTTCATTAAATTGTGGAAATCGATTTTTAGCATAGGTCACGTTTGCTGAAGTTTCAGGAATCTGGTGATTTAAAGTGAAAAGATTCAATTGTGAAAATTGATTTATGTTTGTTGGATTTACATTTGTTGAAGCATCCAGAATTTGGGTGATTTAAATTGCAGAGCTAATAGTTGTGACAGTCGATGTATGCTTGATTTACATTTGCCAGAATCCCCAAGATCCCGTTGATCTGAATGTAGGAATGCAGAATAAATTGAATTACGATTTGGTTTCGAATTAATGTACATTTTCCAAAATTTCCAAAAATCGTTGTTTCGAATTCTTGATTGCAGAAGTTAATTATTCCTCGAAATCGACTTGTGTCATGGCTCTAATTCCTGTTGCTATAATCTAAAATCATTGTTGATTATATGCTCGAGTGCCCAGTTGTTTGATCGATGTCAGCATTGAGTTTACATTGCCATAGCAGAGTAAGTTTATATCCCCAGGATCATATTGGAATGTCCTCGTAAAAACCCTATGATTATAGCTGAAGGTGTGTTCGATTTCTCCCATAGAGACTACATTCCATTTGTCACCACATGTGCATCGTTTTGACTTGAGCATTGCCCAGAAATAGAGTTGAGAAAATAATCTATCCTCTCCCTAAACAAACAAATTGCTGACTGTATTTCCACATGGATGAACAAAGCTTGATTGTATACATTTGATTCAATCCTTTGATGAGAACATTTTGCTAAACCAATTCCAATAGCAGAGCACAGCTCGGATTGCAATTAAGATTCAATGTTTCATTGTTCTGTGTGTTGAATGACCCTATGCATTAAGTAACCAGTGACCTGTAGATGTGCATAGCCCAGATTGATGCCACTGTGGTAGCAGAGAATTGTCATGATTGTGTTTGGATCCTTTTCATTTTGATTTAAAGAAGCAGTGTTGGATTGCATTTGAATTCTAGCTTACTGTTACTTAAAAGATCAACATAGAAGTATGAAATAGAGAGTGACAAATTATTTTGAGATCTCAGACAGCAAAACATTTTGTGTCGAGTTTTTTGATTATGTGGAAGAAAATGGATGATGTATAGAGTAGTTTCAAGCAGAGAACTTTTCCCATTCCTTTAGCAAATTTAAATTGGTAATTGCAGTTTGTTTTTTTTTGCAGTTGCATTAGTGAGATCCCTTAGTGAAAATGGTATTCCTTGAAAACAGAGTTCTAATTAGCTTGGACTGATGTTTGGATTGGTGTGTTAGGTTTCACAATTTCAATCCACAAAAGTTAACTCTTGCAACCTGAATAGAAAGGCAATCATTTGTTGAGCATTGAAACCTTCTTGCAAATCCTAGGGAATGATTATATAATTGCCATGATAGTGTCAACTATGAAAACCAAGAGTTAAATTCATCTTTGTCTCTGTTTTACACCTTGCTGTGACATGTGTTGATTAAATTCATTATCTTATTGCAGAATGACTATCATAATGGAAGCCTAAGTAATCTTACCTAAGCGCGATTGGAAAATTGTAATTCAAAACTCATACCCAAAGAACAGTTGCACACTCCGATAGCTTGAGTCTGATGTAATTTGGTTTGCCAAGAAGAAATTAAAATTGCCAAGAGTAAGTGACATATGTATACATTGGAGGATTGGAGGCTGTCATGACTGGAGTCTGTGTGGGAAATTGATATCCAAACCAGTGTGATGCTGCACTTTTCCACTTAACCCTAGTATAGTGAAGTTGGCATGGAGTATTGTTATCAGAAATAATTTGAGATATCATTTGTAATTACAAGTTTGTTGTGTGAAGTGTGAGATCATTTATCAGTTTACTCAGATTAGAAATTCTTTTCAAAGTGTGACCTCTGAAAAGTAGAATTAGGGTTTTTAAGGTTTCTCTCGAAGTAGTGAGTCATTATTGTTGTGGATTAGTAATGGTTTTGATTCTAGATTTAGATAGATAGAACGAAGATTTCCAACCAGGATTTTCTATGAATTGATTCATTTTCAAGGTGTGTTTTTATCGATGTTTTTGTGTGCTTGCATTCTTCAATTAAACAGCATAAGGAATCGTGCAAACTTCGACTCTAAAAGCTAAATCTTGAGAGTGCAGTACATCTCGTGTTTATGAGCCCAGTTTGATACATAAATATTGGTGAATTAATTCGACATTTATTTCACACAACAGTGGCTAAATGATTTTTGGAGCCTTCAAGGAACAAATTTTATTGCAAAAAAAGTGTTGGCTCTTGAAGACTCTTGAAAGGCCCCATGCCTCTATCCAAATCTTCACTGTTGTGACCATTTTACATTCATAAATTCTGCCAATTTCAAAGCTAGAATACTACTGTAAGCACCATTTTCCCCATCCCCCCTCTTCCAAAGACTAACCTCATTTTTATCCTTTTATTTCCCACAAAAATCCTTCATTTTCATGTTTTCCCTTTTTTCCCTTCATCAAAACCCTTGTGATAAGGTTTAAGACTCGTTCTTTGCCTTATCGAAACCCTCAAAACCCTTGAAAAGCATTGAAAACCTCATAAAAATACATATTTTGTGTTAAGGTTCAAGCCCTCTTGAGCTAACTCCTCAGCCCTTCCCCTCCATACGCCCTGGTGTTGGAGCTAGGCGCTAAGCCATTTGAGTGCCTATCGCATCGCAGAGAGCCGACCGCACAAATATTTTGCCATGTTAAAAGCTCCGATGCCGATTAGCCCCGCACGTTGTAACCCCCGGTCATATTACTTTCCATATAACCCACATCCCCACAAATGGGCGCCGAGCCGTATTGCAAATATATTTTCCACCCCCAAAGCTTAAACTTTGTTATATTAAATTTTTTGGGTTTTAAATGTTTTCGATCATTAACTATTCAAAATTGGGCGGGATTCATCACACCGCTTTTAAGAGGGAGGTGGTTTTTTCCATTTGGCAGTGATTAGCACCACCGCCTGACACATGGCTTTGAGCCATTTTGAAATACCGCCCTCATCGCGCATTAAAGGTCGGATATCGTCCCGGTGCGATATTGGCGTGCACCGTCCGATCTGAGGCTAGCTCATCGGACAGTTATTGTGCTCTAAAGAAGCCCGTGCTATAAGAAAAGGTATGGCGCAGTACTGAAAGAATCTCTGCCATTGATCTGATCTGCATATCGACGGTCCACACTTGATCGCCCCAGTCCCCTCGTCCACATCGGCAGTCGGTGGTCCCACAGAGCCGATGGTCCCAGCACCACATCAGCATCCACGTGGCAGAATTTGATTGGGACGGGTCTTCATTGTTTCCCCATGCAGCCAGCAAGCCTTTTGTGACCCAAAATAATTATATAGTGTGGTTTAATTAAATATTTTCAAGTCCGGGGCATGTTTCTAAGGTTTTTTGGTACCAGATCTCCACCGTTGATCGCGTGGGCCAATCTCATCTGACGGCCCACGTTCATCCCAAGCTCCCCACTCATTTTTCAACCATTTTTCACTGAAACAAAGTTTTTAAACCTTTTTCTCTACTTTTTATTTTATTTTTCTGAATAATGTGAACCCTTCACATTATTTATTCACCTCCACTCCCGAACATCGATCTCTGCACGATCGACGTGTCCAATTTAAATCCTTCTTCCACCTTCCCTTTGACCTCCTCTAATCAATCTCGGCCGTTGGATGATTCCATCCAATGGCCATGCTCTCTCCACATGCCTTCTAAAGCAGTAAACCTATATATGCAAGATTTTATAATGTTGTTTGTATTTTGCAGGGTTTAAATGGTTTTTCCGCTATACTGAAGAAAATTCAAAGGCCGAGGGTGAAGATCCTCTCGCCTTCGATTCATCAAAGGAAACCATTTGTAGGGTTCAACTCCACGTTTCATCAATAATTCATGAGGCATTGATGCCACGCGACCCCTGCGCAGCCCTGCACACCAACAAACACAGTGAATCAGGCACAAATCAAAGAGTATCAATGTCGAAGACAGGAACATACCAGGGAAGAAGACTGAAGAAAAATATGTGGAGATTATGTATAATATGGTTTATCAAAAGCCTAATCCCCAATTAAAACACAGTTAAAAGAAAAATCATAAACGTTCATCAGACAGAAAGCCTCCACTGCCACAGCTGAGGCAAATCGATTCCTCCCAGCTACCACAGTGCCACCTGTGCCTCAAAGTATTCATATCAGAGGCTGAAATTATTGATTAGGATCAGATATTTGTCTCAAGCACAGCCAGAGAGTAAATTCTACAAACAACTTAATGAAAAAATATCAGCAGAATTACTTTAACACAAAACAGAGCCTCGAAAGTCAATAAGAGCTCCCACCGAGCTTAAAATCTTAATGTAAATCATTTAATGCAGAGGACACCTATGTAAGTTTCTTCATCGAGCCCCCCAAGGGCCGAGGAACCATTAAGTCTATATTAATTATCTTTAGAGATCTTTTATCAGATCTCACCTCCTCATTCTTCTATCAATACTACTACAGAAGATGAGAGAGGGGTTGGTTGATGTGGCTACTAAACATTGAAATGTAATTGAGCTTGATACTTCTATCTGTAAATAGTGTTCACTAGCTCTTAGAGCTCTGCTTGTAATAGATAAGTTAGTCTGGGAAGTGTAGATGATTTCTAAACTAAAGCATTGGACTTGAAGCTGTAACTGGTTTGGAGCATCAATACAAGCTGATTTATGGGATCCTGGTCTATGTTGATGGTGATGTTTTTCTCATTGTAACTTGTTATTTTGTTTTTATTTTCACTGTGTTAATCTTCTCTTATAAAGAACAACATGCATGGAGTTAGGACCTACTGTATATCAGTACCCTTCTCTGACTGAAAATCTTTATATGAATGTTTTCTTCCAATCTGTGTTATTTGGGAATGATTCAATTCAGTTTAAGCATAGGAATGCTGGCGTTCTCTCATCTTATTGTCTTAGCTTAATATTATTCTTAAATTTTATGTTCAGTATTAGTTAATTAGAGATGAACTAAGGAAGATATGGTGTGCCCTGGTCCTAGTTTTATCCCCAAAGACTGTCTGAATGTTTCCCTTGGAATGTGTTGAAAGCTGGCTAGTTTAGAAGTACTTACCAGATCTTATACCATCCTTTGTTATCATTAGTGTTTCCCTCTGTTTTTATATGTTTTCTATTGAAAGTGTGTCAAAGGCTAGCTAGTTTAAAAGTACTTACCAGATCCTAGTTTACTTTCATGTCTTTCTTAAGCATATGTCAAAAGCTGGCTAGTTTAAAAGTACTTACCAGATCTGAGGCTGCTTTTTTTTCTTCATCTGTTTAATTCCCCTTCTTGTTGTATCATTTCATTCCATAAATCAAACTTTAAAGAGATCCTTAGACATAGATGACTTGCCCCATGGACCACTCTTGCCTCTTGCTGTTTCAATTAAACCCTATTATGACTCCATAGCCCAATGGACTAAAACACGCAATTATCTATCTTCTGGCGAAAGCATTGTTACTTGCAACTTCTCACCTTTGAAACTTTTTGCACTCAGAACTTCACCCTCAAGTAATCATGCTCAACCATCCAAAAAAAAAACAAAACCCTTGGCCTTCATAACTAGCCTAATATCATTACCCAAAACTTCAAAGACAAATCCATCTTTGCACTTATTGGAGAGATCCCTCTCTGGATTCAGGAGGGTTAGATCCTAGAATCCCAAAGTGTTTGAAACGATGTTCTCCCTGCAATCGGACTTTTTCCAATATTTCTGATTACTGGGTGCTAACATTTCTAGCGACTCTGCTGGGGATCGAACCCAGAATCATTGGTTCCCCTTAAATTTTCATATAAACTTTGTGAGTTAAAATCAGCCTTTTCAAGCACTACCAAGAAATGGTAATCATGATGAAACTTGTTTGAATCAGTGACAATCTAGGCAAACCCTAGGATTCTCATAAGGCTTTATCTAACCTTAAAAAATCAGTTGGCTTAGCCATAAGAGTAGAATGTCTTTGTCTCATAACCATAGCTAAGTTTTGAAATAGAGTTAGCATATTCTTAAAAACCGCACAACTGAAAAATAACTCAGAAAAACACCAAAAGTATTTCAGATTGGTATCCAATAAACATGGTGGTGGACCATAAAACCTTTTACCTTCTTACGAGCTAAGAACTTCCACTTGGAGACTCCACAATCTTGAGTAGACCTTAGGACTCCACTGGGAAGAACCCTTATCATTGTAATATCATTCAAACTCAGTTAGAGGACTGCAGGATCAAAATTGGTGTAAACAGATTAGTTGACCTTTTAAATACTCTCATACCTGGTTGAACTTTTCCTATTTATTTGGGTCTAAAAAACACAGCATAGTGGCTCCTAGAAAGCTTCACACTAGAGCCTATCTTGACACTTAACCACCTAAGACAGTCGATGACCCAGAAAGTATCCTTAGGAAGTCTCATAGGATTAAATTATCAACTATTTTCAGATCACCCTTGAGAGCTAATTCAGTCCCTGAAAATCTTTCAGCTCTACAACAATCACAATTTGACTTAGTAAATCCCTTTATAACTAGGTATCTTGGTGATTTAGATCAGTTAGATTCTGAGTCTTCACTTTAATCTCCTGAAATAAGTGAACATCTTGGTAGTAGAGAAACAACACCTCCTGATTTACATTTCCTTCACAACTTAGGTGTCTCTCACCCAAGATCAGCTCAGCAATCTACTCCCGGTCCACCCACTTCTGCTCACCCTACATCCACTATCCAAACCACTCCACTTCAGCCCACTTTTCCTTTTGTTTATCCACCCCTTGTGAATCCACCCCCACCACATATCATGGCAGCATGGTATGCTCCCTTAGTCCTTCTTGTACCATTATTCAATCTCCCACAGGACTACCAGTCCAAAATTCCATTGTATGATGCTAGTAATGCTACAACTGCATCACAACATGTGGATAATATGAATGAATACTTTGAAAGAAATGAAATTGGTGATGATTCCGTCAAACTTAGACTATTTGCTCAAAGTCTGGGGGGAGAAGTAAGAAAATGGTTTAAAGGTTTAACCCCCCATAGTATCAATGATCTCCAAGCCTTCCATCAAACATTCTTAAACAAATGGGAAGTGAAGAAAAACCCTCTCCAAGTCCTCTCTAATTACAAGAACCTCCATAGAAACACTGGGGAAAGTGTGCAGGCTTATTGCACTAGATTTAAAAGTGTGTATAATACCCTTTCCCTAGATCTAAAACCTTCGCAAGGCTTAGCTTTAAACAATTTTCTTGAAGGGTTTGACCCTAAGATGGCCTATCAGCTGAGAGAGAGAGATCCTACAACTCTTGAAGATATGTAAAAAGGAGCTGTTGCTGTGGAAGTCAACTTGATAAAGAAGAGAGCAAGAATGAAAAATGAGAAGAGAGTGTCTTTTAGAGAGGAAAACACACCTTCTACTTCCAACTCAAAGATGAAGAGAATGATGGAGGAGATGATGAAGAAAATTAGCATCCTTGAGAGAGCACAAACCATTCAAAGCCAAACTGCTCCTCAAAACAGAAACCAGAACTAGAATCAGAATTTTAGAAGGAACCAACCTCCAAACAGACCTAGGGAAGATGATCAACAGATCACTCCTCCCTTTCATCAAAACTACGTAAGTGAGGTTGAGGAAATAGATGAGATAATAGAGGAAGATGATATCAACATGCTGGGGGTAGATAATGATGACTTTGAGATTCATTATGATAGAAAATAAGGTCTATACACACCTTATGATGACAAAAGAGATGATGATGAAAGTTATTATCAAGACATGGAAAATTTCATCATAGAATCTCAAAGAGAATATGACCTTAGAAGCAAAACCAGTCAAAAAATGACAACAAAACCTCTGATAAATCTTCACAAAACAGCACTGTAACCAAGCCCAAAGTTGTCAAACAAAAGGACAAAACAGTGGCTGTTAATTCTGACAATGGTAAAGAGAAAGGCACTCAAAACAATGAAAAACAGAGTGCAGACATTAGTAGTACTAACATCTCAGCTAGTGCTCCTGTTAAAACCATTTTGTCAAATGTAAATAGGACAAATTAGCAAGTTGATATTGCTAATAGAGTGACAGCTAATAAGGCTGAGACCAACACTTTAAAGAGACAAATTCCTTTCAGCTTGGAACAGGAAATTTCAAAGATCAAAATCTCTATTCCCTTGACTGAGTTAGCTGCCCATCACGTATTTAGGACCCAAATTTTTAAGTCTTTAAAAATAGAGGACTTTAATGACACAGTTAATCTTAACGATGATCAACCAAAGCTGATTTTTGGTCCTAAGATTGAAGGTAGATATTAAGAGGGAGTTGTTCCTCCCTTTTATGTGAGTTTAAATGTTCATGACAAAATTTTGCATAACGCTATGCATGATTTCGGGGCTTCTCATAATTTAATGCCTAAAGATGTAATGGAGAGCCTTGGTCTAGAAATCACCAGACCTTACAAAGATCTTTACTCCTTTGACTCAAGCAGAGTAAAATGTTTAGGATTAATCAAAGACCTCTGTGTTAACTTAGCCCAAATTCCGGCCAAATTCTTAGTAATGGATATTGTTGTGGCTGATGTGCCCCCAAAATATGGAATGCTATTATCAAGATCTTGGGGGCCTAAGTTACAAGGGACTATGCAGATGGACATGACCTATACGATTATCCCTATTTTCAAGCAGAATAGAAGACTTTACAGGGAGTCCCATATGCAATACACAGTTACAAGACAAGACAAACCACAGAACTCTCCCCTTTATTATGTAGACACGGGCCTAGATTCATTTACCCTTTTCAATGATGAAACTTTTAGTGAACAAGTGACCTTGTCTGATTTAATGACAGATAGAGAGGAGGAACAGGATAACGTAGGAATGTTAGAACAGTTTGCTAAACCTGTAAACTCTAGCAAACAAAACACAGGTCTTGAGCTACAAGTCATCTATCCATTTCTCTTAAGCCTTGACAGTCAAGAAAACAACCCTCAACACAGCAAAAAACTTGGGGAATCAAAACAATTGCAACTAAGTGTTGATATTCAAGAAACATCCGAAGGCACTTCAGTTGGAGAGGACAACCACCAAACAGATGAGACCAAAAATAGTCCTCTGTGGAGTACGTATTTTGATGGATCCTGCACTAAGAACAACACTGGTGCAGGCATCTGGATCTGCAACACTGAAATCAATCACACAGAAAGCATTTTCTGCAAATTAAAATTTCAGTGTTCTAACAACATAGCGGAATATGAATCCATGCTTTTAGGCTTACGTTTGTTGAAAAAGTTAGGAGCCATAAAAATCAATGTGTATGGGGATTCAGAGTTAGTCATTAGGCAAGTCAATGGGAAGTATAATGCAAATCATCCCAGACTTAGGGCCTACTGAAACAATGTCATGGAACTTTTGAAAACATTTGAGGAGTCCAAACTGATTTTTGTCCCAAGAAAAAGAAATATTGTGGCCCACAATATAGCCTTTGCAGCTAGAACATGCTTAACACCATATAACACCAAAGATTGCACAACTCAGATAAAATTTAGACCAACCATGCCTGATAATGAAAAGTATTGGTAGGTGTTTGATGGAGACAAACAAATAGAAGACTTCATGCAATTCAGAAATGAATTCAAACGAAACAGTTCAAACTCAGATTATGAAACAGACTGCAATGAAGAAAATTTTCTTGGCAAAGGAGAGCCGTCTCCTGAGCTTGTCAATATTAATTTTCTGACAAGAAAACTTAAAAACAAAACAGAATTGAATGCGGGGTTAGGAATAGAGGAGTTAGAAACTCTACACTCTAAAGATGAAAGTTTGCCAAGCGGTCTGGCACCTCTAGAAGAGTTGTTTGATTTTAACGATGTGGCCAAGAAGCCAAAGTTGGAACCTGTAGAGACTGAAGTGGAAGAGTGCAATATAGGCAGTGACCTTAAACCGAAAATGATTAAATTGTCTAAAACTTTGCCAACACACATTAAACTCAAATACATAGAGTTTTTTAAAGAATTTTCTAATGTTTTTGTGTGGGGTTACGAATATCTTAAATCCTATGACACTAAAATAATACAGCACAAAATTCCCCTCAAATAAAACCAAAAACCATTCAAATAGAAACTGCGAAGAATAAACCTTGGTCAGTTGCCTTTGGTTCAGAAGGAGATCATGAAAATGTACGATGCTGGCATTATTGTCCCTATTAGATATTCTGAGTGGGTGTCTAATATGGTGTCAGTTAGGAAGAAAACTGGAGAGATCAGGCTTTGTATAGACTTTAGAGACTTAAACAAGGCTTCATTAAAGGAAAACTACCCTTTACCTAATATGGATCATATTTTACAAAGGGTGGTAAGGTCTAGAAGAATTTCTTTGCTTGATGGCTACTCAGAGTACAATCAGATCTAAGTTCACCCTGCTGATCGATTAAAGACAACCTTTACTACACCATGGGGCACTTTCATGTATGTGAAAATTCCCTTTGGTCTAATGAATGCTGGAGCAAATTTTCAAAGAGCCATGGACATAGCATTCTTGAAATATCTGGGCTACTTCATCATTATATACCTTGATGATGTCACTGTGTTCAAAAACAGATGAAGAGCACTTGGCACATTTAAGAACAGTCTTTGAGAAATGCAGAAAGTTTGGGATATCTTTAAACCCTAAGAAAACACTATTTGGGCTCCAAGAAGGTAAACTTCTTGGGCACATCATTTCAGAAGAGGGTATTAAGATAGATCCCAAAAGGATTGAGGCCATATTGCAAATCTCTCATCCTCGGAACATCAAGGAGTTGCAATCTTTCATTGGAAAGATTAACTTTTTGAGAAGGTTAATCCCCAACTTGGCTGAGCTTCTTAGAAATATCACAAACATGTTGAAGAAGGAGCAAGGGGTAAAATGGACCTTGGAAGCAAAGAAGTTCTTTGAGCTGGTGAAACAAGCGTTAACCAAAACACCGGTTCTAATAAGTCCTAATTTTCAAAATATTTTTATATTTTTTCATTTGCATCAGAACACACCATAGCTGCTATCCTTTTACAGAAAAATCCACAAGGACAAGAGAAGCCTATTGCGTTCTTTAGCAAGGCGTTGAGGGATGCCCCTCTAAAGTATAACATTATGGAGAAGAAAGCTTTTGCTTTGGTTAAAGCTTTGAAAGACTTCAGAGTATACATCTTGCACTCACACATCATTGCCTTTGTCCCAAATTCAGTTGTGAAAGACATTCTAACACAGGACCCAGATGGTAAGAGAGGTAAGTGGATTGTTGTTATCCTTGAATATGATTTAGAGATAAAACCCACTAAACTCATCAAAGGCCAAGGTCTAGCTAGATTAATGGTTGAATCAAATTTTGAAGTTCTTGATATTAATATGATTGATGCTTTGGATGATCAAGAGGAAATCTCAACTCCCATTGTTGAAAACCATTTTATGAATTCTTCTTGGTATGTTGATATAATTTATGTTTTTCTTAATTTGAATACACCTCCTGGTTTGACAAAAACAAAGGCAAGGTTTTTGAAATTGAAAGTTGTAAACTATTGCATTATAGATATATGTCTTTTTTGGAAAAATGAAAGTGGTTTATTGCTTAAATATTTTCCTGAGTTTGATGCAGAGAAGGTTAAACACCAGTTCCATGAAGGAGAGTGTGGAGGTCATTTGTACTGGAAGACAACAGCCAACAAAATTTTGAGGGCTGGTTTCTATTGGCCTACCCTTTTCCATGATGTGCACAAGATGATCATAGCCTGTCATAAATGTCAACTTTTTGAAGGCAAAAGAAAACTGCTACCCCTACCTCTGCATCCAATTACTGTTGAAGCTCCTTTTCAATAGTGGGGACTTGACTTCATAGGAGAAATCCATCTAGCATGTTCTGCCCAGCATAGATGGATTCTCACTACCACAGACTATTTCACTAAGTGGATAGAAGCCATACCTTGTAGGTAGGCCAATGATTCCGTTATTATAAAATTCATAGAGAATAATATTCTCTCTAGATTTGGCTATCCTACCAAGATCATTACTAATAATGCAGCAGCATTTGGATCAAAGAAGATGGTTGAATTTTGTCACAAATATCAGATAACATTGGGGCATTGTACGGCCTATTACCCTCAAGGTAATGGACTTGCGGAATCCTCAAACAAGAGTTTAGTGAACATAATCAAGAAACTGTCGAAGGAAAACAAAAAGTCTTGGCACACAAAGCTAGTTCATGCACTTTGGGCTGACAAATTGACTTTGAAGAAATCTATTGGCATGTCACCTTTCCAGCTTGTGTATGGTACTGATGCAATTTTTCCAAACATCCTTGGTGTACCAGTGATGAAGTTGATTCAAGAGTTTTAAACTGAAGATAATGACATGATCAGAAGAATAAATCAGACCATTCATCTTCAGCAAACCAGAGAGGAGGTTTATAACAAAGCATTGCAAAAGCAGGAAGCATTAAAAACTTTTTGACAGAAGAACAAAGGCCAGAAATTTCAAGATTGGGGACAAAGTTTTGAAGTGGGACTCAAGGAGGGAAGACAAGGGCAAGCACGGAAAATTTGAAAACTTATGGCTTGGCCCTTACTCTATCCATTCAGCTGCTGGTAATAATGCATTTTTCTTGCAGGAGTTGAATGGAGCAAAATTTTTTGGGGGTCCAGTCAATGGTAGGATGCTTAAGCATTACTTCTCTTGATCCATTTTATGATCCGAAAGCCTTTTTATCTTTTTTCTCATTATAAATATTCCACCCATCATTGCATTCAAAGTTATAAAAAATCAAAAATACAAAAAGAAAGAAAAGAGGGTAGATTGTGAAAACAAGAAAGGTATAGCCCCATACCAAAAAGAGAAACAAATTTGAAAGTGTGCAAACTCAAATGCCACTCCTAAGAACACACTTCTAGTTAGTCAAACTGTTTAATCTTCACTAATGAGTTTTAAATTTTCTGCTGATAGGATAGTGAATTCGATTTCCCAAACTGTTTAATCTTGGCTTATCAGTAGATGGCTTAGGATAGAAATTAAAGGTTCAAACATGCTTAAAATCTAAACCTGAGTTTCCAAGCGAGAGAATGACTCAAATATGTTTCAAATTCTGAGTCAAAAGATGTAAAAATTTGGTTCTAATCAGCTCAAAATCTGAACCAGTTAGCAAAGGAAGGACAAATCAAAACAAAAGTCGAAACAGAGCTGTAAAAAAGAGGAAGGAAATGCTTTGAAATTTCAGATCTCAAGCCTTCCATTTTTGTTTTAATTTTTTTGTAAAATAAATGTCTATGTGCAACTTGTTTTTATTCCATAGATCACAGCAAGTCAAACAACTTAATCTTGACTTGACTGTTTTTAAATTTATGTTATAGAATGTAGAGAATAAAGTATGTTGGACAGTTTAATCCCAACAGATGGTAGATTAGGTAGAGAATCATATGGGCTCAACTGTTTAACCTGAGTCTAGGGAGAAATAAGGAGTATAAATAGATTGGATTTCGTGCTTTCAAAAGAATAAAATTTTTTAAAAGTGTTTGCCAATCCAAGTGCACTCTAAAAAAAGAAAAAATGTCAGATTAGTAGGATTGGGTAGGTAGAAAGATTGTATTGATGAAGTTCCATTGTTAATCCATAAATGTTAATATGTTTCAGATAATAAGAATATCATCCATAGAAATAAAGGCATCCCAATGGATGAGGCACTGATCAACCTCCAAGAGAATGCAAGTCTAAAGTTCTTGATGCCTTCAAGAAGGCACCATCCCCAAGTGGAGCCACTGTTAGCCACCTGTGAAACTTGTTATACCAAAAGGTGGCCAAATGATTTTTGGAGCCTTCAAGGAACAAATTTTGTTACAAAAAAAAGTGTTGGCTCTTGAAGAATCTTGCAAGGCCCCATGCCTCTGTCCAAATCTTCACTGTTGTGACCATTTTACATTCATAAATTATGTTGATTTCAAAGCCAGAACACTGCTGCAAGCACCATTTTCCCCCTCCCCCCTCTTCCAAAGACTAACCTCATTTTAATCCTTTTATTTCCCACAAAAATCCTTCATTTTCATGTTTTCCCTTTTTTCCCTTCATCAAAACCCTTGTGATAAGGTTTAACACTCCTTCTTTTCCTTATCAAAACCCTCAAAACCCCTTAAAAGCATTGAAAACTTCATAAAAATACATATTTTGTGTTAAGGTTTAAGCCCCCTTGAGCTAACTCCTCATCCCTTCCCCTCCATATGCCCTGGTGCTAGAACGAGGCGCTAAGCCATTTGAGCGCCTATCGCATCGCAGAGAGCCGAGCGCACAAAGCTTTTGCCATGTTAAAAGCTCCGATGCCAATTAGCCCCACACGTTGTAACCCCCGGTCATATTAATTTCCATATAACCCACGGCCCCGCAGACCGGCACCGAGCCGTATTGCAAATATATTTTCCGCCCCCAAAGCTTAAACCTTTGTTATATTAAATTTTTTGGGTTTTAAATGTTTTCAATCATTAGCTATTCAAAACCGGGCGGGATTCATTGCACCGCTTTTAAGAGGGAGGCGGCTCTTTCCGTTTGGTAGCGATTAGTGCCACCGGCCGACACGTGGCTTTGAGCCATTTTGAAATGCTGCCCTCATCGCGCATTAAAGGTCAGATATCAGCCCGGCGCGATATTGGCATGCACTGTCCGATCTGAGGCTAGCTCATTGGATGGTGATCTTGCTCTGAAGAATCCTGTGCTATAAGCAAAGGTACGATGTAGTACTAAAAGAATCTCCATCGTCGATTCGATCTGCAGATCGACAGTCCACACTTGATCACCCTAGTCCCCTCGTCCACAGCGGCAGTCGGTGGTCCCACAGAGCCGGTGGTCCCAACACCACATTAGCATCCATGTGGCATAATTTGATTGGGACGGGTCTTCATTGTTTCCCCGCGCAACCAACAAGCCTTTTGTGACCCGAAATAATTATACAGTGTGGTTTAATTAAAGTTTTTGAAGGACAGGGCATGTTTCTAAGGTTTTGTGGTACCCGATCTCCACCGTTGATCGCATGGGCTGATCTCATTCGACAGCCCACGTTCGTCTCGAGCTCCCCACTCATTTTTCAACCGTTTTTCGTCGAAACAAAGGTTTTAAAAATTTTTCTCTGATTTTTATTTTATTTTTCCGAAAAATGTGAACCCTTCACATTATTTATTTGCCTCCACTCCCGACCGTCAATCTCTGCACGATCGACGTCTCCGATTTAATTCCTTCTTCCACCTTCCCTTTGACCTCCTCTAATCAATCTCAACCGTTGGATGATGCCGTCCAATGGCCATGCTCTCTCCACATGCCTTCTGAAGCAGTAAACCTATATATGCAGGATTTTATAATGTTGTTTGTATTTTGCAAGGTTTAAATGGTTTTTCCGCTATACTAAAGAAAATTCAAAGGCCGAGGGTGACGATCCTCCCGCCTTCGATTCATCAAAGGAAATAATTTTCAGGGTTCAACTCCACATTTCATCAATAATTCATGAGGCATTGATGCCACACAACCCCTACGCAGCCCTGCACACCAACAAACATAGTGAATCAGGCACAAATCAAAGAGTATCAGTGTCAAAGATAGGAACGTACCAGGGCAAAAGACTGAAAAGCCTAATCCCCAATTAAAACACAGTTAAAAGAAAAATCATAAACGTTCATCAGACAGAAAGCCTCCACCTCCACAGCTGAGGCAAATCGATTCCTCCCAGCTACCACAGTGCCACCTGTGCCTCAAAGTATTGATATCAGAGGCTGAAGTTATTGATCAGGATCAGATATTTGTCTCAAGCACAACTAGAGAGTAAATTCTGCAAACAACCTAATGAAAAAATATCAGCATAATTACTTTAACACAACACAGAGCCTCGAAAGTCAATAAGAGCTCCCACCGAGCTTAAAATCTTAATGTAAATCATTTAATGCAGAGGACACCTATGTAAGTTTCTTCATCGAGGCCCCCAAGGGCCGAGGAACCATTAATTCTATATTAATTATCTTTAGATATCTTTTATCAGACCTCACCTCCTCATTCTTCTATAAATACTACTGCAGAAGATGATAGAGGGGTTGGTTGATTTGGCTACTGAACATTGAAATGTAATTGTGCTTGAGAATTCTATCTGTAATTAGTGTTCGCTAGCTCTTGGAGCTCTACTTGTAATAGATAAGTTAGTCTGGGAAGTGTAGATAATTTCTAAACTAAAGCATTAGACTTGAAGCTGTAACTGGTTTGGAGCATAAATAAAGGCTGTTTTATGGGATCCTGGTCTATGTTGACGGTGATGTTTTTCTCATTGTAACTTGTTATTTTGTTTCTGTTTTCACTGTGTTCATCTTCTCTTATAAAGAAAAACATGCATAGAGTGAGGACCTACTATATATAAGTACCCTTCTCTGACTGGAAATCTTTATATGAATGTTTTCTTCTAATCTGTGTTATTTGGGAATGATTCAATTCAGTTTAAGCATAGGAATGTTGGCGTTCCCTCATCTTATTTTCTTAGCTGAATATTATTCTTAAATGTCATGTTCAGTATTAGTTAAGTAGAGATGAACTAAGGAAGATATGGTGTGCCCTAGTCCTAGTTTTATCCCCAAAGACTGTCTGAATGTTTCCCTTGGAATGTGTTGAAAGCTAGCTAGTTTAGAAGTACTTACCAAATATTAGACCATCCTTTTTTATCATTAGCGTTTCCCTCTGTTTTTATATGTTTTCTATTGAAAGTGTATCAAAGGCTAGCTAGTTTAAAAGTACTTACCAGATCCTAGTTTACTTTCATGTCTTTCTTAAGCGTATGTCAAAAGCTGGCTAGTTTAAAAGTACTTACCAGATCTTAGGCTACTCTTTGTTCTTAATCTGTTTAATTCCCCTTCTTGTTGTATCATTTCATTCCACAAATCAAACTTTAAAGAGATCCTTAGACATAGATGACTTTCCCCATGGACCACTCTTGCCTCTTGCTGTTTTAATTAAACCCTATTATGACTCCATAGCCCAATGGACTAAAACCTGCAATTATCTATCTTCCTGGCCAAAGCTTGTTCTATTTACTTGCAACTTCACACCTTTGAAACTCTTTGCATTTAGAACTTTCCACCTCAAACAGTAATCATGCTCAACCATCCAAAAACAAACAAAACCCTTGGCCTTCATAACTAGCCTAATATCATTACCCAAAACTTGAAAGACAAATCCATCTTTGCACTTATTGGAGAGATCCCTCTCTGGATTCAGGAGGGCTAGATCCTAGAATCCCAAAGTGGTTGAAACAATGTTCTCCCTACAGTCGGAATTTTTCCAATCTTGCTGATTACGGGGTGCTAACAGATCCAGAAGGAGGAACCAGAAGATCAAGAGGAGGCAGAGTGTCTCTTCCACTCCTAGATGTGGGTAAAGGGTTCCCCACTACGTTTCATTGTCAACAATGGGAGCCAAAAGAACCTCATTTAAACAGATTTCATGAAGTGGTTGGTCTTGCCGAGCACAGTGCACCCACAACCATACACCATCAGGTGACTTCACCAAGAACGGGATCTTTGCGTCAGCCAACAATGTCGCCTTCCCTATAGCATCAAGCCCTTCACGGATGAGGTATTGTGTGATATTGCTCCTATTGATGTTTTTGATGTATTATTAGGCCAACCATACTTGTGGAAGCGACATGCTGTGTATGAGTCCTGGCCTCACGTTGTTATTGTTACTTTGGGAAATAAATTGTACAGGATACCAGAGGTACCACTGCCTCCCACTATCTCTTTGGTTACTGCAAAACAATGCAGTAAGCTCATTTCCCAAACAAGGAAATTTTTTTCCTGATGATTCGACCCTAGGGAAAGAAGAAGACTATGGCCACAACCTCCAGACATGGCTTCTCTACATGACAACAACAAATGGACAAGGTTGTGAAAGGGTACGGGGACATCTTCACCTCACCCACAGGGGTGCCTCTACATTGTCAGGTCAAGCACCCCATTGACTTGACCCCAGGTGCGCCACTACCCAGTGGACCGATTTATATGCGCTATGTTCTGGAGAATGATGAAATCAAGAGGCAGATTCAGGTGCTGCTACAGAAAGGTCACATTCGGGCAAGTTCATCACCTTGTGGGAGCCCGATCATGTTGGTACAAAAGAAGGATGGGACTTCGAGACTCTGTATTGATTATCAGGTGCTGAAAAAGATCACTGTTTGGAATAGGTACCCTATCCCACGGATTGATGACCTTTTGGACCAACTCAAAGAGGAAAAATATTTCATCAAGATCGACTTGAAGTCTAGGTATCACTAGGTACCAATCAAACCCTCTGATGTGTGGAAGACTGCCTTCAAAGCCAAGGAGGGCCTTTTCAAATGGCTCATCATGCCTTTCGAATTGACAAATTCTCCCGCAACCTTCATGAGGTTGATGGATCACATCTTGCGTCCATTCACCAACTCATTTATATTGGTATACTTGGATGACATTTTGATCTTCAGCCAGACTTGGGAAGAGCATCTCCACCACATCCGAGAAGTCCTCCAAACACTGTGGCAACACAAGTTCTGTGCCAATTTGGAGAAGTGCACTTCTGGCATGACCTAGGTTCAAAATCTGGGATACATTATTGATGAAATGGGGGTGCATGTGGATCCAGAAAATATCCAAGTCATTCAGGATTTCCCAACCCCAACCACCCTAACAAAGCTTCACAACTTTCTTGGTCTTTCTAATTTCTACCGCAAGTTCATGTTTGGATTCTCTCATATCACTTGGCCCTTGAGTCAAGTCACCAAGGGAGGAGTGAAAGAAAATTTCTGTTGGTCAGAATCTCAACAAAAGGTGTTTGTAGAATTGAAACATCGCCTCTGTTCTGCCCCAGTGCTCACATTACCATACTTGCAACAACCATTTGAGATCGAGACAGATGCCTTTGACTATGCTATTGGGGGAATTCTTACTCAACAGGGGCATCCAGTGGCATATCACAGTGAGACATTGTCCAACACAGTTCAAAAGTATCCCACTTATGACAAAGAAATGAATTCCATTATGCAGGCTTGTCGACAATGGAAGCATTACATTTTGGGGAATGAGACAATCATCCACACAGACCACTGACCCTTGCAGTTCATACAGACACAAGGGAAGTTGCAGAACGATCACCATCATAAGTGGTACACATATTTTCCAAAATTTCATTTGAACATCAAGTACAAGAAGGGTAGCACCAATAATGTTGCAGACTACCTCATCCAACCACCAATCATGGCCATAACCACTATTCTCAACTATTATGGGCATGAGACTTCTAATTGGCCACTTCTCTACAAGAGTGATCCAGAATTCAGATACACATATAAGGCACTCTTGGGGGGTATGCAAGTTCCAAATTTTCACCTCCAAGATGCACTATTATGTCACCTGGGACACCTTTGTGTTCCTTCAAGCGAGCGTGCCAAGATGATATGGGAAGCACACTACAATCGAGTCGTTGGGCATTTTGGGTCAAGAAAATAGTGGCAGTAGTGCAGAAGTATTTCTATTGGCCGAACCTTCGATAGGATGTCAGGAAGTACATCAGATCTTGCACTTCTTATGCCATTTCCAAACCGACCATCAAGAAGCAAGGGTTCTATACTCTGCTACCTACCCCTAGTCTACCTTGGGAATCCATCTCCATGGATTACATTTCATGCCTTCCTTCTACTAAGAATGGAAACAACTTTGATTTCATGGTCGTCGACAGATTCTCAAAGATGGCCATTACGGTGGCTTGCAAGAAGAATATCACAGAAGAAGCCACTACTAAACTCTTCTTTGAACGAGTTTGGGTGAACTTTGGGATCCCACATTCTATCATATCAGATCATGACAGCAGGTTCCTCAACACATTTTGGTCCAGCCTCTGGTCAATTTTGGACACCAATCTCACCAAGTCCACAACTTTCCATCCCCAAACTGATGGCGAAACAGAGGTTTTCAATAGGATGATTACACACATTCTGCGCATGTAAAATTCAAAGCATCCACGCACATGGGATGAGAGCCTTCCCTATGTACAACACAGTTATAATCGAGCTCTCCACAGCTCAACTGGCCACATCCCCTTTCAAGTGGGCTTGGGATTCCAGCCACTATGTCCCATTGACGTCGCCATGACATTTGCAACTACTCAGGTCGATTTGGCTCATGTCCACTCTGAAGCTGAAAAAGCAAACAACTTCATCGAGCGCATTCAGCACATCCGCCAACAGGTTCATGACATATTGGACAGAGCCAATGCTAAGTACAAGCAATGACATGATCAACATTGGGTGCCACACAAATTCTAGGTGGGCGAAAAAGTGTGGCTACATTTGTAGAAGCAGCACCTCACTAGACCCCACCACAAGATTCGCCCGCTCTGATATAGGTCATACACCATCACCAAGGCTATAGGGAATAATGCCTTCGAGCTCAATATTCCACCATTCCTTGGTCTACACCCAGTATTCAATGTAGATCGCCTTCATCCCTACTTCCCACCTCTATTGGACACCTATGACATTGCAGAAGAACTCACACCAAAAGAGTTAAACCCAGATTGCATGGAATAGGCCACCACGGACTGTATCATGGACATGCAAGTCAAGAACACACCGACAGAAGATACAATTGTATCGGGTTGTCAAAGCTGGCCAACTCCTGCACCAAGGCAAGTGGTTCACTAGGGACCAAGTTCCACAGAAGTTTCCTCATCTCATGGAGGAACTCAACGCAATGGGGACCATTGCTTCCTAAGGGGGGAGGAATGATCCAGGTGGATATTGGTGGCCACCCGCCTATTCCACTTGGGGCCCCACCATTATCTCTTTTAGTTTTTTTCACAACTTACTATTTTTAGCATTTTTTCAGGTCCTAAACTTTTGGAGCTATTTTGAAGCCCCAAAAGGAGATATTATACTGAAGTTACATCCCTGGGAAGTTGAAACACCAATTTACCCAGACGGGGCCCATAGTTTTGGCTGTTTATCTCTATGATAGTTTTGACTGCTAAGTTCTTCATTGCTTTCATGTGGGGCCCTCAGCCTGTTAAGCTCACAACTATCTGAGAAACATGCACATCGTTGTAGTCTACTGTAAAACATGTCTGCTCATTATGAATCAGAAGCATTTCATGGATTTCATATTAATGAAATGCAGTCTTCATTTCCGTTTCATTTCCGTGTTTATGGTTATATCCGTATTTCGCAAAATTCTCATAAATCCGATAGCTCTCTCCTTCCTAAATATGACTACAGAAATTTTCAGAAATTAATCCACTCAATACTTCAAATGATGAAGTATTTATACAAATTCTAAACTAGAATATCTTGAAAAATATCAAGATTGGTTTACAAATATCTCAAATTGTATTACATAAATAGAACTTAAATAAAGTAAACTCAAAACTAATGAATCTATTTGGCACTATATTTATGGATTGATTGTGACAAAGGAGAAAAAATTGAATTTGATAGCAACTCTTGGTTGATGATGAGGCTTCCAAGTCACTAACTATCTCCTTCCTTTGTGTTTTTTGCTCTAGAAATTCTGCAAAATTAGGCTTCAGTGATACCTTTTTATATCTCAATATGAGGTATATATGTAAATTTTGAAAGAGTTTATTATATATAAATATGTTATTGAGATATACCTCTCTCATTTCCCTAAAATTCCGCTCCAGTTGTTCATAATAAGCTTTGAAAAAAGATGTGTAACACTGAACTTTGCACAGTCTAAAAAATAGGTTGTGAAGATGTGCATGTATTTCTCATTCTGTAACACCTGTGTAAAACGTGAGATAGGTTTTTGTAGATTGAACTCTTAGGAACGCAAACCTTGTCTAGTTTTTCAAAATTAATCTTTTATAGGCCACAATAGTTTCTGAAAAACTATGACTTAAACAATAAATTTCTGGAAAATGTCCCTTCTTGCTCTGATTTCATCTTTTAACCTTATTGTTCTTTTAACTGTTTTGACTTTTACTTTGGATAAACTTCATTTTTGCTGGTAAAAGTGTTTTCATATTAGTTTAACCATTACTACCTCTATGTTTACTTTTACTATTTTACCTTGACTACTCTGTTTCCTTTTTATTTTACCTTTTACAGTAAGAGTGAGTAAAATATGTCCTAGAGAGTTGCTGATGGAAATGTTTTCATCCTCTATTCTGACCACTTATGCAAATTTGTTTCTCTTTGAGTAAATTATTTCTTTTTGTTATGTTGCTTGGAATATTTCATTTAAGGAAAATCATTTGAATTCATTTCCTTGTGAGTATTTTGGAATAAACAGTTTGAACTAGTATCAACTGTTTTTCCAAATTCTCCTTCTGGTAATAACCTGCAAAACAAAACAATAGTTAATGAAACAGAGGCTTGAAGGGAAGAAATTAGTGGCTTTAGGGAAATGAATATTCAGTGAAATGAGTTCTAGCCATAGTAGGGGGATTTTGAATCAAGCGACAATGATCTTCTAGGTCTTTCTGTTGCAAATTCGCAGTTTAAACAAAATAAGTTATGGATAGAATAGTGAGTTTTAGATGACACAGTAGATTCATTATATTGGATTTACCACATTGTGTAGGGTGCAGATAGGTTTTAGCACAGTGGCATCGGGGGTTTTTATATTGGCTTATGTCCTTTAGCACAAAATTGAATGGTAGCTTTTCACAGTGGATGAGTTATTTAATGCACTGTGCATGGGGTAAACTAGTGGTTTATCAAACAATGAAATTGTGGTTTTCGCATCGAGCAAAGATGGTAAGTGGAATTGGAAGGATTGATACGATCCAACATAAATATGACGCATGGAGGTGAGAGAAACCTTGAAAGCCATGCTTTTCAGAACCATTGGGGTTAGTTAACCATCGCGCAATGAAACGTGTGATAGGCAATATCCACCGTTAGATCTAGCGGGTAAAAATGAATGGCTATGATGATGTGATGAAGTTGCAATGTCAAATGGCATGGGACCAGGTGATTTCAATGGTGTGAGAGATTATTATGTATTAAATTAATGTTTAATACATAATCGGGTTTTATTATGATAGGCATAGGTTAACTTATTAACAAATGGAATGTGGGTAAATATGATATAGAAATTGCGGGGGTGATATATAGTGGGACCGGGATATACAACATGTGGGGAATATTAAACCATATGTTAAAATAAAAATATGTGTTGGGAATATTATATATGCAAGAATTATATTAATACGGGATAAAAGGTATATAAAAGGAGTTAATACATTATGTTAGTGTTAAAAAATGAAATGAATGCGGGAAATAAAAAACACTTAGGATAGTGTTAAATCATGATTTAGGTAGGATTTTCATAGTGGGGTCCTAATGTTAACATTTTACACTTGAAAACTTAGGATAAGTGCATTTTTATGGGTTTTTAACTTTTCCAAAGGTGAATATGCATTTTGAATTAGGAAAAGGGGTTTTAGTAGGGTAAAATGAGTGATGTTAAGGGAAAAGGGTTTTTTATGAAGAGGAAGGGTTTTAATGAGGTGGAATCCAATAACTTGGTGCCAATCAGTCATTAAGACATAGCTCCGGTCCCACCAAAAGTCACAGAAATGCTCTAAGTCTTTATGACTGAAGGATTTAGTACTGGAACACATTGTGGGGAAGGAAATTATTAATATACCAAATGATGTTTATCCATGCATTGTGAAGTTGCTTTCTTCCTACCCATCAACTACCTTAAAAAAATTTCTTCATTTACATGGGTGCATTTAAGCTTGCAAACCCTTATTCATTTTTCTTTTAAAATAGAAAACTAACTATTTCTTCCAAGGGCTCAGATTAAATGGTTGAGCTCCTTATTATTTCTCTACCTAACTAGTGATTTTCCAAGATTAGACTATTTGGCTAGATGTTTATTATCTATCTAACAACGTGAAATTTACAGCATGAGAGGTCAAGTTTAAGTTGTTTGACCCTCATGGTTTATGGCATTTAGGACAAGCTACACACAATCTTATTTTCAAAAGTAAACTAATAGTAGTGGAATTTGAATGTGCAACACTTTCATGATCCATTTTAGTGGGGTTCATATTTAATATTCTTTCTTGATATTTTTTCTTTATGTCCTTTGATTGTTCTTTCAGGAATTTTACCCTCTTTACATTTATTTTTTTTATTTTTCTGATATGGGAAAACATTTGTAGAAAGCAAAGGTATGTACAATATTTCAAGTTTTTAACAGAGTCAAATCAAAATTATGAATCCTATATTTATAGGACCCTAACATTCCTGACTATCCTCCGCTCCGAATTCTACTCAAGATGACCGCAACTGAACAGATCGAGCTGGAATGAGATGCCCACGTTAGGTAACAAGCTATCGCGAAAGTTTATGAGTGGTCGGTTGCCAATGGTGCAGGAATCTGCGTGCACTAGACCATGCTGATTCAAGATTAATACATTTTCTTATCAAAATACTTTAGGAAGAGAAATATTAGTTGCAATAATATAAAGGACAAAATCTATTAGAAATTATTAATTAAGTACTTAGTAAACCTTAAGTATGAAATATAAAACTAGTGCAGGGATACGACAGGATTCTTGGACTAGTGCAGGTATAAGGAAGTTTATGAGGATAAAATAGAGGTTTATGATTGTGGTTTTAAGGTAGGAAATAGGTTTAAAATGAGGCATTTTCTCCTACTAAAAAATACCACCATGAGCTATCTTATAAACCTCCAATAAGAGATATGAGTGTTATGTCATTATAGTTTTCATGTTGGGTTTCTTTTCAAGGGGGTGATATTTGTAAATACTACATCGAGCTATGTTATAAAGCTCCATGGGAAATATGTTTTCTTTTCAATGGTGTTTTTGAGGTATATGTGTGATTCAATACTTAGGATGGTGTCCCCCAAGGGGGAGGGTTCTATAATAGCCTGGTGAAAATTCCATGTAATAAATTTAAAATAATAACCATGGTTGATGGGACACTTATTCCAACCAAGCTGAATATTGGGGAAAACATCCTAGTGCAGGTGTTCACATGGTTTATTATGGCTAAGGAAATTGGAAAAGGAAAAGCCAAAGCCAAAGTCAAAAATTCCAATTTGGCACATTTATTTATGAAAAAGAATGGAAATTAGCAGAAAAGGGAGATGAAATGCCACAGGTTACATGTGAAGAGGAAAATGAAGAAAATAGAGCCCTCATCTATAAAAATTCTTATGAGGATCAATTGGTACCTTTTGTTTTTGAATTTTTGGAGCTCTCTCATTATTATCTCTATCTATGATACTCTTGGATACTTAGAGTTTTCTTGGAGAACTCTTGGAGAGTGTGGCATACTTGGTGATTTGGAGGAAGAATGCAAAGGAAGTGTAGGAAAGCGTAAGAGGACATCATGATCAACAACTACAACAGGTTTTGATTGCAGGTACCATGTTGCATATATGATTTCATCACTAGTTTCAGCATGCATGGTATTGCATGTGTTTTCTTTATTATAATTTGTCATTGGCATGGAGGATTACCTAGATTGACAGTGGATTTTCCTAGCCTTGCCATTTCCTAGATAGCCATGGAGATTGTGGGTTTATTTCCATTGATTGTTTTCTCATTTTTCTTGTGATTCCTTTATTTTTGGGTTGAGTTACTAGTTCATGGAGCCTTTGTTGGAAAAACGCTCTGGATCCCTAGGTGATTTGAGTTACTAGTCCTCAAGCCTTGGCTGGACAAATTCTCTAGAGCCTGGAAGCAACTAGGGTTGATTTGGTAGGCCTAGATACTTATTCCAAGTTGAATGTTGGGAATAAACATCCTAGTGGGTGTTAATTGTTTTATTATGGCTAAGGAAATTGGAAAAGGTAATGAAAAAGGCATTTGGAAAGGACAGATGCCATTTTTGGTGCATTTAATTATGAAAGTAATAGAAAATAGGAGAAAAGGATGGTGAAAGGTCATAGGTTTCATGTGATGAGGAAAATGAAGGAAAATTTCTGAAAAGGAAGAAAATAGAGGCCTCATCAATAAAAAGGCTTATGAGGATTAGTTTGTACCTTTTGTTAGTTCAGTTTTGGAGCTCTCTCATTATTCTCCCTTTCTCTCTCCCACTCTTAGACACTTAGAGTTTCTTGGAGCACTTTCGCATTAGATAAAGAAAGAAAAATAAGGCAAGAAGAAAGGAGGAGAAAAAAAGGAAGAGCGGGATCAAGCAACTACAATAGGATTCTTCACAAGTGTTATCATCAATAATAAATAGGTTGGTCAAGGATGTCATTTTGAGTTAGGTCAAGTCTGTTGGTCAAATAAATTCATAAAAATTGATAAAATTTCATGATCAGTCTATAGTTTTAAAGAGTTCAAAGTGTTTTTGTGTCATGTAATTAAGGGATTTTCATAGGAAAAATTCAAAAATCCACATACATTAGGTTAACTAACTCAGTTTTGACATTTTTCACCTTTTACCTAAGTTTGCAATGATTTTTGTGCAAAACAGGTTGTTTTCGCTATGGACTCACCTGATAATTCCGAAGTGAATCTACCAAGTTTCTAACGAAATTCGCTACGAGTTCCTATATTTTTGCACCGGTTAAGGGATAGATGAATTTTTAGTTTGAGAGTGGTTGGGGGCCAAATTTCCATCACATATTTACCTGTTATGAATCATTGTTTACTATATGTCACACTTGGTCATCATTACCACAACATCATTTTGTTTTGTCCTCAATTTCTCCTTTCTTGATTTAACCTTTATGCATTCCAACGTAATCACTTACCTTGTCATTCTTGTGAGTTCCTTGATTTATTTCCACTATTTATTTGTTTTATTTTAGGTATATCTGTTGTCATAGGTGATTTTCTAACTCTTTCCACAAGCAGCCTGTTGTCAAAGGTCATATTTTGCAGGTGTCAAGTTTCAAACAGAGCAAAGTCGTTTTGGAGGACATGGTCGCACATAAGAATACCAACAAGGAAGGTTCATTGGTTAGGTATGAACCTATGGACCTTAAATTGGTCATCGAAGATCCCAGTTTTGTAGAGGCCTTCACCAATGTTGGCCGCATGAGATTTTGTCAAAATTTGCAGGGGTACTATGCTCAAGTCTCCGAAGAATTTGCTGTAAATTTTGTTGGCACTTCTTCAAAATTAGGCATACTGAGTTTTACAGTTTCCCCTGAAACAATTTCTCAAGAAACAAAGATTCCTATATCAGGGGAAGAATGGTTTCAGGCCACCAAGTTTAAATTGCAGAATTGTGATGTGTTCTTGAAGCAAGAGCATATAAGGGTGGACATGACATCAGGTATACCTAGGAGTTGTCTTAAGGATAATTATTCAAAGCTATTTTTGGTAATCTAGAAGTATTTTACATGTCAGGGAATATTCCATATGATATATCAGTACCATTTCAGACTTCTGCTCCACTTTACAAGTAAACAACTCTTAGATCTTCCATTCTTCCTTTTCAGAATATTAGGTAAGATGTCTGATAAAGTTCAAGAAAAACTTGAGAGTAGTGAGACAAATGTTTTCCATTATGGCTAAATTAAGTTTCAGGTTATGGAGTAATTTCAAAAGTTGAACAGATAGCGGGCTACATTTTTGTTTCTAAGAGTTTATCATGTGGATGTAATTACTCCAAAGAAAACACCCAAACCCAAGACAAGTACTCCCAAAAAGGATAAAGGGACCATATTTGAAGTTGAATTTAAACCTGAAGAAGACATGCAGCCTGTAACACAACCCATGGAGATGGAATTTGAACATTTTCAGGAAGCAACAATGGCACCTCAGCCATCATCCACAAGAAACAAGAAAAAATATGACACAAGGGCTTCTATCAAAATTACTAGGAGTCAGACAGAAAGAAAGGGTAAACTTGAAGACATTTTTCAGGCTATTGACATTGAAGAGACCCATGTGGTTAAACCTGTGGAGATAAAGGGAACAAAGATGAAGAAGAAAGACCTTACTACAAAAAAATTTGATTTCTCCAGTAAGGACTCTAGTTATCTCTTCAATCCTAGAAAGTTATTTACTAGGTCACAACTCACCAAAGGGGATAAATTTGATAAGAAGCAGAATGAAGCAAAAAATAACAAGAAACCCATGGTGGAAGAGATCATTGAATTATCCCCCACAGAAGTAGAAATCAGTAAGGCACCGAAAGGTAAAGAAAAAATTATAAAGAAATATTAAGTGGATATTCTTAAGGAGAAACTTAAAGAGGCAATAAATAAGGTATTAGAGACCAAGCTAGAGCTAGAAAATTTCAAGAAAGAAAGAAAATAACTGTCATATTTTTAAAAAGAGGTCAGCAAGAAAATCCATTTTTATGATGAGGTGGCTGAAAGGTCCAAGAAAATGTTGAAAAGAATATTATCTTTGTATAAAATGATGAAGCACACCATGAGGATAAAAGGTGGCTGCAGGCAGAGAGGAGAAAGCTTCTAAATCAAGTTAAAGAGCTAAAAATTCAAATGGGAATGGTGGAGACTGAGCTAAAGAAGAAATGTTTGAAAATGATATTGGTAAATGAACCTGTTGAAGGTGAATTTGTTGCTTCTTGAGGAGGGTAAGATGTATTTTGAATCAATTTTTCCTTATCATGCTTCATATCATCTTCTCACACAGTCATGGAAATTTTTTCGAAGGTGGGAAGTGAAAATTTCAAAATTTGCATTTTATCAGGAAAGTTCGTAGCTTACTCTAGGCTTAAAGCCGAGTTTTCTCTACGAACTTGCTGAATATTACTTTTTGAAATAAATTCCAATTTTTTTCATAAATGGAGTAAGTAAAGGCTTGTGTTTAAATGTTTTGACTTAGTGGACACCCTCAAATGAAGAAAGAAATCAAAAAATTTGCAGAAAAGGTCAAATTAAGAGTGCTACAGACCTTTCACTACATACTTGCCTAAAGTCCTTTGTTTTTGCAATGAGGGATGATTTTAAAGTTTTTCAAGCATTAAATTCATTTTTTAAGCAATTCAATCATCTGGATTGGTTAAAGTGTATCATTGGAGACTTTGGTTAGTGAGAAAACTCATCATGGAAGGTGTTGGGCTGCCAGCTCATTAATTTTGGACACACCATCAAGTATAACAGCACACCCCCAAAATCCGAGGAACAGACCCTAGATTTCAGTATAGATTTTTATTGTTTAGTCATGAGAATTTCCACCTCAAGAAAAGTAGTTTTTTTCTATAAGTGTCATAATGGATGGATCATGTAAAAGTTGTTAGCGAAATAAATAGTCTTAGAGTCATAGTAGGTTTTGAACTCTTGAAAACAGAAATATCACTAGTTTCCCTCCTTGTAATCTATTTCTTGTTTGGAGAAGGTGTCTTTGGGAGTATTCGAAGGTCTAGCCAACTGGCAGACTACATGTAAAGATATATAATTTTATAAATAGGTAGATGATAGTATTAGAGAGGGTTGATTGATGTCATGATACGTGCTAAATTTATAATATTTTTCAATCAGTAATATATAGTTGCAGAAATATTCTCTCAGATCCAAGATTCATCATGTGCTCGCATATGTGTTTGCATTATCGATATATTTGATGTTTATTCAGTTTACTTTATGTGTAATCACTTGGAATTCATGGTTAAACATGCTCCACTTTCCTGTATGCATATGGTTTATTGTTCAAGTTATGTTTTGATGAGAGTACACATGCCTAAACTTCCATGAAAGTTGTTTTCCATGTATTTGAGTTTAACTATGACTCCATGCCCAATAGTAGCTATTAATTCACATCCTTCACCTGCATAAAAACCATTCAAAACACACTCAAGAGTTTGCCATTTTTGTTCCAAGAATTTTCTATTGAATATCATACAGATTCTTGAGAGAGCCCTCTTAGGTTGGAAAGACTAAGTTTCAACCAAAAGTGTTTTGAAAAAGTTACTCTGAGTTGATTATTGAAGCAACCCATCAACGTCAATTTGGTGATAATAGCAGTTATCGATTAATTTTGTGTTTTCCTTGCTAGATTTGGCATGCATGGTATTGAATGTGGCTCCTTTCTGTCATGGCATGGGTTTTACCAGGTGTGACAGTGTTTTCAGGCTATCCTTTTCATTTCATGACAGCCATGGTGTGATGGGAATCTCATGTTTTGGTTGAGCTGGATTGTCGAGTGGATTCGAAGCTGAGTGGGGTGGATCTCCAAAATGATAGAACACATGGCCTAGTAACCCTTGAACCAGACCATGGGTGGGTAAATCCAGATAATGTTTTGCCTCGATTTAGGGCCTAGTGATTTGGTGTGGATAACGGTAAAGCCTAAGAGGTGGATGCTCTCCATCATGCCTAGGAATCTCAAGTTGGGATATACAATAAATCCTAGAGAGTATGTCTTGATTTAGGGCTTAGTGATCCCTAGCTCGAACTGTGGATTGCGGTAAGGCCTAAGAGACTAGGACACAGGAAAATTACTCAGAAATATGGTGGCATCCATGCTTATTTTTTCCTATTTATTGGGTGGAGATCATGGTAAATTCTGTTATGACATGCTCTTTATTTTGGCCGAGTGATACAGTGTGGAATGTAGGTTTTAACCCTATAAAAAAATTATCTACAAAAAAATTCTTAAAAACAGAAAATAAACAATAGCGAGAGCAAAAAACATAAAAAATATATACAAAGAGATTATCCCCTGGGACTACCTGCTTGATTTTTCATTATATTCCTTTCAGTGTTACAAGACATATATATACACGTTGAAGAATTCATATACTCCAATACAACGCTAGATTAGAGCATAACCATTGTTCCCTTGACCATATCTATAAAATACCATGGGCTGAGAATCGTCATGCCCAAAACCATGTGCAAACCCATGCAAAAAACCATAAGTGGGTCGGCCCACCTAATATAGTGTCAAAAAAAAAAAAAAAATTGGGCGCTACCTCGAACCTTGTGCAGGGGGGCTATCGTCCCCCTACAAACCCTGTGACATGGGGGGGCTGCACCCCCCTTGTGATACCCCTAATGCGCCCGGTGAAAGTGTAGGGGTGATCCAATCCCCCCTCTTACCCCCTAGTCTTGGAAAGAATACAACACACACCCAACATGGATTACAATAAATCCTGGTTTCTATGGTTGAGGGTGAGGTGGTTTAACCTCAGGATTCCCTAGTTGGTTCTTTTGGTTTGAGTCCCACATTCATGCTTGGAATATGTCACAAGGGTGATTAGATGAAAGGAGATTTGGCTTAGCAAATCTATGATCAGGTGGAACATGGTAGTCCCATCTCCAGTTGGTTTTAACATTCATTAAGATAATTTCATGTCCTTGGTATTTGATGCGTAAATGTATTGGCTTGTATGTGGATCCTATGGTTGATGTATCTGTTGAGCCTCAAATTTGTGCTTTCCTTCACCTCATTTTACCTCATTCTCCCTTGTCCATTTCTATTTTAAACCCAATTGATCAATAAAAATAGTTAAAATTACTTCTAGAATGGTTTACATGACTGACTTGTTGAATTTTGTGATTGTTGCCATTGTTAAGCATTTTGACCGGAACTAGCTGCAAAATGCAGACATTCCGTAGCTAACCGGCGATTCTGCAGCTACCCTCATGTTTGAGTATGTTCCAGGTGGCCTCTTGAGGAAAAACGCATATGGTCATGATCCACGTCGTGCCTACATGGTTTGTTGCTCATCATGGAAGAGGAAATGAATTCTGGGTATGGTTATGCACGTGGGAACACATTTGTGAAGGAAGACTCCTACTAGGACTGTCTCAGTCCAGGTGTCTTTTCTTCTTCACGTAGCCACCTCAAAGACTCCTAAGATGATTCGGATAAGGAAAGACATCATTCCTAAATTGTTGTAATTATTGTTACATGCATTTACTTTATAAACTCTTGAGTAGGCCGAGAGCTTAGTTAGAGATTTTGTGTTAGATTTGCTGCTAGATTTTGTGTAAACTCTGTGTTACGTCTTTGAAGACACATAGTGTTATGTTCAAACTATTGCATCGTTAAACTTCTAGAATGGTTTACATGACTGACTTGTTGAATTTTGTGATTGTTGCCATTGTTAAGCATTTTGACCGGAACTAGCTGCAGAATGCAGACATTCCGTCTTGAATATGGTGAAAGATTCTTAGTTGCCTTTCATCCCTTCAAGACCATCCATCCACTTTAAATTTTAAGGATTGTTCTCTGTCTAGCTATCTTGCCCTGTAATACCATCTTGTGTTCAGAAAAGAAATCCGGTAAAGCCATCCTTAGACTCCATAGCCCAATGGACTGAAAGCCCTCAACCTTGCCCTTAGTTTGTGGATTCCACCATTTTCCCAAAACAAACTTTGAATCTATAACTAGCCTAAAATCATTCAAAAACAAAGATAAATCATAAAGAGAGAGCCCTCTCTGGATGCAGATTGGCTAGATTCTGCATCTAAAAGGTTGGTTTGTGGTTACCTCGGGTATACTTTCCTCTTACACAACTTCTAGGAAAACCTGAGTGATAACAACGTCCTTGAAGACACAGAGTGTTATGTTCAAACTATTGCATCGTTAATGGAGCAGACAAAGTTATTTTGAAGGCGTGATTTAATTTGGAGTTGAATGCCGTCAAGTGGTAGAGGGCCCCTGCCTCTTGCACGGATTTATTTTGCGTAAATTAGATAAGTTTCCTAGCTGCCTTTACGTTCTGCATTTGAATTGGTAGTTGTTTTGTTTTATCTACTGTAGTCGTACTCATTCTAGTTCTTCCATAAGAAGACACTCTTCCAACAGACTAAAATGATGAATGTTTAATGACTATGGTATTGTAGGATAGGAGTTGAATTTGTATTTGTTTTTAACTAGCTACTGTAGTCATATTCGTTCTAGCTCTTCCACAAGAAGACACTCTTCCAACAGACTAAAATGATGAATGATTAATGACTATGGTATTGTAGGATAGGAGTTGAATTTGTATTTGTTTTAACTAGATACTGTAGTTATATTCATTCCAGTTCTTCCACAAGAAGACATTCTTCCAACAGATTATAACGATGCATGATGAATAGCTATAGTACTGTAGGAATTAGTTGTAGTTTTTGCTATTCACTATCACAGTTACACTTGTTCTAATCACACTTCCACAAGAAGAAATTCTTCCAATACATCCTTAAGAAGTTCAAGACATAACCGTGATACTGAAAGATTTAGTTGTTTGTTTGTACTAAGTATCATCTCTGTTCTTGCTCTTAAACGCTTGCCCAAGACATCATAATGACGAGTAGGATATGGATGTGATCACTTAGTTTTTCATTTGCTTTCTATTCATTTGCTTTCAATTGCATACAATTAAACAGTTAGAATTGTTCTATCCCTTCCAAAAGAAGGAACTCTTCCAAAATATCACTAATGATGAACAAACAGATTATGTAACTTCATAGAATAGTGCATGTTAGTTAGAATGCTCCGGAGTTTCATTTGCATTTAATTCATGTTCAGTTACTTTGTTTCAGGTTTGATGATGACTTATAGTTCAACATTGTTCTAGTTTAGAAGCATCTTCGGTTCATTCTTAAGTTAACTCATTGCACTTGCATCTCATAGTCACACTGTCATCCTTTGCACAATAGATTACTTTAGTTGTTAGGATTCACAAGACAGCCTTCATTATTCACAAACATCTTTTTGTTCTGAAAACTACAAGTGATCCATAACCATAGGAACAGAAGATAACATCACTATAAGGTCTAAAGTATCTCTGCAAATTCCTCATCATTTTATAAACAGAGCTCTTCCTCAAAAGAACTACTTTGAAAAGAAACCAATAACTCTTTGAGTATAGGTTCTGAGACATTTAATTAAATTGCAGAATAGAACTAGGAATTAGTCATGGAATAGATGAGCTTAGAACAAAATGTTGCATCATGATAAGATTAGTGTTTAACTGTCTAGTGATCATTTCTCAAGTTTAGTTTGTGTCATTTGCCTAAGAGGTCATTATCAAGCTTTTGTTTCTATTTAGTCATAGTTCAGATTTTGTTTCCAACTGCATTTGCCAATCCATACATTAGGCTCAACTGTGTTTTTTATCACCAATCCCTTCCCATTAGTTTTCTAGGCACTTTCATTGTAAACATAAAACACCAAAAGACCAAAAACATTATAAATCAACATAAAAGACCAAAAACATCACAAAACACTACACACAACGCATTAGGAAACAAGCACCTAGGTACATATGGTACACTTCACTTCAGCAGTTTACAAATCCTGGTTGACAATTAAATGAGCTCAGTTTAGGAGACTAGACTGAGACCCAATAGTATCCCTGATATTTATGTTGTTATTCTGTTGGTTATGAACAATTATTTTGACAGTGATGACGTATGGCTCTCCTCATGTTTTTATTTGTAAATGAATGAACAATGTATCTATGACCTAATAAATGATACTGATGGTAATGATGTAAGGGAACAATGCTTCTTAGATATTCTCATATAAGTAAGAGACCCCTATGCCCAAATCAATTGTTTACACCTGTAGAATACATATTTGTGATATATTTGATGAAATTCCTGTCATGGCTAGCAGGGGTCCAGTTTAGGCCTGGTCATGATTTTTGCAAATGCATCATTGTTTCATTGTGTTATTTCATTTTTTAACATGTCATTGAGTTATGGGTAGCGGCCTAGGCTTTGAGCCTGAAAAATTGCCTTAAATTACACGGACGCATGCATTGGTTTGGGAAATTTAGTTTGTGGACATATCCATGCAGACTTGTGGGAGCGTCGAGAGCCTCCTAGATGCACTCATACCCATACTATGGGAGCGTCTGGGGGTTAAATGCGCTAAAATATTAGTGGGACCCATGGGCTAGTTACCTGAGTGGTTAGGATGGTTCCTGGGAGTCTTGTTGCAGAAGTGGAAGGTCTGTATAATTTGTTTCCATCAGTTCCACTTCTTAAGGTCACCTAGGAGGTTGAATCTGATCAAAGTAGCCTCTTGGCACATGTTTGCCTCGGTTGGTCAGTTACTTGGGTAGATATGGGAGGAGGGTGTTACAATAAATATCACCATATAGAACATGCAGACCATGTTAGCTTATTCAACAATATCCTACACAATCAACGATGCATCATGGACTGACAAGCGTCTCTCAAACGAAACAAGTAGAATTTCTAGGCTCGAATGGATGACTTTGAGACTCGTATGGTGCACATGGAATCCCATATCCATCACAAGTTACATAGAAAACGGCTCAAGAAATTGAGGTAGCTCTTCCCATTGCCGAAAATTCACAAGAATGAAGGTAGGCTTTGTTAATTTTTTTGGAAAAATTGGTGCCTAGTGGGTAGTGAACTATGAGAAATCGAATTTTTTGAAGTTTTTTTCATCTTTATCATGTATGTATCTAGATGCCAAAAAATTTGGTCAGAGTGGCGCCATTTTTTCTCATTTGAAGAACTTCTCACAATGTAATTGTTATAGCATCATTTCTCACCTCTATATACTTGATGCTCTGTGTTATGGCCTTGGGCAACCCTTTCCCTTTAGACTTGTTCCTTTACCTAAAAAACATTATTTTGAATTCCATATGCGACTCTACCCTCTCAAAAGAGTGTGCGCATGCGGGTAAACCCGCGTATATAATTTAAAATATGAAAAAAATATATAATTCCCTATTTTTTGGGCAGGGTTTATGGGTTATACCGGAAGCCTACCTACAAGAGCCCATGGTGTAATTGTATCCCAAATGAAAAGAAAATAATTGGGGTGGTATAAATACATCTCATGGGAAGTCCTAAAGGAGAGAGATATATAGTTAATCATACTATACCCATTTAATGCCTAATCAAGTCTGATTTATCCCTATGCCTCTTACACTTCCCAAATTGTGGAAAACCTTGTTTCCTTCATGAAGATGTTTATTCCTCTTATATGGCATCCATGTGTATTCTTATAAAAGGATATTGTTGAGTCTTGGGCTGGACAGATCTGGAGGAAGATTTTTCTTGGAGGCATGGCTAAATCAGGTGGTATTCCTCCACACATCTTTACATACATCAATAAAGAAGCTTTTCCCCATTCTTAATGTCATGATCCTAATGCTTTATACATGTTATGATCTTTTTATGAATGATTTCATTTTATTTTCTTTATAAGCTTATATTATATAATGCTAACATCTTGAACGTGCTTTCAGTTATTACTAAAATATGTGATTTTCTTGAATGAGTTTCTGGTTTTGGAGCACTAAGATAATCATAGGGTTTGAACCCTGCGAGATCACCTTCAAACGTAGGACCTACGGGTATGACCTCTTCTCCCTATTTTACTAGTTTAAGCCTTAGCACTATAAATTTTCTTGCTTCTTGTTATTGTATGCTTCTTTCTCTATTGGGGTTCTCAACCTAAACCCTAGGGTAATTCATCCTGTAACAGTAATCCTATTCTAAATTAATATAAAAATGTTGACTTACAAAAAAAAAATTAACATTTCATAAATGTATAAAAAAACCTAGCTTCAAAATATCCTTTCTTTAACTTTACGATTTTCTTTTAAAAATCCATTAAAAAAAACATTGCAAAGAAAAACAAAAAAACACAAACTTGAAAAATTGTTAAAAAACAAACATCTCATAAAGAAAAATAAATAAAAGAATAAGACAACTTGGAAATGGAGAAATAACAAACATTTTTAAAAAATATGCATACTTAAGACAAGAAAATCTAAAGTGTCAAAAATCAGCCACCCTCGAAAAAAAGGCTAATGTTACATCAATGTTTTTCAAAATCAGCCTGAAAATCACCAACAATTTAAAAAATTCATCCATACTTAATACATAAGAAAAATTAAATTGTAAAAAATAAGGCCCTCCCACCCCCTTTTAAAAAAAAAAATAGGTTGATGTTGTGTCAACACATTTCAAAATTGAAAATCATTAACATTTAAAAAAAATTGTCCATACCTTATAGATAAGAAAATTTAAAGTGTTAAAAATATACTCCCGAAAAAAAGGTTGATTTCGCATCAACACTTTTCAAATTGGCATGAAAATCATGACTTTTTGCGACCTCTAAAAAAACAAGAACTCAATACAATTTCATTAACTTGGTAACTTTTTTATATTTTTTTCCAAAAAATAATACTAACATTGTGAGGTATAGACTCATATACACCATGATGCTTCCACAATTATGGTTTTCCTAAAATAACATCACAAACTTCAAGGGGGGGAATATCACATAATACCTCATCCTTGAAGGGCTTGATGTCGTAGAGTAGGTGACACTATTAGTTGACGCATATATATCTCCCTTGGTAGAGCCACTTAATGGTGTATGGATACAAGTCTGTTGTTGTCAGCAAACCTAATCACTTTGTTATCACTCCACCATATCTATGAAGGCTAAGAAGGAGACCAACAAAGGTAACCACAGACCACTTTGGCCTAGTAGCTAGCCCTCCTAGGCAGTAGAGGGCTCTCTCCACCATATCATAGCCAAATTAACTGGATAATATAGATTTTAGGCTAGGTATAGCAGCACTAGGGCTTTCATTGATTGATTTTCGGTGCTGGATGGTGAATTGGGTCAAAGAAAGACTAAGTAAGGGCATAGAGGATCATAATTGCAAAGTTCTGATGGGGAAAGGTAGGCAGATGCGTTAAAACATTTAGGTATCAATATGAGTATGAGAGACTGCTAGGGTTTTCAAAAAGAGCATGTAAATCATTTATTCTTTTCAATCAGAAGAAAATGAAACACAATTGTAATAACTCCTCCAAAACAGAGCAACAAATAATGAATTATGCTTATATAACATAGGAATTAATCACATTGAGAGATAGCATGGATATGGAAATCATAATACATTCAAAAATATGGAAACATAAGAGGAAACATTGCTGAAGAACATACCATGGGAATCCCACCAAAATAGCTGCAACTTTTTCTATTAGTTTATGCTAAAAATGATTGATTGCACTAGTGTTAAAAGATAAATTACACAGCATCCAACCCTTGTAATGAAAAAGAAAATTAAATATATAGACCAAATCACCTTCTCCCCACTCTTAGGGGTCGAATTTTTTACTTGTGGAGCTATTCCCCAAAGTCCTCAATTGGAATCCTAATGATTAGGTAGGTCAATAAACTCATCCCTATCTTTGATGAAACTGATTCACTTGACCCATAACTACATATTTACTTGATGTATCTACCAATAGTAACTATGAAATACATATTTACATTTACATTAGTAAACCTCCTTAAAATCCATCAATCAACTGATAAAAGGTGAAAATTTCGAAGAAATCAGCAAACTGTAAAAAGCACAACTTCCTTGCAAAAAGTGCAGCGTGCCTTGGAAAAAGCACAATATGGGCCTTCAAATCAACTTTTGATTGCCTTCCTAAAGTCAAAATTGAGACCAAGATGGCTCATTGGAAATATCTTCTAGTATAGTTATCAAAAATTTCCTTACTCTCTGAAAATGATCGAGTGAAGCTCCTCAAAAATGAAATCTCCCAAGACTGGTCAAGAAGCGCAATTTGAGGCTGAAAAAGGTGGCAAAAAGGTGTTTTTAGAAGTTTTTTGGACTTTTCCACTTGTCAAAATCTCATTTTTTGGAGTGCCAATGGTAAAAAATTGATGTAGAGACCATTCTCTACCTATCCATGTAGATTTTTAATCATTTAGAGGCCTCCAGAAAAAGTGCAGTGTGGCCCATGTTGCGCGTTTTGCAAGGTCACTGTGCAAAAAGTCTATAAAATTTTACTAAAATGGCCAAAAAGTGTTGATGAAGTATGTCAAGCTACCAAGGAGGCATCAACAAGCAACTAAAGTTTACCCTTCTCCTTTTGACTGATTACGGTTTCCTTGAGCTTGTCCTGCATTTGCTTTACCTTGACATTGCAAATTTTGTTTCTGGTCTGATAATCACCATCCATGTGCCTGGGGATCTGATTTTCCTTTTCGGATTTATAAATTAGCTTCTCCAGGCTTATGTTAACTGTATAAAACTAAAATTATCTATCATCATTGATTTCTCTTGTAATTCTTTCCTCAAAGGTGAGTTCTTCTACCTCATGTTTTTCATGCTCCAATGCTCTTTTAAGACCCCTTGGTTTTTGTCTCTTCTTGGTGATCTCAGCCTCATCCTCATCAGACTCATCATGTACCATTTTTACTTTTCCTTTGAGATCTTTCCTCTTAGCCTTTAACAACTCCATTTGCAAGAGTACTTGTTTTTCACTCAATTGTTTGTTTTCTTGCTCAAGGAAGGAGATGACAAATTGTGCCCTTGCCAAAATTATCTTGCAACTCTTTGATTTTGGCATCATTCTCTTTAATTACCATGTTTGAGGTTTCATGATCATCTTGGATATCCATGTACACTAGGTCAAACTCATTTTATTCCTCATGATGAAGGGTTTCTTTCTCTTGGACAACTAGCTCCTGTTGTTGATGATATCATTTTTTGTTGATGTAGAAGGCAAGGCCCCTTCCACAATATCTGTAGAAAACACTTTCCTATGTCCTCTCTGGTAGGTTTTCACCTCTTTTTCCTCATTAGTCTTCTTCATTGTATCCCTTCTAGATAGCCTAGTTTGCAAGTGAGAAACTAATGTTGACGGTGGAATAGGTCTAGCGAGCTAGTTTGGTGGTGTTGTGGAGACCTCTGCCTCAATGGAAGTCTCCCTTGCAATGTTCAACTATTTGAGGTGATGAAGGACAATGATTTTAATTATTGAATGATGGGAGAGACTATTAGTTTGAATCTCATACTCTCTTTTCTACAATATGTAGGTCATCTTGTCAATGCTCATGTATAAATAATAGGGAAGGTTAAGCAATTTCACCCTAGTGGAAAGCATGAGTAACCTGATTTGATTGTTGTACAACCTAGAGAATATGTCCTCACAAGTTAAATATGTCATGATGATCTTCATCTTGGGAAAAAACCTGTTAAGCAACTGACCAAAAGGAAAGATTTTCTTAACGTTGTCTTTGTAAGGTGCTTTGAGGTAAGGTTCATACAGCTGGGCATCCAAATATTTAGTTTTAAATCATTTTTCACCTACATTGGGTATCTATGTTGCTGTTGTAATGATGTCTGTAGAAATGATGAATTTCACCCCTGCAATGGTCACTTGATCTTTTTGTAGGTTGGTGATGAAAACCCTGGTCAAATTAGGATGGCTCTGCACTCTTTGGACCATCTCCCAAAGCTAAAAACAACCTACATGCTGGAAACATTTGACTACTAAGGGTGATGACATCAATTCCCTAGTGTCTGATGGCTCTAGCCTCCAAATTCTTCCTCCTTTATTGTATGTATTCTTCTCTTCTCCTATGGTGTTTATTTCTTCCTCCATGATGTTTCTATCCTCATCCATGATGTTTCTCTCCTCCTCCATTATGTTCAGTTTTGTCTATAAACCCTAGGGAAGAAGGGGAAGGGAAAGGAAGTAGGATTATAGAATTAGGGAGTTGGGATAAGTGAGGGAAAATTTTGGGAAGTATGTAAGGGAGTTAGGAAGCTTAGGGAAGTGATGGGGAGTTTAAATGATAAGGGAGATTGGGTAAGGAATTCAAATACAGGGATGTTGTCTAGCTTCCTAGAAAATCACAGCGTACGGGTAGGGTTTTAGGTAATATAGCTTGGGAATGGAAAATGAGGGGATGTAAGGGTAGTGGGGAGTGAATTAGAGTGTAAGGTAGGTAAATGGGTCCAAGGAAAAACAAATTAACCTCACAAATATTAAAACTATCATTTAATTACTAGAACATAACATGGATAGTAAACGAGAGGTTTCCACCACAAAATTATGACCATGAGCTGAAAGGATGTGTTACATGGATAAATCCTTCTTGCGGACACGAATGATCTCCCTAGTATCCTAAGAATATCTAGAAAAAAAAACAAATTCAAACCATTTTCTCTAGATCATTTGTGATTCAAAATTATTAATTAAAAAAGTACGAGGACATGCCCCTACTTGAAGTCCAACGCTTGTTGTGATCTTTATATTCGGTCGCTCCAAAAGAGGTCAATTTTAGCATATGAGACTTGCAATCAAAGAAAAAAAAAGGATTAAAAGCACATGCAAGATATAATAATTCAGAAAACACTAATCTATTTTAGTGATCAAGGAATCCAAGAATTATATTACTCAAATAGATACATGAACAATTTAATGAGAAAATAGAATCCATTTGTATCAACTTGTATAATAAGAAGTAACCTTACAACCTTGTCACCTTGATGTTATACAGGTTCTTCTAGGGTCTTGAACAACCGTTTACCCTCAGTTTGCAAGCCTTCTCCTCTCTGAACTAGCATGAAACTATTGAAATGAGTATGTGATCGTTCTCATACCAATGATGCCGAGTATAGAGAGTATGATTTCTTCAACAATTCTCCTCAAAAACTACTAAGTTCTAAGTACAATCTTTAATCTAAGAAGTACCAAGTACCATATAGTCTCTACCCTTGAGACTGAAACATGTGTTCAATTTATAGGAAAATGGAGGTGGTTTCAGTTCCATAAAGAGGGGTATGGATTCCTCTCATGAAGGCATTTGAGCTCCAAATACCAAGGGATAAACTCCATTAATGAAGGGATAGAGGTTCATGAATGAAGGGATGAAGCTCAGCCTGATAACGCTTCTAGATGCCTCCATTTGGGAGAATATTCAGCCAACTGGGCTTCTAGAACTTAATTTTTCCTTTATTTTACCTTTTACGTGGCTCCATAGGTTTAATAAGAAGAATGTGTGGGATGTGTCGCATGTTATAGAGAAAAAATTTGTGGGTATGCAAGCAAGGACTATGAAAAGTGCAGAGTTAGGATTTTTAGGGTTTTAATGAGATTTTCTCCAATTCCAAGACTTGGTTTAGGAACTTTGGGGTTTTTGACTTCTAAGGGAGCATGATATAGGTGGTGATAGACCCATATGAACAACTAAATGTCTTGGTGACAAATTTTAGTGTAACAAATTGCCCCCTAAAGCGCGAAATTTGTAGTTCTGAAGAGTGAAGTGCTTTATCTTTTCGAGGATTGGATTGTGGACATACTGGTCGAAAGCCTGTAAAAAAATTCAATGCAAACATATATATGTGTATATCATCGTTGAGGTAGGAATTCCCATACTTAGATAAAAACTAACTAAATTTTCTGGTACATAAATGATCTTAAAATTACATCAAAAGTAGACACAGTATGGGTGCAACCATCTATCATAAGTAGTCTACAGTATCATGAATAATAAAACTCCTCACAACCTGGATGGTGGAAACTAGATCCATGGTCTTGATTTTCGCTTCCCGAACTAGTACAAATCTATCCATGCGATTGATTATGTCAAAGTCGAACATGGTAGAAACCACTTAATTACCATTCAATGATGTGAACTTTTAACAAGTGTGAGAGAAACCATCAATAATAACAATGGCTCTCAAAGTAATCAGTACAATCCACAAAGTATGAATGAATAATTTGCAGTCGAATACTTCATGGAATCATTCAATCGAAGGTCAATGATGCAACCTGTCGTCGAAGGCGAGAAACCCACTATTAAGGCTTGAAGATTTCAAGGTACTGATAGGATTCTAGATCAACTTTCTGGATGATGAGTTGTCATCGATAGAAAGTGATCCATTGCAGGAAAACCCATGACACGAAACCATTAGATCAAGTTTTGAAGAAATATTTACAAGGAATGAATCAGGGATGGTCAACGTGAATGAAGAAAAATGTTTTCAATGAATGGTTTATTTGAACTGTCTCTTGAACACATAACGACACTATAGATGGTTTGGTTACAACTGACCTAAAGCTAATGCCTAGAAACTAGCTAAAGACTTTCAATTTGGTTTGACTAACTATTAGACAAAGTATTTTCCCAACCCAGGTACAAGTGTGACAAAAAGTGTTGTGTTCAAGAGTGTTATACTGATTTTAAAAACAAATTATGACAACTAGATTCATTCTCTCTTTTTTCCCCACCATTTCTAGCGAGTACCTCTTTATTTTTGACAAGCTTGAGGAGGATAACATGTTCTTGTTATGTAAGCTCATCCTTCAGATGAGTCCAACTTAGTATTAAAATCAAACTCTAAGAAGTAGTGGTTCGTTCTTGTTTGTAGTCAACACGTCCTTTACTGTTAAATTTTAACGAGTCTAGTATAAGTGAAATTCGGTGTTTTTCAATTTTATGGAGTCAGAAGAAAAACTTAGGAAAACTCTGTGGTTATAATTTGTTAGCATGAATCTTTCGTCGTAAAATATCACTTTAGATACACATAACAAATAGCCCTAAAATCGATTATGGCTGCAAAACATCTTTAAATTTGCAATTAAGTGATCCAAATAATAGTGCACAAATCCAGATCTAAGCATAAAAGACATTAAGCAGATAAAGTAAAATATGGCTCCATGCATCCAATAGACAAGACAAGAACAATATATTTGAAAGAATTTTTATATTATATTAAAAAGGGGCACTTGAGAGGAAAACAAGAAAGGTGTTTTCCGGTTCTCCTCAATGGGATGGGTTCTTGAAAGTCCTCAGCGTTTCAGATCTAAAATTCCTCTCTCTTGTTGATGTAGAAAACAAAGACAAACATAGAACTCAATGGGAGCTCACAAGGCAAAAAATGGAAAAGGTGACCAAGAGTAGATCCAGAGTGATCTAATGCAATGGAGGTGACTAATGAATGGGGAAAACCCTTCTATTTATAACAAAATATTAGGGCGATCTAGAACTTGGTGCATGAATAAAATATTATTAAACAATTTCTAGAACCACCCTTTAGGAATATTTTATTATATTTGTTGGAGGGAAAAGGAGTTTTGACTTGGGTCAATTCCTTTATTTATAAATAATAAATAAATAAATGATTTATTTATTATTTTATGGAAATGGTGGGAATATAATTAAATAAATAATGATTTATTTAATCATTTATAAATGATTTAGTCAAATTTAATAGGAATATTATTTAAATAAGGATTTAAATAACTTATTCATAGGAAATAATCAAACAAATAAGGATTTATTTAATTAATTTCCTTGTTTTGGGTTAAATATGACCAGGAAATATAAACAAACAAGTTATTGCACATGGTGAAAGAAATTTTACTTAGGGTAAAATTGGTCTTACATGGTGTACTTGGGTTCATCTAATGATAATAGGTTAGATGACCAAAAAAATGGTGTAACAGGTTGCCCCCTAACGTACGAGTGTTAGGAGAAAATCGTATGATCGAAGTATGTTGTAAGAACTCAATCACGAGACATCAAGAGGGAAGTGAGAGAGAGAAATGTAAGGTAGTCTAAAGTGCTAAAGGACTAGACCCTACGTAGACAAGACTTACAGGTGCAACAAGTCTCTAGTTGATGAAGTGGTACCTGTGCTAAAGGTGGCAGGGGAGGCATACCTATGCCCGCCGAGACAATAGTACAAACAATAAGGCACCCAGAAAACCACGGAATGCAATAATGAAGTATGTGTTGGCCTAAACATGAGCCAGATAAATAGAATGATGAATCCCACATACATGCCATGCTTGGAATAACCGTCAGGACTTATACAATAATATTTTGGTACATGAGATACAAATACACCCAAATGCCACCTACACATGAGGAAGGGCTCGCAAAATATGAATGATACATGCAAATTGAAGAGGCGCTACAAGCGGCTGAGGCCGATATCATCAAATGAGAGGAGTTGCATCAAGGACTGAAATGAAGAAGTCATCCGAGCATGTGGGGGGCTACCTGCAAGGCCACCCCCTCATGAGGGTTGAGACATCTCTCACACACCCAGGAATCACCAATAGCTGTTGTTGCATCACTGGACCATCAAGTGTATAGATCACGATCATGCTGAAAAGAGCTCGAACCAATGTACACTGCCCCCTAGACCTAGCTTCTCGAGTAAATGAGCTGATGTCAACGTAAGTAGGTTAGGTGAGGCAATAAAGGAACCCCAACTAATGCATGAGAGAAAATAGTAGAGCAACGAACAGATAGACACTAATGATGATGATGGAATGAGGGATATGGAGTAGCAGTTGGACAACTTCCCTTGTCAGAGCATAAGGGGAATGAATGGCTTGGCGGCAGATGACACAATATCAAGGAGGATAGGTGACAATGGTAATGAAGGCCATAATGTGAAACACGAGAGAGGGACCAGACAATGAAGGATGGAGGGCTATATCATGTACAAAGGGACTCGAGATAGACTCCATGACGGATGAGGACTCAACTCGGATGCTCTAAACAAGGGCGGCTCGATGGTGCTGTCACACAGTAAAGGTCCAATGTGGGACCATAAAAGCATGAGTACAATAGGGTAGCTCATGACCAAAATCAACATGAACAAATACAAGTAAGGAGGCAAAGTGGTGCCCCAAGTACAAGTGTTGTAAGTGAAGAAATTCGATTTTGAGAAGAGGTTAATATACCATCCATGGACAAAATGTGTCCTGGTGAAGTATCAAAACATGAAAAACTAACAGATACCCATTTGAGTGCTCGGTGAGAGATTTCGAACGGTGCAGACAGTGTGTGAAACGGGGCTACGGTTTGGTCGCAGTGGGCAAAAGAAAAAACATGGGTTTTTCTTCTAATAAGGCATTTTCCCTCCAAAATCATTCGTTTGCTTGTTAGTATGAATCTTTCGTCGTAAAATATCACTTTAGCTACACATAAAAAATAGCCCTAACATCGATTATGGCTGCCAAATATCTTTAAATTTTCAATTAGGTGATCCAAATAATACTGCACAAATCCATATCTAAGCATAAAAGACATTAAGCAGATAAAGTAAAATATGGCTCCATGCATCCAATAGACAAGACAAGAAAAATGTATTTGAAAGAATTTTTATATTATATTAAAAAGGGGAACCTGAGAGGAAAACAATAAAGGTTTTTTCCGGTTCTCCTCAATGGGATGGGTTCTTGAAAGTCCTCAGCGTTTCAGATCTAAAATTCCTCTCTCTTGTTGATGTAGAAAACCTAGACAAACATAGAACTCAATGGGAGCTCACAAGGCAAAAAATGGAAAACGTGACCAAGACTAGATCCAGAGTGATCTAATGCAATGGAGGTGACTAATGAATAGGGAAAACCCTTCTATTTATAACAAAATATTAGGGCGATCTAGAACTTGGTGCATGAATAAAAAATTATTAAACAATTTCTAGAACCACCCTTTAGGAATATTTTATTATATTTTTTGGAGGGAAAAGGATTTTTGACTTGGGTCAATTCCTTTATTTATAAATAATAAATAAATAAATGCTTTATTTATTATTTTAAGGAAATGGTAGGAATATAATTAAATAAATAATGATTTATTTAATCATTTATAAATGATTTAGTCAAATTTAACAGGAATATTATTTAAATAAGGATTTAAATAACTTATTCCTAGGAAATAATCAAATAAATAAGGATTTATTTAATTAATTTCCTTGTTTTGGGTTAAATATGACCAGGAAATATAAACAAACAAGTTATTGCACATGGTGAAAGCAATTTTACTTAGGGTAAAATTGGTCCTACATGGTGTACTTGTGTTCATCTAATGATAATAGGTTAGATGACCAAAAAAATGGTGTAACAGATTGCCCCCCAACATACGAGTGTTAGGAGCAAATAATATGACCGAAGTACATTGTAAGAACTCAATCACAAGACATCAAGAGGGAAGTGAGAGAGAGAAATGTAAGGTAGTATAAAGAGCTAAAGGAATAGACCCTAAGGAGACAAGACTTACAGGTGAAACAAGTCTCTAGTTGATGAAGTGGTACCTGTGCTAAAGGCGGTGAGGGAGGCATACCTATGCCGGCCGAGACAATAGTACAAACAATAAGGCACCCGGAAAACCACGGAACGCAATAATGAAGTATCTGCTGGCCTAAACATGAGCCAGATAAATAGAATGATGAATCCCACATACATGCCATGCTTGGAATAACCGTCAGGACTTATACAATAATATTTTGGTACATGAGATACAAATACACCCAAATTCCCCCTACACACGAGGAAGGGCTCGCAAAATCTGACTAATAGATGCAAATCGAAGAGGCGCTGCAAGCGGCTGAGGCCAATATTATCAAATGATAGGAGCTGCATCAAGGGCTGAAATGAAGAAGTCATCCGAGCATGTGGGGGGCTACCTACAGGGCCACCCCCTCATGAGGGTTGAGACATCTCACACACGCCTGGGAATCACCAATAGCTGTTGCTGCATCACTGGACCATCAAGTGTATAGATCACGATCATGCTGAAAAGATCTCGAACCAAAGTACACTGCCCCCTAGACATGGCTTCTGGAGTAAATGAGCTGATGTCAATAGAAGTAGGTCTACCATAGGTGAGGCAATAAAGGAACCCCAACTAAGGAACGAGAGAAAATAGTAGAGTGACAAACAGATAGACACTAATGATGATGATGGAATGAGGGATACGGAGTAGCGGTTGGACGAATTCCGTTGTCAGAGCATAAGGGGCATGAATGGCTTGGCCGCAGCTGACACAATATCAAGGAGGATAGGTGACAATGGTACTGAAGGCCATAATGTGAAACACGAGAGAGAGACCAAACGACGAAGGATGGAGGGCTATATCGGGATAGAAAGGGACTCGAGATAGACTCCATGACAGATGAGGACTCAACTCGGATGCTCTAAACAAGGGTGACTCAATGGTGCTGCCACACAGTAAAGGTCCAATGGGGGACCATAAAAGCATGAGTACAATATGGTAGCTCATGCCAAAAATCAACACGAATAAAGACAAGTAAGGAGGCAAAGTGGTGCCCCAAGTACAAGTGTTGTAAGTGAAGAAATTCGATTTTGAGAAGAGGTGAATAGACCCACAATGGACAAAATGTGTCCTGGTGAAGTGTCAAAACATGAAAAACTAATAGATACCCATTTGAGAGCTCGGTGAGAGCTTTCCAACGGTGTAGACGGTGTGTCAAACGAGGCTACGGTTTGGTCGTAGCGGGCGTAAGAAAAAACATGGGTTTTTCTTCTAATAAGGCATTTTCCCTACAAAATCATTCATTTTCTTGTTAGTATGAATCTTTCATCGTAAAAGATCACTTTAGCTATGCACAAAAAATAGCCCTAACATCGATTATGGCTACCAAACTTCTTTAAATTTGTAATTAGGTGATCCAAATAATACTGCACAAATCCAGATCTAAGCATAAAAGACATTAAGCAGATAAATTAAAATATGGATCCATGCATCCTGTTAGCCATCAGTATTTTTTACATGTTAGTGATGACTATATCCATAGCTGAGTTTTCTAGAAGCTGAATTCCATATGTCAATCTGTCATCTAGAAAACCCTCATAAAACTTTTTTCGCCCTCTTACTTATCAGTCCGCCCTTGTCAAAGTCAAAACTCATTATCACTATCTTTTCTAGCTTCAGCCCTCCTGGTCTGCCCATCAGCTCCAAAAGGAAAAATCCAAATCTGTTTCAAAAGTCTCCCCTATGTTAGGAAGTGGAGCTTTAAGGCATTTCACCCTTGGAAACCTTCAAAAGGCCAAAAAACCTTCATCTGCTACAAACCAATCATGACCAACCTCCTACTCTGCAAATCAAGTTGACAACAGCTCTAAGTCGCGCCACTTACACACCCCTAGGTCTGAGCACTGCATAAACCACAATCTCAAGCTGATTATTAGGTGTTTCACAGTGTTTTATGGATTCTACAAAGACAGGAAATATAACTTCATCTCAGGAATAAATGCTTGAATCTACAGTTAGAAGAACAACTGCTTCTAAATGTAACATGAGCCTGAGATATATCTGCAAAACAGAGAGTCACTCATCAAGACCTTGCATTTTCCCTCCAGCATGAAAATCACAGTAAGAGAAAGACACCACTGTCAAAACAAACTGGTAATTTTTCATGGCCCAGAACCTCCTTCATTTACAAGCAGAGGGTTAGGGCGCCTCCTTCATCTACAAGCAGAGGGCGCTGGCCAGTATTAACTTAAAGGATTACAGAAGCCCAGGTTTTCCTTTTACTGAACAGTGAAACAATAACTCCAGGTTTTCTGAATGTGAGTGATGATCATAACAGGGATAGAGTCTGAAGTATGCAAGTTCAAAGGAAAGCAGAGTTTGGTCTGATAAAGGAAGTCATTTGAATTTTTCAAATCATGTGAATTGTTAAAATTTAGAGAGGCATGTCATTAGTAAAAAAAATTCCAATCCACAAGACCAAATTGAAGAGGTGCTGACAAAACATGTCATTACACAGGCAGAAGGAAAGGTGTTTGTTTTTCAAAGAGTGCTAACCTCCATAGTCACAGAGATTATCTTTCAAAAAATTTGTCATAAGTTGACCCAAGCAAATGATGACATTTCAGTTACCCTCAGAGCAGTATAGTGAGACAGTGACACCTTGACTGGGGTTTTTCTGAAGCACAGTAGTGAGTGCAAGCAGAGGTGCCAATATTGATGTTTTTAAAGTTGTTTGCTTACCATCACATCCAAGGAAAATATTTGTCAAACAGGTTTATCAAACAATCTTCAGATATTTTGCCAAGAAAAGGGCCTCCTTCGTTCATGAGCAGATGGCCAAGGCATTGGATGTTTTTGAAGACTGATTGGTCAAAAGATGCAGTGGAAAGAGACAAAGAAAGAAAGCAAAATTCTGTACATAGGTAAAACATGGTGTTTATGTTTCAAAATTTATTGGTTTTCCTACCCACGGGGAAATGTCTTTCAAACTATACATCATGATGGACAGGAGACAATTTGAATATGCAAGGCCATTGATACAAAAAAAGGGGCAGTTTCCTTAAGAGAAAGGGTCAAACAACACCCCACTGTCGCATGCCAAGAAGTCTAAAGGAGCGCCTTTCAAGTAAACAGAGAAATATGGTATGAAGGGATGCGACCAAAATATGGCACTTATAATCAAAAAAAGGAACTTATGGATCACCTGGAAGCAGAAACTGACACCATGTATGAGAGAAAGCTTTTGTCAAAGCCTGCTCATCAAATAACCATCGGCAGATTAAGAGAGAGGTTCTGGAAATAAGTTTTATTAGCTCTGGGCAGCACTCAAAACCCATGAAGCGCTTCACTATTACAATCCAAGTGAAAAAGAATTGTAAAGGGAATTCCTTCTTTTTCTGTAGACAGAGGATGATTGAACTCAAAGTCAATACAATTGTATTTTTGCATCTACAGTCAAAAGACACCTACAGGAGTTTGTCAAACCAAGCTTAAAAGGAGGAGGCATTTCTTCAAAGCAAGGAACAGTCAGGACATTTTATCACAAGTCATCATCTGGGTTTTGAAGACTTTGGAAAGCATGGAAAGAAAATCAGCTGGTAAGAGCAATTTGAGTCCTATCACCAAGAGACATCACCTTTTAAATTATTGTTCATCATGTTCAAAAAAGTGTCATTTGGCATATGGTCATTATGGTTTAAAACAAATACAGCTTTCTAATTATTCAAAAAAGACAGAGACATCATAAATAATATAAGCAAGAAAGTATGTTGAATGGAGGTGCTTTTCTTAGATCAAAGGTCCAAGAAGACCAGCTAGTTTGACACCTGCATTGGAGAAAAGGTTGAAGGAGCAATGAAAAGACCGAGGCTGTCAACACAGGTTGACAATACGAAACCTACCCTTTCAGAAACAAATCAGTAGTCAGGCATTTTCTTGACAGTTTTAAAAGAGGGGTTACTCTACATCATAAATATCACCAGCATCATTAAACACGGTGAAAGAGATGGTATAAAGGTTAATGAGTTATTTTTCAAAGTTTGAAGTTCGGTCGCTTGTGATTCCAAGTTGAAATTGCGCCAAGGGGTATTGTTAAGAAGGGTCAAAAAGACTGTTTTCACCTTACAAAACCCAACCGAGAGTTCATGTTACATTTAAAATTATTGACCGTTGGGAGTTTGTTATGTCGAGGGAGTAAGGTTGAAAAGTGCATTCCCATTTTCAAATCGAGCAAGGTCTTTTTGTTACCCTCGGCATCAAGCAAAGAAAGTTCCGGGTGAAATTGTAGAAATTTGCGTCAGTTTACACCGCGCGACGTGCCTGGAAAACCGCGCGACGCGCCTGGAAGGAGTTTTAAAGGGGCGTTCAACGTAAGCGTGATGCGCCTGTACAGTTGCGCGACGCGCCTATACACGGCGCCCGACCCTCGACCCGACAGGCCACCCGAGAGGTTGTTGCGCGCCATTCTTTCCCTGAAGAGTGCCGCGCAGGCCCGAAGACTTCCAGAGCTATCTCCGGCTCTCCACAAGAGACTCCCATCAAGTTTGGAGGTATTTGCACATGTTTTTCCCCCTCGGTTTTAAAAAAAAAATTGCTAAAGTAACATGAAGGTCTTAAAAACCTTGTTTTCAAACTATGGATGAAATGAAAGGATTGGAACAAAATTGCTAAGTTTGACCTAGTTTGATTATCAACATATATTTTAAGAAGCTGCCTAGCAAGGTGAGGGTCAAAATCAGAAGAGTGGCTTGTCTTCGTTTCTTTTATCACCATATCTATCAAAAGATTTTGCTTTGAAGTACCCTTGGGTTGAAATTTGTGTGTAAATGATAAATACACTGCTAAGAGTGCCTATAGAGAAAACAGTGTATTAGACTTTTACAAATCTCCTCATAACATAGCATACAGAACTTTTAAAAACTGTCACTATACCAGAAAAATAGTGTTGTTTGCTGTGTAGGTTTTCAAGGTGTAAAGCTGTAATAAAATGCTGGATGTGTCATTTAAAACACCTACAGGAAAGAATATATGATGGAAATAAGGGCAGTGTTCTGATTAAAAGAAGTCTGTTGGTTGAGAGATCTTAACTGCCACCTCAAAAGAAACCTCTAAAGAGGTGAAAGGAAAGTTTTTTTATAGAGAGACAGGGCTTATATCTAAAGGAAAGCATTTCACACTATCATTAGATTGATAAATGGAGGTGCTTATAGAGTAAAAGTCTTTTTCTACCAAAGCCAGAGGGTTACATTTATAAGGGGCCATTGATTGTTTTGAAAGGAGAAAACTCACATAGCCTCCGCCTAAAAACTTTGGAGTCTTTCAAACTCTGTCATCTTTGCTCAGGACTGTGACAGTGACTGTTTAATTGCACTAAGGGTTGATTTCACATATGCAAGTTTGTTGAATGTTGGCACACTTATACAAGGCAGGATTTTAATGATTGCAAAATCTACCATGGGCAAGGATTAAGAGGTATTGAGTGACCTCTTAAAACTCACAAGGACAAGGTAATTCTGACACTTCTCACAAGCAAATTCCTCCTAGCAGTCTGCCCTTCATTTCACTATATTATATCATATTGAAAGGTTGTTGACTGAGATATTTTCAAGGTGGAAGGCCAATTTCTGAAAGCGCGGGTTTTTAATGATTGGGAATTTTATCTTGAAGACACAAATATAGGTGTGTTGATTGATCTCTTGAAAATTCACAAGAAAAAGTGATTTCTTAACACTGTGCACAGGAAAATTACCCAGTAGACTGTCTCCTCTTTACTATAGGGTATCCTATTGAGAAATCTGCCTGGCTAAGGTACTTTCAAAGGTAAAAGCAAAGTTGGAGAAAGTACAAAGCATGGAGGTGAATTAGCTGTCATCCCTATCCAAAGCGATGACAGTGATAATGAGGCCCGCCTTCTTGAAAATCTCCTAATCCATAAGGAAGGGCAAATTGAGGCATTAGAGGAGGATCTTCAAAGGGCAAGGAATTTCAACCACTTCTTGGAGATTGAAAACAAACAGATGAATGTTCACACAGCTGTTCATGAAGCACGAGCTATCAAATATAAGAATGAGGCAGCTAAGGCGCAAGCAAGGATAGAAGAACTCATTGGTGAGTTTGATGAGGAAGAAGAGGGAGACCAGCCTAGGCGGAAGAGGCCTAGGACCATAGGGCTTAAAAGAGCCTTGGAAAATCAGAAAGAAGAAGAACAAGCCCATCTCCAAGCCTTTCCTCTCACTGCACTCCTTGAGCAGGAAATTGAAGAAAACAAAGAGGCATGGCTTGAAAGAGCTAACAAACACTTGGAAATGAAGCTTGAGAGGGCGAACAGAGATCTAGAGCTGAAAAGGAAGAGGAATCATCACTTTCAGAAGCTAAATCAGTTTGCCAGGCGAAAATTAAAGGCAGCCCAAGAGAAATTGAAGAAGGCAAAGGGGAAGCGCCCGGCACGGAAAGAAGAGAAAAGCATATCAGCCCTTGATATTTTGGCCTCAGCTTCGGAGCATGTTGCTATGGACCCCTGAGGGTCATGCATGCCAATTTTGGGCCCATTTCGGCAACTTTTTGTTTTTTGGCATTTTTTGGGTTTTTGGTCGAAAACTCATAATTTCGCCATTTCAGTTTGAGGATTTTTCAAGGGAGAAGGATGATACCAGTTGATGCCATAATTCTATGATCAGGTCCCCAGCGATTTTCAGAGCATTCGGAGATCATTCGCCCCCTCAAATTGGCGAAAAATGCTCACTTTTTGCACATTCTGCCCGTCATATCAGCAGTCTGCTATTTCCTGGCTTTTTACACACAGGTACAGTTTTGGAGGACTTCCAGGCATCAGATTGAGGTGATTTCAGTTGCGCCGGAAAGTAGACACAGAAATATTTCCAACGAGCTATCATGAGCCTTGTTTCGACACCGGGAAGGCTGCCATTTGTCTCCAGCAATTCAGGAGACCTTTTTCTGATATAAATTTGAAGTATTTTTGCAATTTTTGAACCTCAAAAATTTGCTTTTTCCAAATGTGCGTTTAGCTATTTTTACACTTGGAAAATGGTGCAAAGTCAATATAATTTCCGTTTTTAGCATTTTTTTAGATATTTTATGGGATATTTTGTGCCTTGAGCTTTGCAAAGCCTCAAGGACAAGTTTAGATATTTTGATTAGGCCAACGGGATAGCTAGTTGCTCCATGAGGTTTTCCTCACTCAAGCCTATTTATTCCACAAGGCTTCATTGTAAAACAGAGGCTAAACTTGAGAGAAGAATCAATATATTGGTCATATGAGCTTTGAAGAACATACTTGTGTTATGATTTTGGACTGCCTCTTGGATGCTTTTGATGAATGATGAAGGATTGTTGATGGATTCCATGACATGGTAGAATGGTATAGTGTTTCTTGCTTTGTTATTGTCTTCTAGTTTTAATTCATGATACATGCTTTTTGCTGCTATAGATCAGTAGAGATTAATTTTGAGATATGCCCATGGAGGCACCTCAAAATTCCTGAATCTTCATAGCTTTGTGTTTTCTTCTTCCTTAGTTGTACTAAAGAATTCTTAACTGCTCTTTAGTAACTTAAGGATATTGTTGCTAGTTTTATTTATAAGTTCTATGCATATTGAGTAGGATGTATGGTGTGCCCTGCTTACCTATGACTGTCCATATTTCTGTCCATAAAACTATCTCTTTGACTGATTAGCCTATCATCTTGTTGAACCAAGGAGGCCTAGTCCCGATCTAGCCCTTTGCCTAAAACTATGAAAGCTTGTTTGTCAAAGTGCCCAATAACTTAAAGACTGTGTTTAGGCATTCCGACATAGTATTTTGAGTTGTTAGTCCATCTTATGTGTTTTCCCCAAAGTCTGATAGCCATTTCCCAAAGTTAGAGGGTCTTATACTTCTATGCATGGCTGGAATGTTTGTTTCGATGTGTTGATTAGTTTATAGTTACATGTTGCATGATTAGGGGTTTTCTTTACCATGTTTATGTTATCTATTAAACCAGTGATGCTTGAAACTCTTTGTTATTCACAAACTTGATGTCCATTTACTCCATTTTTCCCAAAGATCCTTTCTACCTTGAATCAAATCGGCCCTACAGCAGCCTTGCATCATCATCTCATAGCTTCCTTGACCTTTTTGACCCCATAGCCCAGTTGATATAACTTCTTGTTACCCATTTTATATCTTTGATCAGTTTTATCCCTCACAAACTTAAAAATAAAAAACAAAAAACATACTTCATAACTAGCCTAATATCAGAACACCACAAGCAAACACACCGACATCTTTTACACTTATAGAGAGAGCCCTCTCTGAGTCCAGGAAGGCTAGGTCCTTGGGCTCCAAAGCTTGGTTTGATGTTACATCGTCATTTGGCTAGCCAATCGGCCAAATCACGGGACCCTAACATAATGGCTATCACGGTGGGACCTATTGAGTACATGACAGTCTAGCAAACTTTTATAGGCTCCTTAGTCCTTCAACTTTTAACTTAAACCATCAGCCTCTAGAATCATTTAGTGTAAACTCTCTATTTCACCATCTTAGCAAAGTGATGAATCAGGTTTATAACACTCTTACATCCTAGGCTGCACATAAAACTCAGAAAAAACCACAAAAAACTCCCTTAGATTGGTTTTTGTCAATATTGGTGGTGGACCATACAAGTATACCTCAAAACAACTGATAATCCACCTGGCGACTCCACTAACCTCTAGTAGGCCTTACTATTTTACCAAACTCTAGGTTACTATCCGATAGACCTATCCCATCGCTCACTAACATAGCGGGAGATGGTGGGACATTGAGTACATGATAGTCTAGCAAACTCTTATAGACTCTTTGGTCCTTTAGATACTTAAACAAGCAAGCAGCCCATAGACCCATTTAGAGTAAACTCTTTTTGTTCTCATCACCCTAGCAAAGTGTTGAAACAAGTCTAGGATACTTTAAACCATAGGCTGCACATAAACTCAGAAAATCCAAAAACATTCCCAGATTAGTTACTGGTGGTGGACCATAGCTATCTTCACAAAAACAACCCAGTTCCACCTGGCGACTCCACTAGTTCATCGCTTTTGTTTTTGACCACCCTTCACCTTAGTAGAACTTTAGAGAAATCACTCATCCAAAACATTCACCAATACCATTCTCTTTAAACTCTGGATCTAAAATCTGGCTTCACGAAGAATCAATACCAGAGCTCATCCAGACCCAAATCCCCCTATCATAGTAGATGACCCAGAGAAGATTCTGTGGCAAGCTTCCGAAACTGACCATCTAGCTACTGGTAGATCCATCCGTAAAACAAGATCTGTACCTAAACAGCTCACTATCCTACCAGATTCACCTTTTGAATTAGAGTCATCACAAACTCTTCCCAGAAGCAAATCATACAGTAAGATAAACTTTGACGATCTTGAACCCCTAAACCCACCACAAAGTCCTAGTAGAGAAGCTTCACCTACCACTCCTCCTAACTTCCATCTTCTCTATCAGTTTGGCTCCTATCATCCCAGATCTGCTCAAAACCAGATCACTAGTCCAAGTTCATTCGCCACACCTGGTCAAACCACCACTGTTCAAACCACCTCATCTTAGCCTACTAGTCCTCATCTTGTACATCATCCATTAGCTCCCGTCATGGCAGCCTGGTACGCACCTTTGGTGTTGCCACTGCCCTTGGCTCCTCTCCCAAATAAATATCAAGACAAAATCCCACACTTTACTGGAGAAGACACCACTACACCTCAACAGCATATAAGTAGGATGACTGATGCTTATGAATACCTGGAGGTACAAGACGAGACCGTCAGAATGAGAATTTTCGCCCAAAGTCTTGGTGGTGAACCCAAAACATGGTTCAAAAGCTTAACTCCAAACAGTATCCATAATATCCCAGAACTACATCAGGTCTTCAGAAATAGGTGGGAAATCCGAAGAAACCCCATTCAAATCCTGTCAGAATATAACAACCTAAAACGGGAAAATGGGGAAAGTGTCCAAGCTTACTGTACTAGGTTCAACAGTGTATATAACTCCCTCCCACCTCATTTCAAACCCCCACTTGGTTTAGCCTTGGCAAAATTCCCCGAGGGGTTTGATCCGGACATGACATATCATCTGAGAGACAAGGATCCCCCTACCTTAGAGGAAATGCAACAAATAGCCATAAAAGCAGATGCCAACTTAGCAGAAAAAAGAGCCAGGACTAGATCAGAAAGAAAGGTCACATATAAAGATGAGGTCTCCACTTCATCACCTTCCCTAGATCCCAGAATAGATGACTTAGTCAAATCCATGGCCAAAATGTGGGAAAAGATAAATGAAAAGGCTCCTATTAGGGACAACCAGCCAAACCCTCCAAACAGAAACCGGAACCAGAACTTTAGGAGGGAACAGCCCCAAAACAGACCAAGGGAAAATGACCAACAGATTAGGCCACCATTCAATGAAAACTATGTGGAAGAAGATGATAGGGACTCAGAACCTCTTGATGAACATCATTTAAATCTTGTAGGGTCTGATAATGAGAGTGAGGTGTACCTCACAGAAGAAGAACAAGCGTTCTTTTCTCCTGATCAGGATGAGACCAACTATGAAGATCCCGACGACCCTGCCATAGATTTTCAGAATGCCATTATAGAAGCTCACAGGCAATATGACCTTAGAAGCAAAAGAAACCAAGATAATGCCAAGAAAGGTAACTCAGATACTGCTAAAGTCCCTAATACCATCCTCAAGAAAGCAGTAGGCAATGACAAAATCAAGGTTGAGAAGACTGACCAAAGCAAAGCTAAAGTTATCCAAACTAGTCCTCTCTCAGATACTCCTGGTACTTCTACAAAAGTCACCGAAACAACTATGGCAAACAAAATCCCAAAACAAGGTCAACAAAATCAGAACATAGAAAAGGTTGTGGCTGAAAAAACCGAAACAAACATATCTAAACTTCAGCTACCTTTCAGCTTTGAAGGCGAAATCGCCAAGATTAAGATCACCATGCCTCTTACTGAACTCATTGCCCAAAACTCTTATAAATCCCAAGTACTAAAAGTCTTAAATCTAGGGAATGATGCAAACACTGTTAATCTGACTGATGACACTTCTGAAGTGTTGTTTGGTCCAAGGATTGAGGGAAAATTCCAAGAGGGAACTACTCTCCCATTTTACATAAGCCTAAACATCCACGACCAAATCCTCCACAATGCCATGCTAGACTCCGGCGCCTCGCATAATCTTATGCCGAAGGTAGTAATGGAAAGACTAGGCCTGGAAATCACAAGACCATACAAAGACTTATATTCCTTTGATTCAAGTAGAGTCAAATGTCTGGGTTTGATCAAAGACCTTTGTTTTAGTCTGGCCCAAATACCTGCAAAACATCTCATCATGGATATAGTAGTGGCAGACATTCCTCCCAAGTACGGGATGCTTCTATCCAGATCTTGGGGAGCCAAACTCCAAGGGAATATCCAATTGGACATGTCATATGCCACCAATAAGGGCATAGGCCGTAATTGTAATACTTATCTACCGCAAACAACATTCCAATGTGTTCCTTGCGTTCCGACCTGAACTCTTTCATTATGCATATTGATGAAAACATGGAGGAAGAGTCAGAGGAAACTGATATAGACTTAGATCCACCATGTCAGTTGTCCTTGGTGCCTTATGATGAACTAGACACTCAAAACTACCATGATCATGAACAGCTGTGTCTTGAAGAAAGTAAGTTTTCCCTTTCCGAAGTAGGATTAGAGCAAGAAGCGCAAACCCTTATGTACTATCAAGCAAATTGCTCTAGCTTTAGTCAAACACCAACAGTAACTTGTGGAAATTTTTTCCGGGTAAAGGCTTTAGAAGACCTACACATCATAAACCTGTTTGGAACCCGGGAGCAAGGGAGTTTAATGTTTCTACCATATCTCAAAGATTTACCATCATGCGATCCTCCTACTGCAAATAAAGCTTTAATTATAACCTCAGCAGCTCAAAATCTTGAGAAAATGCCAGATAAACTTCTTATGAGCAAGAATGATAGTTGCAATCCTAGCATACCTGAATTACTGAAATTGGCTCATATTCTGTCTTTTCATGAAGAACTTAGAAATGCTAAAATCAGAAATCTCATGCAGAATACCAATTTCTACAGAAAAAGCAAGGGAAACTACCGTGTCACTACCTTCCCCTCAAAGAACAACTTTGACAAGAGAAAACACAACAATCTGAAACAAACTGAAATAATCAGGGATAAAACAGTTGGTCATAGAGTCTGTTTTGATTTTAGAAATAATACTGCATATCCCTATAACAGAAATTATGTTTTTTCTACCCAAGACCATGATTTACCAATTAAAAGTGCTTTTAATCATGTTTTTTCGCAAGATGATGTTTCAGGTCATGGTCATAAGATTCCCTTGCAAAGTAGACAGCTTAAAGATTTTTTCCAGTTTACGGGAGGTAGATCTGATTTCAAGTTCAAAATTGCAAAACCACCCAAAATCAGAAATCTGTTCATGAAGGCCATGTTCCCAGTTTTAAATTTCTGCATTTTTGCATACCTTGATGATGTCATTATCTATTTCAAGAATGACCAAGAATACATGCATTACTTGAGGAAGATGTACAGTAAGGAAAGGAGTGGAAATCAGATATTCAAAGAGGTACAGAGGGAAGATACCGGGCTGTTCAGAGATTCTTGCATGAATCCCTATGTCATGTTAGAGAGAGAAAATTTCCCAAATTTTTCTTTTCAGGAGTTAAGTGGGCCAAGGGTGAGAGGAGATCCTTACGAGGATAAGATGCTTAAATTCCGTCATTTCCAAGATTTTTGAGTTTGAAACACTTTCAGTCATTGTACATACCATTGTTTGAAATATTGAAAAGATAGAAAAGTCAAAAACAGTAAAAGATAGGAAAGTCAAAAACAGTAAAAACAGAAAAGAGGGCAAGTGAAGATAGGACAAAGGCCCCATGTTCCAAAAAATAGTTTTTCAGAAAGCGAGCAAGTCTAAATGCCGCTACTAGTGCTTCAATGTCTTGTTCAGCTATCTAGCCTAATCATAGCTGAGCATGTTTAAATTTATTTGCTGATAAGTTAGTGAGTGCAAAGATAGTCAACATTGTGTAAGATTGACTTATCACATAGCTTAGATTAGGGAGAGATTCTGGTTCCACATGCCTAAAACAGAACCAAAGAGAGAAGCGAGGGATGAAAAACACATTGTACATCTTAACCCCGCTTGTCTAGTTTCCTTTGTTGCAGAATAACATTTGTGTGCAGCTTGTCTTTTATGCCGCAAATGCATGACAAATCAGACTGCCTAATCCTGATTTGATCATTTTTGAATTTCATGTTTTAGATTAGAGAATAAAATCCTGTCAAACTGCTTAATCTTGACAGTCGATCTAGCTTTAGGTAGAGTAATGAAGGAGTTCATCAGTCTAATCTGAACTCCCGGCAGATATAAGAGTAGAAATAGATAGGTTCATTTTGCAAAAAGAAAAATATACATTGTCAAAAGGCTGCTAGTTCAAATACGCCAAAGAGAAGAAAAAATGTTAGAAAAGACAGTGGGGTAGGTAGAAGTATCATTGATGTTAACCATGCTGTCACTTTTCAGAAATAACATCAAAGAAGGGTGAATTTTTGCGCCAATGGATAAGGCACTGGTCTTCTTAAGCCAAAGATCTGAATTCTGGACACCTCCTGACGAGGAGCTGCCCTCCCCAAATGGAGCCACTGTTAGCCATCAGTATTTTTTACATGTTAGTGATGACTATATCCATAGCTGAGTTTTCTAGAAGCTGAATTCCATATGTCAATCTGTCATCTAGAAAACCCTCATAAAACTTTTTTCGCCCTTTTACTTTTCAGTCCGCCCTTGTCAAGATTAAAATCCATTATCACTATTTTTTCTAGCTTCAGCCCTCCTGGTCTGCCCATCAGCTCCAAAAGGAAAAATCCAAATCTGTTTCAAAAGTCTCCCCTATGTTAGGAAGTGGTGCTTTAAGGAATTTCACCCTTGGCAACCATCAAAAGGCCAAAAAACCTTCATCTGCTACAGACCAATCATGACCAACCTCCTACTCTGCAAATCAAATTGATCACAGCTCTAAGTCGCGCCACTTATATCCCTAGGTCTCAGCACTGTATAAACCACAGTCTCAAGCTGATTATTAGGTGTTTCACAGTGTTTTATGGATTCTGCAAAGACAGGAAATATAACTTTGTCTCAGGAGAAAATTCTTGAATCTACAGTTAGAAGAACAGTTGCTTCTAAATGTAGCATCAGCCTGAGATATGTCTGCAAAACAGAGAGTCACTCATCAAGACCTTGTAGTTTTCCTTCCAGCATGAAAATCACGGTAAGAGAAAGACACCACTGTCACAGCAAACTGGTAAATTGTCATGGCCCAGAACCTCCTTCATTTACAAGCAGAGGGTTAGGGCGCCTCCTTCATCTACAAGCAGAAGGCGCTGGCCAGTATTGACTTTAAGGATTGTAAAAGTCCAGGTTTGCTTTTTTACTAAACAGTGAAACAATAGCTCCAGGTTTTCTGAATGTGAGTGATGATCATAACAGGGATAGAATATGAAGTATGCAAGTTCAAAGGAAAACAGAGTTTGGTCTTGTAAAGGAAGTCATGAGAAGTTTTCAAATCATGTGAATTGATGAAACTTTAGAGAGGCATATCATTAGTAAAAAACAATTCTAATCATAGGCAACCTGCTTTTCCATAAGACCAAATTGAAGAGATGCTGACAAATCATGTCATCACACAGGCAGAAGAAAAGGTGTTTGTTTTTAAAAAGGGTGCTGACCTCCATAGTCACAGAGATTATCTTTCAAAAAATTTGTCATAAGTTGACCAAAGCAAATGATGACATTTCAGTTACCCTCAGAGCAGTGCAGTGAGACAGTAACACCTTGACTAGGGTTTCTTCTGAAGCACAGTAGTGATTGCAAGCAGAGGTGCCAGTATTGATGTTTTTCAAGTTGTTTTCTTACCATCACATCCAAGGAAAATCTTTGTCAAACAGGTTTATCAAACAATCTTCAGATACTTTGCCAAGTGAAGGGCCTCCTTCGTTCATGAGCAGATGGCCAAGGCATTGACTTTTTTTAAAGACTGATTGGTCTAAGATGCAGTGGAAAGAGACAAAGGAGGAAAGAAGAAGTCTTTAAACAGGTAAAAGATGGTGGTTATGTTTCAAAATGTATTGGTTTTACTACCCATAGGAAAATGTCTGTCAAATTATACCTCATAGCGGACAGGAGACAATTTGAATATGCAAGGCCATTGATACAAAAAAGGGGCAGTTTCCTTAAGAGAAAGGGTCAAACAACACCTCATTGTCACATGCCAAGAAGTCTAAAGGAGCGCCTTTCAAGTAAACAGAGAAATATGGTATGAATGGATGCAAGTAAAATATGGAACTTACAATCAAAGAAGAAGCTTATAAATCGCCTGGAAGCAGAAATTATCAAACAAGTTGGAAGAGCACAGACCATCTCCTGTTAAGTAACAAAACAGTTTTCAAGGCTTTTCAAACAGATTTTGAATGATTTTTTCCTTGTTAAAAATATCACCTAAAGTGTCAAGCAGTGGACAGATTTGAAATTATGGATGATCCTGTTACAAAGAAAGATCACTGCACTATTAAAAGGAACTGATAACTGTGTTTCAAAGAGCCCTGTTCTTCCTGCTTCATAAGCTTCTCCTTTCAGATATAAATCACAAATGATGGGAGGAAATTCAAGATTAGTTCCCAAGAGGACATTGTGAATAGTTTTTCTTTATTCCAAAGAACAGATATATCATAGATGATACACCTACAGGCAGGGAAGTATTTTGAAAAAGAGGCGCCTTTCTCAGAACAGAGGGCCATGATCAAGTCCAAATAGAGTAAGCAAACTTGGAATCTACAGTGGGAAAAGGGTTGAAAAATTTGTTAAAGACCGAGGCTGTCAAAACAAGTTGACAATGCAAAACCTACCCTTTTGGAAACAAAGCAGTTTTTAGGTATCTTCCTGACAGTGTTAAAGTGGGTTATATAATAAATATCGCCAGCATTTTTAAACATAGTGGCAGAGATGATATGGAGGTTATTGAGTTATTTTTTCAAAATTTGAAGTTTGGTGTTAAAATTTCCACCCAAGGAACAAAACTGGCAAGAAATCACCCTTCGAACACCTATGCCTAAATAGACAGAGTTCTGGCCTTTTGAGAAAAACTGTGTTTGTTTTCTTTGAAAAGGAGTTGAAAACTTTGTTGACATTTTTTAAGGGGCATATAAAATTCTGTGGCCGAAATCATTTCAAAAAAGGAGTACCCCTCGAATGAAGTCAACGCGATTTCAAATGTCAAATAGATACACCAAGGCAGCATTACAAAGGTTAAAACAAAAGCGGAGCTGAACGCCAAGGTTACTTTTCAAAGGTTTAAGACCGTTGGGGTTGACATATTGAAAAAGTGGGGAAAGGTCCAAAGCTTTCATTTTCAATACACCAAGCAAGAAGTTGAAGTTTGCCTCCGAAATCCTCAAACATCAAAACAGTTTTCAAGCAATTTCAAAGAGTTTATGTTCGTTTGTGGCCGCGCGACGTGCCTGGAAATTCGCGCGACGCGCCTGGCGGAAGGTTTGCACAGTCGGCCAGTGTACGCGCGACGCACCTGTACAGTTGTGCGACGCGCCTGTACACGACGCCCGACCCCCGACCCGACAGACCGCCCGGGTTGTTTTGTGCGCACCGTTCATTCCCTGAAGAGTGCCGCGCAGGCCTGAGGACCTCCAGAGCTATCTCCGGCTCTCCACAAGGATTCCCATGGGATTTGAAGGTATTTTTACATACCATTTCCCCTCGGCTTCAAAAGTGCTGAATTGATATGAAGGTCTAAATCAAACTATGGTATGAAATGAAAGGGTTGGAACGAAATTGTTGAGGTTGACCTGGTTTATATATCGACATATATGATTAAGGAGCTGCCTAGCAAGGTCAAGGTCAAAACCAAAGAGTGGCTTGCCCTAGTTTATTTTGATATATCACCATGTCTGGCCAATGATTTTGCTGTGAAAATGCCCATAGTTTGAAGCTGTGTTTGAAGGGTAAATTCACTGCTGAGAGTGCCCATAGAAAGAACCGTGTGTTAAACTTCTCCAATTTCCTTATACCACAGCATACAGAACTCTCGAACCTTGTCACCTTTTTAGAAGAACAACGTTTTGGCTGTATGAGGATTCGAAATATAAAACTGTGATAAAATGCTAGTTGTGTTATTTAGGGAACCTACAGGGAAAAGTTGGTGTTGAAACTAAGAGCATCTTGTTTCACCTTCATTAATCAAAAGACTAGGAATCATACACCTTCAGAGCAATCAAAGGACAAAGGTTAAACCTATAAATTACAGAAAGGGCAGTTTATTCCTGAGTTTTTCAACTTGACTGTTTTGTTGTTCAAGCTAATTTTAACACAAGTTAATATTCAGATAGGGCAGAGGTTTTTTCTACAAAGAACAGTGTTTTTCTTAAAGGGAGTTTGTTGGTTGCAAGGTCTTTGACTGCCACCTCAAAATAAACCTCTAAAGAGGTAAAAAGAAAGTTTTGTTATAGAGAGACAGGGCTTATATCTAAAGGAAAGCATTTCACACTATCATCAGATTGATAAATGGATGTGCTTATAAAGTAAAAGTCTTTTTCTGCCAAAGCCAAAGGGTTACATTTATAAGGGGCCATTGATTGTTTTGAAAGGAGAAAACTCACATAGCTTCTGCCTAAAAAACTCTTGGAGTCTTTCAAACTCTGTCATCTTTGCTCAGGACTGTGACAGTGACTGTTTAATTGCACTAAGGGATGATTTCACATATGCAAGTTTGTTGAATGTTGGCACAATTATACAAGGCAGGATTTTAATGATTGCAAAATCTACCATGGGCAAGGATTAAGAGGTATTGAGTGACATCTTAAAACTCACAAGGACAAGGTAATTTTGACACTTCTCACAGAAAATTCCTCCTAGCAGTCTGCCCTTCTTTTCACTGTATTATATCATATTGAAAAGTTGTTGACTGAGATATTTTCAAGGTGGAAGGCCAATTTCTGAAAGAGCAGGTTTTTAATGATTGAATTTTACCTTGGAGACAGAGATGCAGGTGTGTTGATTGGCCTCTAACAAATTCACAAGAAAAGTGATTTCTTAACACTGTGCACAAGAAAATTACCCAGCAGTCTCTCTCCTTTTTACTATATGGTGTCCTATTGAGAAATCTGCCTGGCTGAGGTATATTCAAGGTAGAAGGTCATTTTCTAAAGAGAGCAGAGGTTGTGTATTATAAAAAACTTGTTGCAAACCATCCAAATCACATTGTTTATCTGTCAAAGCAGTACATTGACACAATTTGACTCCAACAGGGCAGTTTACACACAGTGAGGCAGTTTATCTCTTCCAAAGCATATTCAGGTCAAAATGCCTCCAAGGCAAGACAGCAGGAGCGGTCCGCATAAAAGATATGAGCCCATCTCTACAGAAGAGATTAATGCTCATCCATCTGTCCTTTTCAACTTCCATGAAGTAGGCTGCCTAGATTTCTACCAAAAGATAGAATAAGTCAAGAGTTTTTCGCCATTAACACACTTGTGCGCCCTGAGATTCAAAGAAAAACATTTCCAAGTGGCGGGTATTGATTTCAAAATTTCTCCAAGGTATGTGTCCAAGGCCACCCAGATTCCGTATCATGGCGAAAAATGGTTCAAACAGGCTCATCTTGACTTAGAATATTACAAGCCTTTCTTCAAGCCTGAGCATAGAGAGGCTTTCACTGCTATTTTCCCTTTTTCATATCTCCTTGACAGCTATGCTCCTCTTATGAAAGTCATAATGAAATATTTCAGTTGTGAAGGGCGGTTTGATCGAATTTATGCCTACCATGTCCAATTACTGATGCACTTTACTAGAAGCAGGAAGCTAAACCTCCCTTACTTTTTGTTCAAGAGAATAGAGAAAATGGCATCTATTGTCCAGAAGAAGGCCCCACCTCTGCAAATCCCTTCCCTTTTTCATCATTCTTTGATCAAGATTATCTTCCTGCACCAGCTAGAGAAAAAAGGGGTTCCATGGGATGCATTCATCAGTCATCCAGATTTCTCTATTGTTCCTCCTATCCATATGTCTCCCACTCAGCCTATCCATCGCCCGATACCTTTGTCCAGTAGGCCTACTCCTAGAAGGCTCAGAATGACTACAGGACAGCCAAGTCAACA